>OY757317.1:102670453-103295453 GCA_963583905.1 Stenurella melanura
AATATCAGAGGTAGATAAATTAAGTAAATATAGGTACTCATATCGAAAGAATCATAAAAAAAATAAAAAAAACAGCCAATATAAAAGACATTTTTTTGGTACATAGTTGTTCCATGTACATTAGGTTGCAAAGCGTCTTTGTGTCTTGTATAATATTCATGATTTAATTCATACGCTGAAAATAAAGATTTGTTTTTATAAATAAAGGAACATACCTCGAATATATACGTACTAGCAACCGTAAGGATGTATAATTGTTTAAAGGAGTTTCTGCATGAGTCACGATAGTTTAACTTTGCAATAATTCGAACTGCGTATTTTTGTAGCATGAATATACGATGAATGTGAACACTGTTGCTCCAGTTGATTATACTGTATCTCATATGAGAGTGGATGTTTGCATAATATAACGTTACCAGAATGTTACGGCTACAATGGTTAGCTAAAAATCATAACCCGTAACAGCAGCTTGACAATTTATTAGTTAATGCCTCTATATGGTGGTTCCATTGCAAGAATTTTTGTTGAATTGACTATGATATCTATTAACATAAAATCCATTTATAAAATCTGGAGTAATTTTTTGTATAGAAAAAGGTAAATATAGTCTACCCAAGTAGTTACCATTTTATAAGTTTGCTGGGTGAGGAGTTGCAAAAGTTCTACTGATTTTTCAGTGAGCAATATGTTGGTATCGTCGGCATATGGAATATGATGTAAGCCGGATATATTTTTTGTAATTAGCTAAGTCGTTGGAAAATATTATGATTAATAAAGGCCCTAAAATAGAACCCTGACGTACTCCCTTATCAACTTTATAATTATTGCTAAAGACGTTGTTAAGTTTAACAATTTGCGTTCTATTTTTCAGATATGAGCTGAAAAACTTTAGAGTGATACTTCGTATTCTATATCTATTTAATTTCTCTAGTAATAATTCGTGGTCAACACAGTCGAATGCTCGGGAAAAGTCTACAAATAGGCCTAGAGTAAAAAGCATCAACGATTTTTTCATGAAAGGCACATAAAGCCGTTTTGGTATTTTTGTTTTTGGTAAAGTCATGTTGTGTGGGCGACAATATATTGTTTTGTTTTAGAAAGACTGTCAACTGTTCTGTCACACTGAGTTCAAACAATTTTGAAAGGCTCAGTTATAAAAAGGCAGGATGACGGCTAATTTAAATCGACTAGGAAATATTCCATTCCATAGGTAATGAAATAGAAGAATACAATAAACTAAATTGAAAAGTGCCAGTTGAAACTAATTACTACAAAAACAAACCAATATACGGGGTGTACAAAATATTCTCTCGGGCCTCTTTCTCATAACCCGCTGTAAAAAGCTCTTTCTTGCACTTCCACCATAAATGGATATTTACCTGTGGAACGGTTAATAAATAAAAGCTCTTTGTAAGGAGCTAATGTATATATATCTTGGCAGACAAACGAGGTGGACGCACTGGTACAGGAAAAGAAAACATAAAACCATATATGGACGCAAGTGGACAGGAGCAAGCGCACACTGCTAGATTTAGAAACAGAAAACTTAGAAGAAGAACAAATAAGGAGATGGTGATAGATGGAAACTTAAAAGAAACATGGAAACTAAAAAGAAGCATCTGGCAAACGCATACACTTCTCATCCGATAATGACAGACCGAAACTAAAAAGAAGCATCTCGCAAACACCTACACTTCCCATCCTATATTTCTACCCCATGAAGTAAATCGGCGAGTGGAATGGTTAGCTTGTTTTATGGTGCAATTTCAGTTATAGGGTTAAGTTTAAAATACTCCTAATTTAGGTTTTAATCTGTAATTTCAATACACCAGAAATTTGTAGCAGATTAACTAAGAATTTGTCAGCACTGTTGTCGCAATTGAATTTTACTATTTAGAGCACCTTAGAATTGTGAAATATCTACGTATTTATCACTCTGAGCCGATGCTTGACCACGAATCAGTGTCAACTAGATAGTAATGTTGAAATTAGCTTTTAGCTCTTTATGTTATCATTCAGTTAGATGACCTTTTTTATCTCAAGATCTATAAACAAACTGTTTTCCTTATCAGTCTCACAAGTCTCAGGTCAGGATACTTCTCGTTTAATAACGAAAGTCATAACATTGTAGCATTTTTGAAGTGATTTAATACAATTATTAATTTGCCTTTTTATTTTTATATCTAGAATTCGAGTCGTCTGTGAGATAAGAGTAGATATTTTCAATCAAATAACGTTCCATTTAAGCAAAATGTAGAGGCGGAAGATGTGTTTGTGGTTTATTCTCTGAATCCAGGTATGCTTTTGTGAATCCTGTATATTGCATGAATGTGTCGGTATTTTAAATTTTGAATGTATGAAACTATTGCACCGGTGTGGTTTTGTTTATCATCAAGGTCAAGATTTTTGTTCAATCCGAACAATGACTTGTTTTGGACTATTAGGCAATTTATTTATCTCGTCTTATATATTTTTTTGTAATTTTTATCGGATTGCTTCATATTTTTTATTACCGCTGTATCAATTGTTTTCATATTAGTAGTACCTACGTTTGAAACGCTAGAAAAAAAAGTCGGTCTTCTGGCGTGTACATAAGTTTATAAAAAGTAAAAAAAATATATTAGCATGCCCAATATGATTTCGTTTATTATGTATTAAAATTGTTTTTTTTTCAGAGATATGGAACACATGGATCACTCACAACACAGCATGCACGATCACCATGACATGAAGACGGACGGAAGTCATAATAGGATGGATATGGACCATGACCATGATGGACATAATATGATGGCAATGGCGGTAATTACATTCATTTAATGCCTAGATAGTTAACCTCACATAGAAATTCGAGATTTAATCGATTCTGTAGAAGACGGATTGATAAGAAAGCAAATGTAAATAAAGACAAATTTGCGTAATATGCAGTAAAAAGTTTAGTGAGAAAGGTTAATGTTATTTGAATTTAGATACCTACAGAGGGTTTCACCTTTAACTTGAGTGCTGTGAATGGATTTTGATGAAATCCTGTGCAATGTGTTTGTAATGACGTTAATCAAAAGGTTGAAAAAAAGATTAGAGTAGGAAATGATCGGAAGGGGTAGAAAACACCATAACTTGTAGAATCAGGTCAAAAATGAAAAGAAAAACAACATTTACCTCTTTTGGCCCAAAATAATATGTTTTTACTCTTGTAAATTTTTTCGAGAAATGCTTATTTTTCGAGATATAGCCAATAAAAAATTTTTGTGGAGGAGGAGAAATGTAAAATTTGAAAAAAAAAATCTGAAAAAATTAAGGTGAATGTATCATCGAAATAAGACTTTTTTTATTTGCAACTTTTCTGTAAAGTGCGTTTTGGCCGAGTTTTTCCGAAAAAACATGAATAACTATTCCTTTCTTTGAAATTGTAGCGCTTTAAAAATATGTAATCTAAAAATTTGAAAAAATTCAGACGTATGCATTGATCTTGGATTTTTTTTTGTACCTTGCTAATTTTCCGAGTTACAGGCAGTTTTTCGCGATAAATAATGTACTACATTTCTTGCACATTTTCAATTAAAAAATACATGAAAATTCGAAAAATGAGCGTCATTTATATATATTATTATAAAAAAGTTTGAAACCTATGTTATACCATTATTAAAGGTTCAATTCTATGAAGATTGGTGGTGATTAACATAGACAACACAAGTATAATCAGCTAATGCCAGTTCATACCTTAACAATGCCTGTAACGTTAGATGCCTAGAAATTTCTTGTCATGTATGACCCTGTATTAAAGTTAAACGAAACTTGCCTTACACTTAAAATAATTCCGAAGTAGATATTGTCAAAGAAGTTTGGAATACAAGTGAATTATTTATTATTTGTTTGCTTATAGTAAGGAAACATATTTTTTATAGGATTTTGCAAACAGCGGAAAAATAAGCTATGTATGAGAACTGAAAGAAAAACTATTTGTAGAAAATATTAATGAAATCTTCATTCTTTCAATAACCTGACTTCTGGTTATGCTAGCAAATCAAAATGCTAAAATAAATTCGTCCAATTTCTTATTTGACAATTCTCATTCTAACACTAGCATCCACACAACCCCCACGGCCATGCAGATTAAACTAGTATCTACATAACCCCCTACGATCATGAAGATTCGGTTAAAAATGAGAACAAAGGCCTAAAAAGAATTTATTTACCTACCTTGTCTTAAAAATTTTTTCATTCTAATGAATTACATTTTCATAAAATCTCTCATTCAGTTTTCTTGGAAATGCTGAGCCTTTGAAACGTTTTTCGCCCTTATTCTGAACTCATCAGAAATGCACAAAGCCACTCATAACGATGTTTCAGTTGATGTCAAATATAAATATTTCATACTTATTCATGGATATTGCACGAAACATCGTTATAAGTGGCTTTGTGCCTTTCTGATGAGCTCAGAATAGGTAAGGGCGAAAAACGTTTCAAAGGCTAAGCATTTCCAAGAAACTGATTGGGAGATTTTATGAAAATGTAATCCATTAGAATTAAAACATTCTTAGGACAAGGTAGGTAAATAAATTCCTTTTACTCCTTTGTTCTCATTTTTAACTGAATCTTCATACCGTAGGGGGTCATGTGATACTAGTTTAATCTGCTTAGCTTTATGGGACTATGTTGGATGCTAGTGTTATAATGAGAATGTCAAATAAGAAATTGGACAAATTATTTTCACTAATATTCGTTAAGAGATCTTCCTTAGAACATTACAAATTCGATGTAGCATTCCTTATGTTGAAGGTAGCATTCACCCATTAATCGTATCTATGAAGAATTAATATGGAATGTGGACAGATTACTGTACGATTCTGTATTAAAGTTACACTAAACTGACTTTACTGTTTAGAATATTCACGTAATATTCCAGATATATATATATATATATATATATATATATATATATATATATATATATATATATATATATATATATATATATATATATATATATATATTCGGTTTTAAATATTCCTGGAATATTCCAAAACATACAATTCTAACAAAATATAAAATGATTTAAGTTTATTTCATTTTTCGCTGCAAATTTCATGTAACATTTTCCACGATCAAGCAATGCAATATTCCATGATTAATCGTATCTATAAAGAATTAATTTGGAATATGAACAAAAGTTTCCATAATCTGGCGTGCTGCCATCTGGAACTGAATTTGTAATAAGCCAATTTCTCTTTTTAATATACCTACAGGTGTTGTAATGAGTTTGCTTCTTGGATAATTTGTTCTTTTTTGGTGGATTTTAAAAAATTCCGGTTTAACTTTTATGTAATGTCAAAATTGGTATACTCTCTTTACATGGAGGGTTCCAAGAGCCTTTTAAGAAACATTTTGAAATTTAAAAGTAGATGTTCACAAACCCAAACCGAAACTTCAAGAAAGTGAGCAATATACGGGGTGATTTAAATTTTATCCGAGAAATGCATCCTTAATATGTTTAATATCGTCAAATAAATAATAATAATAGTCTAATAACGTAAAGAAATATTATGATATTATTGAACGCTATTCAGTTTAATGCTTTTGAAGTAGTTTCCATAAGCACCAGGTTTTATCACTACACTCACCTAATATTATTTGACACATGTTTCGTCAGCCATCATCTGTAGATGATAAAATTTATTAGATTATTTTAATTATCTCCAGGTGATGACAACATGGTTGACGAAACGCGCGCTTAGTGTAATGTGCAAGTGTTTTGGTACTTGTGGAAACTACTCGTGAGGCTGCATCCAGCCCCCTCCAGGCTCAGTTTGGTAAGTATAGTTAGGCCAGTTTCTTGTCGTTAACGTCGCCGGTTTTGTTTATGGGAATTTTTGTGTGGTTTCATTTCAATACAGTCGACCAGATACCAGTGGCGTGCAAATAAATGTTTTTTTAATATTTAAATTACATATTTTCTACATAGAAAATATGCTTTTTAATGTTTCCGTAAGTTTTATTTAAACTCTACACGTGTTTTGGGTTATTAGACCTTTAGAAAAGTACAATGAATGCCGAAGCACACGTAGAGTTTAAATAAAACTTATGGAAACATTAAAAAGCATATTTTCTACATAATTTAAATATTACAAAATGTTTCACAAGGAAACAACCGCAGATTCAACCCGGTGTGTATGTTTTTTAATGTTTTTGAAAGCCTTTTTTCATTATTTTTTCATCCAATCATATTTGTATGAATGAATTGAACATGAAAATCGGAATCACCCTGTATAGAGTAAATTAAAGAAATCCAAAACATATTCGCTATGATTTTTCCAAATTCCATCTGGTAAATGCTAAAAATAATTCTGCTTGTTTTTTAGTAATAAATAAGCAATGAAGTTTGTTAATATTTTGTTTCTTCCAGTTTTATTTTTCAACAAGTTCTACCGTACTCTTTGAAAATTGGACTTTTACGACGGTTGGTGGTTTAATAGGATCTATGATAGGAATATTCTTCATGGCAGCCATATATGAAGGACTGAAATATTTCAGGTAAGAAGAACCTCAAGAAAAATTATAATAATATGTAGTATACATAAATGAAGTGAGATGTAACCACGGTAACTAACATATCTAACCAACAACAGTGCAGGGTGCTCACTCCATTTATGGTTACAGAATAGACAATTAAAGAAATCGTATAAAGTAACATCTTAAATACAGTATTTATATCTACAAAATAATACAATTCCAGTATATGACTGGAAGATAACCTCTCTTTCTTTGACATAAAGTCGCAACTTTTACTTCAAAGGAACAGTTACAGGACTTCTTTGATAAATGCTATGAACAAGAATACAAATATAAAATCTTTGTATTTTGCTAATATATCGGAAACCTGATTTGCTTCCTTTCTCAAGGCTTTATTAGAAAATAAATATTTTTAGAAATTAAAGTAGAATTTGATAGAAAATCGCAGAAATAAAAAATAGGACAATTAGAGAATGACACAAATAATATTTAGACAATATTAAGAAAGAATATTTAATGTTTGCTTTTGTAACCGGCATCTGCTGTAGTTGAATTTTGAAGTACAGGGTTATTAATTATAAATTAGCCACCCCTTATCATTGTTGTGAGGTGAGGTACAGTACCGGTTTCAGTGGCGAGAACTCGATCAGTAAAGTTAAGGCACGCCGGATGGGTGACCATATCTCATTTCACCGTCCTGGTTAAGTGGAAGAGTAGCATTAGCTAAACTTCACCAGGACGTTAAAATAAAATAAGTAAAATTTAAAAAATAAATAAATTATTGCCTATAGAAAAAAAGTTTGAAATAAAAGTTGTATGGTTATGACTGAATTTTGTTAAAAACCCTAGTAGCACCAATATGTAATCGATATAGGACCAATATTCATATATTGGTCCTATATGGATTATATATTGGTCCAATATGTTGTGCTACTAGGGAAGCTATCAAAAGTACAGTAGTGTGCAGATTTCAGAGGATACAAGAGAAAAATGTATTTTTTAACTGGGATGCCCTGTATATTAAATTTTTGAAATGATTCTTTTTTCCCAATTTCAAGAATATACCGTATGTTACCCCTACCATATGCCATTTGTGAGTTATTAAATGACAAATATGTTAGTTAAACTAGTTACTTTACAGTAATTGTATTTACTTCACAGTATTGAGAAGTTAATATTATTAAAGTGAGCTATGAAAATGACAGCTATTATGTTTAAGTGACATTTCTTTAATGAAATAATCAAAATGGTTTACAGTGAGGAAGAAAAAAAGCAAATATTTATACAAAATAGATAACAAAGATTTATTTAGGAAATTTAAATATAAATAAATGATAACTCATAAAAGATGTTCGATGTATCCACCATTATTGTCAATGCATAATTGATAACGTCTTATATTTATAGTTACACGGGAAATGTTTTCATTATTTACATTCAGATTGTTTATTTCAAGTCAAATCCTGACTTTAATGACTTGAATACCATTATTATTGACAATGCCTTTTAGAAATCCCCGAAAAATGAATCAGTAGGGGTCAAATCCGGACCGTTAGGTGGCCATTTAATTGTTCCAGTATTCCCTATCCATATTGGGAATACATCATTCAAATGATCTTAAACGGGTAGGACACTATGCAGAGCTTGCCCCATCCTGCATCCAAGTCATATCATCAAGTTCGGCTTCCAGAACATTCTGCAAAAAAACATTTTCTGCTTCTGGGATAATTAGGTCCAGATAGGTAACTCCAGTTAAAACATAATCATAAAATATAGGCCCAACAATTTTGTTTTTGAAAATTCTAAACGCTAACAGTTTTTCTTCCTGATTTTTTTATTTGTTTTACCAATTTTTTTCTGTTGTGCTTGTTTTCCCACGACCTTCGATTTTTCCTATTAAAAACTCCTTCCTTAGAAAAGGATGATTCATCAGTCATATTTTAGTAAAAAAAATCGGGATCTTCATCCAACTTTTGAATCATCTGGCAGCAAATGTCCAGTCTTTTCCTTTTATGACCCTCTGTTAAAACTTGTACAGGTAAAATTTTATATGGTCTGTAGCAGTGGCGGCTCGTCAGGGGAGGCAGGGGAGGCTGAGCCTCCCCTTGGAAGAACCACCATATCTTCAAAAGTCTATCTTAAGAAATTTCAATTAGGTATATCTCAATTTTCAATATTTTTTATTGTTTATAATTCATTAATTAATTTTCAGTGTATACATAAAAGTTTTGCATTTCCTTTCCACAAACATACCTATAACGTTACAGTCCGGATAGTCTTTGTATGCATATTTCCCGGTCCGCCGGTCTTTTACTGATCGAACACTGGGGTTCGCTGGAGGCTAATACGAAATAGCTTCCAACTTTAATGCATTTACTTTAACATGAATGACCTTGAATTTCTTTGCGGTGTGTAAAATAGCAGAGTACTTCGAATAGCCAAAGGAAGCCAGCCTCCGACGTCAGTTCTTTACAGCGCATGTGCACATTGTGCACAGCTCGTTCTGGTGGTTCACAAAGAAAACGAACTGTTAGTTGCGTTTTAGCCGGTTAAGTTGACGTAAAAATACATAAAACATTTGATAGGCGGGCTAAAAATAAGTGCTCTAGGTGAAAATATGTCTTGTTGTCCAGACGTGGTGGATTATTTGTTATTAAATGGATTTACTACTCTTACTTATGACGAAAAGGTAAGAATTAAAAGAAATGCTAGGCCTACACCAGCAATGCCTTCGTTAGTTTTTAAAAGTGGTAAACAAAACAGAGGGTTTTGTGATAACAATTATAAAAAAGTCGAGTGGTTAATGGCATCAACAGTTAGAAACAAATTATATTGTTGGAGATGTTTATTATTTACTAATGATCAATCCTCAATTTGGGGCAGGGCCGGGTTTAATAATTTGAAAAATTTATCGCGACGTTTAGAAAGGCACGAAAAATCCCAGGAGCATATTTCATCTTGCATTAAATTCGAAATGTTTGGTAAACAAAATATTGTAAAATTTGTTGGATTCTGCACATAAGAGGGAAATAGAAAATTTTAACGAAAAGGTCCGTGAGAATAGGGAAATATTAAAGAGGTTAATAGATGCCGCTATATATTTATCTTCACAAAAAAATTTTTTCCGAGGACATGACGAAAAACGAGAATCGTGCAATAAAGGAAATTTCAAAGAGCTGTTAGATTTTTTTAAAACTTATGACCCAAAATTAGAGAACTTTTTGAATAACGCCACTATTTTTTGAGACAATTCCGGTAATCTCAGCTTCTGTAGAATGATCATTTTCAGCACTTAAACGAATAAAAACATTTTTACTAGAAACAAAATGAGTCAAGACCGCCTCTCAAATGTATCGCTTATTTCAATAGAAAAACGTCTTTTGTCAGAATTGAAGAAACGCGATTCATTTTATGATGAAGTAATCAACCATTTTGCTAGTTCCGAAAATCGCAGGTTACCACTCATTTATAAAAATATTTAGGCTTTAAAGCAGAGATTAATATAGGTAGTTGTTATTTTAGAAAAAATATTTATTCGTGTTATTTATTTTTTAGGAAATATTTTTTAATTCTCCATAATATAGAGTTCCACGGTTATATTTTTTTCATATAACTTTTTTCTCAAAACTATTTTAATTTTTAATAAACGTTATAATTTTACACTCCTGGCAGTGATATTGAATACTATTTCTTGTTTGTAGAATAAAACACTTTAATTTTTTTACCAAAACTATTTTTATTTTTGTTAAAAGTTATATAATTTAATTACAAGTGGGATAGTAGGGCTCCTTTGGATACCGATACTCAAGTCGTAGGAACGAGAATTTCATGAGAATGATTTTTTCATCTCATCATATTTTCTATTTCCCTTTCATTCTATTCTTTTATTAGTTCTATTCTCTCAAGTCGTGAATCGGTATCCTGGCGAACAACCCACGGCAAAAACATGTAACGCGCCGTTACCTCAGGGGTGGTGGGGAAATGCACAAATTGTAGTCATATTGCACATCAGTTGTCTTTCAGAATATCAAGCCTCCTCTGCAGACAATATCACGAGCCGCCACTGGTCTGTAGTTATTATTTTTCAATGTACCTTGGATTTTGAAATAACTTTTTCCTAATTGATCAACTTCGTTATTTATACTACATTTAAAATTTTCTAAAAAACAGTAGGTACAATGTTTCAAAAAAGTCTATTCGCGAATAAGTATCGAAATGAAGTACATCTAGCTGTTCTTCCTGTTTTGCTCGAACTACACGCTTTTTGTTAGTAAAACTTTAGCTTTCGATAAATATTTTTGAACATTTTCTGATGGTGTTGGACGATTGGGATACCACACCCTGTATGCTCTTCTTGTTGCACATTTCTTTTTGTTATTTTGTATATAGCAAGTAAAGATTTAGGCTTTTTCTTCCTCAGTGTAAACCATTTTGATTATTTCATTAAAGAAATGTCATTTATCAAACATAATAGTTATCATTTTCATAGCTCACTTTAATAATGTTACTGACTTTTGAAAATTCAGTCATAATCACACAACTTTTATTTCAATTTTTTTTTTTTTTTCTATAGGCAATAATAACGACGATAATGGGTGGGTAATTTATAATGAATAACCCTGTATCATGACATCAAAAATTATTTTGGTCAGAGGTGGTCATGGAAATGTGTCTTAGCTTTTGTCATCTTTTTTAATGATTTTGTCAACCATTTTTTTGGTGATGGCGGCGAAAAAGGTAAATATAGATTTTTTTTACCACAGGATCTTCTTGAATATGCGGTCAGAAAAGCTTTATGATACACGGGCGAGATCGTAAATTCGTGCTGACAGGGGGAGGAGGAGAGGTTAACACAGCAGTTTTTAATTCCATAACCGTCTATCTTTGATCACAATAATTTTTGACATCACTCTATAACCATTGGCTAAAATTTATTGGCTAAAACAACAAACATGGTTGAATAATGATAATAATAAAATTTATTTCCCAAATGATACATACGATAGATAATACAGTTAATATCTAATAATGACAATATATCCAAAATATCTGTTTCTTATATGATATGTAAATGACGGATGTAACAAAAATATGTTTTAATAATAATTTTAGGGGTAAATAAACGAAGCAAGGGCTCACGAAAGTAACCTTGTAAATGAGCCCATGATGAATTTTGATCTAAATAAACATTGAAGTGTTGACATAATTAAATAATATATCTAAAATCTATATACAACTTAAATAATAAATCTAAATAATATGGCTAAAATCTACATACAGCTTATTTAAGGACTTAACATAAATATAATTTATGGATTAAATGAACTTACCTTCAGTGGAGTTCGATCCTATTTATATGTGGCCTCCTCGAAGTAAATAACCAAGCTACACAGCCTCCCCATTCCTGAATGTGTATATTGTAGTCCAGTAAGTGAGGGATTTTATCTACAAAAATTATTAACAGCAAACCGAGGTATGCAAAAAATCGGAAATTTTCCGTAGAATTCAATGAACTATTTTTAAAACAAATGACGAACTTGCGTCCTCTTCAAAATGGCGGCCAAAGTTTGCGAAAAACAGTTTTTTGCGTTGAAAAAGAAAAGTTGGCGTCGCACAAAAAAAAGTTTAACAGCACAATTGTGTAACTTTTTAATACAGATCGAGCCCGCCTAGTCCGATCTCCGAAAATTGCAAAATTAATTAGTTATTGTAAAAAAGACGTTAAAAATCGCATTTTTTTGAAATAACTGTATCTCCGTGAAGAGAAAATATTCTTTAACGAAACTTGGTGGAAGCGTAGTCCAAGATATGTCGAATAAGAACATTTTTACAGATTTGCAAAATATTGCAAATTTCTTGCAAAAATCGATTTTTTCGAAAAAAACGCGATTTTTTCAATGTCCAATAGCTCATACAGGCCATCATATTTCTATACCGCACCGGTCCGAAAGGTTTCTCTAACAGTTGCGCTAACCTGTGCAATTATTGCGCATATCACGAAACGATCCCTAATATGCGAAAAATCGGTCAAAAATCGATAATTTTTTTTACCCAAAAAAAAAATTGAATATTTTTGAGATTTTAAATTATATTGCAATGTCGTTATTGCCAATAGATAGCTGGCATTTTTCTACAAATTTCCAAAAAAAATAATTGCTCTCCGGCCTTCTGAAGCCGAGATAATTTTTTTTAAGAAATTCTAGTGGAGCCATTTTTTTAAGTAAAGGGCTGAAAACGGATAAAAGAACACGTTACAAAAGAACAATCAGTTTGGAAAATAGAACAACAATAATTAATACTTAAATTAAAACAAAAGAAAATGCAACAAAGATAAACAAATAAGGAAATTGGACCGTAGTCTCGAACTTAAGCAAGAAAAATTACTTTGTTAAAGGAAAAAATCATTTACACTCAAATTCAAACTGATTGCCAGAAGGGCCAAAAAATACAATGGCCTTAACTAGCATGAAGTTAATTATTTCTTTATAAACTAGTGCAGAAACGCCAGTTGCCAGTGACAATATGAACGAGGTAACGTTTAATTTGAGAAATCTGATGACATGAAGTTAACCCATTAACGCCGTGCGTTGCCATACGGCAACGGTAAACACATCTCTTTTTGATATCACCCCTGTATGTTATACGTGCCAATAAGAGTGGGGGAATATGTTATTTTATGTGTCAAAACATGCCTAACTTGGCACATGTTCCGCAAATTAATCTGCGGTTGACAGTAATTTAAGCATTTGTTTACAATTTTGTGGTGAATTACAAATGGCCGAAAATATGGATGTATGTTTTATGTAAGTATTATATTTTTCTATACAGTGCTTCTTAAATATATTTTTGTTTATGATGGTATTTTATAGACTCGGAACTTTGTTGTTTTAACAATTAAAAAAAAATATGGCTTTTATTACATATGATATAGCTGTTCAAACTTGGGTGTTGCCATATGGCAACGCTAGGCGTTTGTAGTAGCTTGAAAGGTTTTCTTTCTTTCTAGGGGCGAGTTGACTTTAGCAGAGGCAATAGACATTGCATTGCTCTGCATTATTTTCATATATGAAATTTCGTGGCTATTCAGCAATTGGCACAATCTGCGAAAACAGAACTCTAAAATTATGTCCCCTAACAATTAAAAAAGATTCTATAAAAAGAACGTGGTTATTAGGAATCAGCCATAGAAGCAAATTATGGTAATTTTTATGTACATTGGTGTGATAATGCCGCTTTTGCTATGATTTTTTCTTCACATGGCACACAAGAGAATACCCAGACAGAACGGTTTTCACAAAAATTCAAACGTCCTGTCATGGTTTCAAGACGCAAACTCATTACAAAATACAACTCATTTATGGGAGGGACAGATCAAATGGATCAAACTGTCAGTTGTTCTCGTATTGGAATACGTGGAAGAAAGTGATACTGGTCTATACTTACCTGGCTTTTAGATTTAGCTTTGCAAAACAGTTGGATACCATACAACAAATCTGGGCGAAAATTATCACAATTTGAATATAAACGAGAAATTACTAATGCCTATCTGAAGAAATATGGTGTGCCACATAAAGCAACTGGGAGACCTTCAGCGTCACCTGCAGCATCAGACAGTCAGATTTGATGCCATCAATTATTTTATTCGTCACACCATTGAAAAAAAGAAAATTGTTTGTGTGCAAATTGGTCTTTGCATAGACTTTTGTCCCATTTCATTCACAATAAATATGTTTTAATATTTTTGTGTATCCTAAATTTTGTAATAAAATAGTTTTTTAATAATAAAGTCATGTAAATTTAATTTTTTAATAATTATCTAGAACAATATACAAAATTGGGGTTTTCTTAAGTTACGGTAGCCCAGACGCCTAGCGTTGCCATATGGCAACGGCCAATATCTCATTACCTGTCAATCTGTCAAAAAAAAGTTTACATAATTTTTTGTTCCTTTTGTCCAATGTAACACACCTAGTACAAAAAATATATTAAAAACTAAAAAAAAATAATTCCGGCGCTAATGGGTTAAATTTTATAACAGAAGCTCAAAAATGCAAATACCTATACTCGGGAATACTAAAATTATCACGATAAAAGTAGGCCGATGTCACACCACCAGTAGCTGATCGGAAAGTGTCTTTCTTTCCGGACGGGATTATCCTTGTCAATTTTTAGTTAGTGGTCCTTATCCACCCCAAAGCAATCTAGATCAATGAATGAAAGTCCGCCTCTTTTTAGAGGCATCAAGTCATCCGGAAGGTTGCGTCCTCTATAGTAGAAATTATGTACCGACATAGTACTCGCCTGGCAAGTGGCGTTCTCTTTAGTAACTGTGGCCAAATTGGCTTCCCTTCAGTATAACACGTCCATTTAAACAACTTAAAATATTCTACATCTAAGCTAGCTAATTATACCTATTATTAAAAAACCTATTTGTTTTACGAGTGGACTTAGAAAAGGAAAAAGCAACTAGTTCCTACCTAATGTGCAGTTTGGGGAATTCTTGTAATCAATTACCCCTTTTATGATTTGATTATTTTACACATTCACCTCATTTAAGTACCCGCGCGTTTGTTACATTTCTAATAAAAAGCAATTTGACGATGACATCGATCGTAACGGATTTTTATCAGTTTATGAGGGGTATTTTACTGGTAATAAAATATTTCCGACTTAGCAAATTTACTACAGATTACTTCATAGCTATGGCTGAAAAAATCTAATAGTACATCGCCCGCCTCGATAACATTTTTGGGGTTTGTCCAATATCGTCCCAAACTATCTACGAAATCGTGCTATTGTATGGCAAGTAATTTTAATTCCTTTACGCTTTATTACATTTGTTACATTACCAAAGAAACATCAAAATTTTATTATGTCTCATTTATGTATTCGAATTGTTTTTGTAGAATACGTTGCATTAATATTTTCTTTTCTTTTGCTTTTTAATAGGAGACTCGTCTTCATTACCACTACTACTGTCACGGTAAACGTCATGTAATATTATTTCCGCATTATCGTCATCACAATCATCATTATCGTTATCATCATTTGAAAATTCATCTCTTTCTAGCTCAGTCTCTGTGATATTTGGCTCGTCTATTTCTTCGTCGATATCATCAGCGACGACTCTGTTCTCCTCAATAGCAAATTTCATCGTCACACGTTGAACACACATTTGAACATTTTATGCCGTGTTTTCGGCAGCTGCAGGCGTACGCCACAGCATCGAGCTCCGAGTTTCATTGAATTTGCAATGTTCAGCAACGGCCGATCAAGTTGCAAAGATTTTTTATTGAAAATATAAGTATTGTACAATAACCACTGCAAATTTCAGCCCTTTACCTTAAAAAATGGCGCCACAAGAATTTCTTTAAAAAAAAAATTATCTCGGCTCCAGAGTCCGAGGGCAATTTTTGTTTTTTTTGTAAATTTGTAGAAAAATGCCAGCTATCCATTGGCAATAATGGCGTTCCAATATAATTTAAAATGTCAAAAATATTCAAAGTTTTTTGGGGTAAAAAAAATTATCGATTTTTTGACCGATTTTTCGCATATTAGGGATCGCTTCGTTATATGCGCAATAACTACACAGGTTAGCGCAATTGTTGAAGAAACTTTTCGGACTGATCCGATATAAAAATATGAAGACCTGTATGAGCTATTGGACATTGAAACAATCGTCTTTTTTTCGAAAAAATCGATTTCTGCAAGAAATTTGTAATATTTTGCAAATCTGTAAAAATGTTTGTATTCGATATATCTTGGACTATGCTTTCACTGAGTTTCGTTAAAGAATATCTTTTCTTCACGGAGATACAGGTATTTAAAAAAAATGCGATTTTTAACGTCTTTTTTGCAATAACTAAATAATTTTGCAATTTTCTAAGATCGGACTGGGCCGGCTCGATCCGCATTAAAAAGTTACACAACTCTGCTATTAAACTTTTTTTTGTGCAGCGCCAACTTTTTTTTTTAACGCAAAAAAACTGTTTTTCGCAAACTTTGGCCGCCATTTTGAAGAGGAAGTTCGTCATTTGTTTTAAAAATAGTTCATTGAATTCTACGGAAAATTTCCGATATTTTACATACCTTGGTTTGCTGTTAATAATTTTTGCAAAAAAAGCGATATTTTCGACAGATTTATTGGACTATTGTACTATTGAATGATAGCGAATCTCGAGTATGTTTGGAATACGTAAAAAGCTAGTAAAAAAGAGCCTATTTGTTAATCAAATGAGGACCTCATTGTTCCAGATGTTTTAGAAAAATGATTTGGTCTGATTTTGAGTTAAAATATATGAAAATATTTTCACCTCGAACTTCTCTAATTTTCAAATACACAAAATCATTGAATTGCGGTGATGCAGTGTAACTTTCCCATTAGAAAATTTGAAATAAATATTTTATAACTATTCCAGGGAATATCTTTTTTGGAAAACCTACAATGCGCTCCAGTATAGGGCGGTGACAATTCCAGACAAGGGGACGCCAGCGGAGGATACTCAAGTTGTGCAGTAAGTAAACTATTATTTGTTTTTATAACAGTTCAGTTTGTAATGATCAACAAAGGAATTTTATCATTTCTCGTGTGACGTGTGCAATTACTGATAGATGTATTATCTATTTGTAATTTTTTAATTCTTTTCGCATGACTAAATAGTTTTATGCTGTTACATAACAAACATGTTTGATTTTAAACTATTGCCCACTCAACATATATGCTTTATTATATATATGAATTAGGTAACAACTTTTTAATCATTGCCAATATGTAATTATGATAACATTTATAATAATACTGTCTGTGTAAAAGATTAATGACCTTATTTTATATCATAAATGTTTATGCATCATTGAACATTTATGTTCATAGTAAAATTATTTTTTTGAATATAGAAATACGCAAATACAGGACCAGTTATACTTACATTCCTGGAATTTTTTAAATATTCTCCCACTTTATTTGTTTATTATACATAAATGTATCTGGAAGTATAATTTTTAACTGTTTTTGAATGTTTATGCTGGATCTCATTTATGTAGTTGACTCTGCGCTGATGAGGAATAAGAATTCTGAAAGACTGCTCGTGTTAGTAGTTAATTCATTAACTAATTTGTTGAGTTATCTAATGCAGTTCTCTTTTGTGTGTTTTTTATGACTACACATTATAGGTGATATAAATTTAAATTATGAAATGGATATTGTTAGTAAAGATAAACTCATTTTGGAAAATAAAAATTTGGTAATAGGCATATTGAAAAGAATGTATTTTTGCACAACTATATATAAAATTCAAAATGTCTCAAAAAAAGTCAGGTTAGGGCTCAAAAATCATAGTATATGGAAAACGCGATTTTTACGAATTTTCTTAAATATCCTGAAAAGTAAGAATTGATGAAAAGACTACGTACCTTTTTTATAATGTGAAATTATCTACAAAAATTATTCTAATAATTATCCCCGTCAAGTGAGTCGTTAGGCTCTAAAGAACATTTTTGATGGTGCAACAATTTTTCCTTTTTTGTTGATTTTGTTTCTTCTTTTTTATATTCAAGTCTTGCCAAATGTTTTTTGATCCATGAATTATCCTAGATGGCCTCCGGTTGCTGTACGTCTGACAGCATCTTACTATCTGTCGTGGATGCCTGTTAGGCGCACATTCTCACCAAAGCTCATTCTCATTAGCTCATTAGTTTCAATAGTCCAAAGTTTAGTATTCATAAACCAGATGATAACAAATTGATTTTCTCGGCCATCTTGAAAACATTTTTGAAAAATTTTTATCAGAAAAGAAAGAGAATTGTGAGAACTTTATTTAAAAAAAAAAAAGTTAATTTTCGTCCATCTTAACTCGAGATATTTAACTATTAACATTTTGGCCAATTGTTAATTAACAAATGCCTATTTTTGGCTAATATTTGAGCTGTATCATTTTGAATCATATTTACTTCATATGAAACGCCCAAAAAAACATTTTAAAGTTATAAAAACTAATTTTCAAGCATTTACATTTCATTGTTGTTAATTAGCCTGAATAGCTTTTTTTAAATTTATATATCAAGATTACCTCTCATACTGTTGCACCATACTCAATTGTTTCCGGCTTACTTAAGTTGGTAGTTAACGTATGTATTTAGGGGAATTTGATATTCTAACTTCTCTTTATAAAATTATAACCTTATTTTTCTTGACTAATGTCAAATAGTGATGCAACATCGAACCGAAAGTATCGATATTTCATATCGGTGATAACATCGAACCAAATTTATCTTTATCTTTATAAAATTATAACCTTATTTTTCTTGACTAATGTCAAATAGTGATGTAACATCGAACCGAAAGTATCGATATTTCATATCGGTGATAACATCGAACCAAATTATCCATATATGATACTTATCGTGCAAATAACATCGATATTACCAATTATAGATATTCGATAAATTGAAGTTGATAATGGAAAAATTCTGTCAGTGTTTTTTGTACTTGAGTTTTTTTACCATATAGCATTCATTTTCTGTGGAGTAAATAACGCCTATAGCGTGTTTGGCACTACAATAACTGCCACATTGCTACCGGGCTCTAGGGATTACCCATATTATATTCATTTGCAGCTTTCAGTAGTACTCAGGAGTGGCTCCAGCAAGTTTTACAGGTGGTCCGAAATCTTCCTGTCCTTTCAGTATGAAATGTCTTTACACTGATTCTATTATTTAATATAGAATATTTATCTCGGGTAAAAATTGCGAAGAGGGGAGGTTGCTAAAAATTGCATATTTACATCGGTAAACATTTCAAAATTTAGAAGATTGGGGGGGGCATTATCCTTCAAATAAAATTAGTTATTTTTAATACGCTCTATCCATCTGGTATTTTCGATATTACTGTTATATCGATATTACATCGATGTTTAAGAATGTGATTTATCGATGTCAAAATATCGGATATCGTCTATTGCAACATCGATGTTTTCGATACATCGATGTATATCGCGCATCACTGATGTCAAATATTTGTTCTGTTCAGTTTATTCCATTTTGTACGTTATGTACGTACTCAAATGACCCAATATCAACGCAAATTTGTTGGAACTTTAATTGCAAAGGTTTTTGGTTTTTTGTTTGTTCCGATCGGACCTCTATATCCGGAGAAATTCACCTTTTTACCTAAAAAAAGAAATGCTGTTCCAAATACAAAATTCTAAGTTCTAAGGCCACAAAATAGTAAAAAGAAACTGTAACAGCAACTATGACCTTTTTGTTACCACAATTACAAAATAGAGAAAAATTGATATAAAGAATTTGTTGTGCCATAAAAAGTATTGTTCAAGGCTAAGGACTCACTTGGTGGGGATAATTATGACAACATTTATGATAAAATGTCCTACAAGAACTTTTCCTGAATATATATTTTGTTGATTGGGTGAACATTGCAAACTAAGGGCCCAGTACTTATTCCCTCTGCAAGAATTCTGTTTAAAAAACTTTTTTAATTATTTTATGTATCGTACCTTGCTGTGTAATTTATTTTGGCAATACTAATGCATAGGGTGATATGGACTGGCATTTACCTTAGTCTTACTTCATATTCCTTTAATTTGCTAATGTTAATTCATATATCATTAAACTGCTGTTTTATTTATTTTATCGCAGAGTTATTGGGGAAGTCGTTCACAAGAAACCGTAAGTTTACATTCAGGTTGCTGCATTTTACTAACACTTTGTTTTGCGGTATCAGAAAAAGTTTTTTGCTTATTTCTTTCGCTAGAAATGTTTAACTAATGATTTTGTAATTATCTTGTGGGGTGTGTTTTCTATTAGTATATTTTGTTCTTATACTTTCGTTATTGTTATAATTTTAAAAGTATTTGTTTTTCACTGCTATGTGTAATCATAGGAAAGATGAAATTTGACAAAAACGAACATTGAATTTTACCGCTTTTTATATGCTTCTGGCTTACCACACAGTACTAGATTTCCAAGAACTGGTTCGTTGCATGTGAAACATTTCAGTATCTTATACTAAAACCATCGAATGTACGTATTGGAGGCCTTATAGTGGCCAATAACCATCACTGATTAGTATCTTTTTTCTTATTTTATTTTATCATAAAATGGGCTCTGTTTACAAACAAGAACATGAAGTAAAAAATGAAGATTGTCTAGTTTATATTTTGTATGCATTATGTACACATTATATAGAAATTTTTGTTCTGTGTACCTTCTAACTTATTTAATAATAATGGTAATAATAATAATCAGACAGTCATTTTAGGTCTGTTCTATGATAATTTTATATTCAACATTCATCAATTTGTAACATTAGAATATGTCAATGAGGAAGGGGAATATGTAAAAAAGGCAGAAAACCAAAAATAAATGGCAATTTTTTTCGAGTTGTGTGCTCGTTTTAAACGTTAAATAAAATGCACACAATCAAATTTGAGGAAGAAAAATTTTGTAACAAAAAAGTGAATAGCAGTGTTTTTCTAAAATTAATAGAGTGGCAAATGCCTGTAAAGTGCCCATTTTTAATATATCGATTTGTTAACAAGTTTTTAAACTGGAAAAATCATCGAAAAATCACATGTAATTGAAATGGGAAAATTCCAATTTTGGACCATTGTTTATAACAATATCTAAACAATGGTGATGTTTAATAATTCAGAAGGACTATGGGGATTCTCTTTAAATTTATTAAAAGAGATTTTTAAGAAAAGTATTTTGGTTTTCTTAAAAAATGTGAGAAATGGTTTTTCCAATGACAACACAGCCTGACAAAAAAAAATAACCAAACGTACTGTTTTCTATGTATTTTGACATGCTAAAACTGAATTTAATAATAAGGAAATTTTTATTGTATCAATTTTTCTCCACTACCCCCTTTAACCTAAGGGGTGCAATTTTCAAAACATTTTTATGATAATTATATATATACAGGGATTTTTCATGTGCTGAGCACCAATCTGAAGTTAAAAATTGAAATTTGACAGCTGTCAACGAGCTGTCAAGAATCCTGAAAAAGTGCAAAAATTGAAATTTGGTATATATTTTTAAGTTCTTAGGGTCGCTGAACACAAATCTGAAGTCAAAATAGAATTTTGAGATAATGAGAGCTGTCAAAAATCCTGAGAATGCAAAAAAAGATATTTGGTATGTGCTCTCATCCGATTATAATCAAAATAATACAGACTGTGGAGCTCAGAACGCCAATAAAGAATTGATAATTATACAGAATTACTAGGAAACACAAGTTTCTAAAATAAATACAAAAATAAATCAAACATGAAAATATACAAAAAAGTATATAAATAATAATAAGGCATAATTATGCAGGCCAAAGAAAATAGAAAATGATCCATCCGGATATAATTTAGAATCATATCAGGATAGCGCCAACTTTCGGACCTATTTTAAATAAAAAAATTCGCATCAAACAAAATTTTGACAGTTTAAAACGTGTTTTTTGAAAAGTGTACATGGTAGAACCTTTTTTAAATGAAAAATTTGGTTTCAGCGCACCAAAACCTATAACAAATGATGGGTCTGGTCAAAAAAACAAAACTTTTTTTTAGACATTTATTATATTATTATTTAGTGTATAATTTACAAATACCGAGGAATTAAAAAGACATGCCATTGTATCGTATTTTTAGAGTTTTAAATGACACAGTATATATATTTAGATTTTCCTTGTTCCGATAATTAGTTTGTAAATTACGGCCTTTCTAGAAATTCATGTCATTTTTAATCATTTAGATCTATGATAGGGCTTTCTCATGGATACATTGTATACCCCATTGCAATTAAATTTTTGTTTTGCTAAAATATATAAAAATAAATCATAGCCACATACAGGTAGTAATATGGTGTAATAATCCCCTTTTTAATATTATAAAAAAGTACCAGATTGCATATTGCTTGTTAGCATTGAACAACTATAAAAAGATGGGCTTTTTCAACCTGCTATTAATTGTATCTTATATTTTTAATAAAATGTATCCAAAGCTCTTTATAAATAAAAAATTTGCTTTAGAAAGAGTTACCAACTTTTATTGTGGTTTATAATAATTGAACATTCTGCATATTTACCTCTTTCATCACTGATTCAATGCTAAGAAAGCCTATACGTATATAAACAAATTTCATCAGTCTTATGCATTATGTTAATAAGGACCTCACACACCGCTATGAAAATTCGGGATCCGTTAAATTGTTCAATTTCTCGATATGTTGTAGTTTTGACCTTTCTGATCAAAAGTCCCAATTCACACTACGCCAAAATTTTGGGAGACAGTTGTTAGAATCTTCTTAAATTGCATTATGGAAGAGAAAGAATTTTTTAGCAGCAGAAATCAAGCTAAGTTTTTTGGATCAATTTTTTTTTAAACACATGAGGGAATTGCCTATAGGGTCTACCCGCCACTAATATGATTACATCATGGGGAATAAAACAGGCTAAAATAGGACAATTAAATACAATATAACAGTTAAAGAATCGCAGTTCATATTAAACCATGGAACGGAACTATTTACCCAAGTAAATGGTCCCTCTTCACCCCAGTACACCTTGGGTACTCCGCTTTACTCAGTACTCTTGTACGTTAGTCCGTATATGTAGTTATAATTGAGAAAATACATATAGTGGAACGGAGAAGCAACGAGAGTAGAGGTAGCCATTGTCAGTCACTTTTGTTGGCTTTGACTACTTTATCGACATACTTTTCGATGACCTGCCTTACTCCGCATCTGCGCTACAATATCTCTTGCCTCAACTATACAATTGATTTTTATATGCAGGGTAACCTACCTTTTAACCCCGAACCCTTCAACGGAATCATCTCAAAATATAATCTAATACAGATGTCACTATAATACGTACATGTAACAAAGGCCGGTTTTCGGCCTCCTTCAATTTTCTACAAAAATAAGTGAATTTGATTTTTTTAGGCGTCATGAACAAAAATAGATAATTTTCAGGTGAAATAAAAAGTTTTTATCCCTCCCACCTATTTTTCTCTATTTACCCCCAACCCTTCACCGGATAAGTTCAAAAACAATCCAGTTCCAGATCTCGTTATAATACATACGTGTATAAAACTTCAAGTCAATAGCTCAAACCGTTCCAGAGAAAATGTGCGCACAAAAAAAATTACAGACCGACAGACAGACAGAAATTCCACTACGTGGATGTGGAAATAAAAGAGAAAAATGCGTTACAGCATAACGTTCATATTTGGGAGCACGAACATCCTCATGCCACACGAAATAGCCATTTTCAATATCAATTTTGCCATGAATCTCCATTTTGTAATTAATTGTATAACCTTGCTTTTTAGTTATACTTAATCCGCAATCATAATTATAATTCGCAATAGAGCATAAGACCTCAGGGTGCAGGTTATCCTTGATAGCTTGGCTTAATATTGGTTATCACTTACCTTGGCAAATACTCACTAACAGAATATTACTGAACAGATAATATAAGGCTCTGAAAAACTCAACAAAAAAAGATAGTTGGACGCCACCGTATTTTTCGTTACTTGAAATCAACTTATACGAAAATTTATGATCAGTTTAAACTAGAAATTGGCCCGGCAAAATAAGGAAACACCGAGCTGTCCTAGTTTGAATGAGTGATAGCTTAACGAAATTAAACAACTACTAAAAAAAATAATCTATAAACGTTTTGGATTACAAATCCAATTAAAATACAATGTCCATTGGACAGCAAAATTAGATAGATCCAATATTATGTATCATTCTTAAAACTTAACTAACTAACCTAAATTACTAAGAACGGTACAAAAAAAGTGAGTTAACGAGAATTAAATCGTTTAATTAAACGACATTAAGCAATATTTCAAACAGTAATTAACCCTCATTAAGTTTCAAAACCTAATTCATACAGGATTTGGGTAAATACTGAATGCTGCTACGCATAACGGCTTTCTCTGATTCCTACGCCGACTTAAATGTTACTCGCGATTTCGCACTAACTAGGCCACTATTTATTTATGCCTATTTGGATATCGAAATTGTCAACAAAACAAGTCAACGTGCGAAATGTCCTCTACTAACATGAAAGTGGTCAAATTGTCTACCGATCTCACTCGGGAAGTAATAATAATAATAATAATAATAATAATAATTTTATTTTCATGGACTTTACAAAGTATGGAAATATAGTCAAAAAGAACAGAGGGAGAGTTAAAAAAAGATCTTAAAAATATTATAATAACAATAATATCTATCTGTCAATTTTAAATCATTAAAAAATTACATATTAAAATATAAAGACAAAGACAATTAAAAATACAAATACAAATAAAAGACATATATAATTAAGAAACATCATGTAAACTGAAGTCATTGCAGCCCATATACTCACTGACTGAATAAAAACTTTTATGAGTGAGGATGGATCGTACTACACGTTTAAAACAGTTAATATTGTTTAATTTTTTTACTTCGAGTGGAAGTTTATTATATAACTTAATGGACATAATGTTCGGTCCCTTGGCTACAGTAGTTAGTCTATGCTGTGGAACAGTGATGTTAAAATTTTCCCTTAAATAATGAGTTGAATGTCCATCTCTTGGTATATACGTGTCGATATGAGATTTCACATATAATACACATCTAAGAATGTATAATGATGGAACGGTCAGTATATCCAGTTCTGAAAATAAAGTTTTGCAGGAATCACGTGAAGATTTAAAAGTCATTGTGCGAATTATTTTCTTCTGCATTACAAGAAGTTCCCCTACTCTAGAACAACTTCCCCAGCAAATAATACAGTAATCGAGACAAGATTGTACATATGCATAGTAATATAATTTCAAAATGTGCATACTTACATGCTGCCTCATTTGCCATAGTACGAAACAATGAGTGGACAATTTTTTTAATAGTGAATCTATTTGGTTACCCCATGACAGATAAGAATCAATCTGTAACCCAAGGTATTTAACAGTATCATGTTGTGCAATAGATTTATTTGTCATTTTTATTAGCAAGCTAGAGTCAAGCGGCTTAGTGGAGAATGTTAAGAAATTGGTTTTCTGAACATTTAGGTCAAGACCATTACAAGTGCAATATTTTCGCATTAAAGATACTGTATTATTTACTTTATATGCCAGAGTATGTAAGTCTTTGCTTGAATCAGCAGTGGCTGTGTCATCGGCAAAAATAGATAAAAATCTTCCTTTCATGTGAATATGGATAAGGTTAATAAAAAGAATAAACAATAGCGGTCCCAGTACACTCCCCTGGGGAACCCCAGTGGGAACACAGTTAAGACCAGAATTGTAAACCCTGTTATTAACATTTAATGATACTTTTTGATGTCTATCTAGTAAATACGTCTTAATCCAGTCTAGGGCGGGTCCTCTTATTCCATAATTTTGCAATTTGTCAATAAGAAGGCTGTGATCTACAGATTCAAAGGCACGTGTCAAGTCAAAGAATACACATGCACATTTATCTTTCTTTTCAAAGCTACTAAGTATAAAGTTATATAATGATAAAATAGCATCTTGTGTAGAACAACCACTTCTAAACCCAAACTGGTTATTCACCAAAATTTTTTCTTTACTCAAAAATATATTAAGTCGAATGTAGTACGACTTTTCATAAATTTTAGAGAATACTGACAATAGTACTATGCCTCTATAATTAGATAAAATCGACTTATCTCTTCCCATCATCTTATGTATGGGAACAACCGATGCTTTTTTTAGTGAAGAGGGAAAAGTACCTTCTTGGAAAGACAAATTTACTAGATGAGTAAGTGGTATTTTTATGTAGTCTATAATACCTTTTAATATAGAGCAAGGTATACCGTCCTCCCCTGAGGAATTTTTTAAAGAGACGGATTTAATTATTGCACTCATTTCATCTACTGTAACTGGTGACAAAAAAATTGAGTTATTATTAACATTTACTTCTGCGTTTCTTTCAACTGACATACTCTGGGTAAGTTGTTTAATGGAGTTTATAAAGAAGTCATTAAATGCCTGAGCAACTGATTGCATATCTGACAATGAATCTCCATTGATGTCTATAAATGTGTGTGGCAAATCTTTGGATTTAAAATTTTGATTTTGATTTTTTATTATTTGCCAGGCTGTTTTAGACTTATTTTCTGAATTAATTATGAGTGATTCATTATAAAGTCTCTTAGCTACATTTATTTTATTTTGATGATTCTTTTTCAAGATATTGTATCTTATGTGGACCTCTTCATCGC
The DNA here is from genome assembly GCA_963583905.1 of Stenurella melanura. Lineage (NCBI taxonomy): Eukaryota > Metazoa > Arthropoda > Insecta > Coleoptera > Cerambycidae > Stenurella > Stenurella melanura. The sequence goes on from OY757317.1 coordinate 102,697,215, forward strand.
CAGTAAATTTATAAGACTTGTAGACATCTCTTACGAATATACCTTCATTTATCAAGTCCTGGGTTAACCAGGGTTTTTTGGGCTTTAAGTTTTCTTTAACTCTGTACATTTCTAAGGGAAAGGCAATGTCAAATATTTCAATGAATTTTAAATGGAATTTTGTAAATTTGTCATCACTGTTAACATCAGGGGAGTAAAGAAATGACCAAGTCTCTAAAGACAGCAAATATTTAAAATAATTCATTTTTTCATCTGAGTTAATAAATCTTTTGAGTATATAAGAACTTGCCTGGGTTTTATTAAATACATATGGAAAATATACAATTTGAAGAAAATGGTCCGATAGGTCACAATGAATAACTTTTGGATTTAAGATTTCAATATCAATGTTAGAAAATATATTGTCTATTACAGTTTTGCTTTTTCTATTTCTATCAATACTAGGGTGGAGCTAAAGTATACAGCAAAAAAATTATTTACATTTTTTTTAGACGACACCCTATTTTTGAATGACACTAATGGTGGAAATTATCCGCCTAAATTATTTTGAAAAAAAAAAATAATTTTTAGAGGTAGACCAAGGCCTTAATTAAAAAAAATTAAATTATTTTATTCGATATCAATAGCGCTTTTGTAAATGTATTAATACATTTACTTTGATAAGTTTACTTGTATATATTGTCTTTTAAATACATTTGGCAACAAACAGAAATTTATGTAGTGTCCCACGTACGCAGGCGTGAAGCGAAAATAGACATACAGAAACACAAAAGAAAAATAAAGCTAATTTTGTTCAACAACTGGAAAAGCTTTTTGACATTGCACATCAGAACGCAATGAAAATAATAAAAATTAAAGAAGTCAGGGATTTTCTAGAAGCTCAGCGCGAAAATAGACACGGTTGCATGGTTGAAGTAGACATGAAATTAACCAAACTAGAGAAGAAAGCGGAAAAGAGAAAGTTACAAGAACAAAGACGAAAACATATTGCAGATGAGGAAAGGCAAGGGGCCGTGTTCCTTGTCAAGTTTATTGATAGAGGATTCCAGTGACAAAGACCTCTCAGAGAGCGACAGTGAAAAAGATAAGATAAGGTTTACGTACTAAATGAGTTGGTAGTTCACTGCGATGGTAAACTACTACCTAATCTAACAGGAAAACTTCAAATAGATCGTGTTGCAGTTATCGTTTCCGGGAGTAAAACAACTCGGCTTTTAGGAGTTCCTAGGTATGAGACAAGTTCGGGTGCTGTTTAAGCGAATGCCGTGGTGAAGGCTTTGGAACATTGGGGAATTATTTAAAAGATGGCAGGTATGTTATTTGATACAAGTTCTAATACCGGCAGATTAATGGAGCCTGCGTGTTGTTAGACCAACAAATACAAACAAAGCTGTTCCACCTTGCCTGTCGTCATCATATATTCGAGCTTATTCTCAAAGCTGTATTTGAAGAGTGCATAGGTGCTACATTGTCTCCTGAAGTACAACTTTTTAAAAGATTTGGAACTTTCTGGAACAAGATTGACACAACGAGCTATGTAACATTTAGAGAAGATGAAGAAGTTTATGATGCACTGGGGCCTAAAAAAATTAAAATTGATTTGTTTAGAAAAAATCAGCTTAAAAGCTGCCAGCCGCGTGATGATTACAAAGAATTTCTGGAACTAGCTCTCTTTTTCCTAAATAGCCCCCGTGAAGAAGTCACCTTTAAAGCACTTGGACCAATGCATAATGCACGGTGGATGGCAAAGGGGATTTATTCAATAAAAGTTCTGATGTTTCACAAACAATTCCATTTAACAAAGAGAGAATATAAAGCTCTTCGTGACATTACTATTTTTGTCATTTTACTTTATATTCAGGTATGGTTTTCAGCACCTTCTTCCACAGATGCTCCTAGAAATGACTTAACTTTTAACTAACTTTGTTAGCATTTTCTACAGTAAATAAGAAAGTAGGTGAAGCTGCTGCCCGAAAATTTTTAGGGCACTTGTGGTATTTGTCCGAAGAGTTAATAGGTGTGGCATTTTTTGATCCCCATATCTCTGATAACTCCCTGATTCCCTGGCAAATTTGGAGTTACATGACTTTGTGTCGAAGCACACTATGTCGTTCTTTAATATTCTCAATATTCCCGTTGATTTTATGAAACTTGAACCTAATTTATGGCCACAAATTGAACAACATGTCTCTGGCTTCGAAACAGTAAAAGGTTTACGTATAATAAATGATACAGCAGAAAGGGGAGTAGCATTAATACAAGAATATAATCGCTCTCTTACCAAAGATGATGAGCAACTACAATATTTACTTCAAGTAGATAGTTCAAGATCATCGAAACCGATACCCTGACAGCAGAAAGAAAACAATTTTAGACGAAAAATAATATAATAGTATTTCTTGATTCACAAATACATAACAAATGTGTAGTTTAGTGCAATTATTTGTATTATCTCTGGGTTTTAAAAATAAAAAAAATGTCAAAATTTCAACAGGCTTGGTCCACCCCCAAATATTATTTAATTTAAAAAAAAAATCATATGCATATTTAAGCCCCATATCGGCACCAGTTACCAACGTGTCGCATGCAAGAATAAAAAAAAAATTTTTTAGCTCCACCCTAATCAATACGTGTATACTCGTTAATGCATTTTTTAAGATCATATGATGAAAAAACAATTGATAATTTATCAACTTTGTTACATACGATATTTTCATCAAAGTTTAAGTTAAAATCTCCACAAATAAAAGTGGGTGAATTAGGCTTAAGTAACTTATACAAGAGGTCATCTATGTTGGAAATAAAATAATCGCAATCATGAGAGGGTGACCTATAAAAACACCCTACCAAAGCTGCTTATCTATGAAAATTTCAATAAAAGCATACTCAAATAGAAAATCTATTTTCTTAATGTCACAGGTCATAATTTTGAATTTTATATTATTTTTAACAAAAATAGCAACACCACCAAGACTCAATTTACTTCTACAGTGGTAGTCAGTTAAAGTATAAAAGTGCAATTTTATTAAGTTGATTTCAGAATAATTACATGAAGTCTCAGTTAGGCATACAATTTCTGGAAAGTCCAAAGAATGAAGTAACAAGTCAACATCTTGTACCTTGTTACGGATGCTTCTGATATTTAAATGACAAATACTAATATATTTGGTTATGGGATTTCTTGAAACTGTTTCACTCTCATTCCTTATTTCTTGGTTTGCATTGGCTTCTAAGATCTCACTTCTAAAAAAGAATTTGGTCTAACGTCACTTTCGTTGTTAATGATGTGTCTTGTTTTATATTTTTCGAAATGCTTATTAAAATCAAATCTTCTGAAATATACTCCTTTAGGCCAAAACGAGGGCTCATAAAATGTTTCTTTATACTGAAAGTCTGCTGCGACCATGAAAGTTTTAAATGTACTACCAGGCTCATTTAAATCTTTAACTATAAAATCATCACTGTTGTTTGCTGTCTTAGTTTTTAAATAATGTTTTATGTCATCTTCCATGACATCTTCCGTTATTTTATAAAAAAAATCAATCACAAAACAAGTTTCTTAACGTCAATAAAACATGTTGTTCTTCGTGTTGTGCGTCGACTGAGCGACCACTACATAGTACATAAAATAAAAAAACTTACAGTTTCGTTCCTGGACACATGAAGGTCAATTGACGTATAGCACTTCCGAAAACTGAATGTACAAGCTACAAACTAAGTACTTAAAATCACAAACTATCGTTCATTGCATCAAAGGAAACAATCTAAATTAACAATTAGCCACTACTAATTACAAATTCACTCTGCTATTTAATTTACTTGTGAATATTTTCACATTATTGCAATGCATAGATTACCAGAACATTTGCTACTTCACTATAATACTCAATAACTCACAAAAGAATAGCTTTCTATTAATTTTAAACTAAAAACAACTGAACTTCTAGCGGTATGCTACAAGGCCATGGCTCGAATGAAATCCTCATAATAATTTACCTGCATCGATACTAACCGACCCTTCCGTCCCTACTCCCCATTTCATCGCTGCGAATGTACACATGTTTTTGAACCGATGTATTTGCGTTTTAAAACTCAATTCTACAAACGCGTATGATTTTAAATATTTTAATGTCTTGTACTGTTTAGGACATTCTTTAAGAACTGGCCCGTTACTGCCATATCCATGGCAGGTAGGCCAAAATGTGCAAATTCCTAGTGAGTATTTTTTTTAAAAACTCAATCCAAAAAAATTAGGAATAGTCTTGGCACTTGATTTTTGTTGCCAAAAAATCCCTTTTCTCATATGAATTTTTCATGAATAAAATTATATGGGACATACAAAGTGCGGTTAAGATTTTAATGACTCCAGAGTAACCGATACGGGATATCCATAAGCAATGGTGGGGTCCTTTATTTTTATTTACTCTCTTGTTCTAGCTTCTACACATTTACTATTTGCACCTCGTGTTGTTTTTTTTCACAGAGAAGAATAACGTGTGTTTTTTTCAGGCCTACGATGCTAAGCAAGATCCACTTCTTCCAGACGTTTCTACATATGGTACAGATGGTTTTATCGTACTTCCTTATGTTAATTTTCATGACGTACAACGTCTGGTTATGTATAGCAGTAGTATTAGGTGCAGGTGTAGGATACTTCCTGTTTGGCTGGAAAAAATCAGTTATAGTGGACGTTACGGAACATTGTCACTGATATATAAACAACAAAAAAGTGGACAATAAGTACATAGTAAACTTTAGATTCTTAAGATAGGAGTATAGGTTAAAAAAAGTGATTCTAACAACTAATTTGCGGAGGTAAAATTAAGGGAATCAAAATTGTTTTTACATATATAAAAGTCTGTATATACAATGTTTTTGCAGAGTGTAAAAAATGTATCTAGATTATTAGATATTTTAAAATATTTTTTAGCAAAAATTTTGCTTGCTAGGCATAAAAGGCCTAATTGTTTTATTATTTTAAAAAGTTTAATTCTAAAAATTTTTAAAAATAGAATTTTGTGAAATGTATATATTTAATTTTTCAATGCTAGTTGGAAATACATTTTTAAAATTTATTTTATACTAAAATTTGTTTTATAGAATAAAACATTTCTGTAATGTAAATAAATCTCTTTGATTCCTATTTATTCATTGTTGGTCTGAAAATTGAAAAATGTTTCTTTAGGCGTCTGAACTAAGGAAGTCCCGGGATGTATATTAATTAAAGATGCATTTATCAAATATAAGTGCTAAAGTAATTTCAGTGTATCAAGTGTTGCATGGCATCACTGCAAGTATTCATAAAGTATCAATTCAAAATTAAATCAATGTGCTTGTTTCGTATACATATATGGAACATTTAAATTGATATTGCACCACATACTCAAACAACTTTGTTTGCATGGTATGTTGTTGCTATGCATTGTTTCCAATTAACTGCGTTTAACTTAAACCATATCTCATTTTGCTCTGTTCACGTTTTAGTGAAAGTTTTATAATTAGATAAAGTTTAATATTATGGAAATATGAAATATTTAATAGGGCGCATGCATTGTATGACTAACATAACCTCAAATATGACATTTTTGTAAGTTTGTACTCATTTTTAATGATTTTATTCGCATTTCTAGATTGGCACCTGTGTAACATTAATAAATTCTCTTGGATGGGACGCATATAATTTTTTAAATCATTGATTTTTTAAATATACAGATATTTACAGGTTGGAAATCCAACCTGTAATTAGCGGTCTATTTTTAGGAAGTGTCTACGCAACCGCCGCGGTGGATCTTTGCACGACTTATTGAACCTTCGCACAGAGAAATTGGAATATTTTATGCAATTTTCTGCGACGCTAATGCTGCCTGCGGCGCTGATAATTTATTAACAATTATTTAGCAAAATAAAAATCAAACTAACTAACCCAACTACCTAACAACTTAAAAGAATCACATGTAAGAGATAAATTATTATATGAAAAAGAAGAACATTATTTTTGTCGTCAAATCAACCAGAATTTGTGAAAAAGGATATTAATCGTTACAAAATATTAAAAAAAAAAGTCCAGTGGGCAGCAGTTGAACCCGGGACCTGTTGCTCCACAACGCGACAACGTTACGCATAGGCCAGCGATCCACATCGAGAACACCACTATAGCACGGAATAAATAGTATGTAACCAAACCAATTGCCGCGGCGGTCATGTAAATAGGCGGTTCGATAGTAATTTATTACAATACCGCCGGCGGTTTACTAGACACTTTCCTATTTTTAATATTGAATGATTTAAAAGATAATGCATTAATGTTACAGAGGTACCAGTCTAGAAATGCAAATAAAAACGTTAAAACTGAGCATAAATTTACAAAAATGTTTTTGAGGTTATGTTCGTCATACAATGCACATGCACTTAAACATAGTAAGCCTGAACTCAAATTTCAGGGTTGATGTGCAATATTTGATAGATTGAAACCACAAATATCCAACATTGCCAATAGAAAATTTCTGGTTGAATTGGGTATGATGTCGCATAGTACTAAAAATTATCAATTAATGTATCTCTCAGTTTCTGTTTTTCTACGAAAGTTAAACTCGCTAAAAATATCAAAATTGATTTCTATTTTACGTACCTTATTAAAACTAATCTTCCATGTTACTAGGGAGCATTAGTTAGAAGGAAGGAAGAACCAGTCATGTGATCAAAAGTGGCATGCATCACTTCGCCATCTTGTTACTACTGTTATGCGCTTACACCCCTAAGAGTTGATAGCTCATAAGTAAATGCTGAAAATTAGGTAACAACATGCAGGAAACGCATATCTGAAACCGCCTATGCACGCCATCTCTGAAGAAGCAATATGTTTTCTAGTTTATAGAAGAGAATCACGTTTTCTACCTTGTTCTGGATCGCCGAGAAGGGTATAGAAGATTTCTAGATGGATCTAGAGGTGTTTTTAGAGTATATAAGCTGATGCAAATAGGCGGAAGGGGAAGTTTTGAATGACAAGTGAGGTTAGAAATCCAAAGTAAATAAAAAGTGGAAATATCAAGCAATAAACATTGTTAAAGGTTCATTTAGTCAGTAAAAGTGTATTTTAGCTAAAGAAACTATTGTTTACAGTAAGCTATTAATTGAAGTATGTTAGTGTGTATCTCTTGTTGAAATTTTTGGAACCAACGAATTATTATGGGAGGTTTCCTAGGGGTGGAAACACGAGACACTGCTTTTCCGTCAAACAGTAACAGTTTGTTATCCGTGCGATTTATAGGGATTATTTAGGACGGTTTGTTAAGTTTTAGACAATATTCACTAAAAGAACAGTAGTGTCATGTGCTAAAAGAATTTTCATCTTCTAAAGATCATGTTGATAAGAAGAAATTAACAAATAACATTTCATAGGTTAATGTAAACAACACGCAGAGTCGTATTAAGAGAAATAAACTTCTTATTTTATTAATATTATTATTAATTTTATTTGACTATGCATCCTTTACTTGAATTCTTTTTGCTGAAAAACTGACTTTTATTGAATTCTTATTTGCGGTATTCAGATAGTAGCTTATCGGTTTACCGAATTCTAAAAATTTAGATAATCCGAGTCTGACAATACTGCATATTATTCCTACTTTTAGCCACACCTACAAATGCCGTTTCTGTATAGGAAATTTGTACTGCATAACGTCTCCTTACCTTCTAACTCGATGCTAGGAAGTAAGAAGTAAGTGTTGGTTGGGTTCTCTAATCAATGTTACCAAGCTTATATCTGTCTCTGTCATTTCCGTGAATAAGCCACTGTTGCCAATGTGAAAATGCTTAAAGTGTCACAAAATAGTACATAATATGTGTGCGGCATACAAAAAATCATTAGGGAGCGGCACATTCAGTCTTTCTCGATCTTCCTGTATGTCTTTATGAGGTGGCAATTTTTAGAAAATTAGGGTGATCTTATTTTCAATCTGTAGTCCTTTGAAATGTTGAAATTTTGGCCGAACCTTGCATTTTGGGTAGGACAAGATTTTTTCTTTTGGCGTTAAGGGGAGGGGGTCAGTGTGTGTATAAAACTCGATTTTCGAGGTTGAGAGCCCCCCCAGTTGTCCACCATCTTGAAAAGGGGGGCATAAACAGTTGCTCCGCGATATCTTGAGAATTGTAAGTCTCACAAAAAATTGTTTAAGACTTTTTTCGTAGAGAATTGAATTCTCTACAATCTTGGTCTAGATGGTTTCTAAAATTTTGGCTTTTCCTTGCCAGATAACCAAAAAACATGACAGTTCCATAAAAAATGTTCCGAACAAAAGTAATCTATTTACCCAGATAATTCGAATTTGCAATGTGGTTCCCATTTAAAAAGCCGAATTTGACCTTGAATGATTTTAACCCTTCCATTTAAAGTCAAAGTGACATATGCCGCCAATCTGCCCCCGTCCAATTTTACAACCTTCGTTTGAAACATCTTTTCGTAGGTTGCTTATTACTCGATATATTTGAAAATTTCAGGTTAAAAAAATCACCCGGGTTTGATCCCCAGCTTTAACACTGGCAGTGTCGGTGGGTAATGAAAGTTGTCTGCGTTTTGAATTTTGGAGGTGTCTAATATGTACAACTTTTTAACAACTCAAGTGATTTTAATCACTTTTTTTATATTTTTTCGGCCTGTGTTCAAAAACACTTTATTTGATATTACCACCACATGCACAGAATACTATTGACCACGCCCTTTTTTACTACGCAGTGCAGTTGGTAAAAAACTAAAATTATCCCTGCTCAAATACCGTTCACATTCAAGTTGTGCTACTCCCAAAATTATTTTTATTAGGATATACTGTATTTTTTTGTAGTAAACCATACAATGCACATAGAGATGTATGGTGCACTGTATGCCATATGCATGTGTGTATGTTTGATGATAGAAGGAAAACTTATAGATTTAAATGCTAACCTTGTATGATCAGAGGAAATTCTGCAGCAGCCATGCAAGTACTGTATGTGTATTCACTAAAGAAGTACAGATATCAGATGTTTTAAATGGTTACTTGCGTTTTTTTACTATTCCATTTGATATTTACCCTGTCACAAAAGGAATCGACACCATCACTAACTGACTTCTAAGGGTACGAACATGCCAAAGATGCCTCGACGAGTGGGTGGAGGTACCGGTCGCTACATCGATATCACATTTATGTATGATCGGAATGTATAATAGTAATCACGAATGTTGCCGCTTACGTCGTTATGCTTCGAACTCCAGTGGTAGCCCCATTAGACGTCATACTTTTTGTTACTTACATTCTAATGAGGTAGTGTTTAAGCTGCGGGAAGAATCTCATGACTTCGATAAAAATATAAATTTATGACGTGAACGACAACATTCATGATTAGTGCAGTAAAACAGATTCGTGCTTTCACCTGTTCATCCTTGCCGCTATCCACGCGGTTTACAGCGATGTTGATGTCAAAACAAAATAGCTTGTTTTTTCATCGGGGTAGAACTGTAGACGTCGCGGTAAACGCAAGCTTATTGGTCCACATTTATCGCACGATACCACTCAAGCAGAAGCAAACGATCGGTGACTTATTGTGACAGGTCTGAGAATATTTAGACATTTATTTTGGTTTATTTAAATTGTCATAATAGAATAATGGATATAGTGCAGTAAAAAAAGACCAAATAAACTATGAAATATGCATATCTTTATCAGAAAAAAAAGAGAAATTTAATGAAAAAAAAGTTAATTTTCGTCTGTTGAGATATTTAACTTTTAGCATTTTGGCCAATTGTTAATTAACAAATGCCAATTTTTGGCTAATATTTGAACGGTTTCGTTTTGAAACATATTTAGTTCATATGAAACGCCCAAATAACATTTTTAACTTATAAAAATTAATTTTCAAGTATTTACATTTCATCGTTTCGTTCATCATTTCAGAATGTATTGTTGTATGTATGTCTGTATATGTATCCCTGGACTAGTCTGATAAGTTTTATACCTGTAGTGTGTTAAACTTAAATTGATGAATAAAATTCTATTCTATTCTATTCTATTCGTTGTTTATTAGCCTGAATAAGCTCTTTTTTAAATTTATATATCAAGATTACTTTTCGAGCTGCACCGTACTCAATTGTTTTCGGCTTACTTAAGTTGGTAGGTAACGTATGTATTAAGGGGAATTTGATATTCTGCTAACTTCTTTTTATAAAATTTTAACCTTATTTTTCTTGACTAATGTCAAATATTTGTTCTGTTCAGAGTCAACTATGTTTCCTTGTGTGTGTATTTACTGCTATATATCTGTTTACAAGATGCTAAAAGTTAAATATCCCGAGTTCAGATACACGAAAATTATTATTTTTATTTTTAAATTAAGGTTCTCAAAATTCTCTTTCTTTTCTGACAAACATTTCCAGTAGTCATTCTCATATATGCATAAAACCTATCTGGATGCTTCTTTAGCTGTTTAAACAGATGGTATACACCTAAATAATGGCTTTTCTAATTTATGGGATGTGCACGAAACTGGCGTTTCGAGGAATTAGAAATAATCCACCACTTTACACTTGAAGACATGTCGTCACTGTCCTCGCTGCTATCACTTCTATACATGTCTAACTATTTTTATAACTCTGTGAATTCACTATTCTACAGTTTTGAAAACAAACCTGTTTCCGTTAAGAACTGACATTAAACCTCTACGACATATTCGCCGTCTGTCAATGTCAACATCGACTGAGACCTAGATCGCGGCATCTTCAGCATGTTCGTACCCTAAGGGGTCATACAAATTAACAGTCGACCAGTGAAGTTTGTTTTACTGCAGTCCTATCAACTATTAATTACCTAACCACTCAATGAACCAACACATCGAGTAGCTTTATCTTAAGTGTCACGAAACGTGACTTTTGTGGAAAAACGAGGAAAAAATTTGTTTATGGTAGAAATCTTTATTAACGAATTTTTAATAAATATGCTGCAAACTTAGAACAGTTGAGGTTGTGGACTAGGCAGTAAATATGTTTCATCTTAGCCAGTTTGATGTAATAGATACCTACTGTGCAGCATCATACCCGAACTTTGACATACCATAAACACATATAAATAGTTTGTATGTAAATATTACTACATAAATCTGTACATTTCTAACTGTGTGACTATATACATAAGACTGACTCTCGTGACTTCTATGTAACTTTTTTCATAGTAAGTTAGTTGACCTATTTTAATACCTTTTTAAGTATTACTAACAACATTTATCATCATTTTGAAAAAACAATTCACATTTGTAGGATTTTATTCACATATTTACAATGTGTTTATAAGTGCATATATCTTTGTTTGTGAAAAGTTACGTAATTTCTCAGCCATTTTTTATGTAATTTTTCAGCAATCAAGAAGTTACAAAGTGAGATTATTAATATTTTATATACAAATAAGGACATAATTATTTTTGTTTTGTTTGAAATTAAAAAGTGACTTTTTGTTACTTATTATTAAATAAATATTATTTTGTTAGATGTTTTATTTAGAAGCATAGGGATGTGTTAGTAAATCAATGGTTAAATTTGCTAATTATAGGTACCATAGGATAAATGTTAAAGCTGTGTTAAGATTTTATCGCATTATACTATGAAATGAGACCTGTGTTTTATTTCTTATTTGTGCAGCCACAGATTAATAGAGGCTGAATGTTGGTACAGTAGATATAGATTCTTGGGTGGCACTAATTTCCACAAAGACGAAGTTTGAATTTCTTAGTTCGTTGTTGGTATATTTTTGACATACTAAGTCCAGAAAAATGTAAGTGTGCAAAATGCGGTTTTTGGCCGCCATCTTGATTTTTTTTTTTTATAAAAAAATCGTGTGTGGTATCAGATTACAAAAAACTGTATGCTGGAAAATATAATATTGGTTTTAAAAGATAAAAACAAATTACACACTAAAAGTGTATACGCCGGTCAATTTATACGCAAAAAAGGTTTGACCTTGGAAAAGGTTATGTGGTTCTAATTTTTTAATATGTTGTTAGGATCTATGCCAATAGTAAGAAACCAAGTTTCCAGCTTCGAAAGACTTGTGCGAGCTGTGCAATACCCAGAAAACTACGAAGTTCTTGCACTTGTTTCTGTTTTTCCTCAGTATCTCCTAAAATATGCAATGCACAGAAAATGTTATTCCTCCTTTTGTAAAGTAGATTAAATTTGCTATAATTGAAGCACAAACATGGTTCTGTATGTCCAGAACTTTCCTAGATACAGCTCTTCAAAAATGGGAAATTGTCTCCAAAAAGTTTAAAAATTTGGTTTTGGTCATACATCTCTCCAAATATCAGGAAAAGTAGTCATCCCACGAGGAAAGTCATAGATAGTGCATTTTTAGTAAATAAGTTTACCTCAAAATTACTTTCTTCGTGGGATAAGTACTTTTCCCGATATTTTGGAGGCAATCTCCCATTTTTGAAGAGCCGTATCTCGGAAAGTTCTGGACATATGGAACTCTATTTGGACTTAATTATAGCAAATTTAATTTACTTTAAAAAAGGAGTAATAATATTTTCTGTACAATGCATACTTTAGGAGACAGGAAAAACAGAAACAAGTACAAGAATTTCGTAGTTTTCTGGGTATTGCGCAGCTCGCACAGGTTTTTCGAAGCTGCAAACTTGGTTTCTTACTATTGGCATAGATCCTAACAACAAATTAAAAAATTAGAAACACATGACCTTTTGCAAGGTCGAATCCTTTTTTGTGTATAAATTGACTGGCGTATATCTTTCTCAGCATGAAATTTTCTGTAATCTGATACCACACACGATTTATATGATTTTTTTAAATGTTTTCAAAATGGCGGCCAAAAAAATGCACTTTGCACACTCAGATTTTTGTAGATTTTTAGTATATCAAAAAGATAACGACAACGAACTAAAAAATTCAAACCCCGTCTTTGTGGAAATTAATTCCACCTCTCACCTGTTTCTTGTATATATCTACTGTACTACATTGTGAGCCAAGTTCTTCATTTGTCCATCTTATAAAAGGGGCCAATTTGCAAACCATCCGGAGCATGAACGGAAGTATGTCTGGTGTATAGTTAATAGTAAGGAAAAGCTCCACAGTTTTTCGCCAGCAGGGTCTAAGTCAATGCGTTTAGCTACAGCGTGGGGCGAGACGTCCATAAAAATGACTAAAAAACCGATCAAGGGCACAAAAAAAAATTATACTGTGAAATAGCCGTTTACTTATATAAATGAATTGTGCAAAGACTGACAAAGAAGTCTGTTGTTTTTACAGACAACTTTAAAAGTTGCCTAAAAATGACCGAAGAAGGGATATGGGATGAAAATAGCCTAAAATAAAAGGTCTGTAAGTACTGATATACATTTAAAAAATCTAACAAATAAAACGGTTACCTTCTAGTGACTGATAAACTGTAAATGTTTGAATTTCAATACTGATGTAGTCATTTTATTAAGTCGAATGGATGAATCAAATTAGATGCGCCGTATGCTAAATTAAAAAAATTGCAAACAAGAATAGTTTTACTAGAGAGTTAAATTAGTAGATATATCATCAGCTTCACAAGCAAACCACCTGACTCCACTTTTAATCAAAATTGACATTTTGATGGTATCTGTTGCAGAAAAGAAGGACCTTTCTTTACAAAAATTTTCGTAGCTCAGAAAAATTAATTAGCTACTGAAAATCCATTATGAGAAAATTACGTACCTCCCAAGGTATAATAATTTAATTTGTACTTGGCTAAACACGTATCTCCTCAACACACCATTAGTATGCACCAGCTGTTAATAGTGTGGGATACTTGTGAACACATTTTGTTCAATATATTAGTGATCGTAAAAATGATAACGTATAATTGATTTAAATTTTACTGTTCACTATATTCAAAGATAAAAAGTTGTTTGTCTCTCCTGTATTTACTAAATTGGAGTTAGGTGGTTTGCTTGTGAAGCCGACGATATGTAAAATTAAAAAATAAACATTTTTCGAAATTTTGAGAAATAACATCAATTTTTGTCATTTTTTAGAAGGATGCATATGAAATATTGTCACACTTGAAAAACCATTCAGGGTTTATTTCTTACGTAAAATGCGTGACGTCCACAGGTATTCCCATATTACTTTGTTGCCCAGAGCAATATTGGTAAAGCCTACGGCTAAAGTCACCTCAATTCGCTTGGCACACAAAAGAATTTAATTTAGTTATCGAATGAATACTTTGTAAAATAAAACAAAGTACAAAGTTATAGGTAAACAAACAAATGTATATCTTTATATACCTTTAGATTTTAATTATTGTACTTACATTTTATCTGGGGAGCCAGCCCCCTAGGAAGGTAGTTAGGCCACACGGCATCCGTGTCCCGTGCTGACTTCAACCCCAACAGACTATGATGCCCCTCTTCTCTAGCCATCACCTAATGAATATACGGAACTTCTGCTAATTTGCATTTTTTCAAAAAAGTAAAAAATGCGCTCACCTTAAAGTTTCTCAAAGTTTAATTTGAGCCCTATAGGATTTATTTTGCTCTTTCCCTTGGCCCTCTATCCATTATGCAAAAATAGGCAAATTTTGCGGTCACTCTTTCTCTGTTCCTAAGTGGAACATGTTTCGTTTCAACAATAAAGTAATAATCTAAATAATTTAATATAATAAATAATATCTTTTACTAAAAATGCTATACTGGATGTTCAAATGAATCTCAAGTGTACTGTGTGACAATATGGCAGTATATATATACTTCAGTAAACGGGGAAAATTGGAATAAAATAATTGTGAGTTTTGAAAGTTGGTAAAAGATGTTCATTAAGGCATACTACTAACTATAGTAATAGTCCTCATCTCTGTCGTGCTTCAGCCGCTATCTTGAAAAAATGGTTGTCAAATTTAGTTTCTTGCCTATATTTCGCTAACCATTAGCGTCATCGAAATTACAAAAAATGTCATATGCATTTTTGTCGTATTTACTGTTATACTTTTTGAAAACGCAAAAACAAAAATTTGATCGATACATTTCTTAAATCGGAAATATTGCTCACAGAGAAAAATGTTCATATCATTGTACTAGGCATGCAATTTTGAATAACTTAAAATGTTCATCATCTATCCATTTGTCTGTCAGTTTGTCCGTCCGTTTCTCCATCTGCCAAATTTCTTGTAAGCACATGCAATGACTTAATAATGAAAAGTTCGGCTCAAAATAAGCAAATAAAAGCTTCTCATTTAAATTCATCCCTTTTTTTCTTTGAAATGCTCCTCAAGATGTCCTCATATATTTTTCTTAACTTTACAAGCAATAATTCTGTTACCAATTCTGCAAGTACCATACATGCAACTACGTTGGAACTGAAATCACTGATATTTATCAACATTCTTCTTTCTAAAAAATTTTAAATCTCTAACTTTTTTGTGTGTGTAGACACTGCAATTAAATTCCTACTGCCACAGTAACAACAAACCACATATTATGGCAGTTCAGTCAAAATTCATTAATATTTCAAATGCCAATTAAATCCTACATTTTTGAAAATTATTTTAATTAAAAAAGTCTACAATAACCAATTATTTCCTCAAGAGGCATATGTGGGAAGTGTGCAAATGTGTTTGTTACACTTATGTCAAAATGCTGAACTAGGCAATGCCTCGGTCAGCAACTTTTATATGTCACAACAAATATTCATATTTCGCATTGAAAATACCTTTACGGTGCACTTAACAAAACAGGTGATCATTTTCATGTTTTTAAGATCAGAGTGGATATGTTTTTTGATAAGGAATAGTTGTATCTCCACCCTGATATGTCAAACTCTATTTTCAAAAATTAAAAGTGATCGGGTTTGTAAATTTGTTTTTAAATTATAACAAACAGAATATATGCTACACCATATATACAACAGGATGTAATATGTACATATATACATGTTATAAATGCCTATGTATTTCTCCAACATTGGGAGCATGTAAAAAATAATATTGGCTAGGTTTTTTCTAGCAAGATCATTTGATAACTTTTGTTAAGTATCTGCTTCTATTTTTATCTCAATTTTAAATATATTAGCTTTTTCCTTATCAGAAAAAATTGAGAAAACAAAAAATTATTTATCAAACAATAGGTATCTGTCAATATAGATTAAATTACTATATATATATTAACAAACACATATTTTCATTATACAATACAAAATCAATATTATATGTTTGTCCCTCATAATTTTTCCGTGACTCCTGCTAATTGAAATTATTTATTGTACAATGTGAATCTTAACAATATTTAATGCAAAACAAACATTTATTAACAAATCATTTAGCATGAGCCTAATTTGCTGCCTCTATTTTACAGTTATACCACATGCCATCAAGATACATTTCATTCGTTTTTGACCTCTCGCTTGCTCTTGCACATGCATATAGCATCTTGTTTTCTAAACATTACCATTACAAATCAGCTGATAATGTGAGTTGAAATACATACATTCTAGGTCACAAATGTTGCAAACAAAAACAAAAGTTTCTTAAAAAAGTTTATTTCGTCAGGTTATAAAAAATTACAAATAATTTCTATTCAGCAAAGTGATAATTTTGATACTCCTATAAACGCTTCCATTGCCAGTACGCACCCTTTAAGGAAAACACTGCTGCTCTCATTGAAGATCTACATTTTACGTTTATTATTTTTACATTTATATTTACGACATCAAAAATTGTTCTGTACACAAAACAAATGTAGAAACAAAGTATATTGTCATGTTACCTCTATTTACAAATGCATGCAGCTGCGTTAATACCTTAATTGCATAAAAAGATGGACATGCTCTTAGTCGTGATCATACAAAAAAATAAATCAGCTCCAACAAATATACCAATTATTTCGCATAAAAAACCTTTATTAATTATCAAAGATATAAACCTTTTCTAAAGCTTACGTTTAAAGGCTGTTTTCTTTACAGTGTCAGAAAAATATTCATTAGTAAAAATGCTCGATAAGAGTAATCAAAAGTAAAACGATATTCTGGTTACTTTAAAAACAAATGATGTAAAATGACGCAAAATATTTTAAAAGTACGAACAAAAGTTAACTTGAAATAATCTTTATTTTCATAGAACATATACAAAAAGTAACACTTCAATTTAACATAATGAATTTGCACCTATAGTGCTAATGATATAGGAAAAAACATAAAATGCATATTTTCATGAACTACAGGCGTACGAAATTTTCCTGTTTCTCTGTCTTAGTTTCAATGTTCAAGTTTATGACTTTTAATAAATTGTTGGTCTCCTTCGGAGACAAAACGCTTACGCCCTCTAGAAGGCAGTCTCTTCATGATATTTTCGGTTAGGAAACCTTCACTATGGCAGCGATCCACGAAACGATCCAAAATGATATAAGCCAGAGGAACGTCCATGGATATATCGGGGAGGTCATCAAATACACGCAAAAAGCCTCTTTCCATTTGATCAGGAGTGACTAAAATAGCTTGGGCAAAAGCTTTTAGCAGGGTACAAAGCGCTTCCTCTTTCAAAGAACTGTTAGCCTCCAAAGCCATAACTATGGCTTCGTACACCAACTCGTGGTGGAAATGGGGCACTTCTAGAAGTCGAAGGCAACGACTAGCCTCTTCTATATCACCGGAAGAAATAAATTCTTGCAAAAGCAGAGACATTTGACGAGTCAGAGCTTTCACAGGTCGCAGGGCTCCACCAACACCCCAAACATTGTGCAGACGAACTAAGCCATGCTTCATCGACAGCAATGTGTCAGCTCTAATCAAGGCTTCTTGAAAGACTTTATTATCACTTTTTTCTCTAGAAGTTATGATAAACTTTGGGGGAATACAGTCATCAGCGATAGCTCGGGCAATAAAATTGCCAAGTACCGTAGGGGCATCTGGAATGTCCAGAATTAAGTCAGTTAAATTTGCAAGAAGGTTTTCGAATGCCTTGCTTATATCTGACTCGTTAATGACATGCGGGAAAAGGTCTGATATGAGTACAGAGGTCATTTCACGATGAGACGGCTTATGATCCATAGCGATTTCAATAAGCTGTTCTACTAAAGCATCTCGTCGATTTTGCGGTATCTGTTCCTCTATTGAAAGAATTGCTTCATGGGTATCGCCATTTTCAAAGTATTCTAATATAATTGGTCCAACTTTTTTCTTTATTTCTTCATTGGATACCTCGGGAACTACAACTTTAAGCTCGATATCCCCATTGCTGAGGTTCTCACTATCAAAATTAGGATCATTAATGTCTTCATAGGTTTCTAGAAGTTCAGAGCCTGGCAAGCCCCAAACTCCCTTACCACCAGCTCCCCCTTTCTTGGGCAAGCCTCTTCCATAACCATTTCTAGACCTACGACTATTTTTCCAAGACCTTGGACCATGCACAAAACCGCTGGTAACAACACCCTCTTTCGAATTTTGTCTGTGCACTCTTCTAGGCCTACGCTTGCTCAAACTTTCACTCCCAGTCGCATTTTCCTTGGCTGCTAATTCCTCGTTGACAACTTTGTCGATGTCTATGTCATTTTCATCAATTGCAACAGCGACATCTCCCCTGTCTGAAGCCATTTCTGCTTCCAAACTCAAAATTAATTAGCAGCAGCTTTTTGACTGAGTTCTGTACGATGCACCAGAAGCGTAAATATCTGGAAAATAATTTAAATAGAAGTGCATAACCAAAGAAAATGGAAAGATTTTACATGATTTTGTTTACACGTCACTCGAAGGCGTACGTGACATACCTAAAACCTAAATACTGATTTATTGTCGGTATTTTCCCAATATATTCACGTCGATTCAGTATATTTACGGCATAAATCACCTTACATTATCGTAGAAAAACTGACAACTGCTGCAATACTTCAATTACATCGATCACCGACGTTTCTAGAATGCCTTAAAAGCCGCTGGAGGCAAGCAAGAAGTAAACAAAAACAATCCAGCTGGCCGCATTAACCAGACAAAACACTGCCCTTTACAATCGTGGAAGCAAAATCACTTTTATGAAAACATAAATTAAATCAAATTATAATTACTTACCCTGTTATTGCCCGAAAAAGTATCTTTAAAACTGAAAGAACGTCTGATTATTTAGGGAAGTAACTTTTTGCGCAACACGCCACAAAACACCGTCGTCCATAAACAATCCAACTCAAATAAATTTTTCTACACACCACACGCCGTGTTTTGTTTTCTCTCTCTCTCGAATCGAATATTTCACACATAGGAGAAAAGGATCGAGCGAGTCTCATATAAATAAACGATAATCCAAGGGATTTTTTTGTTTTTGTATTGCGATAATATAAAAATGAAAACAAACGCTTTTGTACACACCTTTTTTTTAAATAGCGTGATAGATTAAAGAAAAACGTGTTGGATTAAAAATTATGCGAAAATATTTTATAGGTAGGTACTTTACTACCTAGGTGGGTATTCTACTGCCTATTGTTTTACCGGCATCCCGTGATTAGTTAAAGAGCTTTTAACTAATTTGGTAACACGGAAGCGTAAGCAGATTCCAAAAATAAACCATTTATTTTTGCGCACTAGATTTGATTATATTTATTGTTTTATAAGTGGAATATTTAGAGATAGAGGTAGGTAAATGGTGTTAATGATAACAAAATATTGATAATAAGCAATAATAAACACAACAGTATTGAATTTACGCAGGTGCCTAGGAAAGTAGGTATACTTGAAATACGAACTTTCACTTTTGTTTTTTATTTTTATCTATAAATAATGTTGTTTAAAAATACCACAGTCTCTTACATAACAAACTGCGTTTTACAAAAGTAAATATTATTCACTTTATTTTAGATATCTGGAAATGGAATTTAGGTAGAGGAAAATAAAAATAGGCAATCAACTGAATATTACGGTGCACCGGCGGTTGCCTGAATTCAGAACGACTAGGTATATAAGAGATAAGAATAAGAGATTTTATTGCAAGAAATTTATTTATACAGACAGAAACATGCCCTTCCATATATTTGTAATAAAAATAGAGCAAAATGTGCAACTCATTTGTACAAAATTTAAATAGATACAACATACAATTGATAATTATAGAAGTACACTTTAGGCGGAGATATATAAGAATTCTTTTATATAAATAATATGTGGATTAAAATAGTCTATAAAAATAAATAGCAACAATAACAAAATATATAACTACTCCTAAGTGCGTACTTAATTATATGTACAAATTATATAAATAATGAGATAATTTGCGTTTATATAGTAGAAAGTGTATAACGAATAGCATTTAGTATATACCTATAAACTTATTAGTAAAAATACATTCTCGTAATAAATAATGAGTTGGAGTGTTTTAAAGTTAAACTATCATAAAACAGACTTTAATTTTGTATTCTAAAAATATTACTTGGACCCCAAAACATTAACAATTTTTAATAAAAATTTAAATACCTATCTATTCTACAAACACTGGTACAACACTGAAACATTTCTTTTTCTAAAACATTGATTGTCTATGTAACACCCATGCAAAAATTTTAGATACATTTTTACTGAAGAAGCTTGGAATATTACTTGAGATATACCCCAATATAAAAGACCTAACAAAATATAAAGGTACAGATGAGTATCGAAAAGTTTGGTAGGTATGTGGTACCTATTTGTATAATCTTATTTTTTTAATAGCCATTTATTATTTTCTTATAGCTTATTCCATAAAGTCGAAATTATTTTTTACAACTGGGGAGGGTCTAGGTACATTGTAATGGTTTGAACTTGGTACATCTAATATAGAGAACATTTCGAGAAAATTCACAACCACAACAGGATATCAATAAGTTAGTGTACAGTCAGTGATATACTTGTATAGAAAATTGACAGCAAAGCACCACGTTTTTATTTCTAGTACATGTAATAATTTAATTTAAAGAAATATTTACAAAATAGTGTTTATACATATATCAACATAATATATTCAGCCATAGTTTAGGTATGTGAAAGAATAAAAGTAGAATTTCGGTATTGAAAAAAAAGTAATATATGGGTGACTTACACTACTATATTTTAAACTCTTATAAATCAAAGTTTGAGGTATATTTTATTATCATTAAATTATTTATTAGTATGATTTTATAATTCGTCTAAAAGTGGTGTTCATTTAAAAAGTATTGGATTTATTAATTATTATGAATAGATATGTATGTCCCAATATACAGAACCTAGGCGTGAAATCGTGACAAGACACAGACCACACAAAAGTCTATACAGACTAGATCGTTCAATACTGGAATCGCGGTCATTTTCATGAACCTGCAATATAATTATGTGCACATTTAACCATACCATGTTATTTTTTTACATGAGACATGAAATGTGAGGTTCCCTGACGAGGTGAAACAGGTTTCGTTATTTGGTTCCCCAATGACTAATGTGGTACCATATAGTCTCTCTCTCTCTCTCTAAGTGTAGCGAGTATAAAGTAGTCTAGATCTAATTTACTCTAACTGATTCAGTAGGTATTTACTTTAAGATTTGTTATTCCCCAATAATATAATATTTCGTATTTCAATAATGTCTCAGAAATTTGTACTATTTGTAAATGGACAGAATGTGCCTTAATGCGTTGCCGATGATCCATTGAATACCTGCCCATCAGTCAGTCGGGCTGGGAACGGTGCGTTGAGCAGCGGAGTGGCGGTTTTGCTGTCGCAATTTATGACACTGACAAAATGCCAATCTTTCTTTTTCCATACAGACATCACACGATCCTCCATTCGACGTATTTATTTAGATATGAATGCTTGAAAATTCCATATTTTCAGCTCTTCGTCGCTAAAAGACAAACTACTTATAGCATTTGTGCCAAAGTTTAGACAAGCTCTCCATTGGTGTGGTGGGGAAAGAAACACTTTGTATGCGCAAGGTCCGGAGTTCGAATCCTACCGGAAAAACATTTTTAACTTTTTATTACATATTCGGCATTAACCTATTGATCAGATATTACCTATATTTCACACCTATGAATAGTTTTCAATATTGATGTTTCTAAATATTTTTAAATATGTTTGCTTAATGAAATAAAACATTCGTATTTTCGTCTCTTCGTCACTAAAGGATAAATTACTTATAGCGTTTCAACCAAAGTTTAGACACGCATTATAGGCGTGCTATATAAGTAAAATCTGAGAAATGGATTAAGGCCGAAAATGTAAAAAAAAAGTTAAAAATAAATTTCCAGTAGGATTTGAACTCCGGACCTTGCACGTACGAAGTATTTCTGATGTCAGAAGCGAGTTATTACGCTTATGCTAAGCATGAAAGCCAGAGATACATGCAGGGGCAAATTTAAAGCTAATAAAATTTTGACCGTTACTGCCATCTATATCTATGAATGCTTACAGTTTTTGGTTAAAAACCGCAGTAAGTTCGACTCTTTGTTAAGTACCCACACTTACAGCACCAGGTTTCGAGAAGACTTTACCTTTCCAATACATAAAAGAACACTTTATGAAAAAGGGAGGTTCTACCGTTGCTTAAGGTTCTATAATCATCTGCCATTAAATATAAAAAATATTCAATGTGACAGAAGAAAAATTGTATACAAAAATTGAAGGATACGAGATGATATCGTGCTATACTCGGACAAATATGGTTCATGGAGGAGCCTGTATTTTTACCAACAACAAAGTAAATTCAGAACGAGTGGATGTCGTAGAAGCAAAAAGCGTGGAGGGACATATTGAGTGTGCCTGTATTAAAATCAACGAAGGAAGTCAAAAATATATCATCCTGTGTGTCTATCGTACTAATTTAGGAAATTGTGATGTTTTTATCGAGAAGATAGATGAAATATTAAAGTTAATTCATGACAAGTTCAAGAAATACAAAATAGTTTTGTGCGGTGACTTCAACATAAATCTGTTTAATAAGAATCCCTGTACTGATATCTTTCTGGATACACTACGGAGCAATAATATGCAACAGATGATTTTTGAGCCAACAAAAGTAACCACACGAACAAGTACGCTTATAGATAATATTTTTATAAATTTTCAGGACCATGTAAGTAGTTCAGTTATTAATCTAGCAATCTCTGACCATTATGCCCAAACTCTAAACATAGAAAACATGAATAATGAAGGTAGGGAAAAATGGGTAAATAAACGAATAATATCACAGCAAAGGTTGAAACATTTTGTGCATGAACTCTCAGCGGAAAACTGGGATGAGGTGTATGATCTCAGTGTGGTCAATGATGCATATAATATATTCTCCTACAAAATGACAAATTTAATGGAAAGAATATTTCCCAAAAAAAGACAAAAAGTCCATAAGCAATCTAAGACTTGGATTACCAATGGAATTAAAATATCCTGTAAAAAAAAGCGCTTTCTCCATAGGCAAATGTTGAAAGGAGAAATCAGTGAACAGAAATATAAAACGTACGCAAATGTCTTAAAAAAAGTAATAAAACAGGCCAAATGTAAAATGCATACAGAATTTATTACAAAAGCAGAAAACAAAACAAAGGCATCCTGGGTACTTATTAAGAATATAACTGAAAACCGGGCAAGGAATAACAATAACATTTTAACAAACCTTAAATTAGAGAACTCATCATTGACCTCATCAGAGATCCTTAACCTTGCAAACGACTACTTTATAAATGCATGTCCTGACACTGACGATTTACATAATGTTGACTATTCAAAAATTAATCATTGTCCTAATAGCTGTCTTTTTCCCTTAACAAGTCCAAGTGAAATGCTTGCTTGTATACATGAATTAAAAAATAAAAAATCTGTAGGGGAGGACGAAATACCAGTCTCAGTTCTTAAGGAAGCTGCTCATCTGATCGCGGCTCCTATTTCACATATTATAAACCTATCTATATGCACGGGAATCTTCCCTGATAAACTTAAAGTGGGATATATCAAGGCAGTTTATAAGAAGGGAGAAAAAGGTAACTTAAAAAATTATAGACCCATCTCTCTGCTATCGAATATAAATAAAATCTTTGAAAAAATTATATATAATAGGTTGCTAATCTTTCTGGAAACTAACTCTCTATTAGCCGACAATCAGAATGGTTTTAGAAAGGGAAAATCTACAACGAGGGCTATATACCAAGCATTAGTCACGATATTGGACTCATTGAATAATAATAATGTAACACTAACTCTTTGTTTAGACCTTTCAAAGGCTTTCGATAGTGTAGACCATGTGGTATTATGTAAAAAACTGAAACTCTATGGGATTAGGGATGTGCCATTACGCTTATTGGAATCATACTTGCACAATAGAAAACAACGTACAGTAGAGTTCAATGAAATAGGGGATCTAATAAAATCAGAAGAAAGAGTAATAAAAAAGGGTGTCCCACAAGGATCCATACTAGGACCTCTTTTATATATAATATATACAAATGAGCTACCAAAGGTAGTTGAGCAAAGCATGATCCTTTATGCAGATGACACGTCTCTGATTTATAGTGAGCCAGCGTTAGAATCATTTATATATCGGATGAGGGACTCTTTGAGTAAACTTGATGACTGGTTCTCTAACAACAATCTAACACTAAATATTGAAAAGACACAACTAATTAAATTTGATAGAAGGAAAGATCAAAACCTCACTGTAACATACAAAAATACTGAGATACGCTCAAAATCAACCTTGTCGTTCCTAGGAGTAACGCTGGATCATGAGCTGAACTGGAACTGCCATATCGAGAAACTTTCCCAAGCTATGGCAAGATACAGCTACGCACTGAGAATATTATCTAGAAGCGTAGACATTAAAACAGCTCTAACAGCATACTATGCATATGTTAACTCCAAGATCAGTTATGGGATTATTTTCTGGGGCAATTCCAGACATGTAGAAAGAATTCTGATATTACAGAAAAAGTGCCTGCGAAATATATTTAATCTAAAACAAAGGGATAGTTGCAAGAACATTTTTATTGAGAAAAAAATTCTTACTGTAGTTAGTTTATACATCCTTGAGGCTACAATCTTTATAAAAAATAACTATGAACTGTTCAACAGACATGATCAAGAGCATGATTACCATACGAGGAACAAAAACAATTTAACGTTAGACCGGACAAAATACAGTTTTATACAAAAAAATGTTCAACATTCTATAAAGAAAATATGGAACAAACTTCCACTATCCTTAAGGAACTTGTCAATTAACAAATTAAAATATAAACTAAAAATCTTTCTTCTCGATAAAGCATACTACAAACTAAAGGATTTTTTTAATGACTCAATATCTGTGATATAAATAGAACTGTAGTAATTATATAAATTGTACATGAACAATGTATGCTTTTAAATTTTATTTATTATATACATTATATTTTAAGTTTTATACTCATAATGTTTAATTAATTAAAACCTACTATAATACTATGCTACAATACGCTGTGAAATGTAATATTTTATTGTTTTAATTGTTATCACATTCTTTTATTATGACATGTTCTATACCTATATGGGTCACTTATGAGAACTAATAAAGAATATCTATATATCTATCTATCTATCTATCTATCAAAATGCTCCTAGAACATGCTCGTAAATTTCTTTGTGATACTGAACCCTACTCTTTGGATGAATACTTTTCTTTTAATCTAAATACCTAACATATTGTGATAATTTTTAATCTGTAATTTGGTATGTTATATTTCTGTGTAATGTGTAATAATTTATTTGTGCACTGTTTAATTCTCCATAGTAATTTGACGTATTCCTCAGACCAAACGTTTTTGTACTGTATTACTTTGTAGAAATAAACGATTTGCTTACTTACTTAGATACGTCGAGTGAAGGATCGTGTGATGTCTCTACAGAAAAAGAAACATTGGCATTTTGTCAGTGACGTAAATTGCGACGGCAAAATCGGAAATTTCGCTCGGCACGAGAGAATCAAAAACAGCCTTCTTCACATTTGTGACAGGCACTGCAAGTATGTTATTGATTAAACCGCCACTCGCTGCACATAGCACCGTTCCCAGCCTGGCTGACTGATGGGCGGGTATTCAATGGATCATCGACAGCTTATTAAGGCACATCCTATCCATTCACAAATAGTACACATTTTGTGAGCTAGCTCTTGGTCTATTAGGATTCATCTAGGGATTTTGAAATTGGAAAACGTCAATCCAGAGACCTCGAGATTGAAATTATACTCCAGGATTGGATACTCTACTACAGATTGTTCACTTTAGTTGGAAAATTCTTAGAAAAAAAGCTTAAGACCTGACAAACAATTATTAAATAGGACTACATACAGAAATAAGTACATCATTTGGTTAAAGGCAAGCCCACTCCCTCGCCCACACATTATTTTAACTTATTCAAACATTAGTTAGCTAAAAAGCCTCATGTCTGTGCTGTTTCTGGTCATTATATATTGATTGCCATAACGTTCATCTAAGATAAATGTTCCAGACCTGCTTATATACAGGGTGTTTGGAAGGTCGATGCAAAACCTTGCGGAGGTGACAGGGGGGATTATTTAGACTGCATTAAGCCAAACACACCTTAATACAAAGTCTTACGGTTTTTGAGATTTTCATATTTTCAAAAGAAATATAATTTTTTCATATTCTCACTCTAATGACATACCTGTAGAACATTACACCTTATTTCTATTTTTTAAATATTAGAGTGTGTATCTGTTCTGAATTTACACAACAAATAACCAAGATGAATGATGAAATATCTTTAGAAAATGGAGTTACCCTAGATGTTAAAAAATTTTTAACATCTGTGTTCATTTTTTAAAATATATTTCATCGGAAATCTCAATAATCGTAAGACTTTGTACTAAGGTATGTTTGGCTCAATGCAGTCTAAAGATCTCCTTTATCAGCTCCGCAAGGCTTTGCATCAACCTTCCAAACACCCTGTATTTGTTTTCTAGAAGTATTTCTACATCAAGGACCTATTTATGTTAATATAAACAATTCTCAATAAGAAAATTTCACAGCTGAACAAGGTATTCCACAAGGATTTTCGTTATTACCATTATATTTATTAGAGCGCTCTTATAATGTTCAATGTATGGATGCAGATCGAAAAACAATTTGTAAGACCAATGAAAAACTTAGTTAAACATGGAGATTACAAGTTATTCCCGAAAAATCACAATTCACAATATTAAACTGTATTTCATTCAATACCTCCATATTTATTACAATTAACAGGAACTACACTCAACCTTGTAAATATTTAGTAGTAAACTTATGTTTTAACTACTCCAAAATGAAAAAATATAATAGGTGAGCGATATACCCCCAAAAAGACGCTCGAAAAAGCAACTAAAGTGACCTCGAAGTTTCAACAGATTGAATCCTCTTGGAGTCTGGTTATGCTAACAAGCAAAAATTCTTATTTGCCATTCTCATTATAACACTAGCATCCAACATAGTCCTCCCCTCATAGTGTTCTCATTTTTAACTGAATTTACATATCGTAAGGGATCACGATGGGTGTGAAATTATCCACATCCACATTTTAAGGTAGGACTATAATCGATAAAGTCGTCGGCTTAGAGATTATTTTTTAAATTCGAAAACAGGTCTTTTAAAATGCCATCATTTTAAATGTTGGACAGTTTCGAAATAGAAATATATACATAGGAAAACATATCAATACATTGTCAGCCCACCTGGAAGGGTGAAATGGGGGGTTGAAACACTTTAAAAATCAACAATTTTTTTACCCACGGTAGAATTCTAATTCCAACGTAGATTAATTAAGCACAAAAAAACGCATCAGAAAAATTCATCGAAATTTTTTGTCAGCCCGTCTAGCAGGGTGAAATGGGGGTTGAAAGGCATTAAAAAATCAGCAATTTTTTTAGCCACAGTAGAATTTTAATTTTAACGTAGATTAATT
The DNA here is from genome assembly GCA_963583905.1 of Stenurella melanura. Lineage (NCBI taxonomy): Eukaryota > Metazoa > Arthropoda > Insecta > Coleoptera > Cerambycidae > Stenurella > Stenurella melanura. Next base: position 102,725,121 of record OY757317.1, read on the forward strand.
AAGAACAAAGAAACGCATCAGAAAAATGCATTGATATCATTTGTCAGCCCGTCTAGCAGGGTGAAATAGGGGTTGAAAGGTATTAAAAAAACAGCATTTTTTTTAGCCACGGTAGAATTTTAATTTTAACGTAGATTAATTAAGAACAAAGAAACGCATCAGAAAAGTACATTGAAATCATTTGTCAGCCCGTCCAGCAGAGTAAAATGGGAGTTGAAAATTTGAAATACATTAAAATATCAACTTTTTTGTGGCCACGGTAGAATTTTATTTCTAACGTGGTTTCATTGAGAACAAAGAAACGGATCAGGAAAATACATTGAAATCATTTGTCATCCCGTCCAGCGGGGTAAAATGGGGGTTGAAATGCATTAATAATTCAGCAATTTTTTTAGCTACGGTAGAATTTTTATTTTAACGTAGATTAATTGAGAACTAAAGAACGCATCAGGAAAATGGATTGAAATCATTTGTCAGCCCGTCTAAGAGGGTGAAATGGTGGTTGAAACGCAATAAAAATTAAACTGCTTTTTTTTTCAGTCACGGTAGCATTTTTATTTTAACGTAGATTAATTAAGAACTAAAAAACGCATCAGAAAAATGCATTGAAACCATTTGTCAGCCCGTCTAACAGGGTAAAATGGTGGTTGAAATGCATTAGAAAAATCGACTATTTTTTTAACCACAGTAGAATTTTACTTTTAACGTGGTTTCATTAAGAACAGCGAAACACATCAGAAAAATGCATTGAAATCATTTGTCAGCCCGTCTAGCAGTATAGAGTGGGGGTTGAAATACATTAAAAAATCAACTATTTTTTTTTACCCCGGTAGAAATTTACTTAATTTATCTACATTAAAACTGAAATTCTACCGTGGCTAAAACACAGTAGATTTTTAAAATCATTTCAACCCCCATTTTAATGCGTTCCAACCCCCATTTCACCCTGCCAGACGGACTGACAAATGATTTCAATGCATTTTTCTGATGAGTTTCTTTGTTCTCAATGAAACCACGTTAAAAATAAAATTCTACCGTGGCCACAAAAATAGTTTATATTTTAATGTATTTCGACCCGCATTTTACCCCGCTGGACGGGCTGACAAATGATTTCAATGCATTTTTCAGATGCATTTCTTTATTCTTAATTAATCTACGTTAATATTAAAATTCTACCGTGGCTAAAAAAATATTTGATTTTTTAATACCTTTCAACCCCCATTTCACCCTGCTAGACGGGCTGACAAATGATTTCAATGCATTTTTCTGATGCATTTCTTTGTTCTTAATTAATCTACGTTAAAATTAAAATTCTACCGTGGTTAAAAAAATATTTGATTTTTTAATACCTTTCAACCCCCATTTCACCCCGCTAGACGGGCTGACAAATGATTTCAACGCATTTTTCTTATGCGTTTCTTTGTTCTTAACTAATCTACGTTAGAATTAAAATTCTACAGTGGCTAAAAAAATAATTGATTTTTTAACGCATTTCAACCCCCATTTTACCCTGCTAGACGGGCTGACAAATGATTTCAATGCATTTTTCTGATGCGTTTCTTTGTTCTTAATTAATCTACTTTAAAATAAAAATTCTACCTTGGCTAAAAAAATATTTGATTTTTTAATACATTTCAACCCCCATTTCACCCCGCTAGACGGGCTGACAAATGATTTTAATGAATTTTTCTGATGCGTTCCTTTGTTCTTAATTAATCTACGTTAAAATTAAAATTCTACTGTGGCTAAAAAAATTGCTGATTTTTTAACGCATTTCAACCCCCATTTTACCCTGCTAGACGGGCTGACAAATGATTTCAATGCATTTTTCTGATGCGTTTCTTTGTTCTTAACTAATCTACGTTAGAATTAAAATTCTACAGTGGCTAAAAAAATAGTTGATTTTTTAATACATTTCAACCCCCATTTCACCCCGCTAGACGGGCTGACAAATGATTTCAATGCATTTTTCTTATGCGTTTCTTTGTTCTTAACTAATCTACGTTAGAATTAAAATTCTACAGTGGCTAAAAAAATAATTGATTTTTTAACGCATTTCAACCCCCATTTTACCCTGCTAGACGGGCTGACAAATGATTTCAATGCATTCTTCTGATGCGTTTCTTTGTTCTTAATTAATCTACGTTAAAATTAAAATTCTACCGTGGCTAAAAAAAGATTTGATTTTTTAATACAATTCAACCCCCATTTCACCCCGCTAGACGGGCTGACAAATAATTTCAATGAATTTTTCTGATGCGTTCCTTTGTTCTTAATTAATCTACGTTAAAATTAAAATTCTACTGTAGCTAAAGAAATTGCTGATTTTTTAATGCCTTTCAACCCCCATTTCACCCTGCTAGACGGGCTGACAAAAAATTTCGATGCATTTTTCTGATGCGTTTTTTTGTGCTTAATTAATCTACGTTGGAATTAGAATTCTACCGTGGCTAAAAAAATTGTTGATTTTTAAAGTGTTTCAACCCCCATTTCACCCTTGCAGGCGGGCTGACAATGTATTGATATGTTTTCCTATGTATATATTTCCATTTCGAAACTGTCTAACATTTAAAATAATGGCATTTTAAAAGACCTGTTTTCGAATTTAAAAAATAATCTCTAAGCCGACGACTTTATCGATTATAGTCCTACCTTAAAATGTGGATGTGGATAATTTCACACCCATGGGATCACGTAGATACTAGTTTAACCTGTCTAGCCATAGGGGACTATGTTGGATGCTAGTGTTATAATGAGAATGGCAAATAAGAATTTTTGCTTGCTAGCATAGCCAGAAGTCAGGTTATCGAAAGAATGCAAAGATTTCATTAATATTTTTACATACAGTTTTTCTTTCTGCTGTTTGCAAAATCCTATAAAGAATATGTTTCATGGACACATTTGTATTCTTTTATAGTTAAGGAAAGGAAAAATGATGTAAAGTTGAAATTGTATTAAAAAATAGAGAATTTTTTAACTTGCATGATTTTTAAAACTTTTCGCTTCTTTTGCAATGTTCTAATTTTATTATTGTGCATTATTTTTGTACGGCTACTAAATAAAATAAAAATTCTAACCGAAATTAATCCAAAACATAAATGTATCAAATAAACTTACCCTAGAAAACGTGTTTTTCCCTTTCTTGGGGTTGATTTTTTTATTTACATTGATAATACCCATTCTTTTTAGACGGGCCATGTTTTTTTAAAGATTTGAAATGTTGTATAATCTGTTGGAATTGATGCCGTACTGGGTCAAATCACCACCCTTGATAGAGGTCTAGGACGGGGTTGATCTCGCATTTGTCACTCCATGTTCCAACTTATTGGTACGGCATAGCAAAAAAATTCATCATTGTTAATATAAAAATCCAATTTCATAAAAGCCGTAGGGTGTCATATCACCTTAGTACATAGAGGTCACTTTTCGGAAAACGAAAATTTTTCCTGTACTTCTGTCCCAATTATTTTTGTACAGCATTTTCTTTTTAAAGTCACAGGTATAAATACAGTCCAAAGAAACGTAAGCCGTACAGTGTCATTTTAAAAAAAGGCACCTCCGCGAGTAACGATTTTCACTTTTCCGCGGCTTTCCCATGTCCCACCTAAAATGTACGGCATAGGGCTCAAAGTGATTTATTTTTGTAAGACTACAAAAATTATACCTTTTCAAGCGGTGTCATAAATATGACCCCCTAAAAATTTAGCATGGGCTTGTGGTCTACTAGCTTTTAACATCAGTTTGATTCCAATCAGACAAAACACAAAAGAATTATTACACTGTTACACTACTTACACTCTTAATAGAGACACACTCTATGTTGTTAGGAATTCCAAATACAGCTATAGTAACAATTTGGTTCACTTAAACCAATATTTTACCAAAGCTATAGTTGAAATTTGTAACATTTTATACTGCAACTGGGAAACATGCAAAACCACTCAATATGGTTCATTACAATCAGAAGTGGTATTTCAGATATATAGATATTATTGGGGATAGAACAGGATAGAATTATCATTTAACAGTATTAAGTTAGTCTATCATAATTTAGAATATACCTTCAAACAAGATTGGCTCTTATATCGGGACACAGTACTCTTTTAACTTCTTGTACTTGAACTTTGGACAATGTTAAAAAATTTAAATAAACTGGAAATTTTTAAGTCTTTAGCAATGCATTTTTTTAATGATAATAGTGATACATGTCAGTGTAATTCTCTGAGTAAGCATTCATGAAAACACCTGCTGTTAAGCTTTACTTATATATTTAATGTGTCCATTCAATTTAAATCTAGACAACCCCAAGCAGCCACGACTGAAATGACTTCAGAGCATCCACACATAAATTAAAATTAGTGTATCGTGAGCTTGTTACTTAATTTTATTTAAAATCACATTCACTCCAGATGCAAATAAATACCGAGTGATAGTTAAACAAAAATATCAGTGTAAACTTAAACAGTGACTTCAACGTTCTCATACTTTCACACATTGTAGGCGTGCTACAAATCTTTTCTGAAAAATGCTTTAAAACAACTTTTTCTTAACCGCAGTGAACCGTTCCATATAAGCCTCATACCCTTCTACATCCGACAGCTGTTTAGTCTCAAATAAATTCCCATCCAGAGCTAAATTGGAGATGTTCGAGTCCATAAGGATTTTTGGTGGTATGGACGATAGTTGCAAACAATTTTCTTCTAACCGTAATGTCTTCAGTCGGGGACAATCAGCTATTTGGCTGGAAACGTGAGATATTTGGTTCTGGTTAAGGTTGAGTTCAGTTACGTTCAGCCCAGATACTTCGGCGGGGACCGAAATTAATTCATTTCTAGACAAATCGAGCAGATCCAGATGTTTCAATCCGCAGAACATCAGTGGGAAGTCTTTTATGTGATTATCACTCAGGTTTACTTGTTTCAAATGTATCAAATTTGAAAGAGTTCTAGGCAAAGTGCTAAGATTATTGTGGCTTGCATTAAACGTCTCTAGCTTTGTCAAAGCACCGATGCAATCGGGTATTTTCGCCAGCTTGTTTTTACTTAAATTAAGATGTTTTAGCTGCATAAACCTGCTTATTTCGTTCGGCAAAACTACAAATTTGTTGTCAGATATGTCCAGTGTTCGTAAGGAGCCTTCTAGTTGTTTAAAACCAGGCGGGAATTCATTCAGTTTCCCTTGGGATAATTTTAAAACACCCGTTTTTTGAGCAGTTTCAATGTGTTGTTTTAAACCTGAGTTGCCCATGACTTCTAAATTGGTCAGCTGATAAAAGATAAAATATTTTATTAAAACTGCATTATAAGATAAGATAATTTTATATTAGATAATTTACCTTCGCATTGTCGAGTTTAGTTTACAAAAAACTTTATAAAGATTCGTATAAGTAAAATATTTGTAATTAATATTCAGTTCTTTTTTCTGTTCGTTTGCATAAATTTGACGTGTGTCAAGTTTGACAGTGGGTGCAATGTAAATAAGTTACAGTGATGCCAGCTACACAATATACTTTTGTTAGAAAAAAAGCTAAACTGGAAGTAAGATGGTCACTAGGTAATGTAGCTGCAATATATTAGGAATGCTAGTTAAATTTGATAGAAAATTCCAATTCATGGATAAACTATGAATATATAATTCATAAATAATAGGTTTGACAACACAGCAAGCATTACCGACTGAGTTATCGATCGATGTTTTTGTGTCAAATGTCATTGTAGATGGCAGCTCCGACAGGTTTAGTAGTCTCATATCTGTTTTTGATATTTTACCTAAATTCTAATAAAAATTGAAAATGAATAAGCATTTTCGAGTGTTTTTAAATAACCGTGGTGTTTGTGTGGTAAATAAAAATGTACCGTTGTGTATATGTTGAAATTTAGTGGTGCAAATGGGAGTTATTGAATATGTCATCCACACCGAAATCGGGGAAATATGTCCAAGGTAGGATTTTTAATAATTTGTCTCCGATTTGTTTATTTAAATTATTTCGTATTATTATTATTGGTAGGCCAGCGTTTGATAAGTGTTGATTGGACGACAGTTTCTGTCACAATAATGAAATTCATTTTAAATGAATGTAAAGTAGGCCAGGCGGCTTTTTTTTGTTTATTTTTGTTATCTCTGCTCAATGACCTTTTGGCATTTAAAGAATTTTACCTGTGTTGCGAAGGTAAGTTTAGATTTAAAAAGCTGAATGCTTATTTACTAATTTATTTGTTTATTCTACTTGAGTACTGTTTAGAACATTTGTTTAAATACTAGGACATGTTTTTTGAAGATCTGCTCAACTTCGCGTCTAGATATTGAAATCAATTTCATCTTTATTTACCTATAATGAGAATAATAAGAGATGGCAAAAATAAAGAATTTCACACTATATTTTGCAAGTAAAATGTTTAGTTTGTATACATTTTATATTATTTAATTTTAATTCGCAATCAGAACAGGGTTGGCGTCAGGACTTGCGAGGGCGGAGCTTAATCTAGTCATTTTAAGATTAAAGTATTTTTTGAGGCACTTCTAAATCTCATTAACTGCAGTAACAATATTAAAATGTAAAAAGCTGTATACAGGGTGTCCCATTTCTAAAATTCGGAAAGATTGTAGAGGTCGAAATCGCAATGAGATTTCAAACGTAAGAACTTCTTAAATTCTTTCATACCTGCTTGAGTATTATAGTATATCTATTATTAATTTGGAAATTCAGTCTAAAGCGTTGCTACCAGGATAAGTCATTTCTACTCATTACAAAGCCCATTTGTAATAGAATAAGACCTGAAACCGCGTGCTTGAAAATATTGCAAACGATATCCGTATACGAATATAGTTCACCAGCTACGTTATGCGCTTACCTCAAACGAAAGTAGTCGATAGATTACTCAGCTCACCATTACAATCCCGCTGCCTGAAGGCTTTTTATCCAGTTTATTCCATTTTGTACGTTACGTACTTAAATGACCCAAAATTACCGCAGATTTGTTGGAATTTTAATTGCGAAGGTCTTTTGGTTTTTAGTTTGTCCCGATCGGACCTCTAGAACCGGAGATATTCACCTTTTTACCTAAAAAAAAACGCTGTTCAAAAAAGAAAATTGTTCATAAAAAAAGACGCAATAGGCTTTGGAAGTTCAAAACTGAGATATATACTCCAAGTGATACCTCGAAATCATAATATTGCTGTTACAAGACTATGCATATCTTATCATTTATTTGGTCTTTTAACATTGGAAATGTTTATGTTTTCGAATATGGGGTAGGGTTACCAGTTTTTGTTCAAGGTCAAAAGACAGCGGTGTCGCGGTCGACTGAGACTATCGCATGTAACGACTGAGACTATCGCATGTAACGGCTGATATATGCAAATGTAATATGGGTTGCATATATCGCAGGTGGTCAAGTTACCAGTTTTTATTTAAGGTGGAAATACAGCGGTGTTAGTGCTATTTCCGGACGAGGCGAAGCCGAGTCCGGAAAAAGTTTATGTTTTATGTATGGTGTTATCATTTCTAATGTCCCGATGATTGCAAGGAATGTGAAATCTGCGATTTTTTTTATTGCAGTAATGTTTTAATTTATAATAAACGCCCATAAATAATCGTAAATACTAGTTTTTCGATAAATTTAAGCTTAAATATACGTGTTTTTTTATTTTCAAATGCCTTATCTCGAGAAGGGTGAGGTTAGGTCGGTTAGGTAAAACATGTCAAGAGTCAAAAATGCTTAGAATTGTCCAAAATGTAAAGTCCACATGTTCTAATTCGTAATAAACGATCAATAATACTACTTTTTAGAAAATATAGAAATTAAAAATTACTTAATCTGATCTCGATCATTAATGTCGGCGGCCTTGGGTAAAACTCGTAACTTTGGCCCCATATTCGAACATTAACATTTCCAATGTTAAAAAGCGGTGGGACACTCCCCGTACCCCCCTTTCTTTGTCTGCGTCTAACCTAACCACATACCCATCCCATGAAAGATTGAAATCATTATAGGAAGAAAAAGGAAAACATTATTTCTGCCGTCAAATCAAACCTGAATTTGTAAAAAATTTATTAATTGTTACAAAATAAAAGTAAAAATTCGGCGTGCCCAGGAGTTGACAAACCGTACGGCGAGAGCAAATTTTGTAGCATCCTATGGGCGCGACTCTAATACTGCCTGCGGTGCTAATAATTATTAACAATTAGATGTCAGAATAAAAACCTGCTAACCTAACCTAAAGAAATCACACGAAAGAATGAATTTATTTTAAGCAGAATAAAAACCTACTAACCCAACGAAAAGAAATCATAGAAGATAATTTGTGAAAAAATATATTAATGGTCACAAAATTAAAGAAAAAAAATTCAGCAGGTATAGAAGTTTGAACCCGGGACCTTTCGCGCCATAAACGAGACTTTTACTTTACTTACTTTAACAGATTTATTAAATATTAAAAGGGTACAAACATTGCCTCCTCGGACCGCGATCCGGAACCAACCAGACAGCCACGGCGCGTGACGTCGTGGCGGACGTTAGGTTGGACGGATCACGACCGGTTCGGTTTAATATAATGGAACAACAAAAAAAAAACAAAAGCTAAAACACCTGCCGTCTGTGACGGCTTAAAATTAACATTAAAATTGAACATTGTTTTAAATTAAACATTAAGATAATTAAGAACTAATTTTAAAACCATCACTACCGCACTGCTGATGTTGGCTGTTGATACGGGAAAAACTCAACGAAAAAACCCGTTCGAGACAATTGATTTCCCAACGGTCTGCCCGCCGTTTGGGAGAGTATGGAAGTAGAAGTTTATTATTTTTTTTTTATGTTTAGATTTCTTAAATTTGTTGGTCTAAAGGGAATTTCTAACAAAAATGACAAAAGAACAAAAAAGACAAAAACGAAAACAATTAAAAGAAGAGAAGAGGGATAGAACAGAAAAGATTTGAAAGATATAGTGTAGGATTTGAGAAAGTTGTGATTAGTAAAGGTTGGGCTATAGAGGTTGCCGGAAGATAGGCAACGCCTGGTATGGTAGGGGATGTTTTATCTGGAATGGGGCATTATGTATTCTGATTTGGGTTATGTTGCGTGTTAGCGGACTGTCGCCCAGACGAAAGGAATAGAATTTTTGTGATGTTTCCCGGACGTAGTCCGCTAGTGGCATTATGTCGTTGCAGCGATCGTACAAATCTCTGAGGGAGGTGTACCTACTCGAGTCTGAAATGAGGCGCATAAATTTGTGTTCTAAGACTTTAAGTTTTCTCAAAATGACGCGACTATAACAATTAGATAGCAAAATCAACGTAACTAACCTAACCATCCCATGAAAGATTGAAATCATTATAGGAAAAAGAAGGAAAACATTATTTCTGCCGTCAAATCAAACCTGAATTTGTGAAAAAAATCATTAATCGTTACAAAATAAAAATAAAAATTCGGCGTGCCTAGGAGTTGACAAACAGTGCTTTAGTACGGAAGAAATAGTTGAACAGACAAGACGGTACGGAGAAAACAAATGTTGTAGCATCGACCCGGCGGCATCGTTGGATCGAGAGTTAACGACGCATTAATGATTTCAAGTTAATTTTTTGTTATTCTATGGAAAAAGCTAGCGGGGGCACACCCCAAATTCAGCAGGCATAAGAGTTTAAACCCGGGACCTTTCGCACCGTAAACGAGAACATTACCTATGCGCCAACCGTACGGCTGATGATGAACACTAGGGCAAGGAATAAATAGCGAGACAAATGATATCACGCTTCTTTATTCGTCCGCCGCATCAGCACTAATGCGTCTCGGCTCGATGATACGAGATTGCTCTCTCTGTACCGCCTTTTCTTGAACAGGCGGTACAATTGTTAGTTTGCAGAACTTTTCAGATTTTATCCTTGACATCTTTGATATAAGGTGGGAAGGCTTTCTCTTCTCTATATTCGGAAAACAGGAAAAGTCTATACCTAGTAGCAGTACGTAAAAGACACATCATGAATTCAAAAGCCTAAACATTTTTTATTTTATTTTGGTTCATATAGTTCTATATTTGTATATTATGTTTCACCTCGTCCTTGAATATTGGGTTAAGGTTAAGGCACTCCAAATAAAACTGTTTATATTCATTGTGACAAAAAAAATATGTTTTCAGACGAATTTATTTAATGAGTCGAGTTACTAGTACAATATTGTTGTTAAAAACCAGGGTCATGAGCTGTCCACTAAAATCTAAAATACTTTAAAACATAAAGCGACTTTACTGTCCTGGACAATTTCCAAAAAATCGTTCATCAGAAAGTACAGATGTTGAGAGATAAACGTCATAGATACAAACAAAACCAAAATATCAGAACAATGCGGCAAAAATCCCACAAGTATTTACTAGTTTACCAACCAATGACAAATTAATTATCATCCATGGACGCCCAGATAAGTGCTTATTTTAATTAATACTCTTAAACATGTGTTGGTTTCGGGTCTGCAATTGATATAAATTGAGATCATCTAAATATTCATTTGAAAACATTTTAATATGATCCCTATTCCGACCAGTTCAAATATTGGTACCAGATTAGAGCTATGTTTGAATTGTCTCCTGCGATTTTTAGTTTTACATTGTACGTGTCCGGGAAAATACAAACCGAATCGTTTAGCTGAGGATCATCTGCGCGTGGTTTGATTAAATTTTTCCATCATCGTTGAAACTTGTGTTGAAATGATTCTATTCGTGTAAAATTGTGTGAAATGGTGCGGTGTAGGTATAATTATAAAAACATAGGCTATTGAAAGTCTTTTAGTAAGGATCAATTGCGTTAAAGGGTTTTTATTGTTTAAAATGTCAGTTTGACATCTGGAGACTGTAAAATCTACTAAAATCCGTGGTGCGTTTTTGAGAGGCATCCGAAGAAGTCCAATTTTTCGTTTTTTCAAAGTAACTCAAAAACAATCCTAATTTGGAGATGTTTACAAGAATTATTTTTTGTAGATAATTAAATTTCCCATCCAAGTGCCGTGTTAAAACATGTTTTTTTTTAAATATTTTTAGTATTAAAACTAATTAAAAAACAATGTTAAAAATTGACGAAAATTCACATTTTATTTTCTTTTCAGTAATTCGTCCATAACTGAGTTTTACGGCACCCTAGGTAGGTATACAGAGTGAACCTAAAGAAACGCACAAAGTTCATATCTTTGGTATGTGTCATTCGTCAAAAAAAATCCTCGAAATGGTCGATTTTAGTTTTGTAAATGCTACATTTTGACACTATACCAAAATTTATGACGTCATTGGTTTTTGAGTTATGACGCCATCATAAATTTTTTTAAATGGAAACAGACATTTTTGTTTACTGTTTTTGGTGATATATTCCTTTAGCTTTCTGGTGATATAAAAAAAAAGATATTACTTGAGCCGTTCTTTTGGAAAAATGACATATTTTATGTAAAAATAGCTTACCTTTCGCAAATTCGCGAGTAATGTTCCACTTTCTTATGGGCTGGTAAATCTTGTTGTCTACATTTTTGTTTTAACTAGCATGAAAACATTTGACAAAAACAAATAAAATAATAAAAAAACAATCACCCCTACAACAGAGAGATACAGGCCTTTTTGTGTAAAGTATCGATAACTTTTTTATTCCTGGCACGTGTGGAACCTCAGTTTTGTGACACTTCTGAGACAGTGTAAAACTAGTGAAAGCAATGCTACGTTTAAGTGAAAGAGAACGCGTAGAACTTTTGATGATGGTTGGATATGGTGATAGGCTGAGAACTCATCAGGAAGCATGTGATGTTTTCAATGCCTGGTATCCCGAAAAGCAAATGTCTAGATCCACTGTAAGTACCCACATAGCACGCGATATGAAATGAACATTCAAAACTCATTGTCTACATTCAAACAATATTCAGAACTTCTTTTACATATAGCCGTAATATACATTTTGCGACGTACTTATATCAATATAGGAAAGATATTGCCAGTACGTTGTACGATATTCCTATATATACCTATAATATACATGAAATAATGTTGATTCTGCGACATACACAGAATATTGTACGAATCTTCTCAAAAATTTACTGATGTGTCAAATATTATATAGATATACAATAGGCAATATTTATGCTACATACTTAATTCAATCTCTTTACAATTTACAAATGGAATATTTTTACAACATGATACTTTCGTATACTGTAGACATATACAGAAAGCTATATTAATTTTGAAATCTTTAATAAATATCACATAAACATTTAATGGATAATATATGTGTATCATCATATATATCCTGATAGTGTACCAGTGGAACATTTCTGCAACATAGAATTCATGTTTGTATTTTTAATATTCAAAAAATGACATTCAAAAGTTGAACACATGTACACTACAGCTGTATGCAATAAAACACAAATTAAATTTTAGAATGGGGGTGTAAACATATTGAGCCAATCGTTGGCACACGTAAATTATGTATACCCACCGACAAAGCAGTTTTAGCAACATTGCAACCGAAACTTGAAACAATATAGCTCTAGTAATATTGCACAGCAATGTTACATTTTGCAAAGTACCAACAAGATTTATGCGGTTTTTGACTGATTTTGACAGCGTAATGCTGCATGCATTTGGGCTATATTACATAAAAATTATGGTAAGTTAAATATTAATTCTACGCCAGTGTCGGTATATAGTACCTATCTACCTCATAACAAAAACAAATCGATATTTCTCTATCTAGGCTTGGTTTAAGTGCATTTATAATCATCCCCTGTGGTGAATGGCATACGTTTTATAAATTATAAATCGTTGGTTAAATAAAATTGTAGATATGAAATATGATTTAAATTTTGAATCCAGACTTTGGACTTGTGATCGTTTATTAAATAATAATGAATAATAAAAATGATAACTTATTCATCCCTTTTTCAATTTTCCTACTGTATTTAATTAATTAATAGCTATCGGCATTTCTTAAGCACGTAGTTCGGACTTGAGAAATGATTATTTAATTACATTTTATCGTTATAATTAGATTTCCGCTTTCCATGTCGTTACAATCGTCCCCTTGTCGAATTTTTTAAATGCGCGCCACGTCCTTAGATTAGCGCATGCTCTTTGCCACCACAGGGCACATGATGTCAAATGTCGATTTCAATTCGTTTGTGTTTTGTTTTCCCGTGATTATTAATTATTAATCCATGTTAGGGATGGCTGATCCCAATATTTTTACGGATCAGTTCGGACCTAATCCAGTCCAGAGAAGAACCTAGTCCAAAAATCAGTTCCAGTTCCTAGTCCATGCTAACCAACTCGCGCGGTGAACGGCTGAGTGGACTGGAAGACAAAGTGGACTGGACTGAATTACAGGAGATGCAAAGGGACTCCGTAATCTCATACTGTACTAGTTCTAGACGTACACGATCGACTCGATCAGCGTCACGTAACTTATGTACTCTCCCCTATCACTCACCTACAACGAATTTCATTTGTTCCCGCCAACCCTATTTCTACTCATATTTTAGTAAATGTGCAAATTATTTACCCTGGTAGTCCAGCTGACAATGCCGAAATATACGTAATAATGTAATATGTTGTATAATATAAGTATACCAAATCAATTATAATACATTTATATTAGATAGCGGGCTGTCCAAGATGAGTATTCGGACCTATATCCCCCGGCCTGCAGCCATTGAATTTTATAAACCACCAGTCCAGTAAATTTCTAATGTACCTATTCCATTGTGCCTTAAAACCGAGAAATGAGTTTAGTTCTGTTTTGTTCGGTTCGACCAGTCCGTACGTCTACAAAGTGTACGCGCCGCGACACCGGATCGCTCGAATCTCAAAAAGTTCAGCCGGACTCGGAGTAGTCCCAGTACTCGGACTAATATTCGTACCTACTGTATTTATTAGTTGAGATCAGTTCCACTAGTCCAACCCACTGGACCTGTTCCAAAGTATCAGTTCCAGTTCTGGTTAGCCAACCCTAATCCATGTGTGGGTACATTAATTGCATTGCAGTAAGTATTTTACAATTGTACACAATACAACTACCTACCACATAGTTTTAAGGATGACTCCCTTTGTTGTCATTTGCTATTTGCAGATATTTTATATTCAGATACTAAAGTTTAATGTATCCCTTTATACTTACCTGTTGTTATAATAATGGAGGCGTTTGTAGGCACCAATTTTTTGAAAAGAAACGGAGGTAGTCTAATTCGGAATGGTAACACTCTGCGAAAAGGAAGTTTGGTAGTCACCATTCAAACGGAACCAATTTGACAAATCATTGAAAAACAGGAGAAATCCCAGATGAAACTTGGACACTTTATGGGGTGTTTTAATCTTATTTTTAAGAAGGTAGGTTCGATATATTTCAATATTAAGGTGCTTTTGTTTATTTTAATCACAACCATTGGTTTTAATTACAACATACGAGTTGTTATATTTATTCGTATTAATTTGCTTTATATCTATTTCAGAGGATTATAAAAAGCTGCAATTAGGTAAATGGAAAAAATCAGAAATCACATCTGATGTACAGAGTGAACAGAAACAAATCAAGGGACTATATGTACAAAAAGCATATTAGCCCTCCGAAAAGATTATTATTGTCAGATGAACATAGTGATATCGAAGAACGTATTGGAAGCCGTCGACTTCCCAAAGTGAAAGAAATGTAGTCTTTACTAGAAGTTGAAAGAGAATATGTGCTCTTCTAATAACTCTGGTAAGCATTTAAAATCACAAACACAAACATTTCCGAATTTCAAAAAAATACCTATACTTACCTACCTATGTGTTGTTTTATGATAATATCAATTTGTTTAATTTATTTTTGATTATTTTTATTTTTTTCTGTAAGATGTGTTTATTATTTTATTTATTAACTTCATCAAGGACAGTTTTTAAATTGAAATACCTATTCAAATATAATTAATTGTTTTTTCTTTTATAGTGGGAACTATAGCTCGTGTATCCCCACCTTCTCTCTACTCAGGAAAAAAATACCTTCTCCCAAAAATTGGAAAAGCCAAAAGAAAGTATTCAGCCAATAGGAGCAATCACAGGTGATGTGTTCAGAATGCCAAGTGGAGTTTCGCAATTACAAGTAGTACCATCGGCAACACCCGGGCACTGGTTTTGAAAATGTAAGCCCTCCAGTTTTTACTATTTTTTACTTACTGGTCAAATATTTCTTATAGTAAAATATGACAGTTTATAAGTTGCAAACAACATTTTTTTGTTTAAAAAATGTCGATTTAAATTCTCGGCACAATTGTTATTTATTACTGCAATTCATTTTGTAACAAAAAATAAAAATATATTTAAAGTAACACAACTTGTTTTAATTATAACTCTTCCTATTTTATAATTTAAGATACATAATTGTTAAGACGATGTAAAGTAGTTAATAGAATAAAGTCATATTTTGCTCTGAACAATTTAAAACATGATTTGAATTAGATAAAACTTTAAGGTAACGTAATATGATTATCAGACTTTCGTAAATAACATGTTAAATATGGCTATTAAAGCTGAAGTTTTCAGAGTGATAAATGTGTGATGCATTTTAAAATGGTTTCTAACAGATCTTATTATTAACGTAAAAGTATTTTTTTTGCTATGATATTCTTGGGCCTTTGTAAAGTATTGTTATGGCAAATGCAGTTTTATTGGTAGGTTTATTTAGCATTTGTGTGCTCCATTCAACAAAATTTGATCAATAAAACATGTTTGAGTTTAACTGAAAAGTAATGGTAAAAACAAATTTTCCATGCAGTGTACATTGTGAGAAGCAATAAATATATATTTCGAAATATCTTTACAATAATTTTGAGCATACATGCAGATCTACAACCATTAGTATACAGGATGTTCCAGTAAAAAGTCTCAGGCTGGATATCTTCTAAACAAATAGAGACATTTTAATTCTGTAAAAGCCAGTTTGGTTTTTGAATATATCAATGTGTAGATGGTGCTGGGCTCTAAATAAATCTTATTTCTTTGGGAGAAACTTTAAAACCTGGTTTCTGTGGAAGGGAAATACATTTCTAAGTAGATTTTGTTCTTAAGAAAAAAGGCAAATCTAGCCGTTTTTGAGATGTGTCCAAATATTGCCATTTGTGCCTATTGAATAGTTGTAATCTCTGAAAGATTTATTTAGTCTTTAAGGGGGACAATCTGTATATCATAAACTTTGAAATTTTGATTTATATGAAAATGCTTTAAATGTGATTTTTTTTAAATCACTTAAATAGTGAAATGTTTCGGAAATAATTATTTAACAGGAGCAAATGGCAACGTTTGGATACAAATATCTCAAAAACAGTTGGATTTGCGATTTTTTTTAACAATATTTACTTAGAAATGCATTTCCCTTTACACAAACCACATTTCAAAGTTCCTCTCGTTGAAATTTTTCTTGCTCAGTGTCATATGTGTATTAAAAAATGATTTATATTTAATACTGAAGCACTCTTTATGTACTACAAACTGACTTTTACAGAATTAAAATATCTCTATTCATCTAGAAGATATCCAGCATGGGAGTTTTTATTGGGACACTCTGTATAATCTATTTTGAATAAGTATTAAACATTTATTCAATATACTATTGTTGCTTTGCAATATTGAAAGTATACATGGATAACATTGCCTATATGTAGGGAACACATTTGTGTATATTATAACTATATTGTAAAATAAATGTTTATTTCAGAATATGTTTACAATGTGTCACCAACATGTGTGTGTATATTGCAGAAATATGTATAGTATGTGAAAACCTGTGACAAAACAACCAGTATACAACTTATTTTGAATCAGTATTAAATATTTATTCAATATACCATTGTTGTTTTGCAATATACATTGTATATTGAAAGTATACATGGATAATGTTGCATGTATGTACGGAAAAGGTTTGTGTATATTGTAACTATATTGTAGAATGAATGTACATTTCAGAATATGTTTACAACGTGTCAGCAACATACATATGAATATTGCAGGAGTATGTATACAATGTGAAAACCTGTGACAAAACAACCAGTATACAACTTATTTTGAATTAGTTTCAAATATTTATGCAATATACTAATTTTATTTTGGAATATGTATAGTATATCGTAGGAATATGAAAATGCTAATTGGGTAGATTCGTGGCTAGATATGATGAATCTGGCAGTGTAGCTGACCTCCCTCGATCTGGTCGCTAGTACAAGCAACGAAACTAAATTAAATATTCTTCTAGAGAGTGAGGAAAAACCACCATCTTTCGACAAGGCAGCTGGCTTTAAATCATAACGTGAGTCAAACTTCTGTTGTACGTCAATTGAAAAAAGAAGAATACCATCCATACAAAGTGCAATTAATCCACGAATTGAATGAGGACGATTCAGATCGGCACTTACAGTTTTGTGAACAGTTTTGATGACCTTGTGCGATGAAAACCCACATTTTTAAAGAACATTTTTATTTCTGATGAAGCTACATTTTCTTTAAGGGGGACTGTACAGGGTGCCCCAAATTGCTTGATGGTTTTCCTATTTTCAGACCAGGTAGAGAAAAACTGACGTATGAGTCTAGAGCTCGATTTTTGTGAAACGCCGATTGGTGAAAACCGCATTTCGATATCTCTAACCGTTTCCGAGATATCGGCAAAAATTGACATTTGGTAGATTCCGAAAAACTGTCATAACTTCTTTATTTGTGAATATTTTTTCAAACGGTAAAAACTTTCTATAGGCACTTTTTGACGTAGAATAAAATGCATTTGTCAAAAAAAAATATATCGCTTTTCAATTGTTCGATATCAAAGCTAACTTCGTTATTTCAAATGGAAACCATAGTTGGCTTTGACTTTAGAAAATAGGAAAAAAAATAAGCTTTCCAAAAATATATATGTCAAGATATGTCTAGTCATCCTTGCTGCCAATATAACACATTTCTCTTTAAAAATGACATTTTAGCAGAGTTGGCCATGGAATACAAGAGTTTCAGTTATTCAAATGAAAACAATCGTTTTTCTATTAAATTAATTTTATTAATTAAACATATTTCATTAAGTAGGTAACAAATCTTTAACGATTGAAGTATCACAAATAGTGTTCAAATTGTCTACCATTTTGGTCGATGCACAATTGACATCTCTTCTTCACTGATTTCTCGGCATTTAAGAGTTGTAAAAGTGTTATCCCAGCGATTGTATTTCTCACTCGTTGCTCTAAATCTTGACGCGTTTCTGGTATGGTTTTAAATATCCGGTCTTTGACGAAACCCCAAATAAAAAGTCCAAAGGACTTAGGTCCGGAGATCTTGCAGGTCATGGTATGGGCCCCCTTGTTCCCATCCACCGATCCTCGAACATTTGATTTAGTTTGTTTCTTGTAACCGCCGCGTTATGGGCTAGTGCGCCATCTTGTTGATAAAACTTTCGTACCAAATCGGCAAGGGGCAAGTCTTCTAAATATGGTTCAACAATGTTTTCCAAAATATTAACGTACCGTTGGGCGTTAAGGTTTTCGTCATAAATAAAAGGTCCAATCATTCGTTGCCCCACTATTCCAATCCAAATATTGAAACCAAATCGTCCTTGCATATTTCTAGGTTGGAAAACATGCTCATTATGGTCCGACCAACGATGCCGATTATCTCGATTAAATATTCCGTTGCTGGTTACTCTTGCTTCGTCGGTCCAAATGACATTTCGGTGAAAATCTTCATTTTCATTGCATTTTCTGATGAACCAGTTGCAGAAATTAATCCTGCGTTCTTGATCACCAGGGAATATTTGATGAGTGAGCCTGATTTTATAAGGTTTATATTTATATTTCTTGAGAATTCTTTGGCTACGGCTTTTGCTCACACCCTTAGTTACAGTCTGGTAGAGATTTCAGGATTTTCTAAAACCGCTCCAATTACTTCTGCCTCCTCGTCTCTACCTTCAATAGCATACTGTTTAGGTCTGAGCTTGACAAATGATCCATAATTCATCGAAGCATTTTCCAATCTAGGAAATATTTGTTCGCTTGGCTGCTGGCGTTCAGAGTAACGTTCGAAATATAGATTTAATGCATCTTCAGAATTTCGGCCTGATTCAATATAGCATATAAACATCTGGCATTTTTCAGTTTTCATACATTTTGGAATAATGCAGTGAGATTATAACAGAGGTCAACTTTAACACTTATTTTATTTACTGTCAAACTAACTTTTAGATATGCAAAGCAACTGTTTTTGTGTGGCCAACTGGGTTAAAATGTTAAAAAAATGTAATTTTTAAAGAGAAATGTGTTATATTGGCAGGAAGGATGACTAGACATATCTTGACATATATATTTTTGGAAAGCTTATTTTTTTTCCTATTTTCTAAAGTCAAAGCCAACTATGGTTTCCATTTGAAATAACAAAGTTAGCTTTGATATCGAACAATTGAAAAGCGATATATTTTTTTTGACAAATGCGTCTTATTCTACGTCAAAAAGTGCATGTAGAAAGTTTTTACCGTTTGAAAAAATATTCACAAATAAAAAAGTTCGGAATCTGCCAAATGTCAAATCGAGCCCTAGACTCATACGTCAGTTTTTCTCTACCTGGTCTGAAAATAGGAAAACCAGCCAAAATCAAGCAATTTGAGGCACCCTGTACATCGACATTGGTCACGCGAAAATCCTCATTGGACTCAAGAAGCCCATACACAGCGACGAGGCAAAGTAAACGTGTGGGCAGGTATGATTGGTGATCGTTTATTGGGACCCTTTTTTTTTAAGAAAATGTTACGGCCGCAAGATATTTACAGTTTTTGAGAGTTGAGTTAGTGCCAGCCTTAGCAGTTATGTTTCCGAACAATGAAGATGAAGATATTCCTGCTGAAAACGTCTGGTTTCAGCAAGACGGGGCCCCACCTCATTTTAGGATAACAGTGCGTCAGTTTTTAGATGACACTTGCTGGAAGATGGATAGGTCGTCGAGGTCCGATTGAGTAGCCCCCACGTTCACCGGATTTAACCCCCTTAGACTTTTTTCTTTGGCGTTACTTAAAGTCAAGGGTGTATTTTAACAGACCGGATACCATAGAAGAATTGAAAGAGAATTGGCTTGGAGATGAGACGAATTGCCCATGTGATGATTCAGAACAACGTGCAAAGTGTCTACACCCGTCTTTGTTAATGCCAAATGGTTGGAGGGTTGCAATTTGAGCAATGGAGATGATTTTTTTCTCACAGTTACTTATGTAAGGTATCAATTAATAACAATTTTTTTCCAAAAGAATGGCTTAGGTAATTTTTTTCATATCACCAGAAAGCTAAAGGAATATACCACCAGAAACAGTAAACAAAAATGTCTGTGTGACGTCATAACTCAAAAACCAATGACGTCATAAATTTTGGTACAGTGACAAAAGGTAGCATTTACAAAACTAAAATCGACCTATTGGAGAATTTTTTTGACAAATGGCACATACCAAAGATGTGAATTTTGTGCGTTTCCTTAGGTTCATACTGTATATAAATGTGTAGAGAAAAAAAAAGTTATTGAAAGGACAAAACATTGCTTTTTTGTTCTACTCCGTACGACCAACGGTGACCGAGATAACGCCATTCAAACGACCATTTTTTGCCACATTTTACCACATTTGCTCTCATACATTTTTTCTTGCCTGCTGATTTAGATATTGATAATGTAGTTTATATAATTGATGGTGGGTATTTGCTTCATAAAACAAGTTGGAGTACAAATGAGACATTTGCTGATATTAGTATAAAATACATAAATTATTTAGTCTTCATATGAGAAGGGTATTCGGAATTGGCAATATGGGCACTAAAAGTGCAGAGATTACGCCGAACAAAACAATTGTGTCCCGGATTGCAAGTAAAAGATGATTTGAAATCTCTATCAAAGCCAGACAAATTTTTTGCAACCGAAATAATTAAAGAAAATTGCTTATTTAATGGAAAAATTAAAAGCAGCTAATATTGACTCGAAGAAGGCTGATGAACATGCTGATGTACTTATTATTAACAGGCTCTGCATGGTACTGCGCATCTGGACATGAAACAATCTTGCCCTAACATGAAAGTTGGGTGGGGCTGTCCCTATTCAGTTATGATTGGTTGAGATAAAAGTGAGGGACAATGTACTGTATTTCATTAATTTAACTGATAATCAATGTCATTTTGATGTACACCACTTTGCTTTATTTTGACAAAAATTTTTCAAAAATCCTCCATTATCTTGATAATTCAAGACTTGGTAGCGACACCTAAAGCATTATTTAAAAATCCAAAATTTTAATGGAAGTCTTTTCTTATTTCATAGAACAAAATAAAAGGGTGCCCCGGGTAAATTTTACAAGTTGATTTTTAAGAACCACCCTAATACGTATACATTATATATCTATTCGAATAAAGCTGTCCACAAACATTCTTTCGCCAATTATACCATTAATCTTTATTGCTGAGGTCACCCAGCAAACAATTGAATTAAATAGTGCAAGGAACTCTTAAAAAATAAGAATATCACCACAGTGAGTGTTACAAAAGGTTAATTCGCCAATTAGCCAATTAAAGAAGCTAGAAATAAAATGCCAGATTATGACGAACTGATATATGAACCCAGGGGTCGCAGAAAGAAATACAGGATATACGGCGGTAGTCATACTTTGGATTTTAGGAAACATAGGAAACATTGGACGATATTGTTGGCCGTTTCACCGTTGGAGGATGTCCTAGGTAAAGTGATTATAAAATAAAACTTGTTCTTTATAGGATTTGACAATTCTCACTGTAACACTAGTAATAATAATAATAATAATAATAATGGTTGGCAGGAAAAATGCAGAAGGCAGTCGTCTTGGGGTACCTGCGTCTACTTAGGGCACACGATTCTGGAATCTACAACCATTAACCCTGCGGGATGTGGGGAGTGGTTGTAGATAATTCGCTGGCGCTTCCCCCGTGAGAATATCGGAGACACGGGAGAACTCTCAGCATCGCTCACGCGTAAAAATAATAATAATAATAATAATAACAATAATAATAATAATACGAGCTCCAAGTGCTGTACCAGGCTACTCTGTCAAGATGGTCGTCCTAATAATTGAAGACCATACCAGCCGGTCAGAAATCAGCCGAATGGCTGGCAGGCCAAATGCAGAAGGCGGTCATCTTGGGGTCCCTTCGCCTACTTAAGGCACACGAGTCTAGAATTTATAGTCACTAACCCCACAGGTCGTGGGGAGTGGCTGTAATTATCGCCGGCTCGGCTACCGTGGTATCGGTCGGAAAAGGCGGAAGCCCTGTCTGGCAACGGCGAATCCGAAATAATAATAATAATAATAATTTCTTTATACAAATAATTGAAGAGAGCGTCAAATACAAACAATACGTGAATTATATAATGTAACTACAAATACTACGAACATAATAATGGGTGTATATAATGTCCTGACATAAAGTGGTACAAATAAACTAAGGTATATTGTGTAAAGTATAATTTTTCTAAGATGAGACTATCGGCAATAAAACGCCAGACGAAGATAAATGCATATCTCACCGTTTCTCGCGCCTGTTCAAGCAGAGAACGATTGCAGCCCCGCCCCTAAGTTTGTATATACACGTGGCTTCATTTCTTGTCTTGCTCTTGCTCAGGAATTAAATAAGGATAACTTCTGAAAGTGTAAATATAAAATTGATACAAGTACAGGTCGGGATTTAAAGTGTTTTGTATTTACACTTTCAGAAGTTATCCTTATTTAATTCTTGAGTAAGAGCAAGACAAGAAATGAAGCCACGTGTATCTGCAAACTTAGGGGCGGCGCTGCAATAGTTCTCTGCTCGAGTAGGTGAGAGAAAAGGTGAGATAAGCATTTCTCTTCGTCTGGCGGTTTATTGCCGATAGTGTCATCTTAGAAAAATTATACTATATATACATATAAAGACAAACAAATTAATTGGAGACATATTCTTCAAGAGAGTAACAGGTTTTATCGATGAGTAAGGCCTTACGTCTTTTTGAAAATAAAAATGTTTTTTGAGAATTTTTTACTTTTGTAGAATAGACACGCATAGTACCAAGCTAATAATACCATATCGCATCTGAGAGTGGAAGTTTGCATAATAGGTATATAGGCTAGTTACAATGTTTTGACTGCAGTGGTTTACAAGTGATCGTAACGCATAGCAACAGGTGCGGAATTTATTACATAAATCATCGATGTCAAAATCCCATTTTAATCCAGAGTCAAAAGTGACTCCCAGAATTTTACCTGAGTTGTAAATATTGAACAGGTCAGAATTTAAATCAACTTGTGAAGTTTGTTGCTTAAAGAGTATCGATATGGTTTTTTGCCTGTTTAATTTAATGACATTTTTTTCAGATCAGAGAATACATTTCTTATATATATATTTTCTACCGAATTATTTGTTTCATTCCCGTTGTCTTCCATGATTAAAAAATTTGTATAGTCAGCATAAAATACTATTTGTAAGTTCTCAGTTGGCTTTCAAAACTGGACTAGACCATTAGCAAAGGTAATATATAGGAGATGGCCCAAGATGGAGCCTTGTGGGACACCTTGGGTTACTTACCTAGGTTCACTTTTGACATCATTGATTTGAACAACTTGATCCCGATTGTTTATATGTGATTTTTATTGGCGGTCCCCTGATTCCATACCTGCATAGTTTTTTTTAAGAGGAATCGATCTACGCAATCAAATGCTCGGCAAAAGCCAATGAATAGACCAAGCGGGCACATTGTTTATCAAATCCATTTACAATTTCTATATGAAAATTACTTAAAGCCGTATCCACACTTCTATTTTGTACAAAACAATGTTGTTCTGTCGAAAGTATGTTATTACGAATGCAAAAGGTTGCTAGCTGACCATTTAGGGCTGGCATATAACTTGGAGAGACTTAATAAAAATGTAATTGCTCGATAACTGTCATACAAGTTAGCGTCGCCTTTCTTATATAAAGGACAAACCACTGAGAGCTTCAATTTTTCAGGGAAAACTCCTTGTTCAAATGATAAGTTTATCAGATACAACAAAGTCCCCTACGACCATACAGAGTAAACTAGTATCTAATGTCTGTTCGCTGATAGAGTCCCTCACGAACGTCTGAATTAAGATGCCGTAGGCTCGTTGGTGTTTTTGAATGTGCAGTGCCGTCGCTTTGTTTTATATTTTACTTGATGTATTTAATCAGATTTATTTAAAGGAAATTGAATTATAAGCATATACAGATTCAGAAAGTGTTCGTTTTGGTATGGCAATAATTGGCAATAAGAGCAAGCGAGAGCGAAGTAACTAGATTATTCTTTTCTATCGTATAAGGCCAAACGCGAACAATAAAATTTGTAAGCCCTTTAAAGGTATAACTAGCAAGTTTTCGATGTATCTGATTTAGTTCCAAACATACAAACCATTTTTCCAATTTTTTGAATTAAACAAAACTGTGATCAAGTATCCTCCCTTCTCCTATATTATAATATTTTAAGAGTTTTGCGTCACCACTACCTATGAAAACTAACGAACTTTGTGGTAACTGACTATCTGTGTGCGTCATTACTGGACTATAAAATTAATAGTTAATGATCTATGACGTTATATCTGTGGTGACTTTGATAAGAATGCCATAAATAAAACATTCGTTTGGCTAAATTATGAGTCGCTCGATATATGCAATCATGAAATGAGATAGACCTACAATGGATGTTGTATATTTTTATTTTCCTTTACACGGAAGTTATCCTGATTCTAATTCACTTCTGTCAGACAGCACCCAAATTTGCAAACGCTCTTGTGACTTTGTCACCAAAGTTTGTGCGAGTAACCACCTGGTGGAATTCTGTGAGCGGAGGATCTCGTTTCAGGGCTGTAACCTAGGCCTAACAGTGGATTACCATCTGGAAAAGAAAGAGCATTATCGTACTTACATTACTTTTCTCTGGGGGACTGGGCTAAGTCAGAGACATTATTTTCCAAATAAATGGAGAAGTACTCCCAGAAAATAGAAATATAAAAGGTCGGGAACAGAATTGTTGTCTTCAGTGCTGTGTTTGGAGTAATTAGGAGGTAAGCAGCATACTAACATTCCCCTAACCTACGAGGTAAGCAGGGCGCAGGGGGTACGTCGAAGGTCACTTTTTGGTTTTTCGCTTATATCTCGAAAACGGTACATCGTAGCGAAAATGCTACTTTATTTAAAATGGAAGTTGACAAAATTTCCTACAAGAGATTTACCTCGGTGACGTAAAAGTCAGGGTTGGCTCTGCCGGCGCGGAAATATGTTATTTTACCTTATACTTCAGGGAATTTTGTAATATCCAAAGTTAATATGGTCAGCTTATTATAAACACTAACTCGAAGATGAGGTGTTGGGGGATGTAACATTGAACTAAGACACACGCGTTTTTCACTACCCTAAAGTAACACATGTAATTTTTCACGACCTGTAGCGAATATAAAAGTATATTATTAATATTTGTTCTAAATGTTCTGAAGTTAACCTTCACCGCCTGTCATTAAAAATCCATTTATATTGATAAAAAGACCGCTCAACGTCAACAGATGTCATCGGGACATACTTAAAATATGTTAAATTTCTAAAAGTCTAAATTGACGTCTGGTGTAGAGAAGTCTATTTCTTTTCCATTTAAAAGGTCTATTACAGTTGACATCGTTATAAATCCGGGATTGGTTTTTAACACTTTTTGGAATTTTGTTTGAACCCACTTAGTGATTTCTCTAGGCGATTGAAAAATATGTTGCTGGAGATCGGACACGATGTTTATTGCGTCAACTGCAGTGAATTTTGATGTTGGCATATGTTGAAGGTCTCGTATGGCTAGAGGAATTCGCGAGAAACTTCCGTGGATGGTCTTCGGACATGTTGGATACATGAATGTCTCTAGAGCCTGTGAAATAACAACTGCGTCATCTGGATTCAACTGCAGTACTATTAGTTTCACGTTTTCAAAATGACAAAAAGAGTGTGATGCCGCTACTAGCCAAGTTCACCATCGTGTAATAATGGGCACTGAATGTAATGGTGTATTTGGAAGTATTTATTTATATAACCGTACACGATGTGGTGCTTTCGGGAAAACTTTCTTAATTTATATCAACATTAGCGTAGCACCCTCTAATAGTTTCAGCAGTTCTATGGAGTCCACGTACTAGACATATTACATGCAGCATATTGCGATGTGTTTCCTTCATAATTTTTTCTGCAGCTTTCATATAATTCACTCCATCAGTAAGACATAATAAGACCTTGTCCTTATTTTCTACATATTTGTCACCCCATAACTGCTGTAGACTCGAATTCACTGCCTTCACTATAATGCAACAATTTGTCGTTTCTACAACTTTAGAAGCGATCAAGTGCCCACACACTGAACAATTTTCCTCCAATGCACCCACTGAAACATTCACTACCTTTTCACCACACGCATTTTGACTGGCTAGTTGAATATATCAAGTGCCATCGAGACATAAACACACACACACGCCACAAACATTGGTGGTTTCTAACTAACCCAGATGTATTTCACAGTAAGCTCAGAAGAAATTTTTTGTCTAACATCACACTCCGTTGATACATATTTTCTTCTGAGTGTCGTTTCCGACGGCACCTGAACAGTGTTATATTTGCCACTAATACACTTGTCTAAAAAGTGAATTATCTAGTTTTGATGCCATGTTACATCCCACCATCACTTCCACTAAATGTAAATTGAAGCTACTTTCACCGTCGGTATCAGTAGAGCCACTAGCACTAATATGCTTTTGTGAGGAAATATCTTTATTAACATTTGTTTTAGATGTTCAAGAAATTGTTTTGTTGCAATTACTATAATAAAGATCTGTTCTGGAAAAAAATCGCGAATCCACAAGTCTATTGCAGCCTGAGAAGCACTAGACTTTTTGTATAGCGCCGGCTCTGTGTAATTTCACACTAGGTTTGTAGATATATATGTACATACGTATGACTAGACTTATACTACGGTTTGTAAAACTGCGATATGGGATGGTTTACCCTTTTCCTTTATTAGATGTTGAATAAATGCCAATAATTGCCACAGTGTAGTAAATAGCGATTTTGAAATGATTTACAATTTCGGCGGTGGCGTATAATTAAAGGAGATAAAACTGCATAAGTAAATAACATAAAAGTACCTCCGTATACTGGAATTTAATGTTGACACTCGGTCGGGGTCGAATGCCTTTAGCACTGCAAATATAAAATATCAGCTATGTTTTTAGGTGATTGTCAGTACGTAGATTTCCGATAAAAGTAGGTTATACGTATTAACATTTGAAAATGAAACAAAATTAACTTTTTCACGTGATGCACACTTTACAGGGTGCCCCAAATAGCTTGATTTTGGCTGGTTTTCCTATTTTCAGACCAGGTAGAAAAAACTGACGTATGTGTCTAGAGCTCGATTTTTGTGAAACGCCGGTTGGTGAAAACCGGATTTCGATATCTCTAACCGTTTCCGAGATATCGGCAAAAATTGACATTTGGCAGATTCCGAAAAACTGTCATAACTTTTTTATTTGTGAATATTTTTTCAAACGGTAAAAACTTTCTAGAGGCACTTTTTGACGTAGAATAAGATGCATTTGTCAAAAAAATATATCGCTTTTCGATTGTTCGATATCAAAGCTAACTTTGTTATTTCAAATGGAAACCATAGTTGGCTTTGACTTTAGAAAATAGGAACAAAAATATATATGTCAAGATATGTCTGGTCATCCTTGCTGCCAATATAACACATTTCTCTTTAAAAATGACATTTTTTTAACATTTAACATTTTAACCCAGTTGACCACACAAAAACAGTTGCTTTGCATACCTAAAAGTTAGTTTGACAGTAAATAAAATAAGTGTTAAAGTTGACATCTGTTATAATATCTCTGCATTATTCCAAAATGTATGAAAACTTTGAAAAATGCCAGATGTTTATATGCTATATTGAATCAGGCCGAAATTCTGAAGATGCATTAAATCTATATTTCGAACGTTACCCTGAACGCCAGCAGCCAAGCGAACAAATATTTTCTAGATTGGAAAATGCTTTGATGAATTATGGATCATTTGTCAAGCCCAGACCTAAACAGTATGCTATTGAAGGTAGAGACGAGGTGAAGGCAGAAGTAATTGGAGCGGTTTTAGAAAATCCTGAAATTTCTACCAGAGAAATAACTGTAACTAAGGGTGCGAGCAAAAGCCGTAGCCAAATAATTCTCAAGAAATATAAATATAAACCTTATAAAATCAGGCTCACTCATCAAATATTCCCTGGTGATCAAGAACGCAGGATTAATTTCTGGAACTGGTTCATCAGAAAATGCAATGAAAATGAAAATTTTCACCGAAATGTCATTTGGACCGACGAAGCAAGAGTAACCAGCAACGGAATATTTAATCGACATAATCGGCATCGTTGGTCGGACCATAATGAGCATGTTTTCCAACCTAGAAATATGCAAGGACGATTTGGTTTCAATATTTGGACTGGAATAGTGGGGCAACGAATGATTGGACCTTTTATTTATGACGAAAACCTTAACGCCCAACGGTACGTTAATATTTTGGAAAACATTGTTGAACCATATTTAGAAGACTTGCCCGTTGCCGATTTGGTACGGAAGTTTTATCAACAAGATAGAGCACCAGCCCATAACGCGGAGGTTACAAGGAACAAACTAAATCAAATGTTCGAGGATCGGTGGATGGGAACAAGGGGGGCCCATGCCATGGCCTGCAAAATCTCCGGACCTAAGTCCTTTGGACTTTTTTATTTGGGGTTTCGTCAAAGACCAGATATTTAAAACCATAACAGAAACACGTCAAGATTTAGAGCAACGAGTGAGAAATACAATCGCTGGGATAACACCTTTACAACTCTTAAATGCCGAAAAATCAGTAAAGAAGAGATGTCAATTGTGCATCGACCAAAATGGTAGACAATTTGAACACTATTTGTGATACTTCAATCTTTAAAGATTTGTTACCTACTTAAGGAAATATGTTTAATTAATAAAATTAATTTAATAGAAAAACTGGTGTTTTCATCTGAATAACTGAAACTCTTGTTTTCCATGGCCAACTCTGCTAAAATGTCATTTTTAAAGAGAAATGCGTTATATTGGCAGCAAGGATGACTAGACATATCTTGACATATATTTTAGGAAAGCTTATTTTTTTCCTATTTGCTAAAGTCAAAGCCAACTATGGTTTCCATTTGAAATAACAAAGTTAGCTTTGATATCGAACAATTGAAAAGCGATATATTTTTTTTGACAAATGCATCTTATTCTACGTCAAAAAGTGCCTATAGAAAGTTTTTACCGTTTGAAAAAATATTCAGAAATAAAAAAGTTATGACAGTTTTTTGGAATCTGACAAATGTCAATTTTTGCCGATATCTCGGAAACGGTTAGAGATATCGAAATGCGGTTTTCTCCAATCGGCGTCGAGCTCTAGACTCATACGTCAGTTTTTCTCTACCTGGTCTGAAAATAGGAAAACCAGCCAAAATCAAGCAATTTGGGGCACCCTGTATAGATATACACTGTGTTAAGATTAACACAGTTTTAAAACTACCTATTTTAAAACATTATAGTCTGGGCAAAGGTAAATCAAATCCTTTTATGTTTGAGAGTGATTTATTGCAAATGTTTGTTTGCTTCATTAAAACTCTAGCAAGCAGTTGGTTTTATGAAGGTTCGAGCTGAAACTTAGTGATTTCAAAGCATATTAGACTTATAGCCCACCGTTAACAACCACCTCAAATTAATTTCATAAAGCAATGGTAAAACCACAACATTTGCTTAATCTCTATAAAACTGGATCCTCCTAACTTGAACTTAACAGCTATAAAGTTTTATTGAAGGCTTGGCAAATACCTTGAAAAGTCAGTCATAAGCCTATAGAGACTAAAAGATCATTTAGTTTTAATGTAAGTTCTTGCAGGCGTTTTTAAAACTTTCTTTAAGTTAGTGGTCTACGAGGTGGCCATTATAAAGCGCTGATAAAACCTAAATAAATCTAAAAAGCATTTAAATTGTTACTTGGGCGGAACGACGGTATGTTTTTTTCCACGTTTTTTCAACCCGTCAGTTGATGAGAAGAACTATACTTTACCTTTTCTTTTAGTCCCTTTAAATCTGTATTCATCATTGGAGCTGACTCCCGTCCCAGTGAGAGGGTTCCTGGCCGAGCTGGAAGGTCTCTTCAGGTCACTGTAGCAGTCCTTCGAGTCTCTTAACATATCCCTGGTCGACTTTAGCTTATCGGAGGGTGGTTGTTTCTTGGGTAGTTGTGCAAAAGGATAAACGTTGTTCGGTGTCAGTTCCTTCCTCCTAATTACTTTCCGGGAAGGTGATCCGTTGACGGAAAAGATGGATGAAGAGATAGAAGTTTCTTCTTTCAACGAAAAAATGTCGCTTTGGTTTCTTATTACACGTTCGCTTTGACATACGCCGTTGGTAGCGGAACTAACCCGTATTTTCTTGTCTAAGCTCTTGAGCGCTACGATGGGTTTTACAGAACTTTCATTGCTAGGCCGAGGTTCTGCGTATTTTCGTTTTGGTACCGCGTCATATTTTTTATTGGTGTTGTCGACAGATGGTGGCTTGATGTCTGCTGGTTTCGTCATGTTTGGTTTGTGCTCGGTCTTGTCCACGGCCATTTTCTCTAATGTGGGGAACGTCACCACGTTGTATAGCATGCTAGGGGCATCTTCTAGGTTGCCCTCGAAAAACGTTTCGACCTTTTGGTGAGAGTCCCCAATCGCCGGTTCTTCGTGAATTTTTTCTACTTCTTCTTCCCTGCTCGATATTTTTTCAACAATTGGAATGTTCTCAGATGGTTTGGCTAGTCGAAGTGGGGTTACTGAACCTATAGATTTGATTTTTATGGTGTTTACGTGATGTTGGTTTTCTCTTGTAACAGGCATTTCTGAAAAGGAAATGGGCAAGAATTAGACTATGCAAAGCTCTGAAATAATTCGTAGTTTAGTCCTAGTGATTATACATATAGGCAGGGCGAATTAAATTTTGAATCTGAAATCATTTTACACATTACAATTTTTTGCTTAAAAATAGGTCAAAAATTCATAAATAACAGCCTTCGAATCTTTATAGATTCGAAGATTCGGAACATGGTTTTTATCGCAAAATAGAAAGCGGAATCCTGTCTCGTGAAATTAGCCTCTAACCGACTCGAGGTATACTGATCAAATTTGTTCCTAAGAAAATTTCCTACAAGGATAGGCTATTGCGAAAATTCGCAAAACTTGTTTACTATTGCAAAATTAGCAGCAAATGTGAAAAAAATGAAAGATTTTCAAATTGCAATAATAGTCCAGTCAATGAACTCTCAAAAGTGGGGTGTAGAGGACATGGTCGGGAACAGAATTTTTAACTTCGGGGCTGTGTTTGGAGTAGTTAGGAGGTAAACATACTAAAAGTCCCCAAATCTACGAGGTGAGCGGGGTGCAGGGAGGGCCATTGAAGGTCACTTTTTTGGCTTTTCGCTAATATCTCGAAAACAGTGCATCGTAGCTAAAATATTAATCTATTCAAAATTAAAGCTGACAAAATTTCCTACAATATTGTTATTACTCATTATTCTTCTGTTCCTAATGGTTTTCGAGATACCCGCTGGCGATAATCACCAATTTTCGAAATACGCATTTTTGCCTCATGCTTCTTGACAAACTTTGCCTTCTAGCGCCTCAGCCTTTAGTTTCACGGTAATATCTTCACAGTAGAGCATTAGATGTAGAGCATTCAATTTTTTATAAAGTGAGTTGGTATTAACACACTTCTATTAGCTTGACCTGTAACATTTTAAGCAAATCTTACAACTCACTTTTCACATACTTCCAGATGTAGGATTGACTTGAAATTTGGGACGTGTATATGGTTCACGTAACAATACAATTTGGCAACTTTTATAAAAAATCCAAGATGGCGTTTCGAAGATGGCAGGTAGTCTATTGTCATTTAATATCCGATTCTACTGAAAATTGGTATCCGGGGTTTCTAGAGATCGCAGATTACAGCCATCTGATCAAAACTCAAAAATTCAAAATGGCGTCAATATGGCGGATGGGTTTTGTCATTTATCATCTGATTCGATTAAACATCGATATCTGATAATTCAAAATGGCGGAGTCAAGATGCGGTTAAGTATTGTAATTTATAGTTTGATTCGCATGGAAATCGATATCTGCGGATTTTCAAGGTCGTGGATTATAAATATTTAGTCGAAATTCAAAAATTCAAAATGGCTGCTTTAGGATAACGAATAGGTTCTGTCATTTATATCTCGAAAACAGTGCATCGTCGTTAACAGGTTATTCTATTCAAAATTAAAGGTGACAAAATTTCCTAGAATATTCAATATTCGTCTATTCCCAATAGCTTTCGAGATATCAGCTGGCGAAAATCGCAAGCCTTCGAAAAACGTTTTTTTGCCTCACGCTTCTCGACCAGCTTTGCCTACTAGCGCCTCAGCCTTTAGTTTTACATCAATGTCCTCACGGTAGAGCAATAGTTGTAGAGCATTAAATTGTCGAATTGTTCCGTAGATGTCTGTACAACTTGGTTGCCAATGTTAAAAGAAGAACTTCACAAACTTAACATTGTATAAAAACTAAAAAAAACTGTTAACTATATCAACAGTTCTATGTAAATAGTAAGTATCTATGGATATTGAATATAACAAACATTCTTAGAGCTGTGTATTTATCATACACACAAAAAAGATTTTTCAAAAAAAGCCTTGAAAAAGGAAACAGAATAGATTTCCGAAACGTCGGCGAAATATTTGATGTCAAGTTTTTATACTTATTTGTGTTGTTTATTTAAAAAAAGGAACCTTTAACTGATCCTTTGACGCAAAAGTCACAGACGTAGAGGTTATTTACCAGTAACATACTGGTTAATTGTGATATTTTGTAGATTCCCCGAGCACCGCTTAAAAAGAAAACATACATGTGGCAGGAAGTCCCAATGAATTGAAGAAGGAAAAAAATAAATTAATAATTTCAAAAACACGTATTTAAACCCCCTGAAACTGTTAAAAATGCCATAAAAGGAAGAAAATAATGTTGATAATAAAAATAACTATGTTAATAAATGCAAATGCGTAGGGCGCCTGTTGGCTAAAATTCTCTGTTCATCCAGATGCTTTGAGCTCCCCACGCCTTAACGTTTATTAACATAATTATTATTATAATTGGCATTAGTTTCTTCTTTTTGGTGCATTTTTTAACAGTTTCTGTTTAAAAGCGTGTTTTTGATTTTTTTAAATTATTTATTTATTATCTTCTTTTTAGTTCTGTTCCAATTGGAATAGTGTATCTATTCGATATAATTCCTTCTCCATGAATGACAAAACCTATTCGTCATTCTGAAGCCGCCATTTTGAATTTTTAAATTTCGACTAAATATTTATAATCTGCGAACTTGAAAATTCGCTGATACCGACGAATCAAACTGTAAATTACAAAACTCATCCGCCATTTTGACGCCACCATTTTGAATTATTAAATTCAGACGAGATAATTGTACTCTGCAACCTCGATAATGCTCAGATATCGATTTTCAGTCGAATCAGACGATAAATGATAAACACTAATCCGCCATATTGACGCCGCCATTTTGAGTTTTTGTGTCTTGATCAGATGTCTGTAATCTGCGATATCAAGAAACCCCGGATACTAATTTTCAGTAGAATCGAATATTAAATGACAATAGACTACCCTCCATCTTCGAAACGCCATCTTGGATTTTGTATAAAAGTTGCCAAATTGTATTGTTACGCGAACCATATACACGTCCCAAATTTGAAGTTAATCCTATATCTGGAAGTGTGTGAAAAGTGAGTTGTAAGATTTGCTTAGAATGTTACAGGTCAAGCTAATGGAGGAGTATTAATAACAACTCACTTTAAAAAAAAAATGAATGCTCTACAACTAATGCTCTACTGTGAAGATATTACCGTGAAACTAAAGGCTGAGAAGGCAAAGTTTGTCAAGGAGCGTGAGGCAAAAATGCGTATTTCGAAAATTGGTGATTTTCGCCAGCGGATATCTCGAAAGCTATTAGGAATAGAAGAATAATGAATAATAACAATCTTGTAGGAAATTTTGTCAGCTTTAATTTTGAATAAATTAGTATTTTAGCTGTGCTGCCCTGTTTTCGAGATATCAGCGAAAATTCAAAAAAGTGACCTTCAATGCCCCCCCCCCCCTGCACCCCGCTCACCTCGTAGATTCGGGGACTTTTAGTATGTTTACCTCCTAAGTATTCCAAACACAGCCCTGAAGTCAAAAATTCTGTTCCCGACCATGTCCTCTACAACCAGTTCATTGACTGGACTATAACTAAAGTAATTGTCATCGAAACTCGATATGCTGCCGCCTCGACAAAAAAAACCGGATCGACATGGAACTAATTGGAATCGGTTGAATTTACCAGTATCTTCGAATGTTCCAAATTTAAGATTTTTTTTTTAACAAGTAAATGTTTTAAAACCAAAAAATTACCGTTGCTGGGGATAGTATCTTCGCGAAGTTTCAGTTTAAAGATTTGCAACCAAGTGCATTGAATTGCGCTTAAAGAAACATGAATTTAAAAAAAAGGTTTTTCTGGGACCAGTGGGAGCCGAGATACCCTACTTTTACGTTTTTATCGATAATATCAATATTTTTACTTGAAACTTGGTATGATGCAACTAGAATGCTATATTTATAAGTACAATTTTCGATCCATTTTTGATCACTTCTTCGTTGTGAAAGTATCGAAACGATCGAATTAAGCTAGTCCATGTTTTATTGGGTTATTTTGTTTTTTTAATGTTAATTTGAAAGTGACGGTGTTCTGTAAGAAATAACGCAAGTTATGCAAACTAAGTGACATACGACATGGCAGTGTCGGCATGTATCACAAGAGACCATTAAGTTTAGGGGTGTTTATGTTTATATTTTAGTTTCGAGATACTGCTTGGATTGTTGTTGAAACGTGATATTCCTAATAGCATGGCGTTGAGTGAACGGTACGGTTACAAGGCCGGCGCAGCGGCCTAGACAGATTTATCGCTATCGATACGTTTTTCGTAAGATGGGTCCTATATCATGCGCCCAGTAGTGTTTTCAATACTAAAAAAGAATATTAATACATTATTTTCTCGGACTTCAGGCAGTCCGTTAGCAACGATGCGTCACATCATCGTATCGACTGTTTTCTGCAACTCCTATAATGTGAAATTCATCGTGACGGCGAAATAAAGTTTTTATGTCCAGAAAATGAAAAATATTAAAAAATTATTTTCTTGAACCTCAGGCTTTGTCCGCTGGTAATGACGAAACACATCATCAAACTCAAGACTTATTTCCATTGCCACGGCAAATTAAAAGTGTGAAGTTGGCAACGCGTTGCTGGCAACTGGTTGCTTCACTTAAGTAGTATATCACATGTTTCTGACAGATTGTTAACCATATTTGTGAGTATAGTATACAGGGTGATTCACGTAGGCCATTCATTAGAAGTTTTTCAACTTGCAGTTGGATTAGAAACTTGAAATTTGGTACACAGCCATAATCGATCATGCCCGTTCTATCTAAAATATTTTCAGTCCTCCAACTATACAGAGTGTGCCAAAAATTGGTACCAACTTTCTTATTTTAAATGGAAACCTATATTTTTCATTACATGGTTCGATTGTTCTTCTAATTTTGAGTTTAGAGAACCTAAGTTATGTTAACTTATCTATTACAATTTTTGACATATGTCCAATTTTTTGAAAAAAATTGCCGCTGTAGTAGTTTACGAACAAATTTGTATCTCGCAAACCTTTCAAAATTATGAAACCAAATTTGTGAAGCAGTTAGCTGGAAGTCCAGGCTAACTTTTGATGTCCAATCGGTGGTCCCATTTTGTACCATATGGGCGCAGTCGATTTTCAAATGTCGCAATCAAAAATTGTCAAAAAGTTAATTTTTTCAAATGGCACCTACTATTTTTTTTCACACCATTCGAAAGAAAATTGAATTTTAGGGTGAGTTACTTAAGCATTCCCTATACCTAACTTCACCCCATATCGAGTTATTCAATAAAAATCAAGAAATACCTTATCTTGCCGAGAGATTCCTTACTTCATCTAGTATGCCATGGAAACAATTGACAGTTGTAATAATTTTTAAAGAAAAATATGGATTCTTATTTAATTACTCACAACATCAACAAATTATTATTAACGAACAAGAACAATATTGACGAAATTCTGACGTAAATGTTCAATGTGACCACCATAATTTTGTTCAAATATTCTATTATTCTACTTTCAACAGATTGCGTAGCACATCTTTGCGCCTACCATTTCTGACGCCAGAAATCAATGCAAAATTGAATTTTAGGGTCACTTATTAACATTGTGTATGTCTATCTACAGTCGTTTTTGAGTTATTGGCATTTTTTGAAAAAAATATTGTTTTTTTTTCTCAAGGGTAGTAGGCTTTGGAAACAATCATTTCATTTTAATTTTTATTCAAAAATCGTATTGCAATAATAAATAATAACAACAAATAAACAGATTAACAAAATAATTATTTCAATACAAATGCTCAATGTGTGCACCGTTTTCACTGACAGAATTTCGTCAACATTGTTCTTGTTCGTTAATAATAATTTCTTGGTGTTGTGTGTAATTAAATAATAATCCATATTTTTCTTTAAAAATTATTACAACTGTCTTTTGTTTCCATGGCATACTTCATGAAGTAACGAATCTCTCGGCAAGATAAGGTATTTCTTGATTTTTATTGAATAACTCGATATGGGGTGAAGTTAGGTATAGGGAATGCTTAAGTAACTCACCCTAAAATTCAATTTTCTTTCGAATGGTGTGAAAAAAAATAGTAGGTGCTATTTGAAAAAAATGACTTTTTGACAATTTTTGATTGCGACATTTGAAAATCGACTGCGCCCATATGGTACAAAATGGGACCACCGATGGGACATCAGAAGTTAGCCTGGACTTCTAGCTAACTGCTTCACAAATTTGGTTTCATAATTTTGAAAGGTTTGCGAGATACAAATTTGTTAGTAAACTACTACAGCGGCAATTTTTTTCAAAAAATTGGACATATGTCAAAAATTGTAATAGATAAGTTAACATAACTTAGGTTCTCTAAAGTTAGAATTAGAAGACCAATCGAACCATGTAAAGAAAAATATGAGTTTTCATTTAAAATAAGAAAGTTGGTACCAATTTTTGGCACACCCTGTATAGTTGGAGGACTGAAAATATTTTAGATAGAACGGGTATGATCGATTATGGCGGCGTACCAAGTTTCCAGTTCCTAATCCAACTGCAAGTTGAAAAACTTCTAATGAATGGCCTACGTGAATCACCCTGTATACGAACTCAATTGGAACAGCACGGAACTAGAGGATCTTACGGAGTATTGTCAATATATCGCTTCACATTG
Organism: Stenurella melanura; assembly: GCA_963583905.1. Taxonomy (NCBI): domain Eukaryota; kingdom Metazoa; phylum Arthropoda; class Insecta; order Coleoptera; family Cerambycidae; genus Stenurella; species Stenurella melanura. The sequence goes on from OY757317.1 coordinate 102,762,642, forward strand.
AATGATAGAGCACAGAATCTTACAGATTTATAATCACCACTCGTCTACAGTCCACATCGCCTTGATCCGCCTGTCACATAGAAATAATATAGGTGGGATTAGATGCTTAGCGAATTTGATTTGTCAACACCAACCTTGTTCACAGTTTTTGCATGCCATAATATATAAAAAAAAATGCGTATGAACTATTTGCATCGTATGGCCAAAATAATATTAATAATCAAAAATAAAATTATTGTTTTTAATATTTGGTCCTTTCGTACTAAAATATTATTTTTATTCAGCATTCTTTGCATTAAGAAATTTAAAAAATATTATATCGAGAACAGAACTAATAAATATCTACTATGGCATTGTCTACCCACAACTAAAATATATGGTTTTATTGTGGGACTCAGGCACATCCGCTCAAAGGATATTCATACTCCAAAAGAGAATTATAAGGCTAATGTTCTCACTAGGGCCGCTAGAATCCTGCAGAGGAACATTTAGACAATTCAAAATATTGACCTTAACCTCGATATTCATATACGAGGCAGCTTTGTTCGCTCACCAACACTCAAGCAAATTCAATCGCAACCCACCGTTCACAGTCATAACACTCGAAATTCAAATGTTATCCAATTATAAACTTTCCAAAAAAGTCCCTATTACTGCGCTGCAAATATTTACAACAAGTTGCCCCAAAGTATTAAAAATAATACGTTCAAAACAGTAACAAAAGAATTCCTATATGAAAAATGTACAGACTCACTACAAGAATTTTATAGTCTGGAGTAATATCGACCTCTGTTCATATTAACGTAATGTAAGTCTCCTACAGGTGAATACGCATGCGTACATATGTGTGTGATTATTGTATGTTTGTCTAATTGCAAGCTTTGTATTTGTAATTTTATTGTATTTATACCACATTTAATGCACTTTTATTAAAATACGATATATATATTTTTTATGCATACCTATGACGCTTCATATCTGTTTTGTACAGCTTCCTTGAATAAAATGTATTATTATTATTATTATATTATTATTATTGTTATGATATGTACGAGGCAGTGCAGTACAGCCAGGCAGCGTTATAAATTACTTAATTCTAATGAATATTTGAACAAATTATTAGTTTTATTACTGTGTTTGAGTGATTTTTTGCAATTAATTGTTTAAAATGGCATTTTGGAGGCCTCTCGATAGTATCGACAATTAACGAAACAGACGATTTTGATACAGAGGCTATACAAGCGGAATTTGAAAATAAAGACTTACGTTCAAACTCAAAGGATTATTTTGAATATTTACTCGTGTTTAAAAGGCGAAAAATATTGATTCTTCATATAATCAAATTGTGAAGAGGATTTGTGAATTAACTAAATTTAGCCGTACCACAATGTATAGCGTTATTAGAGCCGGGCATGTAGTTGATCATTCTATTAAACGCAAAAGAGTTGAACAAAAACTTAAAGAACTTGATAACGCGTCCAAATTCATCGATTTGTGTATGACTTTTACAATAAACAGAAGGTGTCCACATTAGAAATGATTATGGATAAGTTACGCGACTATCCAGATTATAACTATAAATCATTAGATACTTTGCGAAACCTTTTGCTCGATTGCGGATTAGGTATAAAAAAAATGGACAAACGAATGGTAGTTATGGAATCAGCACGCATCGGTAATCATCGACACGAGTACCTGCGTAAAATAAAAGAATACCGAGATGCAAATAGAGACATAATTTATCGTGACGAAACATGGTTTGACACCCATGATGTAGTTCAATACGATTGGGTAGATAACACCAACAAGTGTAATTTAAGTGCTCCATGTTCTAGGGGAAAAATAATTATAATTCTACATGCTGGAAGTAAAAACGGTTTTATTGCAAATGCGTTTTTGTTGTCTGCTAAGAATCTCAAGCAATCCTCTGCCGACTACCACGAGGATATGACAGCGGAATTATTTGAGAAGTGTGCAAAGGAACAGCTGTTAGCAAATATCCCACCAAATTCTGTAATTGTTACGGACAATGCGTCATACCATTCGCGGCAACACACAAAAATTCCGAACACCAACACAAGAAATGGCGATATCATTGAATTTATGAAAGGTAAAGGCTTGGAAATACTATAAAAAAACACAAAAAGGACTCTACTAGAATTGATTGGAAAGCAACATTTTAAAAAGGAATATGCCGTTGAAAAAATTGTTGGAACACACGATCATACTATTTTAGGTCTGCCTCCATATTATTGCGTTTTCAGCCCCATTGAAATGGTGTGGGCTGATGTAAAAACAAGACTACGTCAATATAATCAATCCCCACAATTAAGTGAGTCTGTCTTAAATAATATAAAGATAATAGTAGACGAAATAGGCAAAAGCGATATATGGAGGAAGTGTGTATCTCATGTGATAAAAAAGGAAAATGAATATTCTATATTACGACCTATTAGTCCAGTTATTATTAATGTAAATACCGATTCAAGTTCTGAAAACTCGGATAGTGACGAATGAAATATTGTTTATTTAAAGTTCATAGAGAAAGCTTTTTTGAAATTTGTTTATTTAACGAAGACCTATTTCCGCTACTGAAACCCTTTACCGATGCCAGGAAACGAGTTCCCCCATTAAAATTTTGCCGAGTCTTTCTTTTATAGACTAGTGGAAATTTTCTACCTGCCTACTGCAAAATTTATAGTATTATGGTCTAACATTTAATAAACAAGACAGTCGTTGCTTTACGCCCCTTGGGAAGGATTATATACCATCTATGCAACTCCCGCCTAAGATTACATAACTTTGCCGCTAGAAGATAGAACAAGAGGTAGGTCACATATCCCATAAAGGAGATGCCGACTTTACTCCAAGTTTTCGTTTCTATGCTGTCCCAATTGAGATCACATATACTATAACAATCGTAATGTTGTATTTTGATCTTTAATCAAGCTGATTTTGGTTTAAGCTTTGTGAATGCACCCCGCCCTAAAGGTGTAGGTCAAACAAATTAGGAAAACACCTTTGCCTTTACTGTACAGACAGGAAGTAATGGGTTTTTAGTACTGCAACGTCGGAAAATATAATCTTTATTGTGAAATGTGAAGCTTATCTATAATTGGAAGTGGCAGTCGACGCATTGAAATGAAAATATTAATCAGTGGGTACATGTGTATTATAGGTGTATATATGCGTAAATCTTCTCAGAAAGTGTTACAAGCAATGGTGACTCCTAATGAAATATCTCAAGCGGCGATAATATCGTAGGAAGCGGTCTGTAAATGGAGCAATGGAATTCGGAATACGCGTAGGTGGTGCAGTAAAAAATAGAAATGACTTCAGCACATCACACCGATTCATATCCATCCTTGGATTCTTATTTACAGGGATACGTTATTTGTTTGTGTACTAAAATTAAGCTAAATACGATTTTCGATGGTCACTTCGTCAAATTTCTTTGATGAATAATAAATAACGATAATTATATACAGGGTGGGGAGGCTTAATGGGAAAGATTTTGGCGATATTTTGAACAAAAATGGTAGTGCCTGGGCCAGCAATGAAATGGACTTCATGATTATAACCCTTTTAAAACCTATTCGGGGGGGTTCCTTTTGACGAGTCTACCACGAATATTCATATCGCCCTATATGGAAGCGGCGCTTTAACCCTTACGCACCCCTCAAACACGTCATTTTTCAGCCTTTAGGGTTTGTGATAAGAACCCTTTTGTTTTTGATTTTAATGAGAAGATTATATATAAAAACCCCTATACGGAAGCTCTTGTCAGACAAAAAAAGTGACGCGTTCGCCCAGTCCGACACCCGAAACATGTCAATTTTGAGCCTTATGGTTTCGTGACTATAACCCTTACCATTTTTGGCACAAAGTTTAAAAATTGAATGTAAAACATCGTGATAAACTTGTCCGACAAAAAAAATGACGCGTTCGCCCAGTCCGACACCCGAAACATGTCAATTTTGAGCCTTATGGTTTCGTGACTATAACCTGTCGGACAAAGGCACCACGTGATTCATTAACACTTTCTTAAATCATTTATATCTATGTCCGACAGAAATATGGACGGTCCGACAAGAAAAATGCAAAAAAGGTGTTATTAGTGGTGCCTTTTTCAGAATAATTATAGACTAGGAAACATCTGTTTTCAGTTGGCTGTTATGAAGGGCACGTAATTTTTTTGTGAAAAATCCTTAAGAATAACATAAAGAACAGTAACTGAGGAATTCGTAGCCTGAAAAAGTTTAGCAAAATTTTTGGTGATTAATTTTGTGTAAAATTCCGAAAAAAAATGACTTTTTGACTGTTTTTTTCTAGTTTTAGTGAAAAGTTCAAAAGAGATAAAAGTTTTGTAATTAAATTTTACATAAGATCTTACTATCTCACTCTTTACTGAACAAGTGCAAAATAATTTGCAAAATAATAACTGTTTTCTACCTTTCAATAAATACTGTAAAAACGAAATTACGACCACGTGAAATAATATGGAGCAAAACTGATGTATATAATATACTAATGAAACGGAGCAGCTGATGCCCTTCTTTCTTTTTTTACTCCCTTTCCTTCATTTGTACATGCGCTGTAGAACGACTTTCTTGGAAGAAAGATCGCCGCAGAACACGGAGTAGTATTAGTATACTACCCCGTGCCGTGGAAATTTAAATTCCCATGAAGAAGCTATATTGTCATTATTTTATTAGTATAGAAAAAATAAATTACGGGTACAAGTATATAGCTTGAAAAGTACTTATTATCAAATACTTGAATTTGTTAAAGAAATATAAAGAGATAATTATTTGATTAATGAATATTAATTCATCTAAATTATTCTAAATTATGACATTACTTCTTTGATTTCTACCTTTAGAAACATGCTAGTACAATTTTTCGCATAGAAAGTTGTTTATTCGTTGCACATTTATCAAATTTAAATGAAAACTGAGCATTAATTACTAAGATATGTTTAATTAAACATGAAAAAATCTCGATTTTTCCCTCCGTTAAATTCCATTTAAGACCGTGTCAAACACGTAAAAATAGATATACTTATGACTCAAATCAAACACACGCTTGGGCTACAAAAATTGAACTGAGTACTTTTAGGACATTGATTAATATAATTTGAATAAAAACTGATCGTTAATTTAGAACCTCCTATGATCTTAAAGTAAAGATTATAATAAAACGCATTAAAAAACATTTTTGCATACAAAAAATGTCTTTTTTCCAGTTTTTCTAGATTTTGCGTCACTTTTTTTGTCGGACAAGTTTACCATGGTGTTTTACATACAATTTTAAAAAACTGTGCCAAAAATGGTAAGGGTTATAGTCACGAAACCATTAGGCTCAAAATTGACATGTTTCGGGTGTCGGACTGGGCGAACGCGTCACTTTTTTTGTCGGACAATAGCTTCCGTATAGGGGTTTTTATATATAATCTTCTCATTAAAATCAAAAACAAAAGGGTTCTTATCACAAACCCTAAAGGCTGAAAAATGACGTGTTTGAGGGGTGCGTAAGGGTTAAAGCGCCGCTTCCATAAAGGGCGATATGAATATTCGTGGTAGACTCGTCGAAAGGAACCCTCCCGAATAGGTTTTAAAAGGGTTATAATCATGAAGTCCATTTCATTGCTGGCCCAGGCACTATGGACTATGATCTGTTCAGAGCCCTTTGATTGTTTTCTCTAGTTAATATGCTTATCCACGGTGGTACGGAGCTTGTCTGTACGTCTGGGAATAAGTTCGTGTTGTTATTGTTTGTCTCTTACCTTCTATCTTTGTAACAGATGAATCGTTTCAGATTCGGTTTTGATCATACGATTTGATATTCCTTCAGGATTGTTTATGGATATTTAGATTTTTGCATTTAGGATGCCGTATTGGTTCCGCCATATTAGAATTTCAAGAAATCCTTCTATCGCGATGGAATTGAAAACGTATTTGTATTTTTCCATTTCAAACACGAATGCGAAGGCAAAAATCATGACATGATTGTTACTCGCTCCACTTCTGTCACGTGACATATGAGATGGATTCCTCCCACCATTCACATGACATTTTATTGTATTTTGATGAACCCCCGTCCCCACTTAAACACGCTTTATGGATGGTTACTGAATTGTTCATATAGAATTTGTATATGATCTTTGTATCCAACATGATACAACTTTCACAAAACCTTCCATATGTCCACAAAATTTGACAGATCAAGAGTAAACTGCAGACCGCGACGAGGTCTATATACAGATATTTGCTGTATGTTGTAGGTAATTGCCACAAAATCTATGTCGCTACCATCTAGCCATCTATTTATTTAGAAACACTTCCAGTTTTTGAGAAATCGTTCAGAAATTTTCTTCGATAAATAATGGTTTTTATATTTTTATACCTTCATGGGTTAAATCATTAATCTCATATGTACTAATTACAAATTTCAGAAGTTCTTCCGTACGTGATTTTTTAGTTAAACTCTTTTCTTGACAATGTATGTCGCGATTCTGAAAATAATAGAAAAACAACCTTAAAGCAAAAAATCGCAAAGAAACTCAAATATATTTAAAATGTAGGAATATTGTCCCACAAAATAAGCTGAACAGTAGCCTGGCACTTTTTGGCCCTCATAAGTTCAGTTGACAGAAATTACAAACATTTATTATTTTATAAAAAATAAATAATTAGTGTATATGAAGCCTCGAAATCTCAATCAGAAAATGTTTTTAATTATTATATATTGTAAATAATGGGGACATACCTATATAGTCACTGGATCAATTGAAACACTTAACACTTAAGAATCTTACTACTAAATACAACATATGCAACTGCACTCTCTACAAGAGACTAATCTGGTACTACACTTTCAAGGATAATTTCTTTATCTGCTACTCGGAAGGGACTAATGAGGGGCAATAAACCTATTAGTTCGTGGTAACTGTTAGGGTAAATATTTTAATGAAATTTTAATCTCACTTTTCCATGCAAGATTTGTGAAATGGTCCACTGTGGGCTCGGATAATATAACCGAAAAAGTCAGTTTGCTGAGAAAGTTATTTTCCCTACAACTTGCCATTATTATGAATGCACCCACAGGCAAGTCATACGCAAACAAAATGCCGACGAATGTATATATACAGGGTGGGGCAATGTTTTTTGTCCATTTTTTTGCCGTTTTCGTTATTCGACAAGCAATAAAACCTCAGATTGGTATATATTGTCGTGTACAACGGAGCATTTATCACACTTATCGGTATTTGTATTGAATTTAAAATATTTGGAATTTTACAATGAATTTTAATAAAGCGGAACTTGTAGACATGACTTGTTTTGGGCGACTCAGACAGACATTGTTTACTTGCCAATAAAATTTATCACCAACGTTATCCTGAGAGAAGGATTCCTGATGTTAGCAGCTTCCAAAACCTGCTCGATAGATTTCTGGAAACTAGAAATGTCGAATATAAAAAAATGAAAGAATAAAACGTGTTGTGAACGAAGAAAATGAGTTGAGAATCCCCATGTTGGTCAGAGAGAAGTGAGCTCATTAGTAGGCATAAGTAGACGATCTGTGGGTCGAATCTTAAAAACAAATAAGTTGCATGCATATCATATTAAAATGCACCAGGAACTATCTGATGACTATTTTCAAAAGCGCCTACAATTTTGTAATTGGGCCAGAGGTAAAATGCAAGATGATGTCAACTTCTTCAATAATGTTTTATTCACTGATGAGACAACTTTGTAATAGGGCCACATTTCTTTGATGGACTGGAGCTATTTATCTTCATTTTTTGGAAAACTGTCTCCCACAATTATTGGTAAATCTCCCTGAAAGCATTCGAAATAGGATGTGGTTTCAGCAAGATGGTGCTCCACCACATTATTTAAATACAGTTAGAGACCACTTAAATAATACCTACCCTCATCAATGAATTGGAAGAAATGGACCCACTAAATGGCCTGCTAGATCCCCAGGTCTTACAAAAATGGATTTCTTTTTATGGAAATACGTGAAGGAAATTGTTTATAGAAACACACCAACAACAGTACAAAATATGAAGGAAAGAATAATAACTGCCTTTAGATTTATCACACCGGCAGTTTTAGGAACAATGGGAACCTCATTTTAAAAGCATATAAAGATGTGTGTCAATCAAAATGGGCACCATGTGGAACATTTATTATAATTTTTTCTACTGAGTCATTTGAAGAAATGTCTTTTTTAATTTAATTTTGTAATTATTGCTCAATAAAACCAAAATTGATTGCAATTAGCCATAGGGAAGTACTTACAAATATTGTTCGTTTTTCATTTCTACATCACATCGTTGAAAAATATACAGGGTGTTCCATTTGAAAAATTGAGAAAATTCAATTTAAAAAGTTCTTAATTGAAAAATAATGTTTGGCCACCCTGTACAGTTTTAGGAAATGAAAATGATTCAAAAACAGTCATTAGATGTCTCGTAACTGGTATTCACATAAGTTTTTCTTAAAACCCATAATTGTTACTGTGGTGATATTTTTAATTTTTAATATCCATCTGGGGGCTAATTTCCCTATTTATTCTTGTTCAAAGCATATTAGATTTATAGCCCAGCATTAACAGCCACCTCAAATTAATTTCATAAAACACTGATAAAACTACAACATTTGCTTAATTTCTATAAAACTTGATCCTTCTAACTTGAACTTAACAACTATAAAGCTTTATTGAAGGCTTGACTAATACCTTGACAAGTCAATCATGAGCCAGTAAAGACTAAGATATAATTTAGTTTTAAGGTAAGTTCTTGAAGGCCTTTTTGAAACTTTCTTTAAGATAAAACTAATTTTAAGTGGATTTGGCATTTAATAAATCTGGCATAAATGAGTGGTTTATGAGGTGGCCGTTATAAAACACTGATAAAACCTAAATAAATCTAAAAAGCATTTAAATTGTTACTTGGGATGGGTACTGCGTATTGTCCAGCATATTTTGTAGATAATTTTCATTTTGAACACAAGTGGTGTCTGCCAAAGATCAGAAATTAGAATGAGTCATCCGTAACCGGCACGGTAGCTCAGTCGGCTAAGCGTCTTAGTGGCGAGCGCGCTTGGTCAGACTGTCAAACGTGTACTGGGTTCGATCTCCAGCACCGGCCTGGCAATGTTGGTGGGTAATGGATGTTGTCTGCGTTTTTTCAAATGTGTAACTCTCTTCCGGACAGCCTATGAGAGGCTTTGGATTTGGTGGTTGTCTACTATGTGTGGTGTTTATGTTATGTACTATTTTAAGGTATTAATTAACTTGAGACAAATTTAAGATTGGGCCCCACTTTATCCTACAAATTATTTAGTTTACTATTATTTGTGATTCTTTCCTTCCGACGTAGTAGCACAGCAGTAGTTTTCTTTGAGTAAATATTTACCTTATTTTTTATGTTTATTTTATTATGTACATGTATATTTGGTCTTCATAATAAATGTCCTGAAGTAACATAAATTATTTACTTTTGAGAGTGCCAAGTATACATTTCCAGCATACTTTGAAATTTTATAAATAAGCAGTCTATAAAAATGTCTGGAATTCAACGCAAGGTAAAGTAAGGAATGTTTGGAAATAAATATGGTATGAATTTATTCCTTTTTTAGCCGACTTTAAAATTGTTTAAAAATATGGGGTTCTCAATTCGAGCGGTATGTGTTTTTTTTATATACTTGTTCAGTAATTCCTCGGGAATGGCTTGAGTGATTTTATGGAAGTCTTTTTCAAACTGTAGAGTATGGCTCGCTGATTCCCTATTAGTTTCTTGCAAGTTATTTCTAATATGAGATGAGGAAGTATCGGAAAAAGTTTTCCTGTATAGAGAATACGAACGATAATTATGGCGAAGTCACTAGGGATAAGGGATACATAAAACTGTATAATATGGCTCGGCGCACAGTGATAGGAAGTGCTACTAATGTGGACAAAATTCTCTCTGCCCTCAAATTTTTATCGTTCAGTATTTTTAATAGAAAAATTATAAATTTTAGCAAAATATAGGGTGTTCCCTGATGACGTGTTAATATTTCAGGGTGTGATTGCTTAGATCATTTTATGAAGAAAAGTTTATATGAACATATGTCCGCAACGGCTTAGATTTTTTACTACAGGGTGTTGAATTTTTTTTTTAATCGTTATTTTTTAATATCTCAGAAAGTACTGTTACGTGTTTACGCCTCTTAGGAAACACCCTGTATGAATCCGTGGGTTCTAAATAATTTTAACAAGGGGAAAACCACTAGAGGTGTTTTAAAATCTCATGAGCTGTGACCTTCATATGCGCAGAGACATAATGGGCCTTTTCAGCATATTTTTTTTATTGCGGAATCATAAATTTTATGAAAAATTAAAATACCCGTATTTTTTCAATTTCTATTTTGATGCAGATTAGAGCCAGAAAAAAATAATTAAAATCACCTATTTACAAGTCCAATTTAAACGATTATCCGTAACGCGCCATTAATACGTCAGCAATCCCAAGCCAATAGTGTAAAAGGCGACTCGGCAATGTTGTACAAAATCAGCATTCAATTGACGTTTGTAGTGATGGGCGATATCGCGATTTTCCAATCACTCCTTAACGGCGACTTATATTTTTCAGTTCCGGTGGTTTTAAACTAACGCCATCACAATCTGCAAGCTGATATGTTTACCGTTCACCGTAATTTGTTTGTGTGAATGTATGGCTGCATTAAGCAGCACTGGACAAGTATGAATTGAAAGTAAAACGATGTAAATTACACTTTATATTAATATTTTATATAATCACGGTGATTTAATCACGGTGATTTAATCACCGGCAGTGACATATCGCTCATGACTAGACGTTTGACAGCTTGTTGATGTTAACATTTTGGTTTTGAGGTTAGCGTAAATTGAAAGCTTCCGATTTCGATTAAAATGTCTAGCAAGCAGTGTTTTGTTCCATTCTGTGAAAATACGACCGAAAATGCCCTAGAAAAGACGACAGCTCAAATGAAAGTTTAAGGTTATCCGCTATCCGCACGCTGGGTGATCGCAGTGTTGCCGGTTTGCAAGTTCTTCTGTTGTGTCCTCGATGATGATTGGTGGGATTACGTGTGCAACTAAGGCGCGTGAAACTCGAGCGTTTGAAATACCCCGTGAAAGTTGTTGTATTTCGCTAATTTATTTCTCAGAGATTGCTGTTCTAAGACGCCTCATTTTTAGATACAAAATTATTTTATTTTCCCCAAATGACACCCACCATATTTAAATGTCAAAATTCGAATGTACTGTAAAGGCCCATTCCTCCTTTCGACTCAGTTGCACTTCTTAAAAATATTATATTTATTGTTTACAATTTATCCCGAGCTCTTGTTTATATGTACAGCAAGGCAGCCTCCAGTGTCTTCAAAAAAATACTTATAACACAGAATAAACTTTGCCTTTTACGCATTTCGCGGCTCATGAGATTCTGAAACACCTCTAACACTGTATTAAATAATTTACTGATTACACAATACTTCTAATTAACTTTTACAATGTTTATATCTACACTTTGGATTTAACCTCACTTATCGCTACACACTTCACTTTATAAAAACTTCACACTTTTATAAAACTTCTCCCTCTTCTGCCGGTAATCTCGCCTTATATACTCTGAAAATACCTCCAGAGTCATCCAGAACACAATCGAAAATCGTCTCCCACCACACTCTAGAAAACTATCTCTTTCTACAAGTTTCCAGTCACTATTAGGCATAGGCGTATCATAGGGAGTGTAATGCATAACAGTACTTTAGATATTGTTTTCAATTTTGGTATGTGTTAAAGGGACATAAAACCACCTATTTTATTTAGAAAAGTTATTTTATCGCTCCGCCAGTGGCGTCCCTGCTATCGTGTGCTCTGATATTATTTACCAAGAAAGTGGTAGGCCATTGACATTTTTCCATGTAGATATTTTTCCTGAATAGCCTGGTCCGTTCTACGTGAAAACGGTCTCTTGCGCTTTTCTCGCCAGGCGCACAGTTCTTGATTAAAACAATTAAATTCAAATTGAAACTAATAACACAGGCACGCGTCAAAATTTGCAAACACCTAAAGTTGGTGCATAATTGTGAACTTGGGGAATCTGACATATTACACACCCCACAAAATAAAAAAAAATCAGACCAGCGAACCAGACCCGTGTATCCCCATGTATTTTTGGTTCCTGAATCCGAATCCGAGGTAAAACAATTGTTCACCCCCCATTTGCTAGAGCCAAAAAAACACCCCTGGAATGGGGTAAAAAGAAGATTAAGCTACGAAAATAATTGCTACATCTTAATCAATCGAATTATGCGAATTAAGGTTAAACAGCATAGACAGTCTGACCCATTTTGAATGGAAACACCCCTGTAAAAAATGTGTCTATTATCTGATTTTAACGAGGCTTTTTTTAAAAGATAGGCCATCGAAAGCTCTACTTTATGACAAAAATTTAGAGATAAATTCCAATTATCAAGACCTACTATGATTTTTCTTCAATGTCAAAAATGGACAAATTTGATTAGCGATTTTTTTTAATAAAATCTAACTATACCACTGAATTCAGAAACACCTCAAATGGGTAAATCCAAAATTTCGTGAAAAAATATTAAATAATGACTGATTTATGACAAAATTAATGTAGGTAATATTTTATAATAACTGTTACATGATTTTTTCTAAAAGTCGAAGTAGCCCATGAAAAATAAACAATAGAAAGATAAATCAAGTGGATAGTTTTAATAAATATTGTTTTTTTATTGAGTAATGACAGGTAATAATAGGGTGCCATGGAAAACAAATTTTAAAGTCAGACGTCAAATCTTTAAAATACGCATATACTCAGAGTATATTGTTATTGAAATTATAAAATTGATCAATAAATTATCAAGTATTGGTTTATTAGTTTGAAGTTAAAATTATGGATACTCTAAATGTAGTAGAAAAAATTGAACTTATGCGCCTCAAAGGAGATAATGACAGAACTTTGGGAGAGGTATGTGAGATATTTAATAATAGGCACCCGAATAGGCCCAACATCACCAAAAGTACCGTTTCTAAAATAAACAAAATTTTTAATGAGTGTGGCGCTGTGACAAGGCGTATTATAAGAACGGATAATGTACAAAGAAGATCCAGGTACGAGCAGACCGTTTTAAATTATTTGTAACAATTCAAACGCCAGTGTAAGAGTAGCTAGCTTAGATTTGAATTTACCTAGAGAAAATATTCGCCGATGCCTTAAAAAGAATAAGGTAAAACCATTCAAACCCAAGTTTTTACATACGTTGGCACCTGGTGATGATGAAGCACGGATGGAATTTTGCTTGTGGGCTCAAGGAGAGTATCTTAATAACAAAAAATTTTTCAGAACTACTTTATTCAGCAATGAGGCAACTTTTACCAAAAATGGGGTGGTATCGTCACAAAATTGTAGGTTTTGGGCTACAGAAAATCCAGAGTGGGTCATTAATTGTAAAAGACAATATTCCCAAAAAGTTAATGGGAATGGGATACTCAATGAAACAATCACTGTTCCTTTCCTTTTTGAAGGTAATATGAATAGCATGCAGTTTTTACAGTTCCTAAGAAATAAATTTTGGAATATGCTACATGAAATTTCAATACAAGAAAGAGTCACACTTTCAGTTAGATGGCAGCCCTGTCCATAATGCTAGAGTGGTTACCAGAAGGCGTAATGCTCACTTTCCTAATCGATGGATAGATCGAGGTAGCCCGTTAATTGGATGGCCACCCCGATCCCCGGACTTAACACCGATGTACTTCTTATGGAGGTTTAATAAAATCTAAAGTTTACAGGTCAAGCCCAAGTAATAAAGAAGATTTGTGTGCATGAATAAGACAAGCTTCTGCAGAAGTTACCCGGCAACAATTACAGAATGTCGTAAGGAATATTCGACAAGTGCATCGAAATAAACGGCGGCCTTGTAGAGGCTACAAAAATGTAAGATGAATTGTATTATCGTGTTTTAGTTTTAGTGTAATATTGTAATGTGCTCTTATTTTGTTTATTAAATACCTTATTATTATTACTTTCAATTGTTCATACACGTTTTTAAGTCAAATATGATTAAGTTTGTTTAAAAGATAATATTTATTAAAACTATCTACTTAATTTATCTTTCTATTGTTTATTTTTCATGGGCTACTTCGATTTTTAGAAAAAATCATGTGAAAATTATTATAAAATATTACCTACATTAATTTTGTCATAAATCTGTCATTATTTAATATTTTTTCACGAAATTTTGGATTTACCCATTTCAGATATCAGATGTTTCTGAATCGCTACTCAAATTTGTCCATTTTTGACATGGGAAAAAAATCATAGGACTTAGGTCTTGAAAATTGAAATTTATCTCTAAATTTTTGTCATAAAGCAGAGGTTTCGATGGCCTATCTTTTAAAAAAATATTACACACCCCACAAAATAAAAAAAAATCAGACCAGCGAACCAGACCCGTGTATCCCCATGTATTTTTGGTTCCTGAATCCGAATCCGAGGTAAAACAATTGTTCACCCCCCATTTGCTAGAGCCAAAAAAACACCCCTGGAATGGGGTAAAAAGAAGATTAAGCTACGAAAATAATTGCTACATCTTAATCAATCGAATTATGCGAATTAAGGTTAAACAGCATAGACAGTCTGACCCATTTTGAATGGAAACACCCCTGTAAAAAATGTGTCTATTATCTGATTTTAACGAGGCTTTTTTTAAAAGATAGGCCATCGAAAGCTCTACTTTATGACAAAAATTTAGAGATAAATTCCAATTATCAAGACCTACTATGATTTTTCTTCAATGTCAAAAATGGACAAATTTGATTAGCGATTTTTTTTAATAAAATCTAACTATACCACTGAATTCAGAAACACCTCAAATGGGTAAATCCAAAATTTCGTGAAAAAATATTAAATAATGACTGATTTATGACAAAATTAATGTAGGTAATATTTTATAATAACTGTTACATGATTTTTTCTAAAAGTCGAAGTAGCCCATGAAAAATAAACAATAGAAAGATAAATCAAGTGGATAGTTTTAATAAATATTGTTTTTTTATTGAGTAATGACAGGTAATAATAGGGTGCCATGGAAAACAAATTTTAAAGTCAGACGTCAAATCTTTAAAATACGCATATACTCAGAGTATATTGTTATTGAAATTATAAAATTGATCAATAAATTATCAAGTATTGGTTTATTAGTTTGAAGTTAAAATTATGGATACTCTAAATGTAGTAGAAAAAATTGAACTTATGCGCCTCAAAGGAGATAATGACAGAACTTTGGGAGAGGTATGTGAGATATTTAATAATAGGCACCCGAATAGGCCCAACATCACCAAAAGTACCGTTTCTAAAATAAACAAAATTTTTAATGAGTGTGGCGCTGTGACAAGGCGTATTATAAGAACGGATAATGTACAAAGAAGATCCAGGTACGAGCAGACCGTTTTAAATTATTTGTAACAATTCAAACGCCAGTGTAAGAGTAGCTAGCTTAGATTTGAATTTACCTAGAGAAAATATTCGCCGATGCCTTAAAAAGAATAAGGTAAAACCATTCAAACCCAAGTTTTTACATACGTTGGCACCTGGTGATGATGAAGCACGGATGGAATTTTGCTTGTGGGCTCAAGGAGAGTATCTTAATAACAAAAAATTTTTCAGAACTACTTTATTCAGCAATGAGGCAACTTTTACCAAAAATGGGGTGGTATCGTCACAAAATTGTAGGTTTTGGGCTACAGAAAATCCAGAGTGGGTCATTAATTGTAAAAGACAATATTCCCAAAAAGTTAATGGGAATGGGATACTCAATGAAACAATCACTGTTCCTTTCCTTTTTGAAGGTAATATGAATAGCATGCAGTTTTTACAGTTCCTAAGAAATAAATTTTGGAATATGCTACATGAAATTTCAATACAAGAAAGAGTCACACTTTCAGTTAGATGGCAGCCCTGTCCATAATGCTAGAGTGGTTACCAGAAGGCGTAATGCTCACTTTCCTAATCGATGGATAGATCGAGGTAGCCCGTTAATTGGATGGCCACCCCGATCCCCGGACTTAACACCGATGTACTTCTTATGGAGGTTTAATAAAATCTAAAGTTTACAGGTCAAGCCCAAGTAATAAAGAAGATTTGTGTGCATGAATAAGACAAGCTTCTGCAGAAGTTACCCGGCAACAATTACAGAATGTCGTAAGGAATATTCGACAAGTGCATCGAAATAAACGGCGGCCTTGTAGAGGCTACAAAAATGTAAGATGAATTGTATTATCGTGTTTTAGTTTTAGTGTAATATTGTAATGTGCTCTTATTTTGTTTATTAAATACCTTATTATTATTACTTTCAATTGTTCATACACGTTTTTAAGTCAAATATGATTAAGTTTGTTTAAAAGATAATATTTATTAAAACTATCTACTTAATTTATCTTTCTATTGTTTATTTTTCATGGGCTACTTCGATTTTTAGAAAAAATCATGTGAAAATTATTATAAAATATTACCTACATTAATTTTGTCATAAATCTGTCATTATTTAATATTTTTTCACGAAATTTTGGATTTACCCATTTCAGATATCAGATGTTTCTGAATCGCTACTCAAATTTGTCCATTTTTGACATGGGAAAAAAATCATAGGACTTAGGTCTTGAAAATTGAAATTTATCTCTAAATTTTTGTCATAAAGCAGAGGTTTCGATGGCCTATCTTTTAAAAAAAGCCCAGTTAAAATCAGATAATAGACACGTTTTTTACAGGGGTGTTTCCATTCAAAATGGGTCACACTGCATATGAAACACACACGAAGGGATGGACCAAAACTACCCCACATATATAAAAAATCGATCCAGAACAGCAATGACTGCTGAAAGAGCTCGAAATATCTAAACTTTTGTTAAAGTGATAAGAAGCTGCATCAGGTCCCACGTAATCTACATAATCTGCTCCTATAGGGTTGAGAACCATCCCTAAGTTTAAAAGACACGAGAAAAACAAGAAAAAACTTAAAATCCAACGGGATTTATATTTTCATGGTTGCTATGATCAGCTGAAAGTGCGTAGTACTCTAAAATAGAACTAGAAACTTACGTACCATCAACGTCATACAGTGTCAACCCTTAGAGGGTGTGAAATCTACCCTCTATGTAAGATTTAACTATAAAAAGTTACAGTGACTTCTATAAAAATTCGAAACATTCACGTTGTGTGGAAATGAGAAGAGACTAGAGTATATGTTCGACGCTGTTCTTGAAAACCGCCCCCATGGGGTTGCGAGATGCTACCCCTATATCCATAGGGTGCTGGAAAAACAGAGAAAATAACCAGGTATACATTTTTGTGGATGCTATGATTGGCAAAAATCGTGTTGTATACATGTACACTTACTGTTTGAAACTCATGTCCTATCAGTGTTATTAAGTAACACCCCTCGAAAGGATGTAAACTATCGTCATTCAAGATGCAACGAAAAAAATGTTGCAGTGACTACAGAAAAAGCCATACTGTTGCTTGTAAATCTGGTTAGTTTCTCTCTGTTTTTCCAGCATCCTACGGATATAGGGGTGGCATCTCGCAACCTCGTGGGGGCGATTTTTAAGCACGGCGTCGAACATAGTCTAGTTTCTTCTCACTTCCACACAACGCAGATATTTCGTTTTTTATAAAAGTCACTCTAACTTTTTATAGTTAAAACGTACATAGGTGGTAGTTTTCACACCCTCTGAGGGTAGACACTGTAGAACGTAGAACTGCGCAGTTTCAGCCAATCATAGTATCTAGTTCAGTCAACGAATGGCCCAAAGGGTGGTGTAGACTGCGTGAGCAGGGACCTAAGCAATTTCTTTAGAAAGTTGTTCAGGATGCTTAGGGAGTAAACATACTGAAGGTCCTAACTTCTAGGAGATGAGTCGGAGGGACACACAAAGAGAGTCCCAGTTTTGTTTTTTTTTGTACCAAATGAAAGCTCATGAATTTCTCTGCAACTTTCATTTTATATATATTTTTTTTCGCAACCGTTTACGAGCTACACGCTCCGGAAAGTGAAAATGTTCAGATTGTTTCCTTACATCTTCAATTTTAAGGAAAAGCAAGGTGGGCTTCTCAAAATTGTACTTTAAAGTCAGAAATCGTCAAGTAAGCGGCAGTGATCTTTTACAACGCCTCCTCCACTCAAGGCGAGGTTGAAGAGGCTGGGAAGATTTGCTTCCTCAAATGTCATGGGGCACCAGCAAGACAGACCTCCCTCAACCAGTACCGCTTCCAGTCGTCCATAGGGACAGTGGCAAATATTAAGTCTGACATCAGCTCTCTCCCACCAACTGAAAGCGCAGCTGGCTCGGGAATGAGCTGCCCCTTCAAGAGTTGGGGTGGAAATATGTAGGAGACACCATGGTGCCAATTACAAAACAGCAGATCCACCAGCACCGGAGGTCTTACTGAAAATGATATTTTGCCGCTGGACCAAGGATTGTGGTAGTGGCAAATCTGGATGCCGTAAAGCAATGCTGAGAACTGTTCTGCGGCGTGCCTCCATTGCCAAGGGAAATGCGTCAACGGCATGCCTGTTTACGGCGAGGACGACGATGAAGACGACGTAGTGCCCCTTCAGCAAGAACCACCCACAACTGAGGATGAGGATGCCATGGACGAGGAACCCTTGCCAGGAGTTTTACGGCCAAAGAGGATAAAAACGTGAATCCAGAGAAAGTTGAGAGTTTAGCATTGAGAAGTTATTGAGAGTGAGAACAATGAGAATTATTGAAATCGAATAAAATTACTTACCTTATATATGATAATTGTTATCATCTTTAAAATACAATTTTCTATTTCCAGTTTCTTATCACTTTGACGTGTTATTGCGTGTTGGGTTATCCTTCTTACACTCGTGAAAGTGGCATGCCGCAATGTAATGACTAAATAATACTGGACATCATCTATATGTGAGTAGGTAAATACAGACCAACCAGTCTAAATAAAATCTGTTTAATTATCGAAATGTATATTTAAATTGATTATTGAAACTTTGACCTCGTAATATTTTAATTTGTTTTTATGTGAAATGTCGATTTCGTGAAGTATCATTTCAGATTATACAAACAAATTAAAATTAATAAGTGAGTAATAAACACATTTATGACTTTATTTTCAACTTGTCACAAGTGCCGATATTTGTAATGACATCTTTGACACTATAAGGCTATATTTAAAGCTGTAAAATAGAATTATCATACATAAAATATTGTACTTACTGATAGATTCAAGTTTTGTTATAATTCTTGATGGGTTTTATTCTTTACATAGATTTTGACTTCTTGGTAAAAAAAAATAAAGTCAAATTTTATTCACGAACTGCCAAACAAGTGTCATTAATAAGAGCGTCATTTTTCTTTTTCTAAGCTAGTTTGTTTTTCACAGTAACAGTTTCCATAATCGTATTTTTCCCTTGAAATAAATTGAGATCAGAGCAAATAGACCGTCCTCACCGTTCTGTTTCTGAGAACAAAATAAAGATCAAAACAGAAAGTAGAGTAAAATGGAATGGGAGTAATACTTAGTAAGCATTTCTGCTGAGAACAAACTTCAGAACGAAATATACAGACAGGGATAAAGCTGGATCAAACTTGAGAAAATTGAGAACGAAATGTGGAAAAACGAATAAATTGGAACATGTCAAGAACGAAATGGGAACAAAAGTATTGATAGGCCTTCAACAGTCTGAAGCTAATTTCGTTTTAATTTTAATTTATAACAGATATGACAGTTCTTGTCGAGTTGTGACACCACTAGCGAATTTTTTGTTTTTTAACGTACGGACTTTTTTCTATTGGTATCAATGAGATGTTGGGAGATTTTCTCCATAATTCTTTTCGATATTTTCAAATCGAAATCTATTATTTTAATTATATCTTAATCGCCCTTGAAGATATTGTATATTGTCGGAATCTATTCCGACATTTGTAAATTTACGGCCACTTGCACCGTTTTTCATTTTAAGCGATAAATCCAGGTTTAATTTTTAAACCAGGATTACATCTCATCTTGTTGCACCGTATTCATTTTTTTTCGGTTTACTTAAGCTGATAGTTAAGTGTGTATTTAGGGGAATTTGGTATTCTGCTAACTTCTCTTTATAAAATTATAACCTTACTTCTGTTGACTAAAGTCAAGTATTTGTTAAGCTCACTTGCTCAGAGACAACTCTGATTCTGCGTGTGTGTATTTGCTACTATTTACTTTTTTGCAAGATTTTTATAATGAATATTAAAATGGTCACGTCACATCTTTCACATATTTTTCTAGGGAATTCTAAATCTATTATCTTAATTATATCTAAATCGTATACTTTGTAAATACTATTTTAGACACCCATAGAGCACGGCATTTTTTGTACGAGCAATTTTTTCCATAATTTATTTTAAACTTTTGCAGTTATTGTCAAAAACGTGACGTCATATTTATTCGGTTATTTATCAATGTATTTAAAAATTGTTTAATAAAATAGTTAATTATATAAAATGTAAACATTTTCAGAAAAAATAATTGGTATATATCAAATATGAATTTAGTTATCAAGCATAAAGGATAATATCATTGCAAGTTTGCAAGATATAATGGGTTTCAAACTGGTATGGTCAAAATTTCTGTAAAAAGTAGGACATTTTTTAATATAACTTAGCAGAACTTCAAAATATTATAAAAGAAACTGTTCCACGTTCTGGGATATCCTTTTCTAAATTTGATTAACTTAAGTTTAGAGAAGGGAGTAGTTCCTGATTGCTTCAAATTTTCAACTATAGTGCCTATTCCTAAAGTTATTAATACAAATCTTGCGGAGGAACTGCGACCAATAAATATGCTTCCATTCTGCGAAAAAGTTTTAGAATTAGTAGTATTTGAGCAAGTCATAAAATATATAAATTCAAACAACATTCTATGTAGCTATCAATAAGGATTTAGAGGGAAGCACTCATGTGAAACTGCTCTTCAGTTTGTTATTTCGGACTGGAAACAAAATTGACGAGGAAGGTGTAGGCTTTTGTGCAGTATTTATAGATTTGAAAAGGGCATTCGAAACTATAGATCGAAATATACTCAAACTTGAAAAATATGGATTTACTGGAAGTGTATTAAAATGGATTAATAACTACCTCTCTAACCGATTTCAATGCACAAAAGTAGGTAATACCAAATCCTCGTTAGAAATAAACAACTCCGGAGTTCCCCAAGGAAGTGTACTTGGACCACTTTTATTTATATTGTATATAAATGACATAGGAAATGTTCTAAATAAATGTAAAATTCATCTTTTTGCAGATGACACCTTAATATATTATGCCCACAATAATTTCAAGGAACTCATATCAACTATGAACGACGAACTTAAAATGTTCACCACTAAATTTAGACATAACAAACTGAAAGTAAATGAATTAAAATCCAAATGGATGTTTATAGGTAAATAATTACTGTTTAAAAATGAATTATTATTTGTTTGCTTATAATTGTATTGAAACATTCTTTATAGGATTTTGCAAACAGCAGAAAAAATAACTATCTATAACTAAAAGAAAAACTTTGTGTAGAAATATTAATGAAATTTTTGCATTCTTTCGATAACCTGAATTCTGGTTATGCTAGCAAATTAAAATCCTAAAATGAATTTGTCTAATTTCTTATTTGACAATTCTCATTCTAACACTAGCATCCACAAAGTCCCCTACGGCCATGCAGATTAAGCTAGTATCCACATAACCCCCTACGATTATGAAGATTCAGTTAAAAATGAGAACAAAGACCTAAAATGAATTTATTTATCTACCTTGTCTTAAAAAATTGTTCATTCCAATGGATTACATTTTCATGAACTCTTTCATTCTGTTTCCTGGAAATGCTTAGCCTTTGAAACGTTTTTTTTTTTTTACTAGTTAGCTAATAGATAGGTGAAGTTGTTTTTATCAGTCAATGTCAAATATAATCATTTCACACTTATTCATAGAAATTGTCTTGGTTTTGCATGAAACATCTTTATGAATGGCTTTATGTCTTTCTGATGAGCTCCAGAATAAGGGCGAAAAACGTTTCAAAGGCTAAGCATTTCCAGGAAACAGAATGATAGATTTCATGAAAATGTAATCCATTGGAATGAACAATTTTTTAAGACAAGGTAGATAAATAAATTCATGTTAGGTCTTTGTTCTCATTTTTAACTGAATCTTCATAATCGTAGGGGGTTATGTGGATACTAGTTTAATCTGCATGGCCGTAGGGGACTGTGTGGATGCTAGTGTTAGAATGAGAATTGTCAAATAAGAAATTAGACAAATTCATTTTAGGATTTTAATTTGCTAGCATAACCAGAATTCAGGTTATCGAAAGAATGCAAAAATTTCATTAATATTTCTACACAAAGTTTTTCTTTTAGTTATAGATAGTTATTTTTTCTGCTGTTTGCAAAATCCTATAAAGAATGTTTCAATACAAATAATTACTGGTTTAACATATTTAAAGAGTTAAATTTAAAAATAGTAATAAATGGGCAGGCTGTAGAACAAGTAGAACAAATGAAATATCTAGGTTTTGTAATTGATAGAGAACTAAAATTCGGAAGTCATATAGAGTATATTTCGAAGAAAATTGGAAAAAAAATAGGATTCTTAGGACGGGTAGCTCCCTATTTATCAACTTCAACAAAATTAACTGTTTACAATTCCTTGATATTGCCTCATTTTACTTATTGCTGCTCTGTACTATATGTTACTTGTACAAACTTTGATAGATTACAGAAATTGCAAAACAAAGCAATGAGAATAATATTGAAATGTGATAGATACTCAAGTATTCAGAATATGTTGAATTTGCTAAACTGGCTCGACATTGAACATTTTTATTTTCCTCAAACACTGATTACCAGAATACTTAAAAAAACAGCTAAAATTAGTTAATGAAATACATTCATATCATACCAGATCTGCCTTAAACTTTTATGTTTCACCAACTCTAAAAAACTGTACAATGAATAGTTTGTTTCATAAAAGCATTAGTCAATACAATCTTCTTCCTCAAACCCTTAAAGATCTTATGAGTATTAATATATTTAAAACACATATAAAAAAAATCGGTAAAGGTATTTACACAGAACTTCCCTCGTTATTTGCGCATGAGGTCGCTCTAAAATTTTTTTAATTACGAAATGACATTGGGAATAATAATCGGAATATAGTTATTGCTATTGTTACAAAGAAAACCTGATAACTTTCGGTCAAGAAAATATACAGAGTTCTCATCCAACAGCAAAAGTTCAATACTAAATAGCAGGTGCCACATATGGCAGGCTTGCGCAAATACCTTTACAAATGTCCACCATGACTGAATTATTTCTTGGGATGACCACCCTGTACATTTTTCAATAAAAGTATAATAGGTGCATATGCCAGATATTATTGCCATCTGTCACATTTTCAATCCAACATTCACGTAATGGAGTGGAAGTATAGTGTGTGGTTAAGAAATTTCATTTTTTTTAAATTTTTCAAAAGATGTCGGTAAAATAATTTTCAGATTTTTTTCTTCTGAATTAGGGTTAAAATGTCAAACGTAGAAATTTTAAATTTGAGCAAAAAGGAAAGTTTCCTTCTATTCAATAGTAGTGCTAAAAAAAGTTTAAAAATTAAGAATTATGTATTTTTTTTAAATAGGTTTAGAATGCTGTGAAACGTGAAAATTTTAAATTTGAGCAAATAAAAATAAATTCTATCTATTTTTGTGGTAAAAACTTTTTGAAAAATGTTGTGTTAAATTTTTTTCCAAACTGGTAACAAATTCTTGCATTTTTTTTTTTTTCGAAATTGGTTTGGAATATCATGAAACGTGGAAATTTTAAATTTGAGCAAAAACAATTTTTTCGTCTGTTCTATAGTAGTGATACATAAATGGATTAAAAATGTTAAAATCTGAACAAAGAAAAAAAAATGTATCTGTGGTAAAATTTTTTAAAAATAGTAAGAATAATGTCTAATTTTTCTTTTAAATAGATTTAGAACACTGAAACGTGGAAATTTGAAATTTGAAGAAATAAAAAAAAATCCATTTATTTTAGTGGTAAACAAATTTTCAAAAATGGTAAAAAAAAATTTCAATTTTTTTTTTTTAATCAGGCTTAGAATGCCATGAAACGTGGAAATTTTAAATTTGAAGAAAGAAAAAAAATTATTTCATTTTAGTAGTAAAATTTTTTTCAAAAATATTGGTGAAAAAAATTTTCAAATTTTTTTTTTCTGAAATAGGTTTAGCGCGCCATGAAACGTGAAAATTTTAAATTTGAGCAAAAAAAAATTTTTTTCATCTTGGTAAAAAATTTTTCAGAAATGTTTGAAAAAAATTTTCAAAAATTTTTTTTTCTGAAATAGGTTTAGCGCGTCATGAAACGTGGAAATTTTAAATTTGAGCAAAAAAAATTTTTTTTCACTATTTATTCCGTTTAGATGGTCCACCCTGTATATTTTCCTGTGAAATTTCTACCATGTCTTCGCTGACAGTAGCATCAACTACCTACCAAGTTTGACTGCTCTCCGTCAAGTAGTTTTTTAGTAAATGCACCAACAGACAGACAGACAGACTGACGGAATTGAAAAACCTATATTTTCGTAATCTACGTGTTCTGAAACGTCAGAATCCGAAAAAATCTCGGAGGGTGATTTTTTCTCGAATACAATACTTCCCTTCGGTATGCGAGGGAAGTAAAACATGTTGGCCCAATCTAGGATATTTATGTATGTAGGTACATGTCGATGTATACTAATATAAGTATTATATATCGTAAACATTTTATATATTTTAAGTTTAGGTTTAAATTTTAATTTTAATTTTAAGGATATAGTCGATAAATGTGCAATTATGTTGTATTATCTGTTTTCTGGATAAATAAAGATTACTTTACTTTAAGTGTCCAATGCATATTATTCAATATAGACTCATAATGAACACATACTTTTTTCGATTTTTTCTGCTCCTCCGTTTCCGAGATACTCGCGGTTAAAGTGAGGGGTCAATACATTTGAATCGTATATTAGTGTAGTTGATATATTAACACTATTTGACTGGCAAGCGAACTTTTGAAGCAAACCATAAGTTGTGAAATGAAATCATGTTCCTTTCTGACACAGACAGTGGTTTTAATGAATGCTGATATCATCATCGCCTATTTTTAATTCTGGTGAAAACGTTTTGATAATTTGTTGTTTGTTTATTTCCGCCGCTTTATAATATATGTAAGTGTTTCTCGTGTTTATATAGCATATTACGGAATAATACATTTTGTATCCATATTAATAAAAGATTGTCCACATCCAACATTAGATTCGTTTTTTCTTTATGCAAGGTTACATTTGCAAGGTTGAGAATGTTTATAAGAAAATAACTAACTTCCTCTTTTGCATAAGAATCTGATAATTGCTTGGTTTTTTATAGTTATGATTTAACTATAAAATATCGCAATTGTCTCATTTTTGTAACAGGTTGATTTAATTGAAACAATAGCTTTTGTGCCGGAATATACTTCTTTTAACGAAAATATATATGATTAACCTTGCCTGAATATCATAGATGATCTGAATTGCTATCCATCCCAAGAAAAAATTGTCTAGCTATCAACCTCTCCAAGTCAAATATGATTGTGCTCGGTAGAACTGTAGCACGTAGCGGGTGCTCCAAAAAGACAAAACTGTCAATAAAATTATAATTGTAAGCGACTGCTCAAGAAAATCTTGGGCTTTATCTAGATAATTCTATGGTTCTCCGTTGTACATTCTAGTATTTTAAAATTGATATAATAGACCCATGACAAAAAAGTTACCCCATCAGGCACCTCAAATTTTAAAGGTGAAAATGGTTGCAAAACGTAAATATCATGCTACGCCCACCAGACTATTAAAAATTTGTTAATTGTTATTTTTTATGAATTTTTGATTTTTTTTTCAAAACACGTGCCAGAGGTTTACGCAATTTGTGGCAAATAATGAACCATTTTTTTTTAAATTTGTCTGACAATTTTTGTTAATTAATTTGTCTGACTTCATTTTGAATGCGCAACATAAAAAAAAGACAACTGAAATTTAAGAATTCCTCTATACGTAAAAATTTGTCTGTCGTTTAAAAATGTTTTTCACATTAAGCAATGTGGTCGCGGCACTTAAAAAATGAAGTCTGTCGTAGCGTGTGGCGTTGTTTTGTAAGCTTTTATTCGGTGTTAAAATATTGCCCAGGTTGTTCAAAATGTGGGCCACCCCACGAGCGACGTGGTTAGCGTCACTGGTTTAACCTGGCTAGCACAGTAAAGATACGGAGCAATAGGGCAGTAAGTTCAAGGCTTGGGAGCCATGATTACTGAGTATAATCAAGGAACAATAAAGTTAAAGATAAAAAAAAGACAAATGTTACATATGTACAATAGTACTATATTACAAAAAAAAGGATGAGCTATCACAGCATCAGCGATACTGTATAGCAAAATATCAAACAGAAATATGTACAAAATAAACTATATTACAAGATACACTATATTACAAGTAGCTCAACAGCAAAATAAATTTGAGGTGTTTATGAAAAAAAAAAAAAAATTACAAAAGATATGACTCGTAACTTTACCTCAATACTAAAAATCATATATTACAATATAAGGCCTGGGGCTTTACCTAACTTCGAGGTAAACTTGAGAATTTTACGAGAGACAAAATAACTACATTACATAAAAAACGTCTCGTAACGGTATCTCAATACTCATAAAACATATATTACAACGAAATGCCCCATGGCTTTACCATTACCTAACTTCAAGGTAAACTTGAGACTTTTACGAGAGACAAAATAACTACATTACAAAATATGTCTCGTAAAGTAGCTCAATATTCATTAACTCTATATTCACTCGTTACAACAAAAAGCACCACGACTATTACCATATACAACCAAACAAAAGTGCATATACAATACTACGATGAAATATTTACAACAACGAATCAAGACAAAAGGTAACTGTGAATTAATATATTACAACGGATTAAAAAAACAAAATCTTACAAAAGACAATAGATCTCGCTTGAATCTAAAATTTGAAACTTAAGATACTTGGCTTTATGAACCAAAACTAGGTACCTTGCTTTCATGAAGCAAAAACTACTATAAGTGAAAATAATCTCCCTTTTATATGAGGTAATAATCAAAAGTACTTACCTTTTGTTTTAAATATGATGAGAGAAATTCCTAAGTGCGCTCCTGTTCTGGGATGAATACGGATTTAAATGTTATGTAGTTTGATGTTTGGGACCTCCATTTTGCTGACTTGGAATGATTTGCATGTCATCGCCTTAATTCCATTTTGAGGTTATGAAATTGTAGAAACGTGCTATGCACAAAATGGTTTGTCACCATAACAAAATTAAGGAAATCTCTTCGCCCAGTAGGTTTTCGTATATACAAAACGATAATACAAAACGTAGTATCAAAATCTTGACTTCACATGAATATTATTTGGTTAGTTGTAACATCTTAAAGATGCGTCGTGTCGAAAAATTCCGTAATAAAGAGAAACGTAGTATTGTAGAGTTTAATTACTAATTATTAAGAAAAGCTGAACATAGGTAATTTTTCATGAAGCAAAAGTGTAACATTGAGATCACTTCGACGTTAAAAGGGAATTTGTTATTTTATAGAAAAACCTTATACGTCTATAAGGTTCCTCCATTTTAATATCCCCTTTAGGGTCTAACAAAATTTCAGTTACGTCCATCTCAAAGAACGGCTCGAGTGAAAGAGTAGGAATTTAGTCTAGCGCGGTGTATTGTTCGATATGTCCCGGACCGGCAGTCACGTAGTAGTCCAAAAAGTAGTTCTCTTTTATTAAGGAAATATTAAATTAAATAAAGGATCTATATTGTTGTTGTTGATAGTTCTACGTTTCACGTAACTAACCGACTTTATTATAAATACTCGACTCAACTTCATTTTTCAGTTACTTTGATTTATTTATTTAATTCGAATATTATCGAACGTGCGCCGTTTAATATACTGATGCGTAAGCATAAGCTACTGACAATTTCAAATCTGCCTAGGAATAGTTCATTATAGTACCAGAGCATAGGAGAATAAAATGTTTGATTATTAAAATTTTCTAATAAATGTTATAGAAAATGTAACGAAGGATAGTTTTCCGCATTCCGCACGTTACAAGCGAAAAACATTTTTTCGCTGACAAATCAATTTTTATGCATAAAAGAGATCTCAAACTTAATTACAGAACAAAAAATCGGCAGCTACTGGAAGCGGCTAGAACCTCCCTACCGGTGGATCTTTGAAGCCGAAAAGAGCACTAAATTGTGTGCCATAACGGCACTAACCGTAGTCCGATCTCAACCATAACCTTTTCAGATCTTCTGGAGCACTAAAGAAACCCTCATGCAAACTTTTATCCAAATCCGTTCAGTTGTTTCGGGGCTATCGTGCTAAAACAATTGTTTTGTCTTCTAGAGATGGGTAAGAGCTGTTATTTTGTAATAACAGGTTGAAATTCCCTTCTGCTAGCAACTCATTCCAAATTATCCGAAGGAAATAAACAAACCCATAATTGCATTTTTCATGATTAAACAATACACCCAAACTCAATCATTGTTTTCCATGCAGATTTGTCAACAACATTGCAATATACTATATCCGTTTTCAGCGTAATTTTGAGATTTTTAATTTTTCGATTTTCAGCTTTTCAATTTTTCAGTTTTTAAAGTTTTCCTGTTTCGATTTGTTATCTGTGACTCGAATAACCTATAAAATTAAGCTGACTAACTTAATGTCAAGTAGCAGGCTTGCCACGCTTAGGATGTATGTGTAATAATGAGGGAGGGGTGGCGTTGTTGACGAAAGAAATTTCAAATTTAGAAAATGTGTAAATGCAAATAATGGTTGGGAACATAAGTTTCGTTTAAATTAGTTTGAAACTGAACGAAGACTCCAGTAAACATTTAATTAAACGAGCATGAAAATCAAAAAACATTTACGCGCGTGATATATAGGTAATATTCGAGCATAAAATTAAAGCCGAAACTGTAAAAAAATAGTAAAACATATATTCCGGGCTCGTGCTTCGAACCCAGATATCTTGAATGTCAATCCATCGTCATCATCATAACAGATTTATTAACAGTTTGCAGTTACAATAATTGCCTCTCCGGATCGAGATCCATGGCCAACCGTACAGCCACGTCGCGCAGCGCCGTGGTGTTAGTGCGGTTGGGCGGATCGCGACCGGTTCGGCTCAATAAAACTTAAATCTAAATAGCTAAAACTCCTGCCGCCTGTGGCGGCTTAAATGTAACGCACTGGCTGTTTTGCCTGCTTAGCAGGCTTGAACTTTTAAAAACTTATCACGATTTAGCGTTCGTTCGCGTAGTTCACTTTGTTTGAATTTTGATTTGGTGAGACGGGAAAAAGCTTAATGAAAAAACCCGTTCGAGGCAATTGTACCCAACAGTCTACTCGCCATTGGGAAGTTATGATTTAGGAAAGGAAGTTTAGATTTTTAATAGATTTTAATTTTGCAAATTTCTCTGTCGAAAGGGAATTTATTAACAAAAAATGACAAAATGACAAAAATTACAAAAATACAAACAGAGTACAAACAGTTAGGAATAGAAAAGGGATATGTATAGATTAAAATATACGGTGGTGAAAAGTGTGTGGTAGTGAGAAGTTTTAGTAGAAAGCAGTTTGGCTAGAGAGGTTGCCGAAAGATAGGCAACGCCTGGTATGGTAATGGGTTTATTTTTGGAGCAGGACGAAAATAGGAGAAGCAACTTTTAGATCGTTTAATTCCCTACGATTTTATTAGGTCAAAGTTTTTTTATCCCAGGAGCCTCCGTTTAGAAGTTGTGTAGGTTTAAAGCGAAAGACGTCCCATTTTCCACCTTACACCGCCGCATATTTCGGTCGATATCTCGGGAACGAAGAACCTCAGGGGAATCCCGATGGAACCGGACGATTCCTCGCGAAACGAACTTGTCCCTTGAGATTTTTTATTTTTGTGCCTGCTCCGGCCGTTTCTGAGATATAAGCGAGAAGCCGCAGAAGTAAAAAGCGCTTTTCGATGCCGAAAAAAGTGCGAAAACGTGCAATCTTAAATCGTTCATATCGTTCGAAATACTCCTTCGGCGTTGCCGTACGGCATCGCTACGGAAAGAGGAAGGCTTGTAGTTATTCCACATCGCGAATCGCAGGGCCAAAATGGAAAAATCGGCGCCGCAGGAGCGAACGAAATCTGGCATTTTATGATGCCCATCGATTTTTGCTCCTAATAAAGCGACGTTTGACGGGCGGTTCTATCGCGGGCCCGCCATGAACGTGTGTGTAAATTTTGTAAATAAAGAAGATAGTCGAATTTAATGAGGTAATAAAATATCGCGCCGAACGAATGCCATAACGAAATGCCTATCGCGGGCGGATTTTTCGGTCCCGATCCCGCCACGCGCCGCCCAACCGGCGAATCTTCGCCTTTCTCCATATCTTAGGGACGGAAAATGCACACGTACCGCGTTTCGAGGTCGCCCTCAACTGCACGATTTTAATGTATATGGGGTGTGCTTCACATTTGGTATGTTGTTGTGCCAATACGGCACAAAACGTAATCCGATCTCAATCAAAACCTTTACAGATCTCGAGCACTAAAGAAACCCCCATGCAAAGTGTCATCCAAGTTCGTTTAGTAATTTCGCCGCTATCGTGCACACACACTCAGACATTTAAAAAAAAACACTTTTTTGGGTTCCTGGGACCTCAAAACGTAAAGATTTGATGTTATCTCATTTTTTAGACCAATTTTAGTAACCTCTACTAAAAACATTTTTTGGGAAGGTGAATAAGGTGGTGTTTTGTAAAAGCATATTAAAAAAAACACCACGGCGCTTAAAAATTAAGTCTGATATGGTGAAAAACATTTTTTCAATGACAACTTAAACTTCTATTGTTTTTCGGTAGAGTTAAAACAACTTTCTTGTCCAATAATAGATCATCTTGGTTTTGTTTAATCACCTCTTAAAGTGACGAGCATAAAATGTTTGATTATTACTCATTAACCTTTGTTGTCTTTGTTAAGTTTCATAACGCTATTGCTCTTCTGTATCCAAACATTTCGTTCAAAAAGCACGTTTAGGTATTCGAGATAAAATATTTGTTATATTAGACGAATGTGACTGAAGTTATCTTTTGAAGGACGTAAACAACGTAGACGATACCCTCATATCAGGTTAGTATAGTGGCTATAGTCCAGTTTGTATGCAATTTGAATCTGACACGTATGGAAGTTGGGGATTTTTCAATTTTTAAAAATTAATAGCATTGAAAATATCAACTTTTCGAAAAAAAGTTATCGAACATTTCTTGTTGGAAATCGACCAAAAAATATTTAAAAAATCTGTTTGATTGAAAAAATGTAATACTTTCTTTTGTTGTAAACAAAATCAGACCAAGTTACCGTCTGGTATCATGGATTTTCATGATGGGTAGTGTCTCCTGATCTAATTCAAGCAAACATTTTTTCGATACTCTACTCTGCCTATACCGCCTGTTCTCTTCCTTCGACTCATAATATAATCACAAAAATAACCCAAAATGTTTGCTTTTCTACAATTCCAAAGGTGGTACCATGCAGCCAGAGGGCGGATATAAATTAATATTTCCAAGTATCGTAGGTCATTTTAAAAATCATCGAATACAGATAATTCACTCCAGGCAGTAACACATGTGGTACCTTCATTGTTAAAGGCTTTAACATAGGTTGTGTATATTTTTATCACGTACTAAGTGCGGTGCGCCAGCACAGTGAATGATCTTTCAAAGATAAGCACAAACCATCTAGCACGGTCGCTGAAAGTACAAGGCGAGTTGAATTTCAATTGTGGGAATCCACAGTTGTGTTGCAATAACTTTTATCGTTTTTGATATAGTACGTTATTATTACAAACTTTTGTCTTTGGTGTGATAACCTTATTATACAGGGTGTTTCAGGTATGCAGTCATTAATTTCTAGGGGTTATACTACATTAAATAATTCACAGATTTCGCAATCCTTGCAACATTGGGACATTGTCAAACTTAACAGCTACGATTTGTCCCAAAAAACATGATTTTAGGTACTTATTACAAAAATAACTATTCGCTATTTGTGAATCCATGGCGACTATGATTGGCGTTGACCACAACCGCATTATAACTTCATGTTCTCCGCGCATACTGTGCACACTTGCTCAGTATTACGTCGTCTGATCTCGATTCTTTCATGTCGACGGTCTTGGATAAAACTCGTAACTTTGGCCTCATATTCGAACATTATTTCCAATGTTAAAAAGCGACGAGACGTCCCCCGCACCCCCCATTCTTTGTCTGTGACGCTAATACTGCCTGCGGCGCTGATAGTTATTAATAGTCGCGTCATTTTGGCATTTCACCTCTAAGAAAAAAAAGGTACAGGGTCAATTGACTTCATTTTTGTTGCAAAGAGTTCAGAAAGGCATTTATTTTTTGGCGGAAATGTTTGGTTCATTTTTTTTTCAATAATTGGCCATTATCAGTGGCCCATTTATACAGGGTGTAATTAGTTTCATGTCTTTAAAAAAAACTGGTGGCAGGGAACGACAAGACAAACACAAAAACCTTATATAACATGGGGTCTAAAGCTCATAGTTTTGGAGAAAATAAATAAACAAAAATTTCGCAAATTTTCAATAAAAATTTTTGAGAACTGCTGGAATATTGAGGTAGGTTTAGATCTAGATCTGATCTGAAGAAAACTATACTCTAACTCTCCCTTGTGCAATATTTTAGTTACTGTCGGTGTTTCGTTATGTACACACGTCCAACCCCCGCCGTTCGTTGTTTTTGTTATTTTTGAATTTCGCGTCATTGTGTATTTATAGTTAAGATTTATTTTATTGACTTACCGTTCAAGTTGTCAAATTCTTGATTACGTACAGACACAACTTAATTGTTCGTTCTTTTTGTATTCCTTTTTGGATTTTGTACCAAGTTTTTATTTTATTATTCTTTAGTTGATAGTTTAGTGTTGAACGAAGTGCGTATGTACTTAATTCGACGTACCGAACTGTGTATTGATACAGATGCAGAGATTTTGAATCGTTTAGGTAGGTAGTAAGCTTTTAACCCAGGATACTCATTTATGTTACAAATGTTAATAAACCACATTTAAATTTTCTAAATTATAAACAATTCAATATTTTGTTCCAAATTAAAAAAACGCACATGTAAAGAAATGCTCTGTTTAAACCTCTATGGCCATTATTTGCTTGCAATTGTGCACGAAGAGAGAACGAATTATTTACCTCTTTATACTTGCCTCAGTTCAGTTGAGGCGGTACATCAAAGGCGGTCGATGATCCTTTGACACCGCGTGTGCCGGTCAGCACTTTTTTATGACAATTTGAAAGTTGTATAATTGGGAAGTACAAGTCCATCGACCAAGAAAAGCAGTGGTTCTCAATAGTTGTCTACCATAATATTAAATATGTTAACCTAGATCAGTGTTTTTCAAAGTTCTCCTAGAGGGAAAAGTCATAAAGGTTTTTTGTTTGTCTAGTCGGTCCCCATTACCAGTTTTTTTTTAATGACATGAAACTGATTACACCCTGTATATATTAAGTGAAAAATTTGTTATCATTCACAATATTCCATAGAATTAGACGAAAATGGTTCCTCGAGGGTTTGTGGACTCGCTGATCACGAATCTGAAATTCAAAATGACGGACCGGAAATCGGGCCATTTTCCAGAGTAATTTCTAATTTTCCCTTATTGAGACCACATTACGTAACAGAATCCATACAAACGTTACATCGTTGAATTTGGGACTCCTTAAAGTATGGAAAAATATACCGGGTGTTTCATTTAAAAAAATTGACACTTATGTCACACCTCCGAACGTAATGACGTCACGGTCCTGAAATACATGTCAAGAAGTTCTAAAAATTTCGCTGAATACAGTGTCGAGAACCCGAAATTGATACGAGGTCCCGTTCGGCTGTAATCGAGCCGTTCCGGGACTATTGCCCAACCCTGTATTTTAGCTTCCGAATTCGACATTCACATTTGAGAAATCAAATTTTTTAATTTTTCAAAATTTTTTCATAGCTGTTGTAAAAAAAGGAATTTTCAAGCTAGCATTTAGGGTAAATTATTCTTGTATTGGTAGGAACTTACCCCCCAAATATGAATCAAATCCAAGCCGGGGCAGCTAACCCATTATCCGGCAACGCTGTGTATAGTGTTTAAAATAGTTTGATTGTTTTCTTTTATCTGGTAGACAAAGCGATTAAAAAAATTCAAGTGGATCCATTAGGGATTGCGACAAATTTTTCCAACGAACCTGTGTCACTGTATCAATAATTAAAAAAACTATCAATTTATGCAAACAAATTCTGGAGCAAATGCGAGATGCTATAAATTTGAGCACAGCGACCAGTCTAATCCCCACAACTGACTTAAGTCTGTAGTTAAGTCGGCAACTTTTTAGACGTCTAGGCGGATCGGGAGTCAGGATTGTCAGTATTCAGAAAACATCGTCGCGTTGAAGAGGAACTCTGTGGCGACTGCTTTGGTACCCTGTGACTTATGTTGTTTATATTGTTGTGTATAGTTTTGTGTTTCCAAATATCAAGATTGAGTCATTTGAAAAAGCCGTAAAATGTACAAATTATAGACTCAGTTAGTCACTTTTATTTATATTGTGGTTCGGATTATTTATCAATCAGTGTAAAGTGTCAAGGGGATCATGTGAACACTTGGATTTTTTATTGTCGTGCTAATTTTTGAAGATTTTACTAGTGCTCTGTGAAAAGGTACTATTTTTTAAATGTATTTATTATTTTTATTTGTTGGTTATTTAAATTTTCTTAATCTTTATTGGGTATTTTGCCACTGAAAAGTATTCATTAAATTTTTTAATATTTTTCAGTGGCAAAATACCCAATAAAAAAAGCAAGAAAAAATATTTACTATATATTTGATAGTAAAAACTGCTTGGACAGTGTGTAATTAGTTAATACACAGGGTGGGGCAATAGTGCGTACCTTAATATCTCGAGTTCTACGATAGCTAGAAATTTTTTTCAAAATTGCAAGTGAACTAGATAAAAAAGTCTATAACGGGAAATTATTCTCGAACATATAGGGCTCTATTCATTCCTATATTAGCATTGAATATCTCCCAACCATTTGGATGTAATGAATTTTTTTGTTGAAATAATGCAATTTGTAGATGGATATTAAAAAAATCACCACAGTCACAATTATGGGTTTTAAGCAAAACTTATGTGAATACGAGTTACGAAACATCTAATTAATGTTTTTGAATCATTTTCATTTCCTAAAACTGTACAGGGTGGCCAAAAATTATTTTTCAATTGAGAACTTTTTAAATTGAATTTTCTAATTTTTTTCAAATGGAATATCCTGTATATTTTTCAACGATGTGATCTAGAAATGAAAAACGAACATTTTTTGTAAGTACTTCCCTTTGGCAAATTTTCGTTTTATAAATAAATAAGTGTCAAATTCAAGAATAAATTTTAAAAAAGAGGTTACCTCAAATAATTCATTAAAAATATTTATATTATGTGTTCGACGTGTTGCCCATTTTGATTGACACACGTCTTTATGCAATTTTGAAATGGGGCCATTTAGTGGGACCATTTCTTCCAATCCATTGAAATGAGTAAATAGTATTTAACAGGTTCTTTACTGTAATGTTTTTTTGTACAGTTTTTTGCCGTTTTCGTTATTCGACAAGCAATAAAACCTCAGTTTGGTATAAATTGTCGTGTACATTTATCACACTTATCACACTTATTAGTTAGTTACAATTTGTATTGAATTAAAAATATTTGGAATTTTACAATATGAATTTTAATAAAGCGGAACTTGTAGACATGACTTTTGTTTTGGGCGAGTCAGACAGAAATTGTTTACTTGCCAATAGAATTTATCACCAACGTTATCCTGAAAGAAGGATTCCTGATGTTAGCAGCTTCCAAAACCTCCTGGATAGATTTCTGGAAACTGGAAATGTCGAATATAAAAAAAGTGAAAGAATAAAACGTGTTGTGAACGAAGAAAATGAGTTTTCTGTGGTGCTGGCAACGGTTGAGAATCCCCATGTTAGTCAAAGAGAAGTGAGCTCATTAGTAGGAATAAGTAGACGGTCTGTCGTTCGAATCTTAAAAACAAATAAGTTGCATGCATATCATATTCAACGCACCAGTAATTATCTGATGACGATTTTCAAAAGCGCCTACAATTTTGTAATTGTGCCAGAGGTAAAATGCAAGATGATGTCAACTTCTTCAATAATGTTTTATTCACTGATGAGGCAACTTTCCATGAAAATGGATTTGTTAATAGGCACAATTTCCATTATTATGCTTCGGAAAATCCTCACTTTTTTATGCAAGTTGATAACCAACACAGATGGTCTGTAAACATTTGGGGAGGAATTATTGGAGGACATGTAATAGGGTCACATTTCTTTGATGGTAGATTAACTGGAGCTATTTATCTTCATTTTTTGGAAAACTGTCTGCCACAATTACTGGTAAATCTCCCTGAAAGAGTTCGAAATAGGATGTGGTTTCAGCAAGATGGTGCTCCACCACATTATTTAAATGCAGTTAGAGACCGCTTAAATAATACCTACCCTCATCAATGGATTGGAAGAAATGGACCCACTAAATGGTCTGCTAGATCCCCAGATCTTACAAAAATGGAGTTCTTTTTATGGGAATACATGAAGGAAATTGTTTATAGAGACACACCAACAACAGTACCAAATATGAAGGAAAGAATAATAACTGCCTTTAGATCTATCACACCAGCAGTTTTAGGAACAGTGGTAACCTCATTTCAAAAGCGCATAGAGATGTGTGTCAATCAAAATGTGCAACATGTGGAATATTTATTGTATTTTTCTACTGAGTTATTTGAAGAAACCTCTTTTTTTAAGTTTATTTTTGAATTTTGTAATTATTGCTCAATAAAATGAAATTGGTTGCAATTTGGCATAGGGAAGAAGTTACAAAAAATGTTCGCTTTTCATTTTCGACTGATCGTGTCTCTGACAACGTCCTCTACGCAACCCACTTAGTCGTATCTATCCCCGAAGTGCTTAACCCATATTTTCCCCTTTTCTCAATCGAAACTTCAGTCACATAATTTATTTCTGGCTACAGACTTAAAAATCCATATTTATCACAATAAACAAATGCGCAAATCGAATCAAAACCAAACAACTAGCATGCATGCAGACCAGCACGTCTTGTTGTTGTGACGACCAGTGACTGACGTCACGATGGGGGATCGCAGTAGACTTTTAATGGAATTATATTTTTGATGTAGCCTTTATCGTTCTCCCCGTATTTACGGGAAAAATACTGCATTTTTAATGCTTTTTAAAAGCGCGTTGTTATTCAAGAATAAAATATTTAACAAATAAAATTTATTATAGTATTATTATTCTAGTTCAGATACTTTTTTGTCTCTATTGGCCGGTCTATTAAGAGGTCTGTCTATATAGTCACAGAGGTATTTGGCATGTCGTGTATTTCAATACATCAAATGAATTGAGAAACGGAGAAAAACAATATTTGCAATTATTTACTTAGCTTTTTGTTATGGGTGTGAAATTATCCACATCCACATTTTTAGGTAGGACTATAATCGATAAAGTCGTGGGCTTAGACATTATTTTTTAAATTCGAAAACAGGTTTTTAAAATGCCATTATTTTAAATGTTAGACAGTTTCGAAATAGAAATATATACATAGGAAAACATCAATCAGCCCGCCTGGACGGGTGAAATGGGGGTTGAAAGGTATTAAAAACTATGGGTGTGAAATTATCCACATCCACATTTTAAGGTAGGACTATAATCGATAAAGTCGTGGGCTTAGAGATTATTTTTTAATTCGAAAACAGGTTTTTAAAATGCCATCATTTTAAATGTTAGACAGTTTCGAAATTGAAATATATATATAGGAAAACATATCAATACATTGTCAGCCCGCCTGGAAGGGTGAAATGGGGGTTGAAACACTTTAAAAATCAACAATTTTTTTAGCCACGGTAGAATTCTAATTCCAACGTAGATTAATTAAGAACAAAAAACGAATCAGAAAAATGCATCGAAATTTTTTGTCAGCCCGTCTAGCAGGGTTGAAATACATTAGGAAATCAGCTATTTTCTTAGCCAAAGTAGAATTGTAATTCTAACGTAGATTAATTAAGAACAAATAAATGCATCAGAAAAATGCATTGAAATCATTTGTCAGCCCGTCTGGCAGGGTGAAATGGTGGTTGGAAGGTATTAAAAAATCAGCTATTTTTTTAGCCACGGTAGAATTTTAATTTTAACGCAGATTAATCAAGAACAAAGACATGCATCAGAAAAATGCATTGAAATCATTTGTCAGCATGTCTAGCAGGGTGAAATGGTGGTTGAAAAGATGGGTGTGAAATTATCCACATCCACATTTTAAGGTAGGACTATAATCGATAAAGTCGTGGGCGTAGAGATTATTTTTTAAATTCGAAAACAGGTCTTTTAAAATGCCATCATTTTAAATGTTAGACAGTTTCGCAATAGAAATACATACATAGGAAAACATATCAATACATTGTCAGCCCGCCTGGAAGGGTGAAATGGGGGTTGAAACACTTTAAAAATCAACAATTTTTTTAGCCACTGTAGAATTCTAATTCCAACGTAGATTAATTAAGCACAAAAAAACGCATCAGAAAAATGCATCGAAATTTTTTGTCAGCCCGTCTAGCAGGGTAAAATGGGGGTTGAAATACAAAAAAAAATCAACTATTTTCTTAGCCAAGGTAGAATTGTAATTCTAACGTAGATTAATTAAGAACAAAGAAATGCATCAGAAAAATGCATTCAAATCATTTGTTAGCCCGTCTAGCAGGGTGAAATGGGGGTTGAAAGGTATTAAAAAATTAGCTATTTTTTTAGCCACGGTAGAGTTTTAATTTTAACGTAGATTAATTCAGAACAAAGAAATGCATCAGAAAAATGCATTAAAATCATTTGTCAGCCCGTCTAGCGGGGTGAAATGGGGGTTGAAAGGTATTAAAAAATTAGCTATTTTTTAGCCACGGTAGAATTTTAATTTTAACGTAGATTAATTCAGAACAAAGAAATGCATCAGAAAAATGCATTGAAATCATTTGTCAGCCCGTCTAGCAGGGTGAAATGGGGGTTGAAAGGTATTAAAAAATGAGCTATTTTTTTAGGCACGGTAGAATTTTAATTTTAACGTAGATTAATTCAGAACAAAGAAATGCATCAGAAAAATGCATTGAAATCATCTGTCAGCCCGTCTAGCAGGGTGAAATGGGGGTTGAAAGGTATTAAAAAATTAGCTATTTTTTTAGAAACGGTAGAATTTTTATTTTAACGTAGATTAATTCAGAACAAAGAAATGCATCAGAAAAATGCATTGAAATCATTTGTCAGCCCGTCTAGCAGGGTGAAATGGGGGTTGAAAGGTATTAAAAAATTAGCAATTTTTTTAGCCACGGTAGAATTTTTATTTTAACGTAGATTAATTCAGAACAAAGAAATGCATCAGAAAAATGCATTGAAATCATTTGTCAGCCCGTCTAACAGGGTGAAATGGGGGTTGAAAAGTATGAAAAAATTAGCTATTTTTGTAGCCACGGTAGAATTTTAATTTTAACGTAGATTAATTCAGAACAAAGAAATGCATTAGAAAAATGCATTGAAATCATTTGTCAGCCCGTCTAGCAGGGTGAAATGGGGGTTGAAAGGTATTAAAAAATTGGCTATTTTTTAGCCACAGTAGAATTTTTATTTTAACGTAGATTAATTCAGAACAAAGAAATGCATCAGAAAAATGCATTGAAATCATTTGTCAGCCCGTCCAGCGGGGTACAATAGGGGTTGAAATACATTAAAATATCAACTATTTTTGTGGCCACGGTAGAATTTTATTTTTAACTAGGTTTCATTAAGAACAAAGAAACGCATCCGAAAAATGTATTGAAATTATTTGTCACCTCGTCTAGCAGGGTGAAATGGGGGTTGAAAGGTATTAAAAAATTAGCTATTTTTTTAGCCACAGTAGAATTTTAATTTAAACGTAGATTAACTAAGACCAAAGAGATGCATCAGAAAAATGCATTGAAATCATTTGTCAGCCCGTCTAGCAGGGTGAAATGGGGGTTGAAAGGTATTAAAAAATTAGCAATTTTTTT
This sequence comes from Stenurella melanura, assembly GCA_963583905.1. Classification (NCBI taxonomy): domain Eukaryota; kingdom Metazoa; phylum Arthropoda; class Insecta; order Coleoptera; family Cerambycidae; genus Stenurella; species Stenurella melanura. Next base: position 102,803,038 of record OY757317.1, read on the forward strand.
AGCCACGGTAGAATTTTAATTTAAACGTAGATTAAGGACCAAAGAGATGCATCAGAAAAATGCATTGAAATCATTTGTCAGCCCGTCTAGCAGGGTGAAATGGGGGTTGAAAGGTATTAAAAAATTAGCTATTTTTTTAGCCACGGTAGAATTTTAATTTAAACGTAGATTAACTAAGACCAAAGAGATGCATCAGAAAAATGCATTGAAATCATTTGTCAGCCCGTCTAGCAGGGTGAAATGGGGGTTGAAAGGTATTAAAAAATTAGCTATTTTTTTAGCCACGGTAGAATTTTAATTTAAACGTAGATTAACTAAGACCAAAGAGATGCATCAGAAAAATGCATTGAAATCATTTGTCAGCCCGTCCAGCGGGGTAAAATAGGGGTTGAAATACATTAAAATATCAACTATTTTTGTGGCCACGGTAGAATTTTATTTTTAACTAGGTTTCATTAAGAACAAAGAAACGCATCCGAAAAATGTATTGAAATCATTTGTCACCTCGTCTAGCAGGGTGAAATGGGGGTTGAAAGGTATTAAAAAATTAGTTATTTTTTTAGCCACGGTAGAATTTTAATTTAAACGTAGATTAACTAAGACCAAAGAGATGCATCAGAAAAATGCATTGAAATCATTTGTCAGCCCGTCTAGCAGGGTGAAATGGGGGTTGAAAGGTATTAAAAAATTAGCAATTTTTTTAGCCACGGTAGAATTTTAATTTAAACGTAGATTAAAGACCAAAGAGATGCATCAGAAAAATGCATTGAAATCATTTGTCAGCCCGTCTAGCAGGGTGAAATGGGGGTTGAAAGGTATTAAAAAATTAGCTATTTTTTTAGCCACGGTAGAATTTTAATTTAAACGTAGATTAACTAAGACCAAAGAGATGCATCAGAAAAATGCATTGAAATCATTTGTCAGCCCGTCTAGCAGGGTGAAATGGGGGTTGAAAGGTATTAAAAAATTAGCAATTTTTTTAGCCACGGTAGAATTTTAATTTAAACGTAGATTAAAGACCAAAGAGATGCATCAGAAAAATGCATTGAAATCATTTGTCAGCCCGTCTAGCAGGGTGAAATGGGGGTTGAAAGGTATTAAAAAATTAGCAATTTTTTTAGCCACGGTAGAATTTTAATTTAAACGTAGATTAAAGACCAAAGAGATGCATCAGAAAAATGCATTGAAATCATTTGTCAGCCCGTCTAGCAGGGTGAAATGGGGGTTGAAAGGTATTAAAAAATTAGCTATTTTTTTAGCCACGGTAGAATTTTAATTTAAACGTAGATTAAAGACCAAAGAGATGCATCAGAAAAATGCATTGAAATCATTTGTCAGCCCGTCTAGCAGGGTGAAATGGGGGTTGAAAGGTATTAAAAAATTAGCAATTTTTTTAGCCACGGTAGAATTTTAATTTAAACGTAGATTAAAGACCAAAGAGATGCATCAGAAAAATGCATTGAAATCATTTGTCAGCCCGTCTAGCAGGGTGAAATGGGGGTTGAAAGGTATTAAAAAATTAGCTATTTTTTTAGCCACGTAGAATTTTAATTTAAACGTAGATTAACTAAGACCAAAGAGATGCATCAGAAAAATGCATTGAAATCATTTGTCAGCCCGTCTAGCAGGGTGAAATGGGGGTTGAAAGGTATTAAAAAATTAGCAATTTTTTTAGCCACGGTAGAATTTTAATTTAAACGTAGATTAAAGACCAAAGAGATGCATCAGAAAAATGCATTGAAATCATTTGTCAGCCCGTCTAGCAGGGTGAAATGGGGGTTGAAAGGTATTAAAAAATTAGCAATTTTTTTAGCCACGGTAGAATTTTAATTTAAACGTAGATTAAAGACCAAAGAGATGCATCAGAAAAATGCATTGAAATCATTTGTCAGCCCGTCTAGCAGGGTGAAATGGGGGTTGAAAGGTATTAAAAAATTAGCAATTTTTTTAGCCACGGTAGAATTTTAATTTAAACGTAGATTAAAGACCAAAGAGATGCATCAGAAAAATGCATTGAAATCATTTGTCAGCCCGTCTAGCAGGGTGAAATGGGGGTTGAAAGGTATTAAAAAATTAGCTATTTTTTTAGCCACGGTAGAATTTTAATTTAAACGTAGATTAACTAAGACCAAAGAGATGCATCAGAAAAATGCATTGAAATCATTTGTCAGCCCGTCCAGCGGGGTAAAATAGGGGTTGAAATACATTAAAATATCAACAATATTTTTGTGGCCACGGTAGAATTTTATTTTTAACGAGGTTTCATTAAGAACAAAGAAACGCATCAGAAAAATGCATTGAAATCATTTGTCAGCCCGTCTAGCAGGGTGAAATGGGGGTTGAAAAGTATGAAAAAATTGGCAATTTTTTTAGCCACAGTAGAATTTTAATTTTAACGTAGATTAATTAAGAACAAAGAAATGCATCAGAAAAATGCATTGAAATCATTTGTCAGCCCATCTGGCAGGGTGAAATGGGGGTTGGAACGCATCAAAATGGGGGGTTTGAAATGTTTTAAAAAATCTGCTATTTTTCAGCCACGGTAGAATTTCACTTTTAATGTAGATAAATTAAGAAGTAAAATTCTACCGTGGTTAAAAAAATAGTTGGTTTTTCAATGTATTTCACACCCCCCCCTCTATCCTGCTAGATCGACTGACAAATGATTTCAATGCATTTTTCTTATACGTTTCTTTGTTCTTGATAAAACCACATTAGAAGTGAAATTCTACTCTGGCTAAAAAAATAGTTGATTTTCTATGCATTTCAACCACCCTACTAGACGGGCTGACAAATGATATGAATGCATGTTTCTGATGTCTTTTTTAGTTCTTAATTAATCTACGTTAAAATTAAAATTCCACCGTGGCTACTGGCTAGAGAAACAGTTAAATTTTTATTGCATTTCAACCCCATTTTACCCGTCTAGACGAGCTGACAAATGATTTCAATGCATTTTTCTTATATGTTTCGTTGTTCTCAATGAAACCACGTTAAAAATAAAATTCTACTGTGGCAAAAAAAATTGTCGATTTTTTAATGCATTTCAACCTCCATTTTACCCTGTTAGACGGGCTGACAAATGGTTTCAACGCATTTCTCTGATGCGTTTTCTTTGTTCTTAATTAATCTACGTTAAAATTAAAAATCTACTATGGCTAAAAAAATATCTGATTTTTTAATATCTTTCAACCCCCCATGTCACCCTGCTAGACGGGCTGACAAGTGATTTGAAAGCATTTTTCTGATGCGTTTCGTTGTTCTCAGTGAAACCACGTTAAAAATAAAATTCTACTGTGGCTAAAAAAATATCTGATTTTTTAATATCTTCCAACCCCCATTTCACCCTGCTAGACGGGCTGACAAATGATTTCAAAGCATTTTTTCTGATGCGTTTCGTTGTTCTCAATGAAACCACGTTAAAAATAAAATTCTACTGTGGCTAAAAAAATATCTGATTTTTTAATATCTTCCAACCCCCATTTCACCCTGCTAGACGGGCTGACAAATGATTTCAAAGCATTTTTCTGATGCGTTTCGTTGTTCTCAATGAAACCACGTTAAAAATAAAATTCTACTGTGGCTAAAAAAAATATCTGATTTTTTTAATATCTTCCAACCCCCATTTCACCCTGCTAGACGGGCTGACAAATGATTTCAAAGCATTTTTCTGATGCGTTTCGTTGTTCTCAATGAAACCACGTTAAAAATAAAATTCTACCGTGGCTAAAAAAATAGCTGATTTTTTAATATCTTTCAACCCCCATTTCACCCTGCTAAACGGGCTGACAAATGATTTCTATGCATGTTTCTGATGCGTTTCTTTGTTCTTAATTAATCTACGTTAAAATTAAAAATTCTACTGTGGCTAAAAAAATTGCTGATTTTTTAATACCTTTTAACCCCCATTTCACCCTGCTAAACGGGCTGAAAAATGATTTCAATGCATTTTTCTGATGAATTTCTTTGTTCTTAATTAATCTGCGTTAACATTAAAATTCTACCGGTGCTAAAAAAATTGCTAATTGTTTAATACCTTTCAACCCCCATTTCACCCTGTCAGACGGGCTGACAAATGATTTAAACGCATTTTTCTGATGAGTCTCTTTGTTCTCAATGAAACCACGTTAAAAATAAAATTCTACCGTGGCCACAAAAATAGTTGATATTATTGAATTTCAACCCCCATTTTACCCCGCTGGACGGGCTGACAAATGATTTCAATGTATTTTTCTGATGCGTTTCTTAGTTCTTAATTAATCTACGTTAAAATTAAAATTCTACTGTGGCTAAAAAATAGCTGATTTTTTAATACCTTTCAACCCCCGTTTCACCCTGCTAGACGGGCAGACAAATGATTTCAATGCATTTTTCTGATGCATTTCTTTATTCTTAATTAATCTACGTTAGAATTACAATTCTACCATGGCTAAGAAAATAGTTGATTTTTTAATGTATTTCAACCCCCATTTAACCCTGCTAGACGGCCTGACAAAAAATTTCGATTTATGTTTCTGATGCGTTTCTTTGTTCTTAATTAATCTACGTTAAAATTAAAACTCTACCGTGGCTAAAAAAATAGCTAATTTTTTAATACCTTTCAACCCCCATTTCACCCTGCTAGACGGGCTAACAAATGATTTGAATGCATTTTTCTGATGCATTTCTTTGTTCTTAATTAATCTACGTTAGAATTACAATTCTACCTTGGCTAAGAAAATAGTTGATTTTTTTTTGTATTTCAACCCCCATTTTACCCTGCTAGACGGGCTGACAAAAAATTTCGATGCATTTTTCTGATGCGTTTTTTTGTGCTTAATTAATCTACGTTGGAATTAGAATTCTACAGTGGCTAAAAAAATTGTTGATTTTTAAAGTGTTTCAACCCCCATTTCACCCTTCCAGGCGGGCTGACAATGTATTGATATGTTTTTCTATGTATGTATTTCTATTGCGAAACTGTCTAACATTTAAAATGATGGCATTTTAAAAGACCTGTTTTCGAATTTAAAAAATAATCTCTACGCCCACGACTTTATCGATTATAGTCCTACCTTAAAATGTGGATGTGGATAATTTCACACCCATCTTTTAGTTTACTTAATTTTTATTTAAAAGAATTCCAGAAAATAATGTTATCGTTAATTGTAATTGTAATACACTCAGATTTTGAGAATAGTGTCCAAGTCTTAAAGTTATTGGTATGGAGATATGGAGAAGTATTTAATTTTTGTTATCTGAAACAACACGAAACAATCGCGAGGGCTGTAGAACTTTGCCCCGAATCTTTGGAGTTAATAGAAAAGGTTACAAATTCATAGAAAAAATATACCTAGATTAAAAATATTTCCTGTTTGTGTTATCAAACTGTCAAAGGATAGATACCAAGATAGTTAAAGCTTTTTTCCATATCGAAATCGGAAAACTAAATCATTTGTACTTAGATCCTGGGCATATTTATTAGATATTTTACAATTCAGGAAAGTCAATAAACTCCATATTTAGTACACAATTCTGTTACACATTACGTACATCGCCTTATCGGTCTTTCGAGTACTTTGCAAGATAAGAAACTCTAAGTTGATACTATCTACAATTCTACCAAAATATACAGGGTGTCCCGATTTGCATATGCCAAACTTCACTAAGTAATAGAACTTTTCAAAATAAGAAAAAGAGTTCCTATAAACATGGGTCGGGAAGTGATTAGATACAGGGTGTTCAATTCTCCTGAAAATGTTTTTTATGAATATTTTCGAAACATCTAAAGATAAACAAATGATAATTTACACAGGAATTTAACTTTTTATGCTTTTTAAGAAAAAATGACAACTATGTACGAAAATCATTCAGGAGCGGGGGAAACTGGGGGGGGGGGGTTATGGATAATTTAGCCCCAACTTCATTGTGTGACACTTTTAAATTAATTTATGAGCAGAACTTAAACATTTGTTTAACAAAAGAAGTCTCTTGTGTTTTTTCTCTAAAATTATCAGTTTTTGAGTAAATCTTATCTGAACTTTATTAATTAATAACCATTGTTACCTGCATTCCTGGTATGTAGGAGTGTTCCGTGATTGTAATGTTTGTAACAAATGAAAAATAATCTAGCATGCAATGCCAGAATGACAATAATGATATTGTTTTTTGGTTTTTTGTAGTTCATTGTTCTGTAGTTTTATTATTTCCCTTTGGAAAAAGTGTTCTATTGAAAAGTAAAAAATGGTCATGTTTAGTAATGTGGAGTACGCGGATATTCATTTTATTTATGGATATTGTAGTCGAAACGCGAATGCGGCGGTATGCGAATATCGCAAGATTTCCTAATAGAAGTAATCCATCTAAAGATGTTTTTATTCGAACCCTCATAGAATTTAGAAATGTTGGACTTAAATGAGATCCAAGAAATGAAGAACGCGAAATAGGCGATTTAAAAACATAATTTTGGCCAAATTTAACAATAATAATAAATTAAGTATCAGGAGAGCGGTCCAACAGCTGCGTGCGCAAGCTGTGCATATTTCCAAAAACAAAGTTTTTCTGATTCTGAAAAATGACCACTCGTATGCAGCCACTCCAAAGCCTTCAACCAGGTGATCCCGAAAGGCGTATCAATTTTTGTAATTGGTTTATAAATGCCGTGGAACAAGATCCCGATTTCGGAAGTAAAATTATTTGGACTGATGAAGCTACCTTTAACCATAATGGATCGGTTAATTTTAATAATTCAAGAATCTGGGCTCATCAGAATCCTCATATAATTCGCCCTAGGGCATTTCAACAGGAGTTTAGCCGTTAATGTATGGTGTGGTGTTATAAACGGGACTTTTTGTGGGCTCCACATCCTTCCTCCCCGTTTATGGACCATTATTAATGTTGGTTTTTTGAAAAACCATTTTTTTCAATACCTCGAGGATATTCCTCTTAATTTAAGAAATGAATGCTGGTTTCAAATGGACGGAGCTCCTGCACATTTTGTTGTTGAGAACCGTTTGTGGGTAAACAATAGTTATCCTGAACGGTGGATCGGTTGATTAGGTACAAGAGCCTGGCCACCCCGTTCGCCGGATTTAACTCCAGTGGATTTTTTTGTCTGTGGCTATTTAAAGGACAAAGTCTACGCAATCCCTGTAAACACGAGAGAAGAGTTAATAGAAAGAATTCTCGAAGAACGTAAAAATTTGCGGGCTAATTCCGATTTCATTCGTAAAGCTACACACTCTGTACGGCGCAGATGTCAGAAATGTGTGAAGCTGGCGGAATACACTTTGAACAACTCCTTGTAATTTGTAATTTACCTTACTTTAATCCAATTCATTGTTATCTAATAAAAAATAATGTAATCGAATTTTGCTTTACTGTTATTGTTTTTCTGTTCTGCTAAAATTATTCTAAAAAACTATTCCCGAATAAAGTTCAGATAAAATTTACTCAGAAACTGAAAATTTTAGAGAAAAAACACTACACTTTTTTGTGTAGAAAACTTCAAATTTGTAAGTTCTGCTCATAAATTAATTTAAAAGTGTCACGCAATAAAGTTGGGGCTAAATTATATCTAGCCCCCCCCCCCCCAGTTTCACCCGCTCCCGAATGATTTTCGTATGTAGTTGTAATTTTTTCTTAAAAAGCATAAAAAGTTAAATTCCTGTGTAAATTATCATTTGTTTATTTTTAGACGTTTCGAAAATATTCATAAAAAAACATTTTCAGGAGAATTCCTTGAACACCCTGTATCTCGGAAACTAATCACTTCCCGACCCATGTTTATAGGAACTTTTTTTATTTTGAAAAGTTGTATTACTTAGTGAAGTTTGGCCTATGCAATCCTGGACACCCTGTATTTATTACCCCATTATCTATTTGAAAATATCTATATAAGCTTTGCATTTTCGAAGCTGGTAAGAGTACAGAAACTTGAGATTAGGTGTATATACTATAAGCCAAGGCACCAGATTTCTTTATAATATTTTTCAACCCCCTCCACCGCCTCCACTCCATTTAAAGAAGTTATAAAATGAAATTTGGTACACGTATGTATTGTAATGACGTCTGATTGAAATGATTACGTTAAAGGGGTGGAGAGGAGGGGTGTATTGGGGAAATAAGTAGTGCAACCTAATAAGAGTCCAGAATCTTCACTTTTGGCGTATATACAGACTGTCTATTTTACGAGGGCTACACCAAATATCTCGCTTAATATCTATTGTAGAAGAATAAAGTTTTAGAAACAGTTATCCCATTTTTTGTGAGCTATATTTCAGTAAAAAGAAATTTGAAATCCATAGCCTACTTTATGAGATATATTACAAAAACCTGAAAAATAGGAAAACCACAAACGGTTATAGCTTCCTTATTTGAGGAGATACGAAAAAAGTTAAAGGAATGAAAGTTGACGGCAAAGACAATAAGAATAATAACGTGTAACAAAAAAATCGAAAAATGCAGTTGGCTTTGACATACGCTATTGTGCAAAAATGAAAAATACATATCTCAAAATAGGCCATGACGCCATTAAGTAATTCCGTTATTTTTTTCTCATTCCAACGATATAAAACATGTCACAGAAATTTTAACCGATAGTGTCAATATTTAATATTTTACGAATACCACAATTCATATAATTGAATCGTAACAATCAGCTGTGCCATAATAATAAAAATTCACTTTATAATAATTATAATTCCGTAATTATTTATTACAATTTAATACAAACCAATAAATATCTCATAAATAAAAATACAAGTACAAAACGAACATCCAAAGAAAAAAACGAAAAACTATGTATAACAGTACTACCTACTACTATATTGAAAAGAAATTGTGTGTATTTATTTTTCTAACTACAAATGCTCAAATTGTGCACCATGCATTCTGACACATAAACGTGCTCTACGAGACACGTCACGCATAACGTTTTGGAGCATTTCAGGAGTAATTGCCTCACATGCGTTTCGAATTCTGGTTTTGATGTCCTCAATATTTTCAGGGGCAGTTTGAAATACCTCGTCTTTAATGTAACCCCAGACGAAAAAATCCAAGGGAGTAATATCTGGTGATCGAGCTGGCCATAGAATGGGTCCATAGGTGCCTATCCAGCTATCTGGCATAACTTGATTTAAATAATTTGTACGTATTACAGCAGTGTGAGGTGGAGCCCCATCTTGTTGAAAATATGAATAATTTAATCTTTCTGCCACTGTTAATTCATAAAGAAAATCTTGAAATTCGTTTTGCAGGAAATTAAGGTATCTACGAGCGGTTAATTTGCCATCATAAAAATAAGGTCCAATTACTTTAGTCCCTAAAAGACCCAACCAAACATTCGTAGAAAATCTTTCTTGGAAAGCAGTCTCTCTGCAGTCTGCACCAATGTGTATCTTCTCGTGTCCACTTATAATGCATATTTCTATTGAAAAATCCATTATTAGAAAAATTTGATTCGTCCGACCAAAGAATTTTGCTACATATCAGCGCGTCATTCCTTTTCTTATTTAATAACCATCTACAAAATCTTACTCTCCTTGGCTTATCTCCCTCATTTAAATGTTGAACTTTCCTCATTTTGTAGCATCGAAATCCGTCTTTTTTTTCAATATTTTTCTTGCACTGTCTTTTTTTATGCGACAGTTTCTCTGAATTTGTCTCAAAGAGGTTTCCTCATTTTGGTTAACATAATTCATTACTCTATTCACTTTTCTTACATTATCCGCAACATGCGCTCGCCTTACTACTTTTTTTGAAAATGAACCGTGCGTTTTTAGATTTTGAACTAACTTCCTAAACATAGTTCGATTTGGCTGCGAAGCATCTGGAAATCTGTCTCCGTAAACCGTGACTGCCATCTCAGCGTCAAAATTGCACTGACAATAAATGCTAATCATATCGAATTTGTTATTATTGGTGTACACCATAATTACTGATATAAAATTTGTCTTAGAACTCGACAACGCAACATACAACGTCTGTCAAATTTATTAATAACTGTATACATTGTTTTTCACTAATTATGGCACAGCTGATTGTTACGATTCAATTATATGAATTGTGGTATTCGTAAAATATTAAATATTGACACTATCGGTTAAAATTTCTGTGACATGTTTTATATCGTTGGAATGAGAAAAAAATAACGGAATTAATGGCGTCATGGCCTACTTTGAGATATGTATTTTTCATTTTTGCACAATAGCGTATGTCAAAGCCAACTGCATTTTTCGATTTTTTTGTTACACGTTATTATTCTTATTGTCTTTGCCGTCAACTTTCATTCCTTTAACTTTTTTCGTATCTCCTCAAATAAGGAAGCTATAACCGTTTGTGGTTTTCCTATTTTTCAGGTTTTTGTAATATATCTCATAAAGTAGGCTATGGATTTCAAATTTCTTTTTACTGAAATATAGCTCACAAAAAATGGGATAACTGTTTCTAAAACTTTATTCTTCTACAATAGATATTAAGCGAGATATTTGGTGTGGCCCTCGTAAAATAGACAGTCTGTATGCTGGAAACCAACGTCTCAAATTTTTTTATGACATCTGCCTCAAATATGACCAATTATTTAGACATACCAGAATGCAAATATGGTCAAGATGTTTTCCATTAAAGTAGTGATTCCTTAGGCAGTGGTTGGGGTACCCAAAATTCATCTTTGCTTTCAATCATTACTATTAATTCTCTACACTTTTTATTATATTCATGTTATTATAATGAAGTTGTAATTTATTAATGCAAACGTTATGCTCTTTGATTTCGTTATTTTATTTCGATTTAAACGAGGTACAAAAACATTGGTGTTTTGTGAGAAACAGCCTTGATTTTGGCTCTGCCAAACAGGATGGAATAAATAATCATACTTTTTAATTCCATTCTGATTTGCTCTAGCCTACCTATTTCTTGTATTTTGTAATGTTTATACATGATGCACTTATTTCTTGTGTGTGGTCCTAAGCCAAATAGATGCCGTTAGTCCTGTGTTATTACGACTAGTTAAACATATATACAGGAACTAAATATTTGGGTACATATACATTTCCATTCGAGTTAAACCTTGTTTTTTTACTTTTGTAATTATTTGATTTACACAGTTCACTGGTACGCTTTTAAAGGGCTGGGGAATGAAAGCAGGGGATATGGTTGGTTTATTTTTGTACTAGCTTTGTATTTATTTTAAATGCCAGGATTGTGTTGTTTAACACTTAGAAAGGTATATTAACGATGCTGAAGTTATTTTTATTACGGTTTTAATAGTTTTGTGGAATGCCGATAGATTTTTTTCGTGCCATCATTGGATTCACCTGAAATCATACTCTTATTTCCTGCTGACAAGGCCCAGCTGTTTTCACTATCCTCCTGCCAGGTTATGTTTTATGTTAGATGGTACGTAATTACTACTTTCCTGTTTGATAAAAACATGTTCAAGACCAAGCAATTTCAGAAATAGTGGTGATGAAAGCTGTGATCTTGATATAATTTGAAAGGTTTGTTATTCAGGTTGCACTGGTAGGGTCGGTGGGAGGGAACTGGTAGTAGACAAGGCGAAAACCTCGCATTCATATGAAAAGAATGCCACAAGCGATTTTTTTGAATATTCACGTTCGGGAAATGCCCCCGAATAAGGATCAAGATTTTGCTGGACGAAAATTTGGCCCCAATTTTTTTTAAAACAAATGCATAAATCGCTTTTTTTCGAGCAGAATTTTGTTTTTTTTTGACATTTTAAACGAAAAGGGTCTTTTGTCATTTTTTCGTAAAGTCGACTGTTGCCGACTTATAAATAATTTAATGTTTGAAAAAACGCAAAAAGGGCCATTTTCAAGGTTGATATACTATATTAAAAAATAATTTTTTTTTGAGTTCACCAAAATTATTATACGATCTTTCAAGACCCATTACTAAAATCCTGAAGAGTAGGTAAGTGCGGATTTTTTCATTCTAAAGCTTAAATTTGTATCTGTTAAATAGACGTTTTTAGCCGGGCGCGCGCTCTTTCAATTATTTATAAGTCGGAAACGGGCAACTTTAGGAAAAAATTACAAGAGACCTTTTTTATTTAAAATGACCAAAAAAACCTAAAAAAAATCATTCGGGTCAAAATAAGCGATTTTTGCATTTGTTTAAAAAAAAATAGTGTTATGTATTACACCCCCTTGAAACTGGAGATGACACGCCTATGCCTAATAGTGACTAGAAACTTGTAGAAAGAGAGAGTTTTCTAGAGTGTGGTGGGAGAAGATGACTCTAGAGGCAATTTCAGAGTATATACGGCGCCACTCCCGGCCGAAGAGGAAGAAGTTCTATTAAAGTGAAATTTAGTAACGAAAGTGAGGTTATAAATTCGAAGTGTAAATATAAACATTGTAAAAGTTAGTTTAGAAGTATTTGTGTAATCAGTAAATTATTAAATAAAGTGTTAGTGGTTTACCCCTTGTTAAAATTATTTAGAACCCACGGATTTCCTATAGGGTGAAAACACGCAACAATAGTTTTAAAAAATCGATAAAGGCATTTACACAGAACTTTCCTCGTTATTTGTGCATGGCTGTCACTCTAAAAAATTATTAATTACGAAATGACATTGAGAATATTAATCGGAATATAGTTATTGCTATTATTACAAAGAAAACCTGATAACTTTTGATCAAAAAAATATACAGAGTGCTCATCCAATAGCAAAAGTTCAATACTAAATATGGAAGGCTTGCGAAAATACCTTTACAAATGTCCACCATGACTGAACAACTATTTCTTGGGATGACCAACCTGTACATTTTTCAATAAAAGTATTGTTATGAATTACACCCCCTTGGAAAAGGAGATGGTACGCCTATGCCTAGTGATTGTGACTGGAAGCCAAGAGAATAAAACGGACTTTTCTGGAATGTTGTTGAAGATTCTTGATTACTTCTAGATGGATCTAGAGATTCCAATTCGGAGTATATAAGGCGCGATTACCAGCGCGGAAGGGAAAGTTTATTTGAGAAGTAACACGTTCGGGAAAAAGTGAGGTTAAAGTAAACAAAGTATTGTATAGTCAGTAAATTGTTAAATAAAGTGTTAGTAGTGTTTAATCTCTTGTTAAAATTATTTAGAACCCACGGATTCATACAGGGTGTTTCCTAAAAGGTGGAAATCCGTAACATTTTGGTGTCGGAAGCGGAATTTTGACAAGAGGATTTTTCGGGAGTGTTGAGAAGACTAGGACAGTATTCTCGGAGTTAGTGCTAACACAGGAAGGACTAATTTACTGGACATTGTTCGAGGTTTATTTTCGAACAGGAAAAATAGTGTTTAAGTGCATTTTTGAGACATTTTTGGAACATTTTGTTGGACATTAGAGGTTAAGTGACAAAGACTCTAAATAAAAGACTTTCTCGTGCTGTTTTGCGATTTCTCTGGACAATTGCATTACCGATATTGACGTGATTAATAAATTTTGTTGATTTTATTATAATTATATGCCGGTAACAACCAGAAGCATGGCATCCGAACAACAAATGCAGGACTTTATGGCCCAAATGCAAAAAATGATGATGGATCAGGAAAGAAAACGCCAGGAAGAGAAAGAGGAACGTGAAAGAAAACAACAAGAAAAAGAACAAAAACGCCTACAGGAAAAAGAAGAACAAGAACAAAAGCGTCAAGAGGAAAAACAAGAAGAAGAAAAACGACATCAAGACGAAGAGAAACGACGTCAGGAAGAATTGAGAAAAATCATGCAAGACTTGGACATTAAACAACAAAAAGAAAGAGACGAACTAAGGAAAATTATAGAAGGCCAACAGAGTGCCATATTTGCCATCACTGAAGAACTTAAAAATAAAGTCGAGCAAGAAGTAAGCGAAGTGAAAGAAAAAGTAGACAAGGTTGAAGAGAAAATGCACCAGGTAGAAGGAGAAATTGACCAGCTTAAACAACAGTTGAGGACAAGAGGAAACCAGCAAGTGGTGTCATCAGGCCAGCAATTAAAAATTCCCTCCTTTGATGGTCAAAATTCCTGGATGACTTACAAGACACAGTTTGAGGCAGCAGCGAGTGCTAACAACTGGAATGACGAAGAGAAGGCTAAGGCATTAATCGTGGCTTTAAGAGGCCAAGCGTTGGAGTTGCTCCAGACAATTCCGGCAGACCAACAACGGAATTTTAGAGTTTTAGAAGCTGCCTTAGATCTACGATATGGAGATCAACACCTTGCTCAAGTATACCAGACCCAGCTGAAAGTGCGCATTCAGAAAGCTGGAGAGAGTCTGCAAGAATTTGAAGCTGCGGTGGAAAGACTGGCACACTTAGCATACCCTAATGCGCCAAAAGAATTTAAAGAGCAATTGGCAGTGGGGGCATTCCTAGATGGGATAAGGGACGAGGAAATCAGACGAGTCCTCAGGCTATCCCGACATAAAAGTAGTAGTGAAGCCTTGGTGCATGCACTAGAGGTAGAAGCTGTCTATAGGGATACTCCAAAGTCAAGAGTACGGGCTATGGCGCTGGAAGAATCGCAGTCAGAAAAGGAGAACCAGAACCCTATGTTGGCCGATATACATAAAATGTTCAGTCAATTACTGGCTCAAGTGGATACTGCAGAAAGACAAGGCAAGCCAAGTGGAGGTATTAAATGCTACAACTGCGGCAAGATAGGACATATCAAACGAGACTGTCGACAGCGGAACTCGAGGAAAGTGAATGTTGGAAACAGGGCAGAGACACAGAATAAACAAAGTAGTGGAAGGCCAAGTGGACGGCGTATGAAATGCTACAGGTGCGGGGAACTAGGACATATCCAGCTTGAATGTCCACAGAGGAGCTTGGAGAGAGTGAAGGCCGGAGATGCTGTGAAGCCAAGGGGAAAACCAGAGGAAGCCGGTACCAGAGAGGCTGTGACAGATAACGAACGTGGTGCCCCTAGAGAAGTGAAGATTTCCCAGCTTCGGAGCATTACAGAAAGGCCACCACTTCAAGGATATGACGATAAAACGAAACCTGAGAGAAATGCAAACGTTTCATCCGGAAGAAGGTACAAGGAAGGTTGCAAGTACTACTACCAGGAGAAACTGCAGGTCAAGGGAGCAGTCAACACTGTCAAGGTGGAAGTGCCGGATGATAGGGCAGATGAAGCGCTCAGACAAGAGCAACTAAACGATGTGGAAATTGGGCCTATATTGAAAGCCAAAGAAAGAGGAACTCGTCCAAAATGGAAGGATGTTTCGGGCAAAAGAGTGGGGCTGAAGGCACTATGGGCGCAGTGGGACTCACTGAAAGTCATGAACGGGCTGTTGCGGAGAGCATGGGAAAGCCCGGATGGAAAACAGCTGGTTATGCGTCTAGTGATTCCCAGGTGTCGAGTTGCGAAGGTGCTTCAGGAAGTGCACAGTGGAACATCCGATGGACACTTCGGTGTTAACAAGACCCTGAAGAAAATACGAGAACGATTTTATTGGATAAGAAGTCGTCAGGATGTGGAGGCTTGGTGTCGCAAATGCAAGATTTGTGCAGCCAGTAAGGGACCACAGACTGGAAGTAAGGGTGAAAAGAAGCAGTTCAGCGCCGGAGCTCCTTTCAAGAGGTTGGCTAACAATATAGCGGAGCCATCACCAGCCAGTGACAGAATGAAGGCTCGATATGACCGTAAGGGTAGTTCAGAAGGATTCAAGGCGGGAGATCTGATTTGGCTGTACAACCCACAGCGGAAGAAAGGAAGGTCACCGAAACTTCAACCACCTTGGGATGGACCGTACACTGTTATTACCCGAATTAATGATGTCGTCTATCGGATTCAACGAAGCAAAAAGTCCAAGATGAAGATCGTGCATTTGGACAGATTGGCGAAATACATCGATGATTCTGGGTTGCCTGACCGGGACGATCAGGCTTAAGGAGGGGGCAGTGTTATGAATTACACCCCCTTGGAAAAGGAGATGGTACGCCTATGCCTAGTGATTGTGACTGGAAGCCAAGAGAATAAAACGGACTTTTCTGGAATGTTGTTGAAGATTCTTGATTACTTCTAGATGGATCTAGAGATTCCAATTCGGAGTATATAAGGCGCGATTACCAGCGCGGAAGGGAAAGTTTATTTGAGAAGTAACACGTTCGGGAAAAAGTGAGGTTAAAGTAAACAAAGTATTGTATAGTCAGTAAATTGTTAAATAAAGTGTTAGTAGTGTTTAATCTCTTGTTAAAATTATTTAGAACCCACGGATTCATACAGGGTGTTTCCTAAAAGGTGGAAATCCGTAACAGTATAATAGGTGCATATGCCAAATATTATTTCCATCTGCCACATTTTCAATCCCACATTCACGTAATGGAGTGGAATTATAGTGTTTTAATTTTTTTTTTAATTTTCCAAAAATGTTGGTAAAAAATTTTTTAATTTTTTTTTCTTCTGAAATAGGTTTAGAATGTCATGAAACGTAGAAATTTGAAATTAGAGCAAAAAGGAAAGTTTCCTTCTATTCTACAGTAGTGGTAAAAAAAAGTTTACAAATTTAAAAATCATATTTTTTTAAAAAATTGGTTTAGAATGCCATGAAACGTGAAAATTTTAAATTTGAGCAAATAAAAAAAAATTTTCCATCTATTTTAGTGCTAAAAATTTTTTCAAGAATGTTGGTGAAAAAAATTTCAAAATTGTTTTTTCCTGAACCTGAAAATTTTAAATTTGAGAAAAAAAATGTTTTCGTCTATTCTGTAGTAGTGATAGATTCAAAATGTTTGCATTTTTTTTTAATTCTTCAAAAACGTTAAATTTGTTTGAATAGTTTTAAAATGCCATGGAAACGTGGAAATTTTAAATCTGAACGAAGAAAAAAAATTTTCCGTCTATTTTAGTGGTAAAATTTATTCAAAAATGGTAAAAGAAAATTCAATTTTTTTTTTAATAGATTTAGAACGTTACGAAACGTGGAAATTTTAAATTTGAAGAAAGAAAAAAGTGTTCCATCTATTTTAGTGGTAAAATTTTTTTCAAAAATGGTAAAATTTTTAAAAATATTTTTTTTTAATAGGTTTAGAATGCCATAAAACGTGAAAATTTCAAATTTGAACAAAGAAAAATTTTTTTTCATATATTTTAGTGGTAAAAAATTTTTCAAAAATTTTCAATTTTTTTTTTCTGAAATAGGTTTAGCGTGTCATGAAACGTGAAAATTTTAAATTTGAGCAAAAAAATTTTTTTTCACTATTTATCCCGTTTAGACGGTTCACCTTGTATATTTTCCAGTGAAAGTGTAACCATTTCTTCGCTACCTACCAAATTTGACTGCTCTCCGTCAAGTAGTTTTTTAGTTAATGCACCAACAGACAGACAGACAGACGTCTAGACAGACTGACGAAATAGAAAAACCTATATTTTCGTAATCTATGTGATCTGAAACGTCAAAATCCGTAAAAATTTTGAAGGGTGATTTTTTATCGAATACAATACTTCCCTTCGGTATGCGATAATCCTTTTCGAGATATATCGAGAAAGACCGTAAAAATCGGCTTTTCTTGTTCTCCCTGTATTTCTTTCAAGTTTACGTTTAAATACTTACTAACAACCATTGCTCACCACAAGCGGAAAAAGTTTTTAAAAAATTTAAAAATATCTTTTATTATTCGAGATATATCGATTTTTCGAAAATATGTCGTTCTCGAAAATCGGCCAGACTTGCTCAACGGAGGGTTCTACAGTTATAATCTTGGGCTCATTTTCTTTATTTGTTATGCATTACACCCCCCTATGATACGCCTATGCCTAATAGTGACTGGAAACTTGTAGAAAGAGATAGAGTTTTCTAGAGTGTGGTGGGAGAATATTCTCGATTCTGTTCTGGATGGATCTAGAGGCAATTTTGAGATATATAATACGAAATCGACGGCGGAGAGGAAGAAGTTTATTAAAAGTTAATAGCGAAAGTGAGGTTAAATATCAAGTAAACAAAGTGTAAAGGTTATTTTGGTTAATTAAGAAATATTGTATAATCAGTAAATTATTAAATAAAGTGTTAGTGGTATACCCCTTATTAAAATTATTTAGAACCCACGGATTTTCATACAGGGTGTTTCCTAAAGGGTGGAAAACACGGAACAATATAGAGTGGTCCTATCATGCTGTAAAAGAATTGTAACGTTTTATTAATATTAAGGGTAAATAAATGGCTTTAAAATAATTGCATTTATTTAGGTTATGTTTTAAAAAAATAAGTTTACAGAAATTACATACAGGTATCGATTACTGACAATTTTTAACGAATTTACAAAAAGAAATTTTTGTCCTACGACTTTCTGGTACCCAGAAGAAATTAAAATTGGCAAAATTATTTAAAAAAAGAAACAACATAAAAAAATGCAATTATTTTAAAGCCATTTATTTACCCTTAATATTAATAAGATCATTTCAATTCATTTAGAGTATGATAGTACATCTCTTTGTAAAAAAGAATGAGCCCAAGATCGTTTCTGTAGAACCCGTTGAGCAAGCCGATTTTCGAGAACCCTTTTTTTCGAAAAATCTATATATCTCGAAAAATAAAAGATATTTTTTTATTTTTCAAAAACTTGCTTTTTCGGCTTGCCGTGAGCTATACCTGCGGTTAGCAGTAAGTATTTAAACGTAAATTTGAAAAAGATACAGAGAAAACAAGAAAAGCCGATTTTTACGGTTTTCTCGATATGTCTCGAAAAGTGTTACCGCAATTGATACTTTAAAAAATAGCAGTCGAAAAGCCTTTTTAGCACCTACAACTTTCTCATTCAACTTTTTTCGATTAGAGTCATATTTTTTTTTATTTGCTGTTTTTTTCAACTTCTTCAATTTTCTAGGTTAAGTTCGACGCCTCGGATCGAGTCCATCGAAACACAAATCTGTCTTAGAATTTTCACTTCTATACAACCATATTTTTTATTTCCGGGTATTAATTTTGGTATATATTTCTACCTATTGATTGGGCTATTATAAGCAGTACTACAGACTATATACATAAATCAGACGTATCACTTAATAAAATTCCCCACCCATAAATGACAAAACCTGAGTGAAGCGTTTTCTTTATATGGCGAGCTATTTTTCATCTTCCCATTGGTCGCTTGTGACAGAACTCATGCTCGACCCCTAATCATCCGAGACCGTCATCTTTAGTCAAGAATATTGGCACGCCCGTTGGTCAAAACATGACGAAAGTTCGCACTACGGTCGGACCTTTGTGACGTATGATCAACTTGAGCAGAGACTGCTTCAAATAATTGTGGCGGGTGTGACTTTGTAAACCAGTGTCAGGGTTATTTCATTCTTAAACTGAATAGATTATAAAAAATCATAATCTGTACCTCGAGAATCTCTAGATACCGATTTTCAGACGAATCAGACGTAAATTACAAAACGTAACCCTCCATATTGACGCCTCCATTTTGATTTGTTAAATTTTGACAAAATATTTATAACCTGCAACCTCGACAATCGTCAGGTACCGATTTTCAGTCGAATCAGACGATAAATGGTACGAGTTGTCTGCCATATTGACGCCGCCATTTTGAACTTTTGAATTTCGCTCACATATTTATAATCTGCTACCTCAAAATCCCACAAACACCAATTTTTAGTGAAATTGAATATTAAATACCAATAAATCGTCCACCATCTTGGAAACGCCATCTTGGATTTTTAAATACGACAACTGGAAATGGGTGAAAATTGAATCGCACGATGGTGTTACATACAAAGTTACAAGTCGTGCTGATAAAAACGTGTTAATTAAAACATCTAAAGCGCCAAGAGTGATATTTTATCCGAGATTTTACATAGTGCCTCTCCAAAATTATTATTTAAAAATACAGTATAGAATTTTTCGTTTCTTAAACACCACGACTGGTGCATTTACCTCGTGCACACATTTTCTCAAAGAAACGTTCTTATTTTACAATAGAAAACATCCCGTTTTGATAGTTAACATCGTAAAGAACAAACAAGCACATAGCATTTTTTCGAGTAATCATCTAATCGTCATTAATTAAATCTTGCGTCGTCCAACGCTCATTACCAAGTTCAATATAAAATAATTAATTTCGCGATGACACGCTGGCTTACATTGGCGTCATATTCGTAACATCAACAATACAAGATATGGTCGAGTCCTTTTTTGGCATCTCCACACTTAATGTGCAGAATTTTTAAATTATCATTATTAAATTGTATGCTAATTATCCAGCAGGCATTCGTTGTGTCAAGAATGACATTATAGACGATATAGTGTTTATATTTATAACGTACATCGGTTGTTATTTTTAGTAACGAACGCTCAGTATAAGATTGTGCTGGTATAATATTTAGAGATGACTGGTGAGTGAACAATTATAAAGATTTAATTGCTACATAATTATTTTTATCATTAGGCAGGGCTGTAATCCACATTTCGCGCATTTAACAGTTCTGTAGTTTGAACAAGGTTCTTGGCCTTTTCAAATTGTTAACTTTCAATCTGTAACCATCGAATTTTAAAAACAAATTAATCCAGCATTGCTTTTTTTATGTGTTATTAAGTTTTCTAAAATCTATCAGCAGTATCTTTAAGATCTTTATATATATATATATACACTCTACTTCCATTTAGATCTGTAGCCAGTTATAAATTGTAGAGGGTGGGATGCCAGTTCCAATCCTTACAATTTACAAAAACTGCAAACCAGTTCCAGGTAATTCTAATTGTTCTGGATGGGTGTTCAAATGTTCTCAGGGAGTGCCGAGTGCCTCCTAGCACCCACCTTGCAACAGACCAAGTGCTTATTGATAATAATTTTAAAAAAAATTGATACGAGTTCGAATTGTGATTAGTGTTAAAATATCCGTTTTTTATATCTCAAAGGCTGTACGAAGTACAGGGTTATTTTGGGATATTTTGACCCTGCCTTAACTTTCTTATTTTTAGCGTTCTAAAAAAAATTATTTAGTTGTAGGGTTGCATCTATATTTAAAAAGAATACAACTACAAAAACAATAACCAAGATAGATCGTGTGGAACGGGACGGGCCGGAGGTTGGGGGCATACAAAGGCCCTGGATCTGCCGGTCATCACCAAAGAGCTTAACAAATAGAGGAGACAAGCTCCATAAGCGTAATGTATAAGCAGCGGGAGGCTGTAGGCTTTTCATCCCTCTCACACGGTTCGTTCTCTCTTTGTCGCATAGTACATGAGGGGTGGTGACGATTGACGACATTTGATGTTATTTGTTGGAAATCAAAGAGCGCCGGGTAAGGCTGTGTTGCTTTGTAAAACAGTGGAGAGAGAGGGTACGAGGTGTGCCGGGTGTGCGACAAGGACGAAGAGCCTACCGTCTCCAAGGCAACCAAACCGCGACTCCCGGCAAATCGCCAGCTTGTCTTCTCTAGTTATTAAACTCTTTGGTCATCACTCAATCAGATGACCGGCGTCTCCTCGTCTACATGTTGACTACTCCATACTCAGTTGTATCCCAGTCGAGAGAACTGGGAACGCGATAAAGAGTCCCGGTACAGAGACGGATCTAAGGTTCAGGAGGGAACTGGTGCTGGCATACACGGATGCAAATGGTGCCACTTGGAAAGTATCCCAGTGTATTCCAAGCAGAAGTATACGCCATATTAGTGTGTGCAGACGAGAATCTCAGAAGAGGTTTCGTCCACAAACATATTTACATATGCAGCGACAGCCAGGCAGACTTGAGGGCTCTTGCGTCAAACAAGGTGACCTCAAGGCTGGTTTTAAACTGTCGGAATACTTTGACAGAACTGTGTGAACTCAACTCTGTCAAACTCATATGGGTGCCCGAGCACAGAGGTGTGGAGGACAACGAAGAAGCAGACTGGTTGATGGGAGATGAAGCAACAACACTTTTCTGGAGTCGGATAGCAGGCTTGATAACAGAAAACTATCCTCCGAATAAACATCATACAATGGGGTTGAAAAACAACCCTATTTGTCGGATGTGTGGAGTAGAGGATGAAACCACCTCTCATATTCTATGCAGTTGCGCACCTCTAGGCGCGACAAGATATAGGCATCTCCAAAGACAATTTTTACAGCCGGAGGAATTACTGGATGAACCCTGGAACACGCTGCTATCCTTTGTGGAGAGCACTGGTCTCTTCTAGGAAATCCCACACGTCGCGAATGCACAATGGATTGACAGGCTGGGTGCTGGGATCCTATAGATCTTCTCGCATTTGTAATAATAATAATAATAGATCATGTGCTTCTGTATACCTAACCCATTTTGATGAAATAATAATACAAAATGTCAAACAGTAACAATCTTGTCATAGTATCTTCAGTCACAGCCTGCTACGTCGTAAGTAATCACCGCGCTGCCATCAGTCATCATGTCACACCAAAAACTTCGTCCACGATTATTTGAAATTATTAAAGAAAAATGAATACTCGACTACAATATTCGATTGAGTCCATCCCTAAATCATGTGGAAGCACAAGGTTTATCAATAAATGGACATGCTTTTTATAAGTGGCTTGTAATAATTAATTTTATTTATAAATTATTTTGTTACGGACCTGTTTCCGCTGTCCACTAACACTTGAAAGTTGCCAGAACGATTGGTGTATCGATTATGATATTTATTCAAGCTGATTTATATTAATTTATTTCGCTTTCTAATTTACTCGACTTGTGAATATGAGCGTAGGTAGCGGGTAACAGAAGATCGCGCCCCCCCCAGTCGCGCTAAAATATAAACAGAAATACCTACCCGTTTACGTGAAGCTTGACAAATAATAATAATGAATACATGTAAAATTCAACTCTTGTTTAACCACCTACCAAACGAATAAATAGGCAATTCACGCAATACCTATATTAAATAAAATTACGTAGTTAACTCATCAAAAAATTAAGTCTACAGTCGTGACCGTTGGATTTCATTCCTAAATTGAAATAATGCAACTTGTTGATTTCTAATTGAAGAATTTTTTAATTAAAATATTTTCATATCCATTTATGTAATACATTATTAAACAAGAGAGTAATTCAATACTTGGGTGGAATTTATAACATTGCTTTTCTCCTTGACATCCCCGTTAGAAAAAATCATTGTATTTGTTTTTTGTAGATTTCTACATTAATATGCACATAAACGTGGTAGGGTCAATATTTTAATATTTGCATTAAAAAAAAATTACTTAGGCGTTGTAGGAGGATTAAATATGAATAATGTTATTGAGAAATAAAAGGCCATGCATTGGAATTTAATTTAAATAAGTGTCGATGAGAAAACTAAGCTGTTGCCATAATAACTTTCAAAATGCAAATGAGCATATCTCACCTTTTTTAATTTGCTTAAACGATAATATTAGGAACGGTAAAACTACCCCAAACACGAAAACAAAAAAAATCATAGCAATTTTTGGAAAAAACAATGAATACTTACATTGTTTTTTTTCTATAACTGACGTTCATCTGAAATCATCCCCAAATATCAAAGAAATCAAAAATATTTTTAAAATATTGCCATGCTTTAACTCTTTTGCCTCTTATATTTGTGGGATGATTTCACCCTCATCACGCATACAAATGTATAACATAAGCTAACTAAATGTCAGTTATAGAAAGAACAATGAATACAAGTGTTTCCAAAAATTGCTTTGATTTTCTTTCATGTTTTCGTGTTTGGCAGTAGTTTCACCGTTCGCAAGGGTTGTTTTTTATCAAAACTGACGAAAAATATTTTTCCATATTTATCATGACTTGAAATATTTAAATAGTTAATTTTTAGAATTTTTAAAAGTATTTTTGATTTTTTGATATTTTGGGGATGATTTCACCCCCTTCGAGGGCCTATGGGTGAATTTACAACCCTTCTTGATAGAAAATACATAATTTTGCCTTTTAAGATTAATTCAATATAAATAATACTAATAGAATTATTTTCAGATTTAGGATTTGAGGTGATTTCAACCCCTGAAAGTGGTAATTGCTGAACATTTTCAAAAATCAAGGACAGTGTCTCATTCGGTTTAAAAAAAACAGGCGAAAAACAGCTTTTCTTGGGGTCACTCTTTTACTTAAGAGCCATGTGATATTCATAGCCATGAAACCCCACCTCCTTGGAGAAAGACCACGGGAGGAGGTGGTAAAAATGAACATTTTCAGGGAGGTCCGACAGCGGGCCTCACGGGTCCTTTAAAAAAAGTGTGGAATCATTAGTAATCCCCTTGGAAAAACTAAAAAGTATGGCTATAGTATTTCTATTCTCAGTTTAAAAACTCAGTCTAAAGCGTTGCTACCAGGATAAATCACTACAAAGCCTGCCTGTCATAGAGTAACACGCGAGACCGTGCTTGAATATTGCATACGATATCCGTATACGAATTAGTTAACCAGATATGTTATACGCTTACCTCAAACGAAAGTAGTCGATTGCTTACCTGGCTTACCATTATAAGTCCGTTATAAGCCCTTGGTGCCTTCATAATATTGCCGGTAGCATAGCAATAGGTTAAATGATATTTTACTTTTATTGAATCATTTATCCAATTGTTCATTAAACTAACATTATTTATTATAAATAAATAATGTATTACAAATAAATAATTTACCTCATGCCTATCAATTAAAATAAATGCAAATATTGTTTTACATATTTACAATCACTAAAAAGTGATTCTAAAAATTGTCCGTCGACGTGCCTGACATCGCTCGTTATGTCAAGTATTCCTTTTCGGTATTTTTTTATAATTTGACTGACTTGAACTGACTTTGGATAACCTATACTTACACAAATAGCTCAAGTTGAAATTTCGACCTATTAAATTGATATTTCTATTTTTGTGGGTTTGCAATCGTTTGAAACCAATTATATATAATAATGGTTACATATATACTATAGAATCATAGTCATAAAAAATTCCAATCTTCAGTCTAGTCATTATAGTTAGAAAATTGCGTTTTAATGCATAAAGCAATTATTATCGTATGCATTAGTTATGATATGGACAGAATCACAAATCAGTGGCAAGTTATTGGGCCATATCGTTCACTTCTTCAAGAGGTATTCGTCAATAATATTATATAGCACTTTTAGGGTCTGTATATACATTTTTAAGTAATCAGCACCTAAGACAAGTCAATGCCTGTTAGAATTTTAGTGTTTGGTTGGACACAGATCTAAGATTTGTAAAATATGTAAGTACTTTAATACAAAAATCAATTAGCAAACTAAACTCTTTGTATATGTATAAGGATATTCCCAGTACTGAAGGTAAATTGAAATTAAATATCTGATTCATTAATATTATCGTCAATTTTTTACTGTGAGACCCTTCACCCACCAACCATTTTAAATCGCGATAAGGAATCGCTTCAGAGTCCAAAATGTTCGTATAAGAATTTCATATGACTTACGCAAAGATCACGTGACTTATAATTTCAAACAATCGAAAGAGATCGTGTTAGCGATCGAATTCTGAATAACTGTCAAATAATCTGTCCGTCTGTCTATCCGTCATGTTTATAGGTACGATAACTTAAAACGAACAATAAAAAAACGGAATATTCACAGACATTTTGCACTTTTCAGTTAAATGCTAAAATTTTGCAAAATTTACTCAAGGTTTTGCATCTTCGTTATTGCTAATATGCTTTTGCAACCCCATCAGAGTGACGCATATTATTGCAGAATAATTTTGATAATTATCACTCTATGTTATTGCAAAAGTTCGGCAAATTGGAGGTCCAATCTACATTGGACCTATAAGTAAAACTGCGTACATAATGTTTCTATTATTAATTTGAAAATTCAGTATAAAGCGTTGCTACCAGAATAAGTCATTATAAGGCCTATTTGTGATAGAATAACACCCGAAACCGCGTACTTGAATATTGCAAACGATATCCGTATACGAATATAGTTCACCAGATATGTTATGAGCTTATCTCAAACGAAAATAGTCGATTGTTTGCATGGCTCACCATTACAAGTTCGTCATCTGCTTTTAGTTCATTCTTAATAATGCCGGTAGCATAGCCGTAGGTTAAATGATATTTATTTAATTTTATTGAAACATTCCTGGAAATGTTCATTAAGCTAACATAATTTATTATAAATAAACAATGAATTATAAACAAATAATTTACATCATGCCTATCAATTAATATAAAGTAGTAAAACAATATTTACAATAATTAAAAAGTGATTCTAAAAATTGTCGGTCGGCGCTTATGACATCTCTCGTGTTATGAAGTATTTCTTTGTCGGTCTTTTTTTATGATTTTCAAATTGACTTTGGATAACCTATAGCATATTGTTCCAGTTTGTACTAAATCCATGTATAATATGTTCATGCATACAGGAGATTTTGTCATTAAAAAGATCTGTTTTCTTTTTCTAGAAAACGAGACTTCCACGCCGTCACCCTTGGCCGGATCGGGGCCCGGTGGTCACAAGTCATCATTCAGAAGCACAAAACTCGCCCGGCGGGCCCGATCTTTCAAGGACGATTTTTTGGGGAAAATATCACAAATGCGGAGCCCGGCTGGTCCAGGGCTGCGATCGCACAGTCCGAAAGGTCAATCGCCGAAGCCGGACATGGTGGACCACAACTACATCACCAGTAAAGGGCCTATACAAGAACTGGACGACCTATGGAAACAGATACAGATCGCTCTTAAACATTTCAGGTAAACTATAATGGGCTTGTTCCATGATATTCTTTTTATATGGTTTTTATACTTTTTCATATAGTACTCGATATTCTCATTACACTTAAAATTTCGTATTATTAACTTTTTCCGTTCTCGAGATATAAGGAGTTGAAATTAGCAATAGTTGCAAAAACCGAGCGCTTATTTGTGACGTCACTATACGCAAGTGACGTAAGAAAAATGGCTTTCTGGGACCTTTCAAATTTAACCTGAAAAGTCGAAAAACATGGAATTTTTAAACGCTGGTAACTAAATAAATACGTCGAGTGGAAGTTCGTTCTATGTGTCTACGGAAAGGAGAAGGTCGGCGATGAATTATAATCGTAAATTGCAGGGTCGAAATCGAAAATTCGTTCTGGCAGGAGCGAGAGAAAATTGTAATTTTTTGACATTTCACCAAATTGTACTCCCCTACTGTCAAGTAGTAAGCAAAACAAACAATACTTCGAAACCACTTATAATTATAACCAATAAGGAGCATCAAGTCTATTGAGATCGCCGAGTCTATGCGTATAGTGACGTAGCGCCTGGCCACGCCCCATCTTCGGGAGATGAATAGTTTTTAAGATACTAAACGTGCGAATAAGATTCTGATTTTTTGCAGATCCATTAATTTATACTTGCACTTTCGATTTATGAAATAAAAAAAAAATGCCGAACAAGCCCATTAACTTAACTATAAACTTATAAATTAATTATGTGATATTGAAGAAGGCAAAAGGCAAACCTTCGGGCAATTTGCACCATCGAACTTGCTGTCACCAAAAGTTATAAAATGCTGGGTTTTGTTATTAGAAACTCCGCACATTTTGAAAATGTACGCACATTAAAGCAACTCTACACTACTTTTGTTAGACCTCACCTTGAATATACTTCAATAATATGGTGTCCAACCTATAATGTACACATACAAAATTTGGAAAGAATTCAACGCCGTTTCCTAAAACATGCGACTTTCAAGGCTGACGGGACTTATCCAGCTATTGGTTATCCACATGAAGAATTGCTCTCTAGGTTTTGCCTAGATAGTCTAGAAATCCGTAGACACCGATCGCAGTTAACTTTCTTATACAATATTTTACAGAATAACATCGACTGTGGAGATATTTTAAGTATGCTTAATTTTCAAATTCCTAGACCGGCATCTAGACACAACAATTTATTTCACTTGCCTTTCTCAAGGACAAACGTAAAAAAATTTTCTTGTATCCAGCTGATGTGCAGTATGTACAATAATTTAAATAATCGATTAAATATATTCACTTGTAGTCTTACAGACATAAAGAATCTGTCTTTAACTTAAATTTTGTATTTTGTTCCTTTTTGTTGACACAAGTAGCCTCACCGTTTACTATACTTCTTGTATAAGCTGTATATTTTTTATGTATGTATATTTTATATGTATATTTATACTAAAATGTATTATATAAGTTTAGTTTAGTTAGTTGTCTCTTGGATGAATTCTCATGTATTCATGTATTTATGTGTGTATATGTATTTTTCACAAGTTACTATTTTTAATTTTAGTTTTTATCTCCTATTCTGTAATTGGGTTTTTTAACCTGTTGAATAGTGTATCAAATAAATAAATAAACTTGTACATATACATAGTTTGATCACATCGAATGTCAAGATATGAGGTTTAAGTAAATTTGTGCCAGGCATATTTAGTTAAAAATAATTATTTGAACGCGTATCTACCGTGGGAACTTATAATTTACCAACTACTTAAATCTAGGCAATCTGTTGAGTTGTTTATTTTTCATAAAAATACAATTAACAAATATTTATAGCAGGATTCCATGTCATGTATTTGGTATCTATCTATCATTAAGCACCAACTTCATGAACGGCATACTGAACTCCAGAGTAATCTAATTTTGACTTGACAAATGGGTTGAAGAACAGTATCAAGGTGTTATTATCCACAAATACTTTGGTATTTCTAATTATAAATCTTATGTTTCTGTATGAATTGGCCACAATATAATTTATGTGATGGAAAAGGTTAACTTGCTGCAAGATCTTTAATTCGACTACTTCTAGATAGATGAACATTATTTAGAACGTAAGTAAACTCAGCTGGACTAAGTTTTTTTGTAGAAGTCATGTATATACATATTTGTTAATGTTTAATTCCAACTTTTTTCTCACATCACATTAATTTGGTTTAGACAGTCATCCAGGTTAATGGCTAAATACGAAAAATCGCTATTTTTAAGCTCATAGCTAATGTCATTTATAAATATTATAAATAACAAGGGTCCAAGAATAGAACCCCGAGTAACACCAAATGTTATTTTGTTACACTTAATATAATATATGACATCAACTTGATTTTCTCTACTATAAATTGAGTTATGCATGCTAAATTCGTAGCCATTGGATCTACCAGCAGGAAGTCCATGCTAAGATTTAATGTGGAAAAATAAAGTAATATAAATGAGTTACTCAAATAATTTGCTGAAATTTCATAAAATGACAATCGGCTTATAGTTCTCAACAGTGGATTTGTCATCCTTTGTATATACAGGCTTACTACCATAATAAAGAAGTTGCATTTCAGTATTTCTAAGATAATTTTTGTGTGCAACATTTATCTTCTGTTTGATTTTTGTTGAAATCTCTGAAAGCATTTTTGTCTCCAGTTGGACTATGTGTGTGCCAGAAACGTGATTTTTGTTTAGTTTTTCTAATTATTCCTTGATTAATCCATGGGGGATAGAATTTATTCAAGGAAGTGATATGTTGAAGGTTTCTTCAGAAAAAAGCTTTAGTTCATTGTACATATGAAGATGTTTCATCTTTAACGTTACTAAATGATGAAAGACGAGCCCAGTTTATCTGGCATAAGTAATCATATAATTTAGCGTATGTTTTTGAATAAAAAATAAACACTAAAACGCGTTCAATTACTCAAATAAGACGGATTGAATGAGGGTGCAGTGTGATAATTTTGGCACCAAACCAAAATGCGAAGACTGTAAGAATATTTTATATGAAACATATTCTTTTTAGGATTTTGCAAACAGCGGAAGGAAAAACTATCCATGAGAACTATAAAAAAAAACTGTATGTAAAAATATTAATGAAATCTTTGCAGTCTTTTGATAACCTGACTTGGTTATGCTAACAAGTAAAAATTCTTATTTGCCATTCTCATTATAACACTAGCATCCAACATAGTCCCCTACGGCTAATAAATAAAATAAGAATTTTTACTTGTTAGCATAACCAAAAGTCAGGTTATCGAAAGAATGCAGATTTCATTAATAATTTTACATATAGTTTTTCTTTTAGTTCTCATAGATTGTTTTTCTTTCCGCTGTTTGCAAAATCCTATAAAGAATATGTTTCATTACTATAAGCAAACAAATAATAAATAATTCACTTTTAAATATTTTATATGCTTCAATGATCCAAATATTGATTGAAATATATATATTTTTTTGTACCAGGCTTCACATGTGATAAATATTTTTCCCCATATTTCAGGGATGTGGTATCTAAACAGAAGCTGGAAATGCTGCCTGGAAATGGTACAATCGTCTTAGATACAGTTTGGGCAATAAATTTAGCAGTCAAATCTTCAGTGTCTGCGGATAGCTCTAGCAGTATTAAATCTGCCACTTGCCACATGTACCAGAGTGTGGCTCGTTTGATAAAATTATGTGACGATGTACTAATAGATGATAAGAGTGAGGAATTGGATAAAGAAAATGTGAATGAAATCGTAGCTCAAGTAGAGGATGCTGTTAAGGTATGTCAGAAGACAATTTTGCATATTCTAGATCTAGAATGAATATGCAGTTTCTAGAAATAAAACCTTAATAATGCTTTAAAGTAATATAAAATCAAATATAGTAAATTTCAAAGTATCTCCGTGTGAAACTTAAGTAAATGAAATTCTACATGATAAAAAAGTTTACTTAACAAGTAATTCTATCATGCGTAAATTATCTACATGATATATAATAAACCTGATATAATAAACAGCTAGCTGAATTTATAGGTATAGGATTCAGTATATTAACTTTTTTGTCATTATTATTTATAGATATGCAAAATAAAATAGCCATAGAAGTTGGACTAACAAAAGAAAGTTAAGCCTTTGAGAGTAAAGTAAAGACGGTGGTTAGATACCATATAACAGAGTTAACAAAATGGTTTTAATGAAACAATGCACCCACTTAAAACACTTAAAAAAAGAAAACAACCAGACAACACTTTCTTTTTTAAATTAATTTTTTTATTGACAGACTATGCGGTTTCATGAAAAAATACAAAAATTTAAATAACCTTTAAATCATCAACAATTTAATAACACACATATTATATGGTTGATTTAATTGGAAATTACCTTCCCTTCGTTTGATCATCCCATTATTGAACATTCTGTATATGCAACTAAATAAGTTCTTTGTATAAAACAAATAATATTGTGACAAGAAGTAATACGTTTGTAATAAATTTATTTAGAATAAACTGTTTATTTCCTATTTTATATGAAGAATTGTGCATACGGGGTGTACCAGGAGCATGGGAATTGCCCCATACTACATCGGAAGAGTACAGTTTGGATCAAATAACAACCAAAAGTAGCGGTAAATTTGTTTCCCCCTTTCAAAGTTATTCATCCTTAAATGAATAATTTTTAAGAGGATTTTTGCTGATAGCATCCAAACTGCTTTATTATTAATATAATCAATAAAATGTGAACAGTAGAGGTAGTAAGTAATGATCTTTGATTCGGAAGTATGGTACCTTTCTTATCTTGTCTAGGAAGCCAGGGATGTAATAACCCTAACGCTCTTCACCCCAAAATTTTGGCATGTAAAAAGTTTTGAAAGTTGAGATCTCATTTTTAAATTGTTTAAACAATTTTTTTTTAAATATGCTTCTGTTCCATTAAATAAAGCAATCTGGTTTTGTGAAAAATTGATTCCGGTGGTAAAGGACAAAGAAAGGCATCTCATCAATAAACCGCTATTACAATCCAAACTGCTGTCTATTTACAACTCAGTTCACCGCCATATTCTCTCAAATTAAGTTTAAATATTTTCTTAAGAATTAATGTTAATTTTTCACTTAGTTATTTATTATTTGTCAAATTTGCTTACATTTGTTTAATATATAGTATTTCACAAGTTTCATGCGGTTGTATTTCGTAGCATTCATTACCAGTATCCCTTGGTTTCTTATCAGTAAAATCGTCTTGTCTCGAAATCAGCGCTTTTTATTGATGTCAAACAAGAGCATTTTCTTTTTTAGAAAAAATGAATAAGTACATTTAAAAGTGTCATTTCAAATTTCAAATAATTTATGTCAACCTTTAGGTATAAAAAGCATAAAGGCTTCCTAGACAAGATACGAAAGGACCCATACTTCTGATTCAAAGATACTATTTGTACTGTCCCAGTTTCATTGCAATCGATAAAATACTTTGGAAGCTACGAGCAAAAAACCTTCTTGAAGATTTAACCTTTAAGTGTGAATAGCTCCGATAGGGGGCGCTCTAGCAAAACAAAATTATAGGTACTTTTACTGTTATTTTGATCCAAACAATGCTTTCGAAGTATTGCCCCTTAGTCGTGGGACACCCTGTATATGAAAAAAATAAATCCTGATTCAAAACATTTTTATTTCTTTGATGAATTCTGATCATTTGTCTGCATTTAACTGTTATTGAAAACATAGGTCATGATCATAATTCATAAAATGTAAAGTATAATTTTTCTAAGATGACACTATCGGCTATAAAACGCCAGACGAAGAGAAATGCATATCTCACCTTTTCTCGCGCCTATTCGAGCAGATTGCAGCCCCCGCCCTCGAAGCTCAAAAATTAAATAAGGATAACTTCTGAAAGTGTAAATATAAAATTTGTGCAAGTACAGGTCGGGATTTAAAGTGTTTTGTATTTACACTTTCAGAAGTTATCCTTATATAATTTTTGAGCAAGGGCAAGACAAGAAATGAAGCCACGTGTATCTACAAACTTAGGGGCGTGGCTGCAATCGTTCTCTGCTCGAATAGGCGCGAGAAAAGATGAGATATGCATTTCTCTTCGTCTGGCGTTTTATTGCCGATAGTGTCATCTTAGAAAAATTATACTATATATTTCTCTTGTATTGGCATGACACCCAGACGCAGAGGCGGGCTTAGGTATTACTTACAAAATTGTTTCTTTTTTAGGATCTCATTAATTTAGCTCAAGAGAAAATCTCTCATCAGCATGTGTCGTACAAAACCACCCCGAGATCTTCGTACGGCAACAGCAGTTTGGAGATGCCTGCACAACGAAACTCCCTCCCTGATATACCTCTAACCCCCAGGGAGAGACAAATCCTAGAACAAACCTCTTGTGTGGCTCCATCTAAGGTGCGGAGCAGTCATAGTACGGAATCTATACTAAGAGATTCCAGCCCTCCGCCGAAACCACCTTTACCTGAAAGCTTATGTCGGTCGGATCCTAACAGTTGTATTACACCTCCTCCCTTGCCTCCCAAGAAGAAAAATTTCAGGATGCAGCAACTGGTGGATGAATGTTTCAACATGGATCACTCACCTATCAACAGTAGTTTTGAAAGGTAAGCGGACAGTTGTACTATGTATAGTTCACTACATATATTTAAAGCACATAAAAAAACCATAAATACCAACCATAAATAACTATCTTAGAATTTAAACTAAGACACAGAAATTCACTAAAAAATGAGAGAATCAAATCGAATAATAAAAATATTAAAAAAACTGGTAATCCTGTAAAAACTATGTGGCGAATAATAAATTCAACGAGAAAAAAATTTTAGACCAGTTTCACAAATTGAATCAAATGCTTTTAATCAATTCTTTAGTAATGTCGCTAGAGATATTATTGATGGGCTTCCTAAATTAAATATTGACCCTCTGCACTATGTGGAACAAACAAATAGCGCTGAATTCTTCAGCTTTCGTGAGATCACATACAATGAGGTTAGAGACATACTGAATTCCCTAGAAAACAGTTATAGTAAAGGCATATATGGCCTGAATACTGACTTAATAAAAATTGCAAAAAATCACATCCCCTTACTAAGCTAATAAACATGAGTTTCAGGACTGGCGTGTTCCCAGATAAACTTGAAATAGCAGCTGTTGCCTCAATTTTCAAAAAAAGCGATGCAGAGGAATTAGGCAACTATAGACCAATTTCCCTGCTTCCAATTATTTAAAAAATATTTGAAAAAGCCATTAAAAATCAGATGAGGGAACACTTAGAAAGAAATAAAATGCTATTTAAACACCAATTTGGATTCCGTGAGAAGTTGCCATTTTAAAATTTACAGAACACACATTAAAAGTTTCGAAAAGGGACACTACTCTGCTTCTTTGTTCTGAGACCTCAGCAAAGCATTTGATTGCGTAAAACATACTTTACTGGTTCAAAAATTGTCCAAATACAATTTCAATACGATGAGTATCTCACTAATTAAATCCTACCTAGAGAATCGAAGGCAAACCGTCAGACTAAATGGAATAACATCTGAGGAGTTATATATTAAATCTGGAATGCCACAGGGCTCAATCCTGGGCCCTGTTCTATTCTTAATTTGTATCAATGACTTGCTAAAAGCACTTGAGAAAGTCATATTTTATGCTGAAGACTCAACACTCATAATGTCCGATCCTAACTTGGGTAACCTAATGTCGAAGTGTGATGATACGCTCTCAGATGCTGAAAACTTGATTACATCTAATTTGTTAACACTAAAACAATAAAAAATAATAAATTTATTGTATTGTACCTATTTGTAAGTGTAACATGCCCCCCTCTCCCAAAGCGGCAAAGCTTTGAGTTTTTTTACGTGCCTTAAATATATATAGTGATGTATATAGAGCCTAGTGGAGTGCTCTTAGCTTTTGCTTTGGAAATCGATGTGACCGATATTTTGTTGTAGAAAACTGATGTTTAGGGAGGGGACAAAGGGATTAGAAACGGTTTTTGCAAATATCTTGAGAATTATGATTTTGTCAAAACATGTTAAATATGCAACTTGGGGTTTATGAACTTCTCTTTATTCCAGTAATTTATGGCACCACGATTTTTTTTTTTTTTTCGTTAGGGGGTCAAAGATAAGTTTAAGTCTGAAAAGGCTGGGTGTTACCCCTTGGGACAAGTCCACCATCTCGGTTTAAAGGGGTGAGTTCGCTTTTTGCAAAAAATATGTTTATTAATTTTAGCGAAAAAATTGTTAAGAGCATTTTTGTAGAGAATGAAATTATCTACATGCTTTTTCTTCGTAAGTCAACTATTAAACAATCTATAAATAAAGAAGTTGTAATTCATACATTTTTAGCAAAAAGAACGGAAAGAAGTGTTAATAAAAGTTGTAGATGGCATAATGGGCGATAATTTTGTTTAAACAATTTTTTCCTATGACTTGTAGTTCTCATGTCAGGAGTCGCCAAAGTTGCGCACTTCGGAACAAGGCGTATTCTGAGGTCTTGAGATGCGGCGAACTCGCTTGTCTGATTTCAGTAACTTTACTACAAATGTTTGATCATGTAATTTTAATTTATTTTCTATAATTTGATGAATATTTAAAATTTGTGATTACTGAACTACTCGAATTCGAGACTCCTTTCAATTCGGTTAAAAATTGATCAATATGATTTTAAGGTGGTGTTTTTTTCACCCTTTTTATAAGCCAAATTTCAATGTAATTTAATAGCCGTTAAATTTTATCAAAAGCTAGTTTGCCTATTCAGTGTAAGACTGTTGTCATTGGTTGAAATTTAAGAATTCACAAGATGTCATTGGTCTATAATTTATGAGGGAAATAATTTTGCTTATTGTTTTTCTTACATTTGAGTATTCTTTCAAACAAAATAAACTATGACCTTATTTAAACTCACGTGCACTTAGCAGACTTGGATTACATGAAAATGGAGGGTTCTGTGTAAAAAAAAATACCTGTTACAAAACTTGAAGCATATATAATTTTGTAATTTTTTAAAAAATGTTTTTTATTTTATCAAATAATTTTTGTCTCTAATTTAGTCATTTTCGATCTGCCATCTGATATTTTAATTTTTTAACTTTAGTTGTTAAAAGTATGTCGGATACCACGGGGGCACGTTTAGGGTTAGACCGCTTGGACATGTTAGCAAGTACGACACTGGTATTTCACTTAATACAAAATTTAATAACAAAGTCTAATTGTCCACACGAATAATACAAGTAATCAAAACAGTCTCAACACCATCGGATAAATCTAATAAAACAAAGGAACTAACGATCCACTACCCGCTAGCCCGTGATAATCAAATCTTAACTCTTTCACAGCTAATCATAGAATGCTTTTTTGTTTCCCGGGCTAGCCGATCTGTTTCGTTCGCCTCAGATAAGCGTGTTCCCATGCCCATATAAGGAAATGCATCGAATCTTAAACTGTTATTGGTTGGGGTAGGTAAGTCAACCACAATGTTTATATTAACAAAAATAATAAACAATCACAAGTATTAGTGCTGGGTTCCTAAGAATCATAGGCGTACAGAAATTATTTTCGGTTCCGCCGACACGGCCATACTGACAACGTGCACGTCCTCTTATGGTTGGCAACCTGTAATGAAAACAAAAATGATGTTTCAGTCAACACCGTTCGTTCATCCTGACTACGAGAATATTAACCAGGTAACCATGCACAAGCAAATTTTTTTTTTTCGCTACATCTAAGAATTTATTGGTATACCAATGAAACAATCATGCGACACTACAGGCATCTTCCGGTCTGCATTCTACCGGGATCGACATACAAGAATTCATGCAACTCTACAGCACTACGGGCATCATCCGGTTTTAATCGTAACGGGATTGACATGCAAGACGGCAACACATTGTGCCTCATCTGATTATAACACATAGTTACTCATCAGTATCAACATACAAGGCGGCAACACATCGTGCCCCATCTGATTATAACACATAGTTACTCATCAGCACCAACATCCAAGGCGGCAACACATCGTGCCCCATCTGATTATAACACATAGTTACTCATAGTTGATAGACTCGACACTCGACCTTTACTTGGTGAAAATCCATTATCACTAATGAAATAAAAAACACTAAACTGTTTTTCACGTTTTCACATGTATTACGTCAACATGACGATCGTTTCGCTAAAACATTAGCTTCATCAGATGAGCGCACTGTAACACTACTCACAAATTGAACTTATTGTACCTTAAATACATGAAATTGAATTACCTGAAAACTAATTTGCATAAAATTGTGATTATTTACTTATAATATAAAATGCACTACTAGGAAATGGAATTAAAATAGATTAACAAGTGGAGAATTATTTATGTCTAATTGATCGTTAAGTAAAATATTATCGTTTTTATACCTATTAATTTCTAAGCTCTCAAGTAACGACAACTTTGATCTCTTACTAGCTGTATGAAGGATATCAAAATCGTCGTTAAATAAGTGCTTTTCTTCCAAAAGGTGATTTGCAAAGGTAGAATTATTTTTATTATTCAAAAAAGATTTTTTATGTTCCATTATCCGTTTTTTTAAATTTCTACCTGTTTGTCCCACATATATCTTAGGGCAAGTCCCACAAGTTAGTTTATACACTCCCGACAACTCTTCTTTTTTATTCTTATCTTTATTGTTTTTAATAATAGAGCCTAAAGTATTATTAGTTTTATAAGCTATATTCAGACCTTGCTTCTTGCTTTAGACATAGTTACTCATCAGTATCAGCAATAAAATAACTCTCAGGAGAATAATTGACTTATTTCTAATTAATCGCCGACACAGGCTCATTCTGGTTCTCGTTTTCAGAATCTGTCTCATTCGGGACTTCAACTTGCCCCTCTGACACACTGATAGGTTGATCATGTGCAAACTTTATCTATGTCTCTAATTTTCCAAAATTTTGACAACTCTAAAGGGACCTCTATAATTACGATCAAGTTTAGAAATCATACGTTCATTAGTTTTGCTAAAAACAAAATCACCCACTGAGAAGGGCCTAACAATAACTTTTCCAGCATTTTTTTTTTTCTGTTTGCATCACTTTGCAATATTTTTACTAGCAACTTCATGGACTTTCGTCGAAAACAAGACATTCGTTATAACAAACTTTTTTTGTAAATCCAGAGAATGTATTGATCTTCCATATAAAAGTTCAGCAGGACTAAAACCAGTCACTTTATGTTTTGTGCTATTTAAAGCTAATTGAAATTCACCTAAACTGTTTTGCCAATTTCAATCATTTTCAATTTGTCTACTTGCACCTTGAGCAATACTAAAATTAGAGCAAAAGCCGCGCAATTCACTACTAGTGAAACATCTGCCTTGATCACAAATTATATGCAAAGGTGCTCCAAATAAATAAGTTAACTCTTTTAAACAACTGACAGCAGTTTCTGCAGTTAAAGAACGAATACGATATAACAACAAATTTAGAAAAAGCATCGATAATTACAAATACGTATTCTTTGTTGTCACTTTTGCCAGATAACTTTCCAGAAATATCTACGTGAATGGCTGTAAATTTTTCGGTTTTACAAATTAGGCAAGTATCAACGAATTTTCTAACAGTTCCTGTCACTTTAGGAAAGCAGTAAAGTTCATTATCTAGAGTGTTCTCCCATCCTAAATGTTTCAAGTTTGTGTGCACATGATTTATTACTGGCCAAATCATGGATTTCGAGACAACCAGTAAATAATGTGAGCGGTTGTTTCTTTCAATTTTACGCACCGGTATTTTGGATAACATATGCGTTAGCGATATCTGGGTCTAGTTCACACGCACCAAGGGTAGTGATTATTTTTACCTAAACTATCGTCTTGTGGTTGTGCGATACTTAGCTAGTCAGAGTGACCAATAACCTGCACCATATTAGTTGAATTATTATGTTTACATCTGGGTACTTGACGCAGCAGGGTTTCTTGAAAAGAAATCTGTGTGTTTTATCCCTTCGTGGTAAACTATGTCAAAGATAAAAAAACTTGTAAGAATGCCCACCAGCGGT
This sequence comes from Stenurella melanura, assembly GCA_963583905.1. NCBI lineage: Eukaryota > Metazoa > Arthropoda > Insecta > Coleoptera > Cerambycidae > Stenurella > Stenurella melanura. The sequence continues at coordinate 102,841,729 of OY757317.1, forward strand.
GTACGCGCGGGGTTAGATCACTTTTTGTATGGGATAATTTCGTAGAGTTGCTGTCTGTGAAAACTGTAAAATACCTTCCAAAAAGAAAATGATGACATGTCGTCTCACGCTTCTACGATTGCTAATTAATTAAGAATTCATACTGTCCATGAGGTGTGATAAACGCAATTTTTTTTTTGTGTTTATTTTCTATAGATTCAAAGTGTACAGGAATCAGATGAAAAGGATACCTATCAGGTATCGTGTTTACATTTAATTCGCGATAATTTACGCGAAGATGATCAGAATCATTTTTCTTTTTCACTAAAATACGAGGATTGGTAAAAGGTAAACAACTAGCCTTATAATATTAACTTCGAGTAATCCTGTAATTTTATTTCTGACAATTTCACGCTCATTCGGTAAGGTCTCCTTTGAACAAATTTAGTTGTATCTTTTAAACAAATTATAAATTACCAGTGTTCACTCGTCCTGAAAGTACAACTAGGTACTACAAAATAATCTCGATAATTAGACAACAGTTTAACTAAATTTTGTTTACTATTATTACTTAAATCGGTTTTAATTTGATTGAAATTTACAGCTTCCTGTTCGCAGATCTGAACTTTCAATTCACGGAAAAAATAAACCATCTGATTTTAAGTGAACTTTCAATCTTTTGTGCCATTAAATCTTTGCCTATGATAATTTGAGCAGACATAAAATCATTTGATACTATGAAAAACAACCAACGCCCTTCAAAGTTTACCATAACGTTTACCATCAAAATGAGTGGCCAAGCAAGTATTAAAAACACCATATGCTGTAATACTTAAACTTTGACATAAAATATTTACTAATACTTACAAAATTTTATTTATTAATTTTATGAACACGAGATTCATGATCAACGACCTCGAAAGTCTCTGGGTGAATATTTTCAAGCCAAAATCACTGAACTGTTTCGAAATATCACATTTTCAAAATAATATATCTTCATATCAAAATGGGCTTTTTGGAGTTCAATAAAAAAGTGGTAGAAAATTCTTTTATGATTACAAAAAGCCATTAGAGAAGCTTTTAGACAAATCCGTTCAAGCCTAATAACTTACCTTTTTTGTCTATGCACTTCTCATTATTTGAGACAAAATTTTTTTTACCGATGTAAAAATGGTCCACAGAGTTTCATTGAGATCGAAATCACCAGAAGACTCGATATCTCTACTGTCAGAAAGTGCGGGCAGTGTGGATTCTATGTTGAACCATTCTTCACGAGAGGAGGATGAAATCAAAGCCCTGATGGATTGTGATGGGGACATGATACTGGATAACCACACATCAGATATTTTCGGTAAGAATTTTGTCTAACCCTTCATTCTGGCTTTGATTAATCTATTAACAGTATTTGTTATTTGTTAGAGTTATTTGTTAGAGTGTGTTTTTATTTATTAATGCTAATCTAGGAGCAAACGGATCAAACTCATGGGAGGAATCCTCGTTAAGTTCAAGCATATCAAACCACACTAGTGACCATCACACCTCCGTGAACGATTATCATCGTTTGTCAAACACCGATTCAGGTATTGTTTCAATCAGATCGAGCTACTCGAAGAGAAGTTCCCAGCAAAGCTCTGTGAGCTCACAGTTCGCACATCACATCTCAAAACATTCTTCAAATGCTATGGCCGAGATGATAAAGTCGGAGAGCATTCTCCAGAATTTACATAGGAGCCTTGAGAATCACGTGACCGTCAAGAATTTTAGTCAAGCCAGTAGTAGTTCTGTAGTCATGGTTTCTAACAGTAGTTTAAATCGAGATGAGCTGGACTTTTCGCATGAAGAGATCCCACCAGCCATTCCACAGAAAACCAAAAGAAAGACTGATAGGCAGCCATCACCTTATGATAATGTACCTGATGAGAAATTAGGTGAGGTCCTAGACTGCTTGTGTGGCTTCTATTTGAATTAATATATTAATCGTTTTGTCTGAAGTTGATCTGTGACATTTTTTATTGAAATATTAATCATATAAATTTAATTATATTCATTTGAAACGAATGTAACACTTTTTACAGAGTTAGTCAGTATTATATAAGTTATAGTGTCTTTATACATTTTTCTAAATACATGGGACCCATAATGAGTCCTTGAGGCACTCCAACTTTTCAGTTTAACTTTATTTGATTAAAATATGTATTTTCTTTCATAGTGTATTTTCTATTCGATTTTTTTTCCATGTAGGTGAATTGTTGATAACCTGTGAAAGACATCAATCACATCAGAGCCTGTCTAGTAATACGAGCATCTCTAGTTCAATGGACCTAGATAATAGTAAACCGCCACCGTTACCACCTAAGAAGAAGCATAGTAAGTACCTTTTCAAACATATTTAACTAATATAGCACAGTTATTTTAACTAATGCAAATTAGTTTTCTATAAGAGAATCATAAAATGTGTTCTAAAAGTGACCATATATTATTTACTATAAAAGTTGTGAAAATATAGGAACTTATGAACAGACCCTCAATCCAAGGTGCTGTTACAGGGACAGACTTCTTTCATATACAGTACCGTCCAGTGTAATGGGAACGTGGGAAGAATATCCCAATCTATAGTAGAAGCCTTAATCAGACAACGAAAGTAAATAGTATAATTATCGAAATACTCAAGGTATTTCACCTTTGGTCGGATTTAAAAATATTGTGTGGGTAGATTAAATATGACGCATTTGTTAAAACTATAGAACATAGTAAGAATGCAAAAAATACTGCAATATTATATCTAGATAAAATATGAAAATGAACTGAAAATATCCTGTTATTTTATAAACTAATAATAAAAATAATTAGCGAAAATTTGTGACCATTTAGAAATTACTCTTGTTTAATTAATGAGCAAGACAAGAGATAAGACTAGATACTAGATCAGTATAGCAACGTTTTAACAAATTTATGGCCGAGTCAGAAAACTTTGTTGGATTAAAAAGTGAGATATGTATTTCTCTTGATCTCATGTTTTGCTGCAGACTTCGCCGTTATAAAATAATCACATTTTACAGTGTGAAATATTAACAAACCTTTATTAGCTATTTAGCCTTAATAATGAAAAAATCCACTGTATACAGTCCTTTTTTTTAACGTTATAACCACCTAGGATCTGGGGTCTGCTTAAGAAACGATATTTCATGGTAAGGTATCTTTATGATTATTTCATGTAGGGTGCATATTGTCACCTTTGGTACACATTTTAAAGGTTAGTAAGGTTGTTTAATCACTGAATTTTTTCCTAGTGTTCCAATCAGTGGCTTACTCGGGTAAGTAAGCCGCCACATTTATGGCAAGCGTAGGGAGTTATTTTTCACATCTAACATCACTTTCTTTGCCAGTCTATGACATAGATTGCTTTGTGTGCCATTTGCGAGACTTCTTTCCTACATATAGAAAAGTTACTCTTAGCTTGTAGTGTTGTCCCCTCTTTTATATCCATTGATAATTGTTTTTGTTGCTGTTTGATCCTTAAACAAATGTTGGATAAAAATGTTTATATAATGAAATAATATAAAGTATTTTTAAACAAGAGTTTAACCATTTTACAGTTTTAACATTTTTAATCTAATACTTAACAGTGTGGTTTCAATTTTTTTTAATTGCTTTTAGTATTTTGCTAGATGTCACAAACTAGGAACTTTTTATTTTGCCTTAATATTAAAATGAAATATTTTCTTAAGGGGATAAGGTCTTGCCGAAAATGTTACTATTTTAGGCCACAACTTGATATAATGGAAATAAATAGGAAAACAGTAACAGTCAAGAAGAACATATCCTCTTATAATTTGCTTTGATTGAGTGTACAGTGGCCCGACTATTAAAAAAAGCAGCAAGTAATGACTCATAACCAGGATTCAGATGATATACCTCTATTTCGAAATTTATAAGGGGTGGACTCAGACGCGTATTTAAGGATGTTTTTATTTCGTAGATATTTCATATGTGAAAAGGATACAAGGTATCATTTTCGGATATGAAATGCCTACAGAATGAAAACATTCTTACAGACACGTCTGAGTACGCTTCTCGTAAATCACGAAATAGAGTTCTGTCATCTGAACCCTGCTCATATGTCATAAATTACTCGGAATTTGGTATTAATAGGGAAAAAATTTCAAAGTTCAAGAGTGGTTTTAGGGAATAGTTTTTTGACATGCTTTTTGACAACTTCTATTTTTCCTTACTTTGCTCTCCTTAAAATCATTTAGGGAACTGAAATAAATAATTTTAGGGACAAACGTAATGTTTGATATCCTTAGAATCACACGCAGAAGATGAAAAAAGTCATTCAAAAATTTAAACTTTGAAGATGGGTTTTTAAGAATTAATTATATAGAATAATAATAAATGTCAAATATAATAATTTCACACTTATTCATAGAAATTGTCTTGGTTTTGCATGAAACATCTTTATGAATGGCTTTATGTCTTTCTGATGAGCTCCAGAATAAGGGCGAAAAACGTTTCAAAGGCTAAGCATTTCCAGGAAACAGAATGATAGATTTCATGAAAATGTAATCCATTGGAATGAACAATTTTTTAAGACAAGGTAGATAAATAAATTCATTTTAAGTCTTTGTTCTCATTTTTAACTGAATCTTCATAATCGTAGGGGGTTATGTGGATACTGGTTTAATCTGCATGGCCGTAGGGGACTGTGGATGCTAGTGTTAGAATGAGAATTGTCAAGTAAGAAATTAGACAAATTCATTTTAGGATTTTAATTTGCTAGCATAACCAGAATTCAGGTTATCGAAAGAATGCAAAGATTTCATTAATATTTCTACACAAAGTTTTTCTTTTAGTTATAGATAGTTCCTTTTTCTGCTGTTTGCACAATCCTATAAAGAATGTTTCAATATAATAATAATATCGTCATCTGGGGCTGAGGCCGCAGGCACTAAATGTACTTGTGAAACGAGGAACCACATTACAGACTTCTAAAACTGTAATTTTGGCTCTTTTTGTTAATTTTCGGACAACTGTGCAAAGCAAAGTATATTTCTTTTTTATTTCAACTTAAGAATTTCATGATACCTTACCTGGACCAGGATTCCAAAATGCATCATGCCATGAGAAATAACAAAACAGTCGCAAAATAAAGATATCCCCCTTTAAAGAACAAAAAGATTCGATTAAGTTATTTCCTTATATCACCCTTGTTTACTTAATTTCTAGTTATGGCATACATGGAGATGTTTGGAAACTGCTCCCATACCAATGACCAGGAATTTATGAGACATTCGGTGCACATGGTGCAGTCACAATGGGCACAACCTCTCGCACCAGGTCTACCAACCACACAATCTTGTTCTTTTAGTCACTCATCACATAGCTCTAGCCGGACATCACATACACACATACAGACATTAAGTTTGCCTTCACATTCCAGTTTAGACCAAAGGTAAGAACAATTTCTTAGCTCAATTCCGTTACTTAAGGACATCACAATTTATTTTTTTAGTTACTTTCTTATTAATTCCCAAATTCAACCTTAGTCCTATTGTTATTCACATAATAAGAAAGAGACTATAGTAGCTTTTTCACCATTTTCACGAAATATTTACTTTACAGAATACCATCACCTCTCCATTCCCCCAACTCGATTGTTTCCTCTTCCTCTTCAAACTCGCCCTCAGTTCCTCCAGCTTTGCCGCCAAAGCAAAGATCTAGAAAATCCTCTGCGAAATCTCCTCCCCCAACACCGACAGGGGTGGTTATAACAGAAGTGAAACCCTCCTCACCCATCGTCAAAACCCTTCCCGATCTCTTAGAACACACCACACTGTCTAAAAATGATGAGAAATCGGAAAGCTCGGATGTCAGTCCGACATGCGAGGAAGATTTGATGGATATGTTGACGGTTGATCAGTTCCTCTTGATGAAGAAGCCCGATGAAGATGGACCCGATATTCGGGGAGGTCCTATAGATGCCTTGATCATACAAGCCACGAAAGCTACAAAGAATGGAGGTAAGGTTATTATAATTTGATAGTTTTCTCTCTGAAAAGGGTTCTAGCATTATCTTTAAAAAAATTCTTTGTGTTAATTAAATGAGTTATTTATAAGCAGGATAGAATACATAAAATTATCATTCAATATGTCTGTATTAATTGAGATTTTTTGACGCAAATTGCAGAAGAAAAGGAGCACGGTATGTAATTGGAGTAGAACCTAGCCCTGAACTTAGTTTTTTATTTAACAGACAACACAGTTTGGCGTATAGTGGGGGCTCAACACATCAATATCCTTCACACCGTTTACAATTATCACTTTACATGTTTTCAACGTATGAATGGGTCTTAAATGATACAAAAACAGCAAACAATTTTTTTTTCATGAGAGATGAAATTTTAATATTAATACTAAATCGCTTTTGTATCATTGCCATCTGATTCGTATGTTGATTATGTCCAGATACTTTTTATAGTTAAAAAACACAATGTGCTTGCTTGGTTCCATAGAGTTTTACACTGTTTTCTTCTCTCTACTACTCTACCTCTTCTATCTCTTTTATTACTCTATATTATTTTCTCTTCACACTTCTCTGATGATAATATTGTTCACCGAACGTTATATTTCAGTATTTATGTACCAAGAAGCTTTTCTGACGACATACAGAACGTTCATACCCCCACACGACTTAGTTACCAAACTTATAAGGAGGTATAATCATTTCTACTACCAGCCCGACAAGAAACCAAGATCCAGAGAAGCCTTCGCCTTGATTGTTCGAGTCGTTAGCGACCTAACGTAAGTTGCAACATACATAAACGTGCATATATACGTAAACGATATTTTTCGTTCTTTTCAGTAGTTTAGATTTAGACCAGGAACTGCAAATGAAACTTATGAATTTTGTACAGCAATTGATATCATGCGGTGAACTCACCCTAGCCAAAGCTCTTAGAGTGAAGCACTTGCAACGCCACGAGGCGAAGCAAATGTCCCTGAAGTACACCAATATCGTAACGAGTCTTTCCTTAAGTGCTAGGAATTTTTCGCTGCTAGATTTTAAGTCTGAACAGATTGCTGAGCAAATGACTTTGCTCGATGCCGAACTTTTCATGAAGATCGAGATACCTGAGGTGCTGATTTGGGCGCAGGAGCAAAATGAAGAGAGGAGTCCTAATCTGACAAGGTTCACTGAGCATTTCAACAAAATGTCATATTGGTAAGTTCACAGACGGTTATTTGAGGAAAGAATAGACCATGTGCTTAAAAATCACTTGTAAACTTAAAGTACCCCGAACATTAAGGTAAAATTACTTTGCTGTAACATTGCTTGAAAGTTTGCTAATAACAGTAAATGAGGTTATGTATGCCCTCCAGATAGCGGCGTCAAAGTCACATGATGGAAAATGGTCCATTTTTCCATAGGTTCAATACAGACTTTGATGGAATTCTTACCCATTCTGATAGTCATAGCAACTATTAAATACTTTTCCGTTCTTTCAGGGCTAGAACGAAAATTTTGACAGCTGAGGGCAAGGACATCAGAGAGAAGTACTTCATGAAGTTCATTAAAATAATGAAGCACCTGAGAAAAATAAACAATTTTAATTCGTACTTAGCGTTACTTTCCGCGTTAGACTCTGCCCCCGTTCGTCGCTTGGAGTGGCAGAAACACGTACAGGAGGGTTTAAAGGAATACTGTGCACTGATCGATAGTTCATCTAGCTTCAGAGCTTATAGGATGGCGCTAGCTGAGACGCAACCACCTTGCATCCCCTATATGTAAGTTGAGCAGTGATTTTCATTAAATAAATTAGTTCTCTAACATTGTGTACCAAGACGTGTCAAATTTTATAGGGTGCGTGCATTACATAACTGACATAACCTCAAATTTTACGCTTTTGTAATTTATTCTCATTTTTAATGTTTTTTTTTTTTTCGAATATCTAGATTGGAACCAGTATAATATTTGAAAAGTCTGTCAAATAATAACAAATTTTTTATATTGTTGATTTTTAAAAATATACTGATATTTACAGGTTGGAAATCCAACCTATAATTAGTGGTCAATTTTTAATATTCAATGATTTAAAAAAACTATACACATCCTATCCGAGAGATTTTATTAATGTTACACTGGTTCTAATCTAGAAATGCGAATAAAAACATTAAAAATTAGTATAAACTTACAGAAATGTAATATTTGAGGTTATGTTAGTCATACAATGCACCTGCCCTACTACAATTCATGAATGCATTTTCCACGATATAGAATTTGTCAGTCATCCTTTAGTACTCACAGACGGTTGATCACGATGATTTTTAATGTATATATTTTTTGTTCTAGTGGTTTGGTGCTGCAGGATTTGACTTTTGTTCACATAGGAAATAGTAATTTATTGCCGGATGGTACTATAAACTTCTCAAAGAGATGGCAGCAGTTCAATATCGTTGAAAATATGAAGAAATTTAAGAAGGCGTAAGTATTCTTTTTAAATATTAAATTGATTGATTTTTTAAGTTAATTTCAGACTAAACAGTCAAGCTAACCATTAAACGATCAGACTAGGTTTCGAGTTATTGCTAATAATTTGGAATCTGTTTAAAAGCGCCTATGTTTGTTCTTTTTGTTTTAAATTAGTGAAATTTCATATAAAAATACAAAACCTGTATTTTCTTTCATCATGTTGCCTGACAATGAAATATCTACTTCTTTTCCTATAAATAGATCCACAAAATGAGAGACACCCTAGGTTCTCATGTAAAAGTCTTTCGAATTTGTGTTGCACTCGTTTCATAGGAGCTCCACCCAATTAGAAAATATTCTGTTATAAGAATATAAGCATTGCATGCATCCAAAGTGGGGAAGTTTTTAATTCTTGGTGCTGGATCAAGACAGGAATGGCTAAAGAATTTTTTTTTAAATTCGTATGAATATTACCTAGATATTCTTTATATGGTTAAAAAATCCTTAAACTATAAAAACTCTTTTAAAACAATAAACATACGAATACTAAATATATTTAATTATAAAAAAAATACTATCTAATTAATATCATTGTCTTAACAAAATAAAAATGAAGACATGATTTGTAAATCTGGCAATAAAGGTCATAATTATTTCGTTTAACATTAATGTTGGTACTGTAATCACCAGATAGGAAGAAACTGCGCGAATGATGACATCTAGCTGGACCCCTCTTAAACATATAAAAACACCAATTATAGCAAACGTGGGCAGTTACGCAGAAACCAAACCACTGATTACGAGGGCAGCTATTGTCTGGAAATTACATTTATCTACCATTTTGCATTGCTAAAACATAAAACATTTTTCTCCATGCCACCAAGCAATACATGTACCTTCTTACCCCCTAGTGTTTATTCCATGGAATTTTACACTCGGCCATCATTTTCACTAAATTTAGGTTAAATATTGGCTCTAGTTCACTTTAAGTACACCTAAGATAACTTGTTTTGTGACATGATTTTTAAAACAATGAGGGAAAAATTCATTTATGATTGATTTAGGTATGGATGAACATCACAACTATACATTAAATATTTTTGTCTTTCATAAATACTTAAGTTGCCAAGAAACTGAAATGTTCACTACTGTGAATAGTTTTGCAGAGTTTACCCGCTTAACGCTCTACAACATGAAAGTGAGGTGAGTCAGGGAACTCCTACTTAATTTGATGCGTACAGTGACAATTCAATTCATTTATTCATGTTAATACATCAGGCGCGGATCCAGCCCCCAAAAAAGGTAGTGGTCACAGCCACCCGAAAATCGGCCATGTGGAAGTCGGGCTACGGACTCGCTTTTCAATTCTTTCACAACTAAGAATACTACGATTCATTTTTAACTTTTTGTTATTAAATGAAGGAATAAAATATTTTACGATAAACAAAATGATCACTGATCAGCGATCATCAGAAAAAAATTAAACAACGTTAAATTCTAAGCGATTTGTCGCTACTCCTCTTACATGTATTTTTACTACTACTATGACAAGAATTTGATCACGTGGTTCATTTATCGCTGGTCGCAGCGATTGAGTGACTAACATGAAAATGTACCAATATGCTCGCTCACAATGTGTGTAATACGCTGCGTTCCAAATCACGCACGGTTCATTGGTTTTTTTTTTTAAATTTTATTAAGGCATTTGATATAACATTAGCCTATCGACCTCGATTAGGGTTGTGGGCATGCCCACCGTGCCCACAACGGTGGATCCGCGCTTGTAATACATTGTAAAATGTTTACACAAGTCAATAAATAATTAGAATTCTATACAGAAAGAGCATTACAAGACATTCTTTCAGACAGTAAAGTTTTTGTATATAACCAACACAATTTAATATAACAATAAAAGGGGTACAATAGAAGAATAAGAGTTAAAAGTAGTTCAAGTTAACAAATATAATATATTAATATCATATATTTGGGATGTCTCCATTCTCTATACATAGTACATAGTCCATCAAAGTCCTCCATGCTGTATAGACTAGACTGTTTGATGACAGAATTAATTTCAGCTAGTTTTTGAATTTATTGAAAAGTAGGTTTCTAAGTGACCGGGGAAGTTTATTGAAAAGTTGAATTCTGATTCTATGGGTTTTTTTTAACCTTTGGTGAGGTATTACTTGATTATACCTGAATCGAGTGTTGTGATTGTGTATATCTTCATGAGTTACATAGTCCTCACAATGTTTTTTGACATTTAATTAATGTTTATACACAATAATAGCATAAAGAGTCATTATTTTTAGCGATGAGAAAATTGGTTTACAACTGGCATCCCGGTTTGCTTTTGGAATGCCTCTTACTGCCGCTTTTTGTAAAACAAATAATTTTTTAAGGTGAATGTTTGCGGTATGGCCCCATTGTATTGTAAATATTTCATACTTATTTATGGATATTGCCTTGGTTTTGCATGAAACATCCTTATGAGTGGCTTTGTGCCTTTCTGATGAGCTCAGAATAAGGGCGAAAAACGTTTCAAAGGCTAAGCATTTCCAAGAAACTGAATGAGACATTTTATGAAAATGTAATCCATTAGAATTAAAAAATTTTCAAGACAAGATAGGTAAATAAATAAATTTCAGGCCTTTGTTCTCATTTTACACTGAATCTTCATACCATAGGGGGTCATGTAAATACTAGTTTAATTTGCATAGCCGTGCTATGCAAATGCTAGTGTTATAATGAGAATGTCAAATAGAATTGGACAAGTTTATTTTAGAATTTTAACTTGCTAGCATAACCAGAAGTCAGGTTATCGAAAGAATGCAAAGATTTCATTAAAATTTTTACATATAGTTTTTCTTTTAGTTCTCATAGATAGTTTTTTTCCACTGTTTGCAAAATCCTATAAAGAATATGTTTCATAACTTTATTATCGCACTCAATGAAATGATGAGATTTTTTCCATTGAAAGTAGGTATAAAACTGCATTTATTGAAACATCGGATAGGTAATGTCTCGTTTGGCAAATTTTGCATCCATGAAATACTCATTTCCTTATAAATTTTGCAAATACATGTCAGAAAAGTTGGGTATTCTGGCAAATTTTTAAATATATTTAGACATTTCATTTACTTCTTTACGGTGTATGGTAACTCCAGAATGTTCAGCAGGATCTCTTTTTCAGGACCTACACCTTCAAGAAGCAGGAGAAAATCATCAACTTTTTCGGGAACTTTGACGACTGCATAGGGGAGGATGCGATGTGGAAGCTATCAGAGACTATCAAACCCCGTGGAGGCAAGAAAACTACCCAGTAAATGCCAGCCATTGTTACAAAGCAATACCTACCTAACGATTTTAGTGCAATTATTATTTGTTAAGCTAAATTTATTTAAACATAGGTAATTTATTAACAAGATGTAGCGGAATTAGTTGAACCGGTCAGGCTGGTCAGGAACCTTTTTTTCAAAGCAAGTTTTAAAAACCCGTATCCTTCATGGTGTTAGTTAAAGGTTTTGATCCTACCTTGTTTAACAATCGTCTGATAGTAAACTTTTAGAAGTAGACAATGAATCATTAGGCATCGAAATTTTATCTATAAAAATTATATATTTGGTAATATTTAACCGTTTTACCTACCAAAAATTATCTTTTTGGAATTATTAACTTTTTAGATAATTTTAGCAAAGCTGCGGCTTTGATGTTATAACAATTTTGGAGTATCTTTTGATCTAATCTAAAGAATCAAAGAATAAATCACAATGGGAAATATAGACAAATTTTAAGTCTTATTTATTTTTTAATTATCGTAAGGTATCTAATTTACCTGCCAGGAGTTTCTAAGAATTTAGTCAGTATTTCCTATTTTCCCAGCTTTGTGTAATAAGACTGACTTCTAGTATATTTTCTAATTTGAATATTTAAAGGTATACAAGTGCATAATACCGAGGCAGAAATATCGTTCAAACCCATTTTACGTTTGATACCTTTGAAGGTGTTATATGTTCAATTTAATGGTGTGCGCGCACTTTCTTCCACATTTCATTGCATAAATGCAATTTACATGTTAGATAATAAAATAACATAGTTCTATGTGTACCATAAGCTTTTGGGTCCTGTGTGCAAGGTCTGACGTAACCAGAATAAGGGGTAAATCAGAGTTTTACACAAGCATGCCAAATTAAATTAGTTAAAGAATTAATTAGAAGGCCTAACTAAAATTTAAGCTAACCATGTTAACTAAATCATGCTAACGTAGACTGCTCCAAAGAAACAAAATTTTGTTGCGATATTTTTTAAATGAACTTGTCACTGTCCAGTATTTTGCGAGAATTGTATTTTTAAAACTGTATTGCTGATAACTTAGCTCAAAGTGATCAGAGTGTCATTTGGCGCGAGACATTCCAAGGTAATCAAGGAAAAAATTGATCTGGTTCTTACGGGGGGTTCCCCAATGTTTGTTGATTCATTGATTTGCCAGTGTAAGGTAGATGCCCTGTATATTCAGGAGATTCCAGCTACTCTGGTCTCAGAAATATTCTTGTATTCGTAAATATGCCCAGTATAAGGACCATGAGACAGCTGCCTCTCGAAACCTTCCTGTTGTGTAATAAACTAATATAATTAATAGACTTATCTTTTTTGGTCCCATTGTGTTTATGTTGTTCTGTTTGTTCTGTAGGATTCCCACACTACTTACACTCACTCGTTTTCATCCTTCCTAAAAATCAGCTTGTTCTCATTCACTGAAGATTTTATGATGCACAGTTTATGTTATCTTGTCAGATGTTTTGTCCCTTTTGCAAGTTGTTTATAAACGCTTTTGTGATGCTATCTTCAACTTTATCATATTTAATTTAATGGTCTTATTTATATTAACGTCCTGGCAGAGTTTAGCTATTGCTATTCCACCACTCAACCAACACGTACACAACAACCATTCCCGACGATATTTCCATTAACTGCAGCTGCAAGTCGTACTCAGAAGAGACAACAGCGACTAGACATGTGCCACTTTACAGCAGACTAGCCTACCGTTACCGTCTCAGCAACACATTAAAAAGGCCACTAAACATCCATACCCTGGTCAGAATTTGAACCCGGGACTTTGTGGTTGCAAGCCAAACACCTTAGCACTGAGCCGAGCTGTGGATAGGAAAGAACAGATTCCCACCTACTTAATGTGACATATCCTTCCTATAATAGGTTTTAAGCTTAGAAATGGTTGAAGTCTTAACGAAGCTCGATATCAAAACCTTGAAAACTGGGAAAGTGAAATCTACTGGATGCTGTGCCGTTATTGCTTTCTTTCATCAGATATAGCGTTACCATCTTCCAAAAGGTATGTAAATCTGTGGACTGTTGTGGAATACTTTTAGTTGCGAATTCTGTATTGAACGACACATTTGGAAGAGATTGCTTCGGGCTTTCAGTAGAGTAGTTTTTTCACTACTACCGTTTTTCAGTTTTTTGTTTTGTTTTACAGCAAAGCTTTAATAATGATACTTCGGGAAATATAGAAACTTACTTGTCGAAGACTGCCATCTTGAAAACTCACTTTTTTTACACATCACAAAATAAGCACATCACTAAGCCACTGAACACAATATACGGAACAAGAACAATTTTAAATAAGTTTTTTTGCCAAAAACACTATGTCACATCATCGCATGCCCATGACGTTATCAGTTGCATTGTTGGTTGGTTGCTGGTTGGTTGGTAAACAGGTGTCATTGGATATTATAGATATGTATTGTTTTGCAGTCTTAACTGTTTACAATGAAAAAAAAAAAAAATGTTTTACGTCAGGATGCAAGAATGCATAAAAACGTGAACCTGGAAAAATTTTTGTGGTACTGTCAAACAAACCAAGGTGAAATAAAGTGGTTTAAAACTTATGTGGACATGATCTACCTACGACAATATTATTTTATCCACAATCACATTATAATTGGAGTTTTATCCACACTTATGAAGCATATAAAGTACCACTTCCACTAGTGGAATAAAGAAATTACTTTATTCCACTAGTGGAATAGAAGGCATAGTACTTGTCGAAGATTTTGATAAATCTGTAGAAATAATGGATGTCTCCTCTTGTAAGGAACGACTAGTACCTGAGTACCTTGGATTTTCCTTGCGATATCAAGCTTATTGGATATAGAATGCTCGATATAACTTTCTGCTATAGCGGAACTTCTCCACCCACCATGTCGTTTAATTGTTGTGAGGTCAGCACCTTTATTAGCCGGTCAAGTTGTTGAAGTGCGCCCCATGCAATGGCCGCTATAAGCTTCTGCCAGATTAAAAAACGAAGTAACTCTTGAAGGAGCTGTCGACAAAGTGTTAATTCCAACAGGTTGTGAAGTACATTTTTAATTAGTGTATCGTAAAAAGAATCTGTCGTTAGATAACTTCCTCAGATGTAAGGACATGTATTTTCTACATGTATCCACAGTATTGATAGAGAATCCTTCTTCCATGATTGTGAATTTTCGCGAGAGGCCAGTCTTGGTACCTGGTATAGAAACGAGCAGATATGCACCCTTCTTCTACATCATTGATTTTCAAATTCGTCAATTAACAGCGACGACAGGCACCAGAAGCACCCCCATTATTAGTGCAACTTAAAATATTTCAAAGTTTATTATCTACAATGTCTAAAAGGTTAAGAGATTTTATCTTAATCATCAAATATTCTCTATCGCAAGCCCTTGTCAAAAATTCTTCCACGTGTGCTCTTTCCAATGCCGCAGCTTTCTTCGCTTTGTACCCTCTCGACTCACTCTGCAGATAGGCAGTGAGCTTACTATATTTTCCAATGTCGATGTTTTTATGGATCTTTATAGCAGCCTTCAGCATCGAATACTTCGACAACATGAATGAAATTGCATACTTCTTCAAATATAAGAAATACGATAGTAAAACTCCCTCATTTATTATCATTACCCCCCGTTTTTCTTTCCATTCATTAAATTCGGAAAATTCTTTTTCATAATGTTCCCTGGACTTCGCAGGCAATAATTGGAGAGTTGCTTCTTCAGTTGCCCGAAGGATTCTCTCAGGAACAAAATCGCTTTGTGAAAATATAAAGCTTTGCTAGTATGCAATGGGTAGTTTTGTATATTGCAAGTAAGTTTCTTACTAAGGTCGTAAGAGAAGTCGTTTTCGTGCTATGAATAGTTATGCTACTACTTGCGGAAACAGGAATTATAAAAATAGTGAAAATTTTCATTCTGATGTTTATCCACTTCCTTGTAAAGATGCCAAATGACACTCTTGACCGTTGAAAATCTCTTTGCCATAACCAAAAGTTTACTTTTCGCCTCACTCGAAAGTCAATTAGAAAGTAAAGATGACTTTTTTCAATGGCAAGCTAAGCATAGAGGACTATTTTAAATATAATTTGGCAGAAATGTGCTACTTTCTGTATGATTTTAGCTTCTATTAGAATCTTTTCACATTGCACAAGCATCTGGTACAATAATAAAAATAGTTTTTTTTTTAACTTACAAACAAACACAAGAACATATCAGAAGAAAAAGACCATAAAACAAAATAGCGTATATTTTTAAAAAGCAATGTGGAACTATATAGTCTTTACTGCACATTTCTGTAATATCTGTGATGTTAAGTTAGGTATTTTTACTTATTTATTGAGTATGAGTTTTATGTGTTTTAAAACAGAAATGTTTATTTTACAAGGTTTATCCCGTGTAACATTTTGGGGATGGAAATTCTAGAGATTATTTTAGCCCTAGGGAGTCATTTATTTATTGTTTAGGAAGAAAATGTCATTTTCGCTAAAACCAAATAAAATTTGTGTTATGTAAAAAGGAAGTTTTGGAAATTCTATTAGGGCTAATTGAACTTATTTTGTACTAAATGTAAAATAATATATAAATAACTTATTTCGTTTGTGAACTTAAATGTTTTATAATCGTTTGGCTTGTTTTATCGTGCCATCCTACATATACAAATATATCTATAAATAAATTGATATTATTTACTACGTATTAATTTAGCATTAAGTTTAAAATAATGCAAAGTATTTATGTAATATTTATTCGAAATGTTTTTATTTACATTTGCTAAGTTGTACATATATGTATATTTGTTTATATTTTACCTACTTTTTGTTTTATATACTTTTCTGTGACTTTTTCTAATTAATTATGCTTTTACAGAATGTATGTTAGTGTGATATTGTATTTCTAAGTACCTAAATAAAAATGTGTGATAAATTTTGTTTAAATCTCACCCTACCAAATGAAATGTACAGACATACCAAATTAAAGGTACTAAAATATACACAACATATAATGCAATTCGTTTTATCCATCAAGACAACATGTTTAGAAAGGATACATATTGAGAGGCACCGGACATATACCCATAATCCCAATATACTTGAATTACATTGACCAGCCAATTTATCACATGCTTGCACTTCCAGTGAACTCAGTGATCAGTCCATCTTTATTTATCCAGTTATACCTGATGAAATAAATAAGGCAAATTATATTGGAATTAAAAAATAGCTCTTGGTCCCGATGGACTCTCCACTAAGTTTGTCAAGTATGCATGTGATTTCACCTTTGAACCATTGTGCATTTTGGTCAACGCATCTTTTCAATTGGGTGTAGTTCCATCCGTGTTAAAAACAGCTACTATTATTCCAATATTTAAAAAAAAATTATTCTTTGGAACCGGAAAATTACAGACCAATATTCATCTTAAGTGTAATTTCTAAAATAATGGAAAAAATTGCGTTTAACCGAATAATGCCATTTTTTAACTCTTTCAACACAAAGGCCCTGGATCTGCCGGAAAGGGACCGGGTCATCACCAAAGCGGAGGATGACCGGTGTCTCTCAATGAAGAAACAGACCGATTGATGGGAGAAGGAGCAATAACTCTGTTCCCTGGCCCCGAGCCAGCCTTTGGTTTGCCAAGAAGTCTGATTCAATCAGAGTTAGACTGGGCCACTGTAAGGTTCAGCAACTATTGGACTCAGGCCCCTGGAATGAGGCAGTCGAGGCTCCATATAAAGGGGCCCTCGACAGACTCAACCATTAAGTGGCTGCTTGGGCTCGATAGAGAAAAAATGAGACAGATAGTAAGCTTGTTAACTGTATCCTATACGTGTAAAAGTTTGTTGAAATACAGTTTACTAAGAATCTTGCAAAAATACCCTAATTAAGGGTAGTTTTAGCAAATTTAAGGGTGCTGGCAATGTTTTTTGGACTCGGGACCCTGAAATTCGTAATCAGCGACCCAAAAAACGTATCCTACGTGTAAAAGTTTGTTGAAATGCAGTTTACTAAGAATCTTGCAAAAATACCCTAATTAAGGGTAGTTTTTGCAAATTTAAGGATGCTGGCAATACTCGAGACCCGTAAATTTGTATTCAGCAACCCAAAAAACGTAATCTGAGACCTCAAATACATAAATTTGTTAGTAACCCCCTAAAAAGGGATGTATTTTGCAAATTAAGGGTGAACGGACAGAGTCCAGCCCTCGGGACCCTGATTTTCGGATTCAGCGACCCAAAAAACGTACCGGTAAGGTAAGCTCGTTTTGGTTTCCAATTTCACGTCCCCCCCCTGGACTATTCTACCTACATTCAGAATAATTCCGGTCACAGACTACCAAAATCTACTAACCTAAAATTAGATTCTACCAAAAATCTACCGCCATCTGCCGCAGGGTGGCAATATTATAAAACAAGTCCTGTTTAGGGGACACCTATAAGTTAATATTTGCCGTGAGTCAACATTTCTACCGCTAGATGGAGCAGCACTACTTTTAAACAAAAAATACAGCAGTAATAAAACCTTGAAAACTAAATACCTATTTACTAACATATAATGAAATATGTATTAAAATAACAAGCAAACAAACATATCAAAACATTTTGAACCGAAAATTCATACTTTAAAACTTAAGCCTTACATAACATGTCAGAATTAGGTTTAAACTTAGTACAGTTTCCTAATTCCGATGTACCTTGTGACATCTATCGGGGAAGGACTGAACTTACCCAAAAGACTGCAGCAATGAGCTGGTTTCTCTGTAGTTACCGAAATTCTAATAGATGGCAGAAGGGGCCAACCAGGTTTATTTTGGCGGTATTATTTGAATTATTTGTTTTGTTTCATTCTGTCATTTGTCAACTCTCTGTGACATTGATTTGCGGATTATTGGTAACGTTTCTACGAAAATTGCTTAACATGCAACACACGAATACTATATCCTCAGACAATATGGTTTCTGTACTATTAAAAGGTCTTTGGAGGATTTTATAAGTTTTTATGAGGCCAATTATACGTTCAACATGTACCCTTTTGCTGGCGATTTTCCTGGTTTTCCTGTACATGGCATTGCGAATACGATTTGATTTTTAAAAAAATTCTGGTATGTTTATAGTGACTCCGGTTACAGCGAAGAGATCTTAGACATCAAATCCCTTGTTTTTAGCGCTTCTAACAATTAACATGAAAACAAACTTAGGTGAGGTTAACACGGATGATTGTGCACGTGAACGTCAAGTCAATCAGCCACCCTAGTGAAAATGCACCATAGATGCTATATAGATACATATAAAAAAACAAATATGAATTTATATGCTTGTATATGTTCTATATGGAAATGCCAAAGTGACCGGATAAAACGGTATCTGGATTTATATGGATTATATATGGCTCAATAAACATATAAGAACATATTAATTCATATTAGAAACCAACATGCAATTTTATATGTATTTTCAAGGATTTATATGTGTCCGAATCATATATAATGTTTGTATCTGGATGAATATGTCTTTATATGTCTATATGGAAAATTCATCAACTTCCATTTAATTTATTGTAGGGAGCACTTAATACATAACAGGTTGGTAGTCTTAATCCTGTTCATATGTTGGTAGTACTGTTTTCCCGGCCATCGTTGATTGTGTTTGTGTGTGCTAGTATATGTGTTCTGTGAAAAGTGTGTTATATATTTTCCACAAGTAATATTTTACATAATGAATTTCGCTTATGTCAGTTTTGTGAACGATAAGGTTAAAAAGATAGTAAATTAAAAAAAAACATAAAACATGGAACAAAAATAGTACAGGATACTTACATCTTTTCATTTTCTTGTCTTACTTGTAGTGTCTGCAATATATTGTTTAAGACCAAATAATAAACGTTTATATATTTCCTTGAATACTTTTACTAACCTGACATATCTTGGAGTCTTTTTTCCCAACCCCACTGTGTTTGTCTACTAATATTTTGAGATGCATGTTCCAAGTTACTTGTAGTGCTTCTTATCCATCTTATGTTTATAATTTAAGTGTTTTTTTTTAATTTTAGAATAAGATATTATAAATTAAAAAATCGTGGGAATTTTTCTTATTTCTAGTATATAAAATTGTCTTGGGTATTAATATGGAATTAAGAGAATGGATAGTAAATATCCTTTGTGGTATTAATGTATATCTATAAGGATGAATAGTTAACTGAACGAACCTGCATGGCATATTCATATATGGAAACCTATATGGTAGAATATGGAAAAGGAAACTGATATGAGTTTATATGAAGCAACAGTAAATTTCGAATTTCTAATATGAATCTATATGAAATTACTATAAATCTTCAGGATTTTTCATATATGGAAACATATATGGTCTACCATGGAAACATTTTAAATATGTACCTATATGTATCACTAGTAATTCTTATGCTCCCAATATGATTTTATAAGGAGTAACAGTAAGATTTATTTTATTTACATATTGTTTCATACAGGGAAGCTATATGGTATTACCCACACATTCCAGTTTCAGATACACACAACAAACCATATAAATTCATATATATATTTTTTTATATGTTTCTATATGTCAGTTTCACTAGGGCAGCCAACCTGAAATAATTAAAATCGATGTAATGCCAACCGAAATTTGGTAGTAAAACCTGGTTAGCCCCTGCTGCCATCTAGCGGTCCCGATAGTGCGAAACAGTGTTGCGAATTGTACGATAATTATCGTTTTTGTACTATAATTTCACCTGTTGTACGATATACGATAGTGCCTGTACGATAATGCTGTTTTATACGATAATTTCAAGTGTTCACAGATTATATAGGTCATCTTTGAAGTAGGTACTTTAACACTAGGGTAAACTGCGTTGGTAATGATAATAACAGTTACAATTAACAAAAATCCCTATCCTCTACATTCCTTGCATTCGTATTATTGTATAGATGGGGCAGCCTTCAGCCCTTGGCAGTGGCCAACCGGTTTTGAAAAGTTTTGTGATAGGCGAAATTCATACTGAGCTCAGCGGCGTACGCAGCACTTTAAAAGTTAAAGGAAACAGAGCTTATATGTGTTGTATCAGCTATTTATCAGTTTTCAGTATTACAATGTCTATAGTCTGTTTTTAAACCAGGAGGAGCACTTTAAATTTAACACGCTAAATCATACGTGTGTGATTGCGGATAGGCCTTCGCCAGTTTTACACAAGGCAATAGTCGAAAATTTTGACATATTGTAAAAATTTTAATTTCATGTCAATAATTATTTGGTTATAATTTCCATTCTGTCTTTTGCATATTATGTATCAATTTTAATCTCTTTTGCATAAATCTGAAGATAAAAGTGACTAATTACTTAGTGCCTTTATATTGCGCAAATGGTATGGATACTGTATAAAATACCTAGAGGTCAATAGAGGTCGATAGATTCTATAATGTAATAAAAAACACACAAAAACACCGCAGTCTTGTATTGTTGGTTGCCCAAAACACCAAAAAGGTTTTAGTGTATTTTCTACTTACTTTTATGGTGTGAATGGAACTTTCATGTTTACTCCTGGTTTAAAAACAGACTATACTTCGGACGAGGAAAAGCGGTGTTCTATGTTTTTTTAAATTAGGTTTATAGTAATGAACGCCAAGCGCGCACCGCTACTGTTGTCAGTCCGTCAGTCGGCAAAAGTGTGCGATAATGTCACTGAACTCTACATAATAAATGGAAGACCAATACAGTTATATGCGCGTGGACAAAATACGGCCTACATGCGATTGAGGGTCGGCGGCATATGCGTCGCCGCAGTGGAAATCTAATGTTAAAAGTATGTTGGTGCTTGAGTCAGAATGCTTCTTGAAGACACTATGCGCCGACGCCATTATTCTTTGATTTGTCTCCCATAGCGAGAGGTCTTGGATTGATACAGAATTTCAGAGCCGTCGTCAAACAATTCTCTCGTTTTTATCGATTGTTTTATTTAGCAGGTATTTACAGTTCGTGATAAGTTAATCAAACAATATGGTCCGGAATGGTATTGTAGATACTGTTTTGCAAGAATCGGGCCAAAGGTTTGTTATATTTTAAGTAAGTACCTTGTTCTTGCCTATTCTATAAAATATACTATTATCTAAATATCGGCGACAACTCCGAGTTTTGGGATCTTTTCTTTTAACGTGGGTAATTTTGCCTGAAAACTTTTCGATAGGCTATACTTTCCGAGATATCTACTTAACTCTACATGATAAATATATAGAATTGAGTGGAAATTTAGGATACAAAATTCTCTATATAACCTCACCTATTTTCCATAATTTCGAATTTCCGTTGCAAATTTTAAAGTTCATTGCTATTTGTGTATCTACCTAAATAATTTTAAACAATCCAACATTATTTGCATTACTGATATTGACTTGATCTATTCTAATTTCAATTTCAAAACAAAATAAGAGGTTATGTTTAATACATGCAATTATACATATACTGTGTCCTTGTTGCTTTGTGTTTATACTTATGTGACCTTAAGGGCGCCATGTTCGCAAAAGAGAACAACCTCGACAACGTCATAGAAAAGGGTAGTCGTTAACCATCCGTTAAGTGGTGGTACCTAGCGGGTAGCGGACGAATCATTTACTATAGATGTTTATTCGTGAAAATGCAATAAAGAATCCTATAAACTAATCCAGTTGTAAACATTACTTCGCTTGAGCAATCCAAATAAAAAGTGTTCCAAATCGAAATAATGTAAACAACAAAAACATCTATCTACCTGCTTTTAACCGCATGCCGATCCCCTTTCCCCCCTTCCATATCGAAACCCTTGGATCGAAATATATTTCTCATTATTTTACTGGATTTTAATTTATAGGTCAAAGGTACATTTGAATGTTATTCTGGATCCAGAAGAGCTTTCATGTGAAATATTGGCATTTATAATTATTATATTATTACATATATCTATTATATTACAATTTATTTATAATATCTACTGTAATAAGACTCGAACAAAAATATACAGGGTGGACCGTCTAAAGGGAATAGATAATGAAAAAAAATTTTTTCGCTCAAATTTAAAATTTCCACGTTTCATGTCATTGTAAAAAAAGAGAAACTGACAATTTTCCACTACTATACTTCCACTCCACTACGTGCATGTACAACTAAAAATGTGACAGATGGCAATAATATTTGGCATATAGAATTGTCACCTTTTATTTAATATTGAATTTTTGCTGTCGGATGAGCACTCTGTATATTTTCTTGGCCAAAAGTTATCAGGTTTCCTTTGTAATAATAGTGATACCTACATTCCGATTATTATTCTCATATGTCGTTTCGTAGTTAATAATTTTTTAGAACGACCGCCCTGTATAAATAAAGTTTTTTTTCCTTAAAAAATCCCCTTGGAAATCATTAAAAAATTTTAAAATGTAAAAAAATATATACTGAAAGAAACCCCAAAGTATTTCAAACATATTCATTGGACTACGGTTTAGAGCAATTATTTGTATGAAATCTAATAAGATGGCGATGGTCAAGAGAGGGACATTCCATACATAAATATTTATTATTTTTGGCAATAACTTTTTTACTTGCTAACGTATATTTAAAAAAGAACTATAATATTACCTAAGTATAAAAATAACCAGTTGAGTGAAGTGAATGAAAAGTCATAGTAATATTCTTATGTTTTTTTTAAATATACGTAGTACGAAAAAATGTTATGGCCAAAAATGATTTCCCCATCCCATGTCCCTTTATTTGGCCACCTATTGAGAAGCCAGTATATATTTTGTTCAAACTTGGTGAAAATGGGTTTTTGATGGTAGTGAATACAAATATAAAATAAGAATTTCTATAAAAAAGTCGATAATATTTTTTCTTCAAATTTTCCTTAAAGTAACGCCACACTGTAATGAGCGATATCAAAGTTCACTACTTCAATGCAATCACATTTTCAGTCTACACGTACCGCCTAAATTTGAAATAAATCCCGCTCCTAATTCGTGAAATATATACTCATGAAAAGCGGATGACAGTGTAATTTTTTCAAACATCTCTATTGAAAACTCCCTAACAAAATATCGGTCGCCTCTATGGGATAGTACTAAGATAGAAACTCTTTCAAGCCACTTTAATTTTTACAAACTAATATGTTCATAGCCTGTACAATAGATAAAGATAAACGCAAAAAATCAGTAATATTGACATTTGAACATAAATTCAAGGTAAAAAATTAAGATAATAAAATGAAGACATAACACATCTTAGTACTTCATTTAAGGTGGCCATTCCCTAGAAAGCGACATCCGATAGGGATATATCTATTATTTTTGCTCATAACTTTTATATCTTAGTACATATATTTTAAAAAACTATAAGAGTACCTAAGTAAAACTATAACAAGACTATTACTATGAATATTCACTCAATAATTTCAGTGGTTTGCAAAATAGCTAGATTCAAAACTACGAAATAGGGAGATTGACATAATTCTTAAATTTAAATCTAGCTATTTTGCAAACCGCGGAAATTATTGAGTGAAAATTCATAGTAACAGTCTTGTTACGGTTCTACTTAGGTGTTCTTATAATTTTAATAAATATACGTACTAAGAAAAAAAAGTTATGGCCAAAAATAATAAATATTTCCCTATTGGAGGTCTCTTTCTAGGTAATGGCCACCTTAAGCTTAATTTAAGTATGTTTCAAACAACCTGCACAAAATGGCTACGGGAAGACACAATACAAGTTACTACACTATATAGTATTTGTAAATTTATTTGAATAATAAATATTATGAAAATTTCATAAATTATATAATGTAAACAAGGTGCACATACTTTAATGGGGAAGATGCATAAATTTTAAAAATGGTTTAATTATTTTGCCATAATAGTATTATATCACCTTATAAACTTTTTAAATTTTATCCAATTTGAACAAAATTTCTAAATAATAAACTGAAAAACCAAAAAAAAAAATTAAATGAAAATTGTTTAGAACTACACAAAATGATTAAATCCAAAGTTTCATGAAATTTAAGATATTGATTGTAGAATTTTCAGAATACACAAAAAGCAAAAATAAATTTACAAACTACTTCTCAATTACTTGACAGTTCAGGTTACATTAGTAATATTTACGAATAAAAGATGCTTAATATGCTTTTTTCATTTTTTTAGTACATATAGTCATAAGTAGATCCTAACATGTTGTATCTTTGAGTAAAATTTGATTCAAATCGGGAAAAATTAAAGTTAAGTTTTACACTATAATAAAAAAAAGTCACAAAAGAGGATTCTTAAATATATGAAATTTGAATTTTTATGTAACGAAAACCATGTGTCTGAGAACAGTACAATGTTGACCTATATTATGGATGACTGACGTCAGTTAGTTGCACAGAGCTTCAATTACTTGTTCTACGGCTACCTCAAAAACATTCTTTTGTACAAAGTTTATTGTAATAACGCTCGTACCACAACTCGTAAGAAATTTGCATTATTCTGCACTTTCGCACAATATGTTATATATTCTAAATAATTATTATAACCCATCACTTTTGACAAAACATAAAAAAAAGCAGATACGATTGAGCATATTGTTGTTTTCGTCGATCAATCTGTCATCTGTGAAATCGTGCTTGTCACTGAATAATAAAACCTTCTGTTCTGTACTGAAGATGTGTGAGGGCCGATTTATCAATGCGTGGATAAGTAGTGTCATCCTATAGTGAAATAATAGTTTAATAATATAGTAGGACACTTCCCCTACCGAGTTAGTTCACGCGTCGATAGCAGGAGTGAGGCTATCACTGTCAGAGGAAGTGACCCTACCGCATTATTACAAACTGTGCTTTAACTATAGGATAACTTGTTATCCTCGCATTGATAAAGCGGCCCTTGCTTATTTTCTTGTGTGATATTAGTGATACTGTTATTACAATTTCATTAATATTATCAGTACCTACCTAGTACGTCATATATACTTTGTATCCTAGTAAGATATTCTATAAATATGTACAGATAATATAATATTGTATAATATATTTGGCACTTTTTACTTATTAATTATTCTGGAGATTATTATTTTCTTCTTTTACCACATTATATATACCTTATCCAATTTTAAAGTTATAACAGGTTCTCTTTCTTAAAGAGCGTCAACTATATTCCACTTACGTATACTCATTATGCTTCCCTGTCACATTTCTTTTATGTTTTGGTGTCCACCCTGTGTATAAAGTATTATTTGGTTTGATTCTTGTCAGTTATTATAACGAAATGTCATGTTTTTTCATAAAATAGTTTTATAAATATAGCGCCAACAGATCGACGTAATTGAAATATATTAATTCTTGTAATCGATATAATCTGAAATATGAAAAATCGAATAAATGCCGGAGCGAATGCTTGTTTCACGAATACAACAAGTATAGTTAGTTACCTTCGGTAACATTAAGTCAGTAAAGAAATGGGATCTCACGACTCTACCACACAAGGTTTTTAGCTCATCAGATTTCTTTACTTCTCGAACATTTATCAAAACAATTTATCCTAATAGCGGTTGCATTCAATATAAGTATAAACAAACAACCGTTTTTTGTCCATGTTAAAATAATATATTTTTACCGTAATTCATCCAAAACAAAGAAATTTACGTTAGTGCACGAAAACATAAACAGTATGTCATTATTGTAGGTATTATTAAACATCAGAAGTTTCCTAAAGAGCCTATACATTTTCAAATTTCACATTTGTAAATGCAGAACAGCTACAAACCTTTAAAACTTAATAAATGTTTAAAACCAAGAATAAATGTGAAATTTGACTTTTTTAGAGCAGATGTTTTAAAAAAATTACTGTGGGGAATAATGATTATTAACGATTATATCGATTTATATTGGATCCAGTCTATTGTTTTTTTTTGTCCACCCTATATAAAAATATAAAATTCAGATAATTCCCTTTTTCTGTTGCGTCATCTATGAGACAGTAACCGAACTAAGACAACAACGTTTAGCTGATCAAATCTTATAAAATTCCATTCTATGAAAAATAAATATGTCAGAATATCAGTAAACATGTGAAAAGTGCACCGCAAAATTTAATTCGAGCTTTCTACTACATGAAGGGTCTAATGAGACTTTTTCTTGTTTCATAATATGGGTGAATGTTTAAGTTAGGACTTGTCTGTATTGGTTTTTCCTATTTTTGATTTTAACTAGTGCAAAATAATTATTGAAGTGGCGAGCTGACATCGTTTCTAAGGTACATGTTAAGCATTTTTTTTATCTATGAAAATATTACTTTTTAACAATATAAAAGCACACGTTTCCTAAGTTAACGTTTGTAGTTTCCGTTTATGTGCAACTATTATAAATATGACCTATACTTTTTAAAATAGCTCGCTTTAAAATCATGTGATTATACCCACAATTTAGCACATAAATATGGCCACCTTAACTCCCAGTAATTCTTATTGCATTATTAGTATTATTTTCATTGCCTAATCTTATTTTTTGTATTTATGTGTATTTTATTGTATTTATATTATCATCATATGTTAATAAATATTTTGTATATTAATATTATTTATGTTACAATTAATTACTTATTATTTCATAATAATAATTAGAAAAAACATTTATCATCATAATAGCTTTTTGTAATCTTTTATTACATGCGGGTAGGATTGAAAATCAACTAAGCACGTTGAACCCTCATATCTTTTGTGTAACTTTGTAACACAATACATTTTTATTCTATTCTATTCTAAATTATATTTCGATCTAGGAGGTAGAAAATATGACTTAATTTTTAGGTGGACTTTATATTCAACTCTCATCAATATGATCGTGCATTATCAAAAACGTTTACTAGAAAGAATTAAATAATTATGTTTTGGGAATGGCAACATTTTTTGTTCTTTAATAAAAATTAAGACAAAGGTTAACTATATAAGAAATGTCAATCTATACACGCGTATTTTTGATGATTTCTGAAAAAAAGACATATTAAAAACACTTGCAATAGAAATAGAGCCGGCCCTGGTGGGTTACACAATACGATTGCGCCGAGACCTCCCGTCGCCATACTTGCGCGAGATTCAATTTTACATACAAATAGGAATAGACATTGGCATTCCATTTATATGGTACAGTTCAGTGGATAATGTACGATAATTTGAGCATCATCTTTGCTATAATTTGGTTCAGTACAGTTCGCAACACTGGTGCGAAAACACATTTTTTAATATTGTTGATTTTTATAGGTTGGAAATTCAACTTATAATTATTAGCGTTCAGAGTCTTAATTTTCATGGTTATTGCAGGGCCGGATTTCGTTCTACTGCTATTTAATTATATTACCCCAAAATAATAATCGAGATAAGTATAACGATGGAATAATTCACAAAATTTAATAACAATAAATATCTAAAATAACCAGGTACTAACGCAATCTAAAAGCTGCACTTTAAAATTATACCTAAACCACTGTCTTTACTATACGTAAATACCTATAAGTAGGTAAACCTGGACATCAGTCTATAAATGAATACACACTTTAATAGCATTTGAAACTGCAGCATATCTGGCTTTCTGTTTGTTAGCATCCAGAAAAAGGTCGACGATTTTTCTGGTATTTTAATGAGTATTACCAATATTTCATCGTGTTGTCATATGATTCGTCACCATAAAGTTATATTTGTAGCAGGACCGCTGACGTTACATATTTTTGTGGAAACGCTTTAATAGCTAGGTTAATTGAATTTTGATAAATTTTATTAGATATTGATAAATTTATTCAAGTCCACCCCTGAAATGTTTAGGGAAAAAATCCAACCACACATTCTTGGTTATATAGAGGCACAGAAGTTCTATAAGAATCCTAGAAGTTTCTTTTTAGATTTATAGTGTCCTTTTGGTATTTTCAATGTGGATGCCTTATTTTCGATCCTGTCAGTGGACGCCATATTGACACTTTTAAGAAAACTGTTGAAAAACAGGTTGAATATTTAATATACTCAGCTGATGCTACATTTTGTGTAAATACAAATATGTACCATAAGTTAAAAAGTGCAGTTTTTTTATGAAGAATCGAATATTGCGAGAAATTTAAAAAAAAAATTTTTAGTTAAAATTTTAAATATATATAATTTCGGTGGCGCCTTTATTTTTTCGAGGTACAAATGTCAATTTTACAGTAAAGATGCATTTGCATGAAAATTTCAGAGGCATATTTGCCATAAAAGTCAAGAATAATATATTTCTAATTGAAGTACGTATATTTCCTATACAGAGTAAGTCTCCATATTGTTAGAAAGAAAGATGTAATAATTTAATCATCATCAACTAAAGAAAGAGAAAGAGGTTTGTGGTGAAAGAAAGAGCAAGAAGGAGGGGTTCTGTATTTAAAGTTTATAAGGAAGTTTATAAGAGTAACAGTTACATTGCTATTACTTCTTACTATAAAACTCGGGGATGGGTAATGGTAACCCTTTTAGAGCGCTCCATTTAAGCTCTTTAAGTGGTATAAAGTGGTAATTGAAAAGTTTTCACGGAAAATATACATTACTAAAGTTTTTATAATTCGGTGATGGTATTCAGAGTACTTTTACAAAACAAAAATTGTTCATTGGGTTGATTTAAGCGCTTCACTTCAATTCAGTTTCATGTGATGCCACTGAAATTAAGTATTTGGCCAATAGTTTTTATTTTTATTGCTCAAATAGATATTCGCAATAGAACTGGTCCGCCTATTACAACTCTCATTTATTGCATTCGGAACTGCCATAAACTTATTTAATATATAAGTACTCTAGAAATTTCCCTTTTCCTTTGAAAATAATTTTCGAAAGTATAGGTAGGTATACTAAAATTCTATGGCGAAGGACGTAAAATCCAGTCAAAATGTAGCGCCGAGCACAAGTAATATACGCTCGAGCACCGTTAGTCTACAAATACGAAGGATGGCAGATGGTAACAATCACGGCAAGTAAACTTTTCCATACTTATACCCGTCTTCAAAAGTTTTAAGAATCCGCCTGAGAGTGGAGGTAGCCACAGGCCGTAGCGAAGGCTCGTCTGGAGCCGTCAATTATAAACTTTGGCGTGCCCTTCAGACGCACAGTACTATGTTTTCGAATTTTCTGTCATTTGTTTCGATTTTCCCAAAAATCGGAAAATTGAAAATTCAAAAGCTTGTATACAGAAGTGGTGAGATAATTTCAGCATACTCTATGATTGATTCAAAGACTTTTTGAAATTTGAAGAAAACTGAATAAGTTTACGATTTTCTTACTTGAAAAGAATCAAGTTAAATAAAAAATTTAAAAGTTCGAGACAAAAAGGCTTAAAATGTATCATATCATACATGTCCAAATTTTATCAGATTTTATCAACTGTTTCTGTTTTTCCTCCCCGGCTTCTCTGTAACCCGGATTGCTCTGCTGACGGACAGACGTTGAGATGACGGCTTGAGAAGTACCCCCACCAATTTTCAAGCTTAACTGATGATCA
The DNA here is from genome assembly GCA_963583905.1 of Stenurella melanura. Lineage (NCBI taxonomy): Eukaryota > Metazoa > Arthropoda > Insecta > Coleoptera > Cerambycidae > Stenurella > Stenurella melanura. Next base: position 102,872,013 of record OY757317.1, read on the forward strand.
CAAGGTTTTTGTCGATGGGCTCTCGTACTATAAGGTAATTATTATAAAATTTTGTCGGCCATTAACATATATACATATATGATCAAATCATTAAATAGTGTACCTATTAATAATAATAAATAAATACGTTATCGACTGGTATCATAATAAAACAAGCTTTAATAGAGAAAACCTTTAAATTGCTTTCACTGCTAATGATTTTTTATGGTTTTTATAATAATGCGTATTGAATAGGTATATCGCAAAATTGTGCACGTATTACGTGAGTACAGTTGTTAATTTAAATTATTGATATTTTACACATATACCTATACATATAGATAAATGTATTGGCGTTGAATTTCACTTATTTGTGGTACTGAGGTTTTTAAGCCCGAAAATGATGTATAATATCTATCTGATCTGTGGGTCTCATCTGGTAAACGGCTCAATATTAGCATATATAAAAAAAATTTGCTTTTCCGGTATTTTCCCAAAATTTCGAAAATAAAATATTTTTAGAGAAAAAATGTATCTACACCAATTTCATTCAATGCTACGAATTTTCCATAAAAAATTTTTTTTTTGAAAATTGGATGCACGTATTTTGCAGCCAAAAACCCTTTGCTTAGACAAACAGAATTTACACTAAATAAAAAACCACTGTCTAAGGAATCAGTACTTCCACATCCAGATTTTCTTTCCAAGTCTCTTTAAAGGTAAACTTCTTGACCATATTTGCACTTTAGTGAGCGGAAATAATTGGTAATATAATTTTAATAATATTAGGGACAGATGCCATAAAAAAATTAACAGAAGATGCAGTTTAGCAAGCTTCGTTAAGACATCGAAAATGAATTGGCTAACTTTCAAGCCTGACATGATATTTACAAGATCTGCAAAATGTACAGGGGATAGAAATAAAGAAAAGTTTAATATTACATTAACGTTAATATTCCACAAGAAATGGGTTTCGTAAAAATGCGAGAACATTAATCTAGGTATCAAAATTTATCAAACACACAAGTTTTACAAAAACGACGTTAGGCGTCGGTCGGCGTTGAGGCGTAAAAATGCAAGAACATGAATTTAGATATAAAAATTAACCAAATACAAGTTTTACAGAAACGGCGCAAGGCGTCGGTCGGCGTCGAGACGTGAAGATACAAGAATATGAATTTTGGTATCAAAATTTGTCAAATTCAGAAGTTTTACAAAAACGACGTTAGAGAAGAAAAAATGGAAGAATATGAATCTAGGTATCAACATTTATCAAATTCAGAAGTTTTACAACTACGCTAGGCGTCGGTCGGCGTCGAGATGTGAAAATGCAAGAGAATATATTTAGATATCAAAGTTTATCAAATACACAAGTTATACAAAAACGACGCTGGGCGTCGGTCGGCGTCGAGGCGTAGAAATGCAAGAACATAGATTTAGATATCAAAATTTATCACACACAAGTTTTACAAAAACGACGCTAGGCATCAGTCAGCGTCGAGACGTAAAAATGCAAGAATAAGAATCTGGGTATAAAAATTTATCAATTACACAAGTTTTACATCAACTACGCTAGGCCCCGGTCGGCGTCGAGACGTAAATATAAAAGAGCATATTGTTGCGTATTTTCCATCTCTTAGGAAACACCCTGTATGAATCCGAGGGTTCTAAAATAATTTCAACAAGAGATAAACACTAACACTTTATTTAATAATTTACTGTCTATACAATACTTCAAAATAACCTTTACACTTTATTTACTTCTTATTTAACCTCACTTTTTACCGAACGTCACTTCTATAAACTTCTTCTTTAATAAACTTCCTCCTCTGCGCCGATAATCGCGCCTTACATACTCCGAAATTACATCTAGATTAAACCAGAATCTTCTCCAACCACACCCTAGAAAAGTCCATGGCTCCTTCTAGAAGCTTCCAGTCACTATTAGTAGGCATAGGCGTATCATCTCCAGTTCCAAGGGGGTGTAATTCATAACAATATTTAGATATCAAAGTTTATCAAATACATAAGTTATACAAAAACGACGTAAAAATGCAAGAACATAGATTTAGATATCAAAATTTATCAAATACACAAGTTTTACCAAAACGACGCTAGGCGTCATTCGGCGTCGAAGCGTAAGAATGCAAGAATATGATTTTAGGTATCAAAATTTATCAAATTCAAAATCAAATTTGGATCTTTCCAAAATTATGCGATGTAACAGCACCGAACGCCTTCGTGTCCAAAAAAACAACCGAATTTCCAAGCGTTACATAAATCGCTACCGTTACATCCTCGATTTGTTAAATATTTTCAATGTTAAAAATTAATGCATTGGTCTCTAGCACATACGCCAAAAGTGAAGTTCTGGACTCTTACTAGCTGGCTCTACTGATTTTTTCCCAATTATACACACCCTCCTTTATCCCTTCAACAAAAAATACACTGAAAAATATTGGTAAAAAATCTGAGGCCTCGGCTTCTAGTACATACACCGAATTTCAAGTGTCTGTACTCTTATCAATATGCTTTACTTATTTTCCCATATTTACCCCTGTTTAACCCCCAACCCTCCAAGCGGAATAATCCCAAGATATAATCTAGTTTCTGATGTCATTATAATATAATAATATACGTATACCAAATTTCAAGTAAATATCTCAATTTTGTTTTATTAACCACTTTAATAATCGAGTGGGGGGGCGGTGGGGGGATGGAAAATATTACAAAAAATTTTGAGGCTTTGGCTTTTAATACATACACCAAATTTCAAGTTTCTGTACTCTTACCAGCTTGCTTTACTTATTTTCCCCTATTTACCCCCCTAACCATTCACCGGATATGTTAAAAAAACAATCCAGTTTCAGATGTCATTATAATATACACGTGTATAAAATTTCAAGTAAATGTCTTAAACCGTTCCGGAGAAAACGTGCGGACAAAAAATTACAAATAAGACAGACAGACCGACAAACTGTATATTTATCAGGCTTAGTGTGGTTAAATTTCGTAACGACAGTTTTCTTCATACAGCTGACGAATCATCCAGGAGTTTGGAAGTGGATGTGTCTGGTTATGCTCGTATTTAGATACAAAAGGCAGCAACTCGAAGGGCGGTTAGTACTTGGATGACAGTCTAGGGAAATACAGCGTTCTCGCTCCACCCTCTAACGGCTCATAAGCAGCAGGTATGCAACTTTAGGCGGTGGTTGCATAGTAGATATACCATCGTCAGGAGGGGATGTAAAGCAGTCGGTTCCTTGTCTATTAAATGTCAGGCAAGTAAAAAATCCCTACACTTCAACAGAAAAGAGGTTCGGTAAAATTTACAGGTTGGAGTAGCTCGTCTGTTGGCGTCAGTGGTTGGCCTTAGTAGCGGAAATAGGCCGACGTTAAATAAGTGAATAAAAAAAGTCTGAAGGTCCCTCTTTGTACGATCTAGTTTGTCCTATTTCCTATTCCACCTTGTCTCATACAGTCATCATTTAGCTAGTCTCCGCATTTTCTTGTGTTAGAATTGGGGTATATATATTATCATATTATTTTTTTGTAATGATGCATCAAACGGAGAGCGATTTAAAAATTTTTGCTTTATCTTGTTTTTAGTTTTGGAGATACATTTTTCTACCACAATTTTATTGAGCGTTTTTAACGATGTTCTGCTAATTTAGAAACAGGCAGGCCGTCTCCTAGATATTTAATTCATGACAGTTATGAGTGCTAGTTTGATGAATGCGTTATTGAAAATGCCTCGTCTAGACTGCTAGTAATTATAGAGAGAAAAATAAATATGATTTAAGGAGAAACAATAAATAATCAACAACATCTTTTCAAATTTGTAAAATTAGTATGAACAGATTAGAGAATCCTCCGCATTTACATTGTTCATTTTGATATTAAGGTTTCTCTGTAATAGTATTATTTCTTGCTAGATTATTAATAAAATTATATCTTAATAACCATACGAAATAGTACTATCGTGGACAATACATGGTAGGGCAAGCTTAGATGTAGCCAAGGCCTTCGACAGGGTTTGGCATGAAGGTCTCCTGGCGAAGATGTTGTCGATGGGTTACTCTGTCGGCATAGTCAAGCTTGTGAGATCCTACCTTCATCGGAGGCAACTCCGTGTGAAGACTGCCGACAAGCTGTCAAACTACAGGCCCATGGAAGCAGGTGTACCGCAGGGATCGGTAGTCTCTCCCCACCTGTTCACCATCTACACCTCCGACATGCCAAGAACCGCAAGGACCTCTTTGGCGCCCTACGCAGACGATGCGGCCATAATCGCAAGATCATGGAGTGCAAGACTTGCCACTTGCAACCTCCAGGAAGCAGCATCCCTTCTAGAAGAGTGGTGCAACAAGTGGAAAGTCAAAATCAACGCGGAGAAGAGCAAAGCCATCCTCTTCAAGAGAGTCAGGAAGCAAACTCCCATAGGCCACGTCTCCTTGAACGGCGAGAACATTCAATGGCACGATAACGTCAAATACCTTGGCATTATCATGGATCGAAGCCTGACATGGAGACAGAACACGGAAGCGATAATACAGAAAGCGAGGACGAGGAGGACTCTACTTTACCCTATGATAGGTAGACAGAGCCAACTCAATCTGAGGAACAAGCTCACGCTTATCAGGACCCTCATTGCACCTATTCTGATCTACGCCTCCGTAGCCTGGGGATACCAAGCAGCCACCCATCTGAAGAGAATACAAGCCGTGGAAAACGTCGCACTTCGGTGCGTCGTGGATGCACCATGGTTTGTCAGAAACGCCGACATCTTCAGAGACCTGGAATACACCCCAGTAACTGAAGTCATCCGGGACAGAGCGAAGAACCTATACGCCCGTGCAGCAGAGCATGGGAATCTGCTGGTCAGACAGGCGACTGACTATGACCCCAACGACTGTCCGAGACACAAGAGGCCGAAGCTCCAGATCCTGGATAATGGGTAAGTATAACTAATTCTTTATCTGTTTCAGCCCGATCTGCAAGCCACACGGCAAGGAGACAATGACCAAAAACATAAAATACCCGATCCCGGGGGTACCAAGCAAACAACCAGCTCGGTACCCTTAGCCCGTGCCGGCCTCTGACGCTAAGAAAGCGTCTCTGGCCGAACACAATCCTGAACTACACAGTTCACACTTCGTTCCGACGAAATCGGAGCACATGATGCCAATTGGCACCCTAGGCTTCCGACTAGTCAACACCCCCAAATCCCTTTCAAACGCCGAGGGGGCTCGGTAACAGCCGTTCCCTCTCACGACAGACGAAAGACGCTCCCGGGAGCCTATACATGCCAGCGAAGAAAGAAGACCAAGACAGAAGAGCGCCAGAAGAAACGACCCAGCTGGCAGGGTCCAACAGCCAGGACCAGGGGAGGTTTGCTAACATCGCCAATACCGTCCGCATTTGCGGGGGGGATAGGCGAAAAAGCAGGCCCACCCCTTACGAGGCCGGTCCAGGTCTACAGCGATGATTGGGGCAAAGAGCTCAAGCTCGACCCCTAATCATCCGAGACCGTCATCTTTAGTCAAGAATATTGGCGCGCGGTAGGGCAAGGCTTATAACGTATTTTGCTGAAATTTAGTTGTGGTTAGGGTTATTCGTTATATATTTTGACCCCCCTTTAGTTCTGTTATTATCAGAGATCGGATTTACCTACCGGATTCCAGGGATGGCTTCTACAGATATTATTTATATATTGTAAACACGTACTGAAAGAGAAAGTCATGCAACATACTAAATTACTTTTATTTAATTTTGCAATGTTATTGCATAACTTAGTTTTATCGAGAAACGTACTATATTAAATAAAATCGAAATTCGTAATAGATTATTGTAAATTGCAGCAGATATACGGTATAGTGCTCGCTGTTTACCTGAAGCCCAATCTCAGGCGGGGAGGGGAGTAATTTAATAAGATTACTCACACTCAGTGTCTCCAACTAAAAACGTGAAAATGTCGCATAGTACTGAACCGACGTAAGCTACAGTAAAGTTTTGGGATTCGCGATATTGCAGATTTACATTTTGATGGTAGAGAACTGTATTGCACTAGATGTGACAAGGCAATTTCGTAGTCGTGGAAAACAAATATTAACTCACATATTTATTCAGAAAACCATAAACTAGGTGGCTTTGCTTACAATGACACGCAACGTAATTTTAATTTAGACTTAGTGGAATTTATTATAGGACAAAACATACCGTGGTCGAAACTAGACAATCCACTTTCCAGATAATCTTTGGAAAAATGTATTAGTGGCAAATATAGCAATGTTAAGGTACCTTCGGAGTCTGCACTAAGAAAAAAATATTTATTTACGGAGTGCGAAAATATTAGACAGAAAATTTCCTCTGAGGTTAATGGGAAGTACATCTGGCTTAGCGTGGACGAAACAGTCAATGCTCGCGGCTTCAAGGTAGCGAATATTTTAGTAGATGCATCGGACGAAAAGTGCGCAATGAGCGGACACTTCATCGCCTCTAAATTCTCACACTATGGCGGATACAATAAATTCATAAGTTTACAAGACTTTTGGGGTGACAAATATGCAGAAAAGAAAAACAAGTTCTTATTATTTCTTACCGATGGAATTGGATGAATTAATTATATGAAAGCTGCTGGAAGAATTTTGAAGGAAACATATCGGAATATACTGCATGTAACATGTTTGGCACATGGGCTTCATAGTGTTACGTATTTCCACCTCTTAGGAAACACCCTGTATGAATCCGTGGGTCTAAAATAATTTCAACAAGAGATAAACTACTAACACTTTATTTAATAATTTACTGACTATACAATACTTCAAAATAACCTTTACATTTTGCTTACTTGATATTTAACCTCACTTTTTACCGAACATCACTTTTTTAGAACTTCCCCTTCTGCGCCGGTAATCGCGCCTTATATACTCTGAAATTGCATATAGATTCATCCAGAAACAATCAAGAATCTTCTCTCGCCACACTCTAGAAAAGTCCATTCTATTTTCTACAAGTTTCCAGTCACTCACTATTAGGCATAGGCGTATCAATCTCCAGTTCCAAGGGGGTGTAATTCATAACACTGCCCCCTCCTTAAGCCTGATCGTCCCGATCAGGCAATTCAGAATCATCAGTGTATTTCGCCAGTCTATCCAAATGCACGATCTTCATCTTGGACTTTTTGCTTCGTTGAATCCGATAGACGACGTCATTAATTCGGGTAATTACAGTATACGTTCCATCCCAACGTGGTTGAAGTTTCGGTGACCTTCCTTTCGTTCGCTGTGGGTTGTACAGCCAAACCAGATCTCCTGCCTTGAACCCTTCTGAACTACCCTTACGGTCATATCGAGCCTTCATTCTGTCACTGGCTATGGTGATTTGGTCTCTAACTCACGGACATTCCAGTTGTTTGCACTCGCTGCTGCCTCAAACTGTGTTTTGTAAGTCATTCAGGAGTTTTGACCATCAGAGAGAATTTTTAATCGCTGGCCTGATGATACCACGTGCTGGTTTCCTCTTTCCCTCAACTGCCTCTTAAGCTGGTCTATTTCTCCTTCTACCTGGTGCATTTTGTCTTCAATCTTGTCTACTTTTTCTTTCACTTCGCTCACTTCTTCTTTAACTCCACTTAATTCCTCCTCGACCGTGTCCATTTTTACTTCGATATTATTTTTGAGTTCTTCAGCGACTGCAAACAAGGCGTTCTGTTGTGCCTCTATAGCTTTCCTTAAGTCGTCATTTTCCTTTTGACGGCGTTTCTCCTCTTCTTGACGTCTTCGTTCTTGATCCTCTTTTTCCTGTTGACGTTTTTGTTCTTTTCCTTGTCTTTTTTTTCCGTTCTTCTTTCACTTCCTGGCGTTTCTTTTCTTGATCCATCATCATCTTTTGCATTTGGGCCATAAAGCCCTGCATTTGTTTTTCGGAGGCCATGCTTCTGGTTGTTACCGGCATATAATTATGATAAAATCAACAAAATTTATTAATCACGTCAATATCGGTAAAGTAACTGTCCAAAAATCTCGAAACAGCACGAAAAAAGTCTTTGTCACTTAGCCACTAATGTCCAAATAGAAAAGTCCTAGAAAGTTCACGAAAATGCACTTAATTAACTACTTAAAAAAGTCTTGTTCAGAGTCTTTAATCTCTTCTTAGTTCAAAGGATTTAATCACTATCACTAATATCCTAATAAAATGTTCCAAAAATGTCTCAAAAATGCACTTAACACTATTTTTCTGTTCTAAAATAATCCTCGAACAATATCCAGTAAATTAGTCCTTCCTGTGTTAACACTAACTCCTAACTTCCGAAAAATCCTCGTGTTAAAATTTCGCGTCTGACACCAATGTTACGTATTTCCACCTCTTAGGAAACACTCTGTATGAATCCGTGGGTTCTAAAATAATTTCAACAAGAGATAAACCACTAACACTTTATTTAATAATTTACTGACTATAAAATACTTGAAAATAACCTTTACACTTTGTTTACTTGATATTTAACCTCACTTTTTACCGAACGTCACTTTTTTAGAACTTCCCCTTCTGCGCCGGTAATCGCGCCTTATATACTCTGAAATTGCATCTAGATTCATCCAGAAACAATCAAGAATCTTCTCTCGCCACACTCTAGAAAAATCCATTCTCTTTTCTACAAGTTTCCAATCACTCACTATTAGGCATAGGCGTATCAATCTCCAGTTCCAAGGGGGTGTAATTCATAACAATAGGATTGCTGAAACTACTATGAGGTGCTACCCTAATGTTGATAAATTAATAGCTAGTGCAAAGAACGTTTTTCTTAAAGAACCAAGTCGTATACGATTGTTTCACGAAATTCTATCGAATACTCCATTACCTTCAGAACCCATTACAACACGATGAGGAACTTGGCGAAAGGCAGCATCGTACTATCACTGTTATTTTGAAAATTTGAAATTCATAATACAGCAGTTAAACCCAAATGACGCAGTTGCTATTTCACAGGCGTAACAGTTATTTATATCCAACTCTTCAAGAATACATGGTTGTTTTTCAAGAATAGGGATGTTCACTATCTTTTAACTGTAATAAAAAATAATAGTTCTGAGGCTACAGAAACACGTAATAACCAGTAAAACTTCTAGAAACTGTTTTTCTTGAAAATAAACTAAAAATAAAAACTCCGAAATTAGCGAGGCTAGTAATCGATCCCTGCAGTGAGAGTAGCGCGCGTGATGTCATAATGCTCATAGCGGAACTCGTATACCAACGTGATATGGATTATTTGTTTCAATGTTGTTTTATCTCTGTCTTTGTCATGATGGGAGACTAAGAAATTGTGAAAGTTAATAGAAACAAATGTTGTTTTGTTCCTGGATGTACAAATACATCAGTAAATAACCCAGAAAAGGTTTTTATGTCTGTGCCACTAAATGCAAAAAGAAAGAAGCTTTGGTCCTTTTTTAAACCAATGATATTTAAAAAAAAAATTGTTACCTTAAACGCATTTATCAAAATCGGTCTCCGAATATACAATGTTTTCGCATCCCTGTTTCCAACATAGCAAAGCACATTTAATATGGAACACACTGTATAATATGCTACTAAAGGTTTGGTACTATATTATAGTACTTATTACCCGTCCTTCATTTTAGAAGTATGCCTTAATTAAAATTATAAGTCGCAAAAAGAAGAAATCTACACGGATACAACAATTCGCAGAAGTCAGTAAACGCAGACTAATTCTTATTAGGGATGGCAACGATGTATCGATATAAAATAAATATAGATATATTAATCCTAAACCATGAATATATTCACATCGTTTCTTTATTGCAATATATCGGGTTGAAATATCGATATTTTTCTATAAATATTCATTAATTTTTGACATTAAATGTTAATTTACAAAGTATATCGATACCTACATAGAAATATCGATAATTTTTTGTTGATATATCAAATATATTGATCTGAGTCTTATGATGTATCAAATGATTCATATATCGATATACTGTTTTTTGCCATCCCTAATTCTCATATGAAACGTTCATAAAATCCTAGTCGCTATATTCACGTGCGTTTAACTATGAGCAACATGACGTCACACCAATCAAGTAGCGTTTCGCGCATTCAAATGAATATTCATATTTCTTTAGGGGTTTTCCAATAGAACGGATTTGTTGATTTTTGTAAAACTTTGCAGATATTATTATGACTATTTCTGACTATTTTATGATGTTTAAATAGGATTTAATTGTTTGTGAACATCCCTATTCCACTAGCCATATGAGACCTTCAATATCCATCAGCCAACATCAGAATTTACTACAGTGGACGCAATAAACGTTGTATTCGATCTTCGTCAATATATTTTTCAATTACAGGGAGATGTTTTTGGGAGGGTACAAAGACAATTTCAGACTGTTTTTTTGAAAATCCAGAATTTGTTACGATGGGTGTAATAGGCCTTTTAAACGGTAAAGAAGTAGACTTTGCAACACCGGACATGAATGTGGTGACTGCGAAAATTTAGATATTTTAAGTATGCCCCAGTTACATCTGTCGACATCGAACGGGTCCTTCTCGCAATATAAATAGGTTTTCAACGAAAGGCGCCGACGTTTAACTCCAAAACATTTAGGACAGATATTAGTAATATACTGTTATTCTTATAATCGGCATTGAAAAATACTTGTGAATGTTAAATCGGTGTTAAGTACGTCCCTTTGTATCTCCAGTTCTCTTCGAGTAAATTGACTTCATCATCTTTGGATAATATGGAATTCGCGAAAAAAAAATTCGAGGTAAGATATTGTTTCACACATGCATGCAAATCTTTATGCGCTAACACATAACCACCTAAAGCCAACTCTGGTTTTACCCCATATCCAATAGGTTATTCCGATGGTTATTATAGGATATAATAAAAAAGTTTCGTATAAAAGTTTTTAAATACAATTATATGAAGAATTGCTTGCATAGGTGACGTGATATGATGAATGAAGGTTGTTTTTTAAATGGAAAACCCTGTATGTTTCTACATATTCTTATAGATCTTCCCTGATTTCAAGTGTATTAGGGTTGATAGGTCTAGCTGTAACATTTTTTGACATATCTAACCTTAAATATGTTCCAAACGTGCATAATATAGATTTATTATGAGATTAAAAATAAAATACTGAGATGAACAATATTGAGCAAAATTGTTAAAATGGCCAACAGTATTTAAAATACAAAGCTCATACCTTGATTCACTTTGTCCTTTAAATACCCCCACAAAAATGCAACCAAAGGTGTTAAATAAAGGCTGTTTGGTGGTCATGGAATTAGTCCGCTACTGACAATCCAATGGTCAAATTGACGATTTAATGGGCTTGTTCCATGATATTCTTTTTATATGGTTTTTATACTTTTTCATATAGTACTCGATATTCTCATTATACACTTAAAATTTCGTATTATTAACTTTTTCCGTTCTCGAGATATAAGGAGTTGAAATTAGTAATAGTTGCAAAAACCGAGCGCTCATTTGTGACGTCACTATACGCAAGTGACGTAAAAAATGGCTTTCTGGGACCTTTCAAATTTAACCTGAAAAGTCGAAAAACATGGAATTTTTAAACGCTGGTAACTAAATAAATACGCCTATTTTTCCTATTGAAAACCCATGCTGTAGAAAACGATGATTCATCTGTGTTTGCAAGCTAAACGCGCCAAAGCATTGGGCTACCATCTCCCTAAATAAAATAAAATAAATAAAATGGTTCTATAAACGCCTCCATTTTTTAATGAATGTTTCGAAAATATTTTTTGATCATTTGCAGGGAAATCTCAAGGCTTCTGGAAATATAACATAAATTGTTCAAATATGATATTTCATGTAGCGAATTTATTTCTATTTAATGCAAATGACGAAATAACTATTTCAGACACCGTCATATGATGGATATATTATCAATATCATCAATCACTTAATCAATCAACTTAATTTATAAAATAAACATTTTATTAATCTTAATTTCTTTTGGTTGAAAGCCATGCAAAATGTAATGTAAGTATCAGGTTCACTTATATTATTGGTAAAAGGTTCATGAAATCGATACAAAATATCATATAAAAGGGGCTCATACGCCAAGTGAGAAGCAGACCCCAGAAACCCCCGAGTAAAGATTTCAGTTGAATTTCACATTGAATTGAGAGAAAGACCACGATGATGAGCTATACTCAGGCGCGGATCCAACATTTTGTTGAGGGGGGGGGGGGCGATAATTATTTAATGGGTGAAAATAAAATAAATGCATTAAAATAAATTTATTTTCATATCAGGTTTTCTTATGTAAACTTTGCTCCAGGGGGAGGCGACACCCCCTTCGCCCCCCTCCCTCGAATCCCCGCCTGGTTATACTACGGGGAAGTCTTGGGCTCCAGATACATCGAGGAACGTCTTGAACATTTCATTTATTTATTTATTTATTTAACAATACACTGCCCAACCGAGCATTCCAATTACAGGGCAGGAGATGATAAGTTCATACAGATATATTAAAAAATATTAAAGGTATATAAACAGAAATGTGGTAATATGTTTTAATTTATACAGTTAATCTCTTTATCTCAGCTACATTGCAGTGGAATATATCAAACTGGTCTTGAAGATTATTATAGTTCTCACACATTTTGTACAATGGCGAACATTTTTGTACGTTAGTTCTGGGGGTCGGCAGATAGAATAAAGAGTTTTGTCTGGAACCTGGTCTAGGTGTTCAAACATTTAGTAAACTTAAGATAGCACTACAATCTGTTATATTATGTATTACTTTAAAAAGAAATATTTGTTGTGAAATGGTTCGGCGAGTTTCCAATGTCGAAAGCGAAAATCTGTTTAATAGTGCAGTCTGGGGAAAATCAATAGCAGGATAGACACCTTGTAACTTAAAGTCTTTAAGAAACGTCTCCGAATTCTGTCTATATTTTGTATATGTATGTTTTAATGAGGAGACCAAATAATTGACGAGTAAAAGACTGATATAGTAGTATCAGCGTATTACTGTCGTTAAAATCATGAGAACATCGTGTTATAAATCCCAGTATTCTAAAACTTTCATTGGTTATGGTGTTTATATGACAATTAAAGGTTAGTTTACTATCAAATGTTGCACCGAATCGCGGAAGGTTAATGGGTGTGTAAGCACTGAATCTTCTAAACAATAATTAAATTCGACCAGCTGATGTTTGTTGGTAAAAGTTAGAACATTGCACTTCCTTACGTTCAGCTGTAGTTTGTTCAAATTACACCATTCATTTACTTTATCAAGGGCCGTTTGTAGAGCCATACAATCAGTAACATAATTTACTTTATTGTACAACTTCATATCATCTGCGTATAAGAGACAATTGACACCCAGTTCTACTGTGATGTCATTAATTAAAATATTGAAAAATAAAGGACCTAACACCCTGGGGTACGCCTGAAGTGGATACAAATTCTAGAAATCGCTGACCACAGTATTCAATATGGTGGTGTCTGTTTTCAAGATATGATTTGAAGAAGGATAACAGATTTTTTGAGAAACCAAATTGTTGAAATTTCGAATCTAAAATACTGTGGTTAAGTCTGTCAAATGCTTTAGTGAAATTTGTGTAAATTTCGTCAACTTCTGAGTTTGCGTCGATAGCATCAGTTATACAGGGTGTAATCAGTTTCATGTCATTAAAAAAAACTGATAATGGGGACCGACTAGACAAACAAAAAACCTTTATGACTTTTCCCTCTAGGGGCACTTTGAAAAAAACTGACCCAGGTCAACCTTTTTAATATTTTTTTTAAATATTAACGTAGAAAATAATTGAGAACCACTGCTTTTCTTGGTCAATGAATTTGTAGTTCCCAATTATACAACTTTTAAATTGTCATAAAAAAGTGCAAAGGCCTTTGATGGACCGCCTCAACCTAACTGAGGCAATTATAAATAGGTAAATAATTCGTTATCTTTTCCTGCACAACTGCAAGCAAATAATGGCCGTAGAAGTTTAAACAGAGCATTTCTTTACATGTGTGTCTTTTAATTTGGAACAAAATATTGGATTAATGTTTATAATTTAGAATATTTAAATGTGATTTATTAACTTTTGTAACATAAATGAGTATCCTGGATTAAAAGCTTACCACCTAAGTAAATTATTCCAAATCTGCATCTGCATCAATACACAGTTCGGTACGTCGAATTAAGGACATACGTACTCCGTTCAACACTAAACAATAAACTATCAACTAACGTTGTCAATAAAGAAAAATAAAAGAAAAACTTGGTCCAAAATCCAAAACGGAATACAAAAAGAACGAACAAGTAAGTTGTGTCTGTACCTACGTAATCAAGAATGTAACGACTTGAACGATAAAGTCAATAAAATAAATCTTCACTATAAATACACAGCGACCCGAAATTCAAAAATAACAAAAACAACGAACGGCGGGTTGGACGTGTGTACATAACGAAACTCACACAGAAACTAAAACATTGCACAAGGGAGAGTCAGAGTATAGTTTTCTTCAGATCAGATCTACTAAACACTCAGAAAACGTCGAAGTCTTTCATCTTATTTACCGCACCGCTAAAGACCGCCGACATTTTATAGCTATCTACACAAATATTGAGTATCATAGGCAAAGACACGCGCGACGATCTAAACCTACCTCGATATTCCAGCAATTCTCAAAAGATTTTATTGAAAATTTGCGAAATTTTTGTTTAGTTTTTTTTCTCCAAAACTATGGGCTTTAGACCCCATGTTATACAAGGTTTTTTTGTTTGTCTTGTCGTTCCCTACTACCAGTTTTTTTTCACGACATGAAACTAATTACACCCTGTATATTGGGTAATGCAAAAAAGATTGGTTGAGGTAGATCTTCCCTTGAAGAAACCGTGCTGGTATTCAATAATGCAATACCTTGCATAAGAAAATGTTGGCTCATACAGCAAAGTTTCGAAAGCTTTGGAGAAATTGTTGATAATCGTTATAGGTCTGTAATTCTCAATATAATTTTTTCAGCTTTTTTATATACAGGAATTATCGTAGAACATTTAAGTGAATCGGGGAATATGTTAGATTTAATGGCTAAGTTAAATAAAAATGTAAGAGGAATTGCAAACACGTTAGCACAATCATGTAATAGAAAGACGAAAATTTTGTCAGGGCCCATCGTACATTTAGGCTTGATTTTTTTTAGTGAATTTAAAACTTCTTGCTCTGTAAACTGTTCAATTGTTATAGAATCAGTATTTGCGTCATGATTGTGCTCAATTGGAACACCTGAGGTGATATAAGAACTACAAAAGTATTCAGCAAAACCATTTACCAATTCTTTGTTGCCAACATAATGTCTATCCGTGTAGTACATATCTGCCGGTAAATTATTACTAGCTTTTTTATTAACTGCCAAAACTTGTTGGGATTGGTCTTGATATTTTTTTCAATGTTACTACAATATTTTCTCTATTCAATATCAACCTGATCTTTGATATAAGTTTTTAATAATTTAAACTCCTCGAGTGCAAGAGGATCATCAAGGTTTTTGTAATCATTCCATGCTCTATACTTCAGTTTAATACTTTTAATTATAGAAAGTGCCAATCAATATCTGCGGCCACGACAATCCCCAAATGGTAAGTTCTACTCTATTTTAAAACAAAATTCCCGCAGATGTCTTGATAGACGGGTCATCCTGATCTCCAAGTTGACATCGTATCTGTGATCTACGACCTCGAAAAGATTTAAAGAAAATTCCAGGGGATGATCTTGATACCCCGGTCGTCCTGATCATTAGGTGTATCGAGGAAGTTGCTTGATATCATATTTGAAATAAATGACCCCAAAAACCCCCGAGTGACAATATTCTATGCGTTTCAATGAAAACTCGCGTAAATTTCTAAGGTATGGCCTAGACAACCAGGACGCCCTGACCTCCAGGTATATTGGGGATGACTTTGAACATCAAAATCGTGATCAGCAACTTCAAGAATAAGAGTAAAGATTGTGGTTGAATTTCAGAGAAAATTTTGCGAAGAACTGCATGGATGAGCCTCACACCAGGAATCCTGGTCTCCAGGAACACCGAGAAACTTCTTGAACATTATATTCATGATCAGCGACCCCAAAAACCCTCGAGTAACCAAATTGGGCTAATTTCCACCATGGATTACCAAATAACGATTTTTTTTAATTGCCTCAAAAACTGCACGTGAAAAAATGCATTTTTTCGATGCACGAGTGCAATTTCCCATTTGTATAAGATTAAAATAGGTAACAAATTGAATAAATGCACCAAGAAATCGAATGCAAAAATACTTACTGCACATTTTTCGACAGTGGAATGTTATATTTCGTCGACTATTCTTTAACTTAATCGCCCAAATAATAAAATAACATGTTTAAAAGTCCCTTCACACATCCTTCTCCAATAACACATACATCATAACGTTACGTTATCATTAAATCTATTAAATTAAGCACAAACCTAAGGATTAAGAAACTATAAATTGTAACTTAACTGTGACGTACATTATTTAATTAGCTATTAAATATAAATTGTTATTTTTATTTTTATTTTGCATATTATCTGGATTACTTGTAAAACAGTTCTTCAAATATTGTATTTCATTGTTAGTTTATTATTACAAGTTAATCTGTAGAATTAAGAAAACACAATGAATGGGTTGACACTTCTCTGAAAATCTACATTAATTTGATGTTGGCTGTTATTTAGTTTATCTAAAATCTGATAAATTATTTTTTTGAATTATTACCATCACCTCATCCACGTTGCAAAGGTTCGATTTGACAGAGGTGTCTTTAAGAATTAGGGCCGGACTTTTCATCTCCCATTAAATTTATTATGTAGATAAATCCCATGGAAACAAATACTGATACAATTGTATTACAAGGAAATTATCTGCAGATGGGACATAAAAAGACCAGCCCTAAGACTAAGGTAATTCTGTAATATATCAATCAACAATTTTACTGAGCGAACGAAGATGGATTTTTACTTATTTCAACGAAATTTAATACAGATTTATGGACATTTCGCAATCGAATTTCTGACACATGACACACTAAGGACTAGATTGTAGGGATAATTTATAACATTGAAAAAATATTGACGTGCCGGCGAGGTAGCATCCGTCGGTGACAAAATTAATGATTTATTTTCATAGGATTGTTATAATTGTACTTCTAAACAACTCATAAGAAGTCGTCTCCGATCCGGTTGTGCTAAGTCCGCTGTCTTAGAAAATGCTGGATCTAAGTTACCTCTGTCCGATGTTTCTCAATTAGGAAATTATTTGCTTTGCGCAAAAATGTACTTAACATTATTTTAGATATAGAAAAGAAATATTTACCATAAAAACTGTTACAAGAACAGAAAAGTTAGTTGTACTATCGTGAACAATAAATAATAGGACAAGTCTCATGACGCATTTTTGATAAAATTTACTTGTGTACATCCAACGTTAATATTTGTGATATTGTCAGTAAGCCTTTTGTTTTTATGACTTACTTAGGTTTTTATTGAAGATTTCACCGTCACGCACAAAAAATGCTCTATTACAGAACATCCACCTATACACCCCCGCTGGATTTTTCGTGATAGCCAAGAAACTACATGAAAATCGACTAAAATAGGGTTTACATGAGAAAAAAATTCACAGAACTTGCATCTTTCGCAAGTATCTTAAGCGTATTGAAAATATCAGATGTAACTATACTGCTCTAGGTCGAAGTCCTATAGGATTGTCCTAGATATGCCTGCAAAATTACACCAAATTATTTTCTGAATTTCATTTTTTATAAATATTATTTTTATTAATCATACTACGAAAAACTGAATAATTATATATTAAATACCTTCGATAATATATCTCTATAATATAGGCACAACTGTTGAGAGAAAGAATTAAAAAGAAGACGGTATCAGAAGGCTACGATTAAACAGTTATCGGACGAAAATCGACTGTATGCGTGCTCAATAGCATAAGGACGAGTATAGTAGGGGCGTTCGGTAATTATGAACCTTCCTCGCATGTCCGTGGTCGGCTCGGCCAGATTCGACAACGGTCCACAAAAAAAAATCCCACAAATCAAACGGTAAATCCTATTATAAATTTGAAAAAAACAACTAAATCCTCGATAACAAGCGTACAACGTTTTCTTCAGGGGTCTTTTCGAAAAATGAACACGCTTCGAGTTATGATGAGTTAAAGGATTTGTGAGTTGATACGTTTCAGGGCCAGCGTTAATTCATAAGGTGCTCCATAAGAAAGCATAGCGCAGACAATATTGAATAATTAGAAACAAATATTAAGTATTTTTTTTTTTTTTTAGTTAGTTTAGTTTATTCAATAGTTTGTCAATGAATACAATTTCGAAATAATATTTATAAATTACAATTTATATATGCTTAATTGTACAGTTAGTACAGGCACCTAAATGACTGAACATTTGAATGTGCCTAGGAAGTGTTTATTGAGTTATTTACATTTAATTTTCTTTTTTAAGTGTGTATACTGAAGGAGTATAATTCATTAATCTATTAATCTAATTACTATCTAATTACAATCTATTATCTAGTTACAATCTAGTTACTATAACTAAAGTATATAGCAAAGTATATATTGCCATTTTTTTTTTGTGATAAATAATTCTGGTTTCTAAAAAAAAGTTTTAAAGGATTCGTAACGATTACTTATAAAGTTTCTACATTTCTTGTTAAATGTTTTTAGATTTTTTGATTGTTTGATTTTAGTAGGTAGAAGGTTGTAAAATTTTGGAGCTAAGTATTGAAAAGATCTCAAACCGATATTCTTATTCATAGTAGGTATTTGAAGGTTCTTGCGTATTTTTCCCCTGGTATCGTGCTGGTGAGTTATCGTTTTTTTTAAATTTTCATTCTTATGTAAATAAGAGCAAGAAGAAAGAATATATAGTGATCGTACATTGAAAATATTCTCCGAGTATAACAAATCTGTGGGGTATAGCCAAGTTTTATTATAGATTACTTTCAGGATGAAATTATGTGTTACATTCAGTTGTCTTAGTGAATTGTTATAAAGACCGCCCCAGGAAGTGATGCCATACCTGATTAAAGACTCTACTAATGCTTTGTAAACCATAGTTAATAATTTCTTTCCTAGGAATTCTCTCATTATAGTAGAGGGTCCACACCTTCGAAAGCCATCTAAATCGCCAAGTAACCCATTCCAGCAAGGTAAATAAATTTTGAGCTCGCATATCGAAAGAGGGTCCTAATGGGCATCCGAAATGGCTTGTTGGACTTTTTTTGGCGCTTGCACAACTTCTCCACAAGAAAAAAAGATGGCGGAACGTTATTTCAAGAATGTGTGTTTTTAAACATATACCTCTCGCTAGAAAATTAACTACGTACGATATTGATGTGATTTTTTATATTTGTATACTACTGACATGAGCGCATATATCTGTACTGTTAGAATTTCAAAATCACTTACGATTTTTTTCTAAATAAATCCTAAATCACAGGAAGCAAATTTGTGTGTTTGAATTTTCGACGTGCGATCAACTATATTAAATGTTTAATTTTTTTATATATTATATGCGAATGAAATATGGTCTAAAGATCAAAAAAGTTTTTGCAAAAAAAATTAGCTCCATATCTTTTACAATTTTTGAGTTACAGACTTTTCAAATTAAACCATAATTTAGGTCCGTGATACTCCTATTACCATGCGGCTATTATCTCACGTACTGCTATGTGGTTAATTGTAATGCATCAAGATAGTAAGCCAATACATTTTTGATATTGTGTTATTATTATTTATAATTTTACAAAAATATTAATATGTAAAATGAAACTCATTTGGCATAGTATTTATTAGATCTATAGGTTATGAAGGTGTTGTATATGGAGATATTTATTATATATACCATCATTATACAATATAGAAATAAAATATAAACACGTACACAAAACGTGTAATTTATAAGTAATAATAATAATAATAATAATGCATAATTATACACAGCTCAGTAAGCATCGACAAAGCACTACTAGACTAGTAAGAATTACTGTCTGTTAAACACTGCTCTGTATTATTTCTGCCCTTAAAACAATTGTAGGAAAGGTCACATGCACATGCAACATTTTTAGTCACACTCTACTTTACAATTCCACTTTTTGTTTTTTTTTTAACCACTTGTGGTTTTTTGTCATCATTTGTGGGTTTATTTGGTTATTCTCTATCAGATATCCAAATTTTCTGGAAGAGTGTGATGTGTTTTCTTAACCGTTTTTCAAGTCACCGAGGTAATTTGTTTAAAATCCAGAATTTTGTGTTAGGTAAGGAAAGTATAGGAGAATCTAAACCACTTCTTGGCAATAATTTTTACAATTAAAATTATTTTGCAGTAAGCAGGGTTTGACCCTGCTTCGCTAAGTACTTCAGTTGCAAGCTAAGCTAAGCATACCAAACTACTGGACTTAATGACCGTTTCAAATGCAGTAAGTAAGCTCTCTTGTAGGACTTAGCGAAAGTATGTCTAATAACTTTATGAAAAATAAATGCTACCTTGGTGAATCTAATTAAACTCACTATGGCCATACAGATTCACATAGGTCTTACGACCATCTTCATTGACACGATCACCAATTGCATCGCAGTTATCTCCAAGATTAGTCAAACTGTTTAGATGGCCTGTTTGATTTAAGGCAACTGTAACTGCTCACTTTTTCCCCTTCGGAAAGAATAACTGACAGGTCACACAATACATAGACTGCCAATAAACAATATTTATAATATTTTCTTCTTCATGTTTTTCACCTAATTATTTATTGGTTTCGTGAATACTATAAAATACCCTTTGTTGTCGTATACTCACAAAACTTTTGTAGTTTTTCTATTTTGGAAAAATTAAACATACCTTTCGTAAATATTATTGTGTTCGTTTGTTCATCGCTGCACTTCAAATTTTATGCTAGGCGTGAGGAATTCAAGTTCACATTGTTGGGCAACATTTGTCCTTATTTACACCAATATTCAGGGCTTGTTTTCTTAAGTCATATCGTACTTTTTTTAAATCCGAAGTTTAGGTCAATTTTTATTTTTAAACTCAATTTATTAAAACTTATTAACGATTTCGTACACTATTTGCAAGTCTAGATATACTGTCCTAAACCAAAATGACGTAACTTAAGATTTCCTAAGCAAATTGGACGTACTTCAAAGTTTCCTTGTTAAATGACCGGCTTTTTTCAATAATCAATAAACCATTATTTTTGCATATGCCTCATAGAATTAAATTAAAAAATAGACTGAAACTATTTAAAAAAATAAGATGTGCTGAGATTAGCAGCATAAAATGTCAAATATCTCAAGAAGAGCGTATAATGAAGTACGTCATTTTGGCTTAGGACGGCAGTATATTACATGTAACAAATTACATCATAATTTAAAACCACGTATTTATTGCACCGAAATAATTGTTTAATAATTTTCAGACAATGAGTGATCTAATGATCAAGAATAATGTAACACCTAAATCAAATTAGGTATTAGACTAATATATGATCTATCCACAATTGCACAGAACGAGCCCTGCCGTAGCTGTCACGTTGCGCGCTAATAACAAGACATTATTACGGTCGAATTTAAAAATCCGTATCTCGAAAACTGAATAAGATATCGAGCTAATTTTTTTTGCAAAAACTTCTTTGATCTTTAGACCATATTTCATTCGTATGTAATAGATACAAAATTCGAATATTTAATATAGTTGCCCGCACGTCGAAATTTCAGACACACAAAATTCGTTCATGTGATTTTGGATTTATTTAGAAAAAAACCGTAAGTGATTTTGAAGGTCTATTAGTACAGATAGATGCGCTCGTGTTTGTAGTATATAGATATAAAAAATCAGATTGATATCGCAAGTAGTTAATTTTTTAGGAAGAGGTAAACGTTTAAAAACACAAATTCTTGAAATAACATTCGGCCATGTTTTTTTCTTGTGGAGAAGTTGCGCAAGCGCCAACAAAAGTCCAACAAGCCATTTCTGATGCCCCTAAGGACCCTCTTCCTGAATTCGTTTCCAAAAATCATTTACCTTGTTGGAATGGGTCATTTCAATTTTTAAAGCTTTGGACCCCTTACTATTATATAAAATGTATGTATAAGTTTACGTATGTTTGTTGTCAATTTCAAAATGTGTTTATCCCATTTTAGATGCTGGTCAATTATTATTCCTAGGTATTTTGTCTGAGTTGTCTCTTTAAGTTCTTCAGTCATGTCATTGAATCTAATGCTTGTAAATTCGGGTCGATTAGCAGAATTTAATGAAAAGGCTATATAGTGATTTTTATTTAGATTTAATAATGTTATTGGCCATTTCTATTCCCACATTGATATAATGATTATTACAATAATCCGACATTTCTTTGTCATTTGCAAAAGGTTGAGCGTTTCTATTCAAGATTTGTATATTATTACTTTTTCCAGATGTTTCATTTGTGGCTTCTGATATAATTTTGTACATTTTTTTAATATCAGTTTTATTATTTTCGATTTTGTTCTTGTAATAATAATTTTTAGTATGAGCTATTATTTTATTTAAATTATTTCTGTAAGTTTTATATTCATTTTTTAACATTATATTATTATTTTCTAGTAGGAGTCTTTTCATTTTGTCACGTTTTTTTATTGAATTGATGATACCCAAGGTAATCCATGGCTTCCGTTTATTTATATATTTTTTGTAATGTTTCTTAATAACTCTTGTATGTTCAATTAGAGTTTGAAATGTCGAGGAGGAAGTTTCAGCAGCTATGTTTGGGTCTTGTAGTATTAAGATGTTATCCCAATTTTGTTCTTGGATTCGTTGTTGTAATTTTTTATGATCAATTTTTTTGATTATTGTGTTTTCAGTTGTATCTGATTTCTTTATTTCGCTATTGCTTTTGAGGGTTAGATTTAGCATTATTGGGTAATGGTCGGTTATATCAGAATTGATAATAAATGACTTGTATTTGAATTTGCTATTTTTTATTTTGATAAAAATATGGTCTAGACAGGAGGATGAATCTGTAGCAACACGCGTAGGGGAGTTTATGCATGATATAAACCCACAGTGATTAAGTGTAGCGATATATGTATTGACATAATTATTTTCTTTATCGGTTATATTTATGTTTGTGTCTCCAGTAACAATTTCTATTTGATTTTGCACAATGTTAGTATAATATCTCTCCATGTCCTCTATAAAACCTTGGACCGAAGAAGGTGGTGGTCTATAAACTGCTGTGAGGCCACATGTGACATTATTAATTTTGAAGGACATTCTTATTGCATTTAAGGATGACTTTTCCAGTTTTATTATTTCCGTTTTTATATCAATTTCAGATCTGATAAACACTAACACTCCATCATTTTTATTGAAATTACCCTCATTATATACAGTTATGAAGCCTGGTATATTATATTGATCACAGCTAGGGATTTTCCAGCATTCACTTAATACTATTATTTGGCAATCTATTAGGTTATATACCTGTAAGAATATGAGCAATTCATCAAAATTTTTTCGAATACTCCTTATATTTAAATGAACGATATTTAAAAACGAGTCCTTAATGTTTATCTCACCCTTAAAACTATCACTATCCACGTTTACGTCAACTTGGTTTTCTTCTAAGAGTTCTAGTTGTTCCAACACTTCTATTTCACCTTGTTCAGCCATCGATAAAACTGTAGTCCGTTTTGTTCTTAAGTGTTTGTATCATGTATTTGAACGAAGGACAGTTGGGATCGGTAACTTCATGATTGACCTCTTGTTTTAGTTTGTATTTAGAATTTGTCAACACACAATTATTGCATTTTTTTATGTTCCGCGGGCAGTCTTTTTTATCGCGTTCACCTGAGCAAAATTCACAAACAGTTTTGTTTGAGAATTCGTTGTTCTTATGGTAGAATTGTTGACAGTTGAAGCATCTCGGCAAACTCAGATCTTCATATACTGGTAGACGTTCCCATCCGATATAGATTTTTTTTTGTTTATTAATTTATGAAATAGACCTGGAGAACATTCTGCAAATATAGTTGATCCTTTGTCTTTGATTTTTTTAATATATGTTATATTTAATAAATCGTTGTCTGTAAATTGATTTTGGTCCTTTATGCTCTGTGCTAATTCATCGCCACTTAAATCATTTTCATATCCTGCAATTTTTATTTTCGGTTTTCTCATTTTAGGTGTCTTTATTTCATAACTGCTACCTAAGTTTTCTTCAGCTGCATTTTTAAGTGTGTTCATGTCTGCTTTGTTTAAACATTTGAAAATGATGTTCCCCTTATTTGTGGCTTTCATATTTTTTATACTTACTTTTAGTTCGTTCGGCTTTATTTTTTTCTTTATTTCCTCTTCTGTTTTTTTGAGGTCTTGTGGGTTTTTTGGAGTAATTATTAGACTGGGAAAGTTTTTGTCGACTGGTTCAGTTGATTTCTTAACGATATTAGCATAGGAATTGGTATATGAGTTTTGTGTTTTTTCTTCTACTTTGTTTTTTAGATCTGTTATTTGTTTTTCTAATAAATCTATTATTTTTTCTTTTCCCTCAATGAGTTTTTGTTTGTCTTCAATTATACTTTTTAGTAATGGGTAAGTTTGGAATTTTAAACATGTTTGACAGTGAAATTTCATAACTCTTTCTTTGAGTAGCAGTACTTTTGCTTCTGTTGACGATATTTTGGCACAATTTTTACAAATTTTTTTCTCACAGTCATCACAAGTAAAGAGTAGCTCTTTTCCCACTTTACCATCACAGTTAGAGCATGCTATTTTTCCTCCAGGGCGAAATTTGTTGTTGATTTTATATTAAGTCTGTCATCAGCCTTAAGTCAGACTTTTCGGGTTCGAGAAGCCTTGTGGCATTCTTTATCGAATAAGTTATGAACTATTTCGCTTGTCTTTGGCCTGGAGTATTCCCCCAGTAGAAATCTTTCGGCTTCTTTTCCCATTTTAGGATCTCCTTCATTATGTGCCTCTTAGATAAGCCGAAAAATGGATCGGGCCCAAGAAATTGGGGCTTCAGCACCTTTTTTTGCAAGGGCGTCAGCTAATTCATTTATTTCTATTTCCTCACCCACATCAAGGTGACATTGTTTTGTTGCCCCGCTACGCTCACGCCAACCACTTTAGCTATCTTCGATCCATCTGTATGCCAGATGAGCGAGTCTTTCTCCAAGTGCAGGGCTTCGACTCTGCTCGTCTGACGGCTCTCACGGATAGTCAAAGTTCCGCTTGATTGGCATTAAGTGAGTGGGTTTGGTCTTGGATTCCAATTGGATTATTTCCAGAATCCTTAGGTGACAACGAGATCGTCTGATTTAAGAGAGAGTACCTGCTGCAACCTTCCGGCACTAAGTGCTGCCTCCTTCCTCACGTAAAAATGTATAGGAAGTAAGTTTAGCATTGCTTCCATAGCTGCTGTGAAACAAGAGCACATTGCTCCAGTAATCCCTAAACAGGCAAGGCATTGCAATTTTCCTTGTGCTAATTTTTCTTCAGTTTTTGGTCACCATACACATGCTGCATAGGTTATCATGGGTTTCACAACCGAGAGATAAGACAAGTAGATCATTTTCGGTTTTAGACTCCACCGAACAGCCTGCAGCACGTCGAAATAGCCACAGTGGCCTTGGTAAGTGTTCTTTCTAAATGTTCCCGGTAACTTTTTGATCCAGAATTACTCTTAGATATTTAACTTCACTGGAAAAGTTCAGTACTGTTCCATTTAACACAGGAGCTCTCAAATTCAGTTTTCTCCATTTGGTAAACGGAACAGTAACTGTCTAGCTCGGATTAACACTGAGGCTCTCTAACGAGCATGACCTGGATATTATGTTTAAGGTGATTTGCATGAGATTTGAAATCATAACCTCATGCCTGACTTTCACAACAATAACCAGGCCATCGGCATAACCCTGAACGTTGAAGCCAGAATTACTTAATTTATGGAGGAGGTCATTCGCCACCATTGGCAAGGGCGATAGAGCTCCACCTTGTGGACAACCCTTCGCAGCAATCACTGTAGCGGACTCCTCCCCCACATTTGTACTAATTATTCGGCTTCTTAGCATGGACTGTATTCACTTGATTGTTGGGAACTGTACTCCCCTTTTCTCCAATATCTAGTGTAGATATCTCTTTAATTCTTGGGAGGAGTCATGACCCCCTGACCCCCCTTGAATACGCGCCTGCCACAGTTTACATAACACTGATGATTTCAGTATAAAACAATACTGTTAATGATAAAATTTTTTGCAACAAACACTAGTGATATCTCTCCAAAAAAACAAATATAAAACTTTAGCCCTCTATTCCTTCCAATCATGGAAACAACAAGAAAAAGACATTATACTCGATCTAAAACAACTGTCCATCGACAAATATTAGAACGAACAACAAATAAACCACCAAATATTGTTTATTTAGTCATATCAAAAATGAGCGACGAACTCAGCAAAGAAAGGTATAGTATTGTTATTCTCAATTATTGAGAAATTCAGTCTAAAGCGTTGCTACCAAGAAAAATAATTACAAAGTCTGCCTGTGATAGAATGTCACCGATACTTCTTCCGTATTCTGGCGATATGTTAACTTCAAAAGAAAGGTACCCAATTTGTCCAGAAATAATAAATATAACGATAATATCATATTCCATTCTTAAATAATGTTGGTAATGGACATAATAACTTATTTAATAATTTTTGTCCAAATATTCGTGGCGCCAATATTCTTGACTGTGATGACGGTGTCGGATAATTAGGGGTCGAACTTGAGCTCTTTTCCCCAATCATCGCTGTAGACCTGGACCGGCCTCGTAAGGGGTGGGCCCGCTTTTTACGACTACCCCTCCTGTAAATGCAGACGGTGTAGGCGTAGTTAGCAGACCTCCCCTGATTCTGACTGTTGGACCCTGCCAGCTGGATCGTTTCTTCTGGCGCTCTGCTGTCTTGAATTTCTTTCTTCGCTGGCATGTCGGCTCGCGGGAGCGTCTTTCGTCTGTCGTGAGAGGGAACGGTTGTTGCCGTACCCTCTCGGAGTTTGGAAGGGTTTAGGGGTGTGTGACTAGTCGGAGCCCAGGGTGCCAATTGGCATCATGTGGTCCGATTTTGCCGGAAGGAAGTTTTGGGCTGTGTAGCTCAAGGATTGTGTTCGGCCAAGGACGTTTGTTTTAGCGTCGGAGACTGGCACGGCCTAGGGTAAGGGTACCTAGCTGGTTGTGCTGGATACCGCCGGGATCGGGTGATTTGGGTGTTTTGGTCATTGTCTCCTTGCGGCGTGGCTTGAAGATCGGTCTGAAAGGAAGGTTAGTTATACTTACCCATTATCCAGGATCTGGAGCTTCGGCCTCTGGTGCCTAGGAGCGCCGTTGTGGTCGTAGTCAGTCGCCTGCCTGACCAGCGGATTCCCATGCTCTGCTGCACGGGCGCATAGTTTCTTCGCTCTGTCCTGGATGACTTCAGTTACCGGGGTGTATTCCAGGTTTCTGAAGATGTCGGCGTTTCTGACAAACCATGGTGCATCCACGGCGCACCTGAGTGCGACGTTTTCTACGGCTTGCATCCTCGTCAAGTGGGTGGCTGCTTGGTATCCCCAGGCAACATTGGCCTGTAGTTGGACAGCTTGTCGGCAATCTTCACACGGAATTGCCTCCGGAGAATTACCTTCTCACTAGCTTGACGATGCCGACGGGATAACCCATCGGCAGCTTCTTCGTCAGAAGACCATCGTGCCAAACCCTGTCGAAGGCCTTAACTACGTCGAGGAAGATCGCTGCTGTGACTTGTCGATGGTTGAAACCCTCCGTGATGTGTTCCGTTAGACGAAGCACTTGTTGCTCGGTGGAGTGCTCGGTTCTGTAGGCGAACTGCTTATCTGGGATGATCTGCAGCTCATCGGTCAGGGTTTTACCAAATATTCGGAATATTATAGAAGATAAAGTTATTAAAGCACAAGCCAAAACTAAAGCTAAGCAACGGCCCTGGCAGTATCCTGTTTTTCCTAGTACGAGACTGTGCGATAGTATTTGATAATCCATTATGTATACTTTTCAATTTAACTCTTCAAATATAAATATTTGTACAATGCTGAAAACAGTGCAAAATCAGTACACGTCTTCTAGAATTTTAATATAATAATATTAGTAGGTAATTCTGGCTTATTGTAATTATGAATTTCGCTCGAAATGCTATTGTATATGAACATATTTTGACATCTAAAACATTAAATATCAAAATTTCAACAATCTCTATTTGTCCTAGGCCAACAGTATTCTATTGCAAAAAGTATATTTTTTCTAATTTTCAAATGACCTTATTAATTATTTTTCATTCTACCTTGACAATAGCTTCTGATGTTTTATACAGTGACTGTAGATCTGTCGAAGTTTTACCAACCTAAGGTACCCCACAGTGATCTAAACCAGGTCCACTTTATTATTAATATCGCTTGAACTATATTCTATATACTGAAGAATGAAATTTCCAATTGGCTTTATAAGACTCAATTGGGAATGAAAGATATCGAACACTAAAATAAAATTTCCATGCGCCGATATGAGAGAAATGACCACAAAGACCTCAGATAAATGCGAAACTGACAAACCGGATAATAAATTGGTTTCAAATATGTACTGTATCATTATACAGCATAGAGATGTATGTCAATAAAAAAAGGCAACATGTGAAGCATTTATAATTTTTTCTGTTATTTGAAGGAACCTCGATTTTTTAGGTTTATTCTTTAAGCTTGTACTTATTGCTCAATAAATAGGAAATTAAACATATTCTTTATAGAATATTGCAAACAGCGGAAAAAACTATCTATGAGAACTAAAAGAAAAACTATATGTAAAAAATATTAATGAAATCTTTGCATTCTTTCGATAACCTGACTTCTGGTTATGCTAGCAAATCAAAATTCTAAAATAAATTTATCCAATTTCTTATTTGACATTTTCATAACACTAGCATCCAACATAGTCCCCTACGGCTAAGCAGATTAAACTAGTATCTACATAACCCCCTACGGTATGAAGATTCAGTTAAAAATGAGAACAAATGCCTAAAAGGAATTTATTTACCTACCTTGTCTTAAAAAAATTTCCATTCTAATAAATTACATTTTCATAAAATTTCTCATTCAGTTTCTTGGAAATGCTTAGCCTTTGAAAAGTTTTTCGCCCTTAATCTGCTTAGCCGTAAAGAACTATGTTGGATGCTAGTGTTATAATGAGAATGTCAAATAAGAAATTGGACAAATTTAGTTTAGGATTTTGATTTGCTAGCATAACCAGAAGTCAGGTTATCGAAAGAATGCAAAGATTTCATTAATATTTTTTACATACAGTTTTTCTTTTAGTTCCCATAGATAGTTTTTTCCGCTGTTTGCAAAATCCTATAAAGAATATGTTTCATTACGTTAAGCAAACAAATAATAAATAATTCACTTTTAAACAAATAGAAAATGGTTACAAATAAGCATATGGATGTACATACAAAAAATATTCATTTTCATTTCTAAATCATATCGTCGGCAAAGGTTGAGAAAATTCAGCGCTTAAAAAATTCTAAATTGAAAAATAATTTTTGGCCACCCGGTATATTTTCAGAAAGTGAAAATTGTTCAATAACATAAATTTGATATCTTTCATCTAGTATCCCCATATACAGTTTTTTTATGATTTCATAATTGCGACTGTGGTGATTTTACTTCCACATACACGTAGTGTAAGTTATACACGTATGTACTATAACAAAATCTGAAACTGGATTGATTTTTTGAGTTTATTCGATAAAGGGTTGGGTGGTTAATAGGGGTAAATAGGGGAAAATAAGTATAGCAAGTAAAAGTACAAAAACTTGGCATTTGGTGTATATACTAGAACCCACGGCCTCAGATTCTTTATATTTCCATCCACCGCCCGCACCACCCCCACTCCATTATTAAAGGGGTTGATAAAATAAAATTGAAATATTCACTTAAAATATTGTACACGTATATATTATAACGACAGCTGGAACTAGATTATATTTTGAGATGATTCCGTTGAAGGGTTGGGGATTAAATAGGGGTGAATATGGGTAAATAAGTATATAAGAGCACAGAAACTTGGGATTTAGTGTATATACTAGAAGTTAAGGGCTCAGATCTTTTATAATATTTTTCAATTCCTACCACCACCATCATTAAAAGAGTTGATAAAATAAAATTGAGATTTTCCCTTGAAATTTGGTACATGTATGTATTATAACGACATCTGACTATATTTTGAGATGATTCTGTTGAAGGGTTGGGGTTAAATAGGGGTAAATATGGAAAAACAAATAAAGCAAAGTGGTAAGAGTACAGGAACTTGGGATTTGGTGTATATACTAGAAGCTAAGGCCTGAGATTCTTTATAACATTTTGCAACCCCTTCACTATCACCACTCCATTATTAAAAGGGTTAATAAAATATAATTGAGATATTTACTTGATATTTGGTACAAGTGTGTATTACAACGACATCTGGAACTAAATTATATTTTGAGTTGATTCAGTTGAAGGGGTGGAGGATAAGAAGAGGTAAATAGGGGGAAATAAGCAAAGTAAGTGTACACAGAGTGCGTTTTCCCTTAAAGAGACTTGGATGAAAGATCTGGACGTGGAAGTAGTGATTCCTCAGACAGCGGTTTTTTAATATGTATCTGCAGATGGCATTATTTCAACAAAAAAAAATCATTACATCCAAGTGGTTGGAAGATGCTCAATAATAGTATAGGAGTGAAACGAACTTCAAAAAAATGTACTGATATTCAAAGCATTCCATTTAAAAAGGGCATTTGATCCTTTAACATTGTCTTGGCTCGTCCTATATGTTCTAAAATTATTTCCGGTTTTAACCTTTTTTTATTAGTTTTTTTTTTGTTAATTTTTCGCCATCATAGAACTCAAGCTACCGATGTCCCACATACTATTGCCCCACCCTGTATATTTGATAACAAAATGTGTTACACTGGGGATACAATTTTAATAAATGAAGAAAATATATTTTTTTTCATAAGATTTGATCATTTGCAGGGGTAAATATATCAAGTGGAGAAACTTTTCTATTTTTCGAAATAGTGTATGAAGAAGAAATAAAGTTAAAGGATGAAGACGACTTTTTCATTTGAAACTTCTTCTTCTAGGATTTATATTCTTCGAGAAAATTGCACGTGAAAAGATACCGAACGTTTATTGAATAAAACAGCTTTATAAGGCATGCAAAAGTTGCAAAAAAGACAAAAAACGCAAAAGTATTGCGAATGCAGTGCAAAATATCTCCCTATCTGTTTTCGAGAGTGGGAACACGATGGTGACAATACTTCTTTTCCTACCCTACTCCAACTACCCCTAAATCGAAAAAACCACCCCTTTTTTCGATTTCTCCGCACTGAGATTGCGATCATCGTGTTCCCGGCTCGGCTCTTGAAAACGGAGGAAGGAGATGTCTTGTACAGCATTCGCAACTCATTTGAGATCTTTGCAACTTTTGCATGGACTATTGCAGGGTGTATACATTTGGTAGTATTACCAATGATTTTTATTTATTAAATAATAGTCCGTTCAAATTGCACTATTGCATATTGTATTGTATTTATTGTTATTAATTACTAACCTCTATTATTTCATTTATTGCTTCTTATTGTCCTCATTATAATTGTTGTTCTTTTTGCATTTAATCGAATTCAATATTTTAGCATATTCGTATTAAATCGAGTATTAGACAAATTTTATTTTTGAAGTCATAAGTTATTAATAATATTATTTTAAAAATATTAAACAACTCAATTATTTAAATTCAGTTTAATAATTTAATGTGCATAACCAGAAACTTAACCTCTTTTATAAAGATGCATTTAAGATTATTTAATAATGTCTCCAAATTATACAAAAATATTAAAAAATATTAAAATATACAAAATTGAAAAAATAAACATTACAGGGTCCGCACTTAAAACTCTCCAGACTCGTAACTCCCTTATTTTTTGAGCTACGACCATGTTCGGCACATCAAATTGTAGATATGTTTAAGGCCTTTAAATATGCATACAGAGTGGTTTAAAAAATGAAAAAATTATTACGAAATGAGACTTAATTTCCTTGAATATTCTTTAGACTTTTAAGTTGTTCAGAGAAAACAGCTTATTGTTAATCACAATTTTAATGATTAACAATAAGCTGTTTTTTGCAAATTGGGTGATGTTATTCAACTGAAAATATGTGTAAGTTGTACATAAATAAATATTACAGGATTGTTGAAGACTATTTTTGGATAAAATTTGATTATAAGGGAGATATCTCCTAATTTGGTGCTTTATCCCCCTCCCCACTAGCCTGACGTGTTGTTCCCTCCTGCCTAATCAACTTCTATTCGAGCCAAAACATTAATTTCCGTCCCTTCGTCAATAATGAAGTTTTCTTCGGGGTCGTTGTTGGGCTCTCTTCGGAATTGGTTTTCAACACGTTTAAAATAATTTTTCGCTGGACATTGTCTATTAGGATATCGTCGGCCATAAAGGTCCATAGCTGCAATTGCATTTTTTTTACTTTCCCCATAAATAATTAACATGTCCACTTTTTCATTTCTCGTATAAATTTGCGGCATTTTGATCACAATTTACAAGAATTTTAAACAATTTTTAAAGACGCAATAAAAATACCGATAAACCAGCAAATGTTTGACAAGCTAAATATTTCATTGTTTTCAAAGCCACCTTAGATACTTCTTAACATTTAATTAGAACAAAATTGTATTTTTTTATTTTCTTTAAGCTGTAATTTTGTTTGTATTTATCGCACATTTTATTACCACATATGAATAAATTCCTTATTAATGGTACTAATAAATGGTACCAAGGTACCGATATGGTTCCATTTGAGTTTTGCCCCAAAAACAACTTTGGTGAATTTTATTTGCTCATAAATCACGTAATTTACTGTTTTTAGCGGGATTTCGATTTTTGTAGCATTACGCGGGTCATATAGAATAAATTGGAACCATCATGGCACATTTAAATGAACAACTAAAAATTGTATTATAAAAAAACTGATATTTGAAATGTCACTTATTTGGCATCGTTGGATTCAGAAAATTATGCAGAATTCAAAAATGCAATAATATATAGGGTGTTCCATTTAAAAATCGAAAAATAATGTCACTTCCGGCGAAACCGGAATTGAAAAAAAATCAATTGTATGTCAAAAAGTGCCGCTTATTATTTATGTGGTATATCCTAAATTTCAATCAATACCATGATCCTGTTACACCCGGTATATCTTCTTCTTCTTTTAGCGGGGCGCCTAGAGGTCGCCGCACTCAGGCCTTGTGGCCCATTGTGCTACCGCTAACAAGTTAAGGAGCTCCCCCGTACAGACCGGACTCCAGCCCAAAGGCTGAAATCCTTCCCACGGGAGAACTTCTTATTTCCTCCAGCACTGGAAAGCCAGTACCGAAGTGTTTGTGCCTCAGGTTCATCAGTCCTGGGCAAGAAGTGAGGACGTGGATGGAAGTCTCCTCCTCGTCCTCGCAGAACCTGTAATCGGGGTGGTCAACCACTCCCATTGTGTGCAGGTGTTTCCTAAAAGAGCCATGTCCGGTCAAGAGGCTTGTCACGGCTCTAATTTGCTTTCTGCTTAGACGCAGAATTTGCTTTGTTCCCTCCGGCAAGGGCCCTGAGATTAAGAGCTTCGCTTGCCGGAGTCCTGGATAGGAATCCCAGAGGTCAATGAACTGGGAGCGAGTCCAGTTATCTATTAACCTCTTGCCTTGGGATCTAGGGTAGCCGAGAGCCGGCTCTGGACCAAGCAGAGGTTTCTGAGAGCCCCTTCTGGCCAGAGCATCCGCCCGCTCGTTACCCTCAATGTTGCTGTGTCCAGACACCCAGAGAAGCCTGACCCAGTTTGATGAGCCAAGTTCGCAGAGGGCCTGTTTACAGTTTTGGACCAATTTTGACTTGGTCCGACTCGATGCAAGGATCTTGAGGGCCGCTTGCCGGTATATACTAAAAATGTATAGTTTTTTAGTTATAGTTAAAAAGCTGAAAAGTGGACCAATTTACTCTGTTCTCAATAATCCAAGCCTAATTTTAATAGCACTTTGTCGAATTATCATCTTTCGAGTAAAATTGAACATATGAAACAATAAAATACCGAAACATATTCTTTATAGGATTTTGCAAACAGCGGAAAGAAAAACTATCTATGAGAACTAAAAGAAAAACTATATGTAAAAATATTAATGAAATCTTTGCATTCTTTCGATAACCTGACATAGTTTCTCTTTTAGTTCTCATAGATAGTTTTTCTTTCCGCTGTTTGCAAAATCCTATAAAGAATATGTTTCATTACTATAAGCAAACAAATAATAAATAATTCACTTTTAAATAAAATACTTTTAAGGAATTAGTTCCTTATTCAGTCACATAGTCGATAGCCTATAATTCAGAATAAATTTTAAGCGGGTAGTTACTCCTGAAACACCCGGTATTACCTCAAGTCACCACAAATCATGCCGCGCTCGACAACGCCCGGGTGCATATTAATCAACAAATTATTGTTATCAAAAATTAAGATTATCTGATTGCTTGCGACGATACGGAACTGTAGTCTGTGAGCGAATTTCCACCGGATTATTCTACATTTGTAAATCGTTCATTAAACGCTATTATCAGTAGGTACCATGAACTTCAAATTTCGCAGTGGTTACATATGCATTTTACTGGGAGCTTGTGTAATTGCATTACTTTTCGTTATAAGTACGCGTCAGCAAGTTGTTACTATTTCTGTGGATTTTAATAATAACACGAAGGTACTGGAGCTTACCAATACCAGTGTTGATATTGTTAATAAAAGTGGAATATTGGATATTATCAACTGTACGGATTTAACGTTAGAGACAAGTGTACAACAAAGAGGGAGGTTTATAGTTTTCCAAAACTACATTATTGCAGACAGACAGTTTAAGTGCAACGAAAGTATTACTTTAACGTCTCCAGGAGATTATAGGTTCTTGGACAATGTTATACCGCTTGTTGAGCGATGGAAAGGGCCTATCAGTGTCGCCTTGTATGCTCCCGGACAAGATTTCTTTACTACTCTAGAGTGTATAGCCTACTTGAGGACTTGCACCACCCCCTTAGTCAGGGAATATGTCACCTTTCATTTGTTTTTTGAGAATAGGTACATGCCCGAAAAGGTAAGATGTTTTATTTTTAACTGTAATGCTTTATTGAGAAATTGGCTTTTTGTAAATTGCTGAAATTTTCTATTGTATAATTACATTATTTGCTAGTAACAAATAGGCGAATATTTAACATCAGGGGCATATCTGTGTCTCTGATTTATCAAAATCAAGATCTTATACCTAAGTATAGTATTTTGTATGATTATTATTTTCAAATACCAGATTTTAATCGATATATTATTGTTTTAAGTTATTGTGATCATTTTTGCCGATGTTGTGTCTGTTCGCCTGTCTGTCGCTCTTGTCTGTACACGATAACCACAAAAGTTTTTATAGAATATTGGTAAAATTTTATTTTTTGGATTTTACAAAATAGAACTAAATTATATAAATGCAAAGTATGAAATATAAAATATAAAAGATATAAAAAATAAAACTATAAAAAAACTGTATAACAAAGTATAAAAAACAGTATAAAATATAAGATTATAAGTATAAAATAAATTATTTCATTTAGAGTAGCTTATTAATATTACGGTTATGTATATGAATGAAGGTTACAATCTATTTCGAACACATAGTTTTATGGTCTTGGAGTATTTATTTAAAGAAAGACTAAACATGTCACAATTCACAATGGTCACCAATAGAGTTACATATTTCCATCATGGAATAACTGGGTGATTTAATAAGGATATTTGTTCTTTTAGATGGTAGTGCAAAAATAAAGGTTTGACGCGTGCCTGCGCGTGGAATTCTAAAATTAATTTGAGATAGGAGTTCTGGAGAGTCTATTGTATTATTGATCAGCTTGTAAATATACATTAAATTTGAGATGATTCTTGTTTTCTAATGAATCCAAATTAAACCGTGTTAACATTAAATAATTTCCATATCCCTGTTCGGGGTATTGGTGATCTATTTCAAAACATAAACCCACACAGCACATGACATCCTTAGGATATCCTCATTTGGTTCGGTATATCCCAATCGAGGACAACGTTCCTCAGGATATCCTTAGGATATCCCAATAAAATATATACAACCTGAGAATATCCCAAATGGGGATATCCTAGACAAATACCGGCAGGATGTCCTAGTAATATCCTGCAAAGATATTAAAAGCCAAACAAAATATCCACTGTGGGAATATCCTGGGCAAGTCCTAGAGTCGTCCTATTATAGGTATTATTATTTACGAGATTTCAACAACAAAATTAATGCAAAGTATATATATTATTTTGAGACTATTTATTTATAGTGTCTTTTATTGGTTTGTAAAATTTGCTTCTAAAAACTTATTTGTTTGTTCTATTTGATAATCCCCTCCAGTACAAATAATTCATTAAAAATGTATTAAAAATGTATGTCTTGTATTGTACTCTATTTAAATAGCAGTTATTTATAATTTGGTTTTAATACATTTACTGGGTTTTGAGTTAGCCGCCTTTTTGTGACAAGTCGAAAGTTCTAAGAAATCCGCTGGGTGTCAATGTCTTTTCCACGTTTATTGTAAAGTTCTTTCAAGAAATAAGATTACGTTAAATATTTCGTAAATATAATGCTACTATGTTATATCTTTGTATTTATTATATTATCTAAAAGGAGAAAATGTGATTGGTTATTGTCCGCAGATGTTATTGTCAGATACGTAATCCTTTATATTTTTCTGAGTGAATAGAATTTTTTTTTAATTCATTATAACTTCGGCACGCCATGATTTTTTAAAGTTGTACATATCATCCCCTATAACTTCTAACCACCCTAAACTTTGTTGATTTTAATAATACGAAAAAATAAGGTAAGAGATCATTTCTATGTAATATTTCATGCTTTTACAATTTTTATTTGAAACTTTTTTTGCTATCTTTTACACATTTTGAGTAACTTTGAAAAAACGCTTTATATTTTATTTCACCCCTTCTCGGGGTTGAAAAAAAAATTTCTTTCATTAATCGTCACATTTTTATTAGTCATTTTATCTCTGCCATTATATAAAGTTGTATTCCTTTGTCTTCGCTTATTGGCTCAGTTTAA
This sequence comes from Stenurella melanura, assembly GCA_963583905.1. Taxonomy (NCBI): domain Eukaryota; kingdom Metazoa; phylum Arthropoda; class Insecta; order Coleoptera; family Cerambycidae; genus Stenurella; species Stenurella melanura. Next base: position 102,909,313 of record OY757317.1, read on the forward strand.
AAGTAATGATCTTATAAAATAATACGTATTTTTTGCTGTCTTTAGAAATATCCAATAAACCCTAACAGAACTGGGGATGTCCTATATAAAGTCCAATCAATGTCCTCAGGTTGTTCATAGTAAAGCCCAGGCATAACCCATATAAGAGCTGATGACGTCCTATACACACCCGTACTGATATCCTGAGGACGTCATCAGCAAAGCCCGGACTATCCCATTTGGATATCCTACGGACATCCTAAGGTGATAATGGGATCTTCCCAGGATATCCAACATGTCCTGAGGATGTCCTTGTGCTGTATGGGAGTATTTAAGACATTTCCGTTGGACAGATTCTAACGATTGGGAATATTTCTCATAAATAGGATTCCACATTGCTGAACCATACTCCAATTTCGAACACACAAAACACAAATATAACATTTTTACGGGTTCTGTATTAGTAAAAAATTTTTAATTTTGAATTTCTTATAATAATAAAACCGAGTGTTTTTAATCCCGATTTAGTAATCGAGTTGATGTGTCCTGTGAATTCCAATCTCGAGTCTAACAGTATACCCAAATCTTTAATATTCTTACAACGAGTTAAAGAGATGTCGTTGAAACTGTATGAATATTCAACCAGGTTCACCTTTCGTGAATCGTAACTTTACATTTATATACATTCAGTGATAATTTATTCACTAGGCACCAATTCTCAATGATATTTAATTGTTCTTGTAATCTTGCACAATCCCCTATGGTAGTGATTTCACTAAATAATTTCAAATCATCCGCAAAGAGAAGTTTGTTGCAATTCAGTCTATCACATTAGTCATTAATAAATACCGAAAACAATAGTGGACCCACGTTTGAACCCTGAGGTACGCTAGAGGTCGCGGCATATGTATTTGATTTAAAACCATTGTACTGAACATACTGTAACAGGCCTTGTAAGTAAGACAAAAAATTTAACAAGTGTGTCACTAAAGCCAAAGTTGCCAAGTTTATTAATTAAAAGTCTGTGGTCGATGCGGTCAAAAGCTTTCGAGAAGTCAGTGTACACTACGGCCACATGCCCTCGTTTGTCTAGTTAGTATATTGGAAATAAATTGAGTTAGACACGCTAAATTAGATATCGTAGAGCGTTTTTCCATAAAGCATGTTGAGATATAGAAATTAAATTTTTTACAGTTGGATATATTACATTATACACCGACACCTCGATAAAAAGAGTTACGTACTATAAGAAAAGTTAGTGTAAATATACAAAAACAATAAGAATAACTAGTAAATCACAAAAGCACAACTTATAAAACAAATAGATAACAAGAGTAATAAATAGTTAAAGAAAGGTTTAGTGTTGCAATAATGATAATTTTTTAAACAAAAATTATGGTGAATACGATATATTTTATTAAAGTTACTACACATAAATAAATATTAAAGATAATTTATTTTAAAACAAGCTATAATCGATTTTATTATAGACTAGATTAAGTAAAAATTTTACAGATAACATACTGGTAGTAGTCTAAATATATTCACAAAGATGCTGTGGTTAATTTCTCGGTTAGGATATATATTTTCTTTAAATGGTAAAAATTTTGAAAGTTTTCTCTGCAGTCATTCAATACTATTTACATGACACTGTTAAATGGATATCAAATAAGCATACTGTATTCAATCATGAACTATATATCAACGGAAGCCTTTAAAATTTGGGAAGAAAACTATAACTTGGTCGGTTAAATCATTGATATAAATTAGAAAATGCAGTGGGCCCAAATTGGACCCTTCAGGGATACTTTACGTACAATTTGTCTTCGATCTATAAGGTAATGCTTGAAAATAACAATTAATTTTTAAGAAAAAAACAATAGAATGTAGTTTACACAATAACACATGGTAGTCAAATTGAGTAAACGTCTTTTGATAATTCATATAAACCTCATACCAAACCTTGATTGGTTGATTGTCTTTCACATATGTTACGTGTGACGTAAGATGAATTTTTAATGCATGATTAATCGATTCATGGTGTGTTGATATATGATGATGTCAAGGAATTTTACAAACACAGGTATGGCCAAATAAACCCACACAGCACAATCGGGATATGGGATGTCAAATTGAAGTACCTGGATATCCCAGTACGGAAAGTAGATAGCGAACTGGACGTCCCATTTAGGATATCCTTCAAAAGGAGGCAAGATGAATATCCTGCACTGGTTTCATTTTGACATTAAGTGTGAATTGACATCGGGATTAAAAAAGGACGTCCAGTGAAGGGCCCTAAATATATTTAGCTTCTTATAACCCCTAGGTATTTTTAATATCTTGACTGACAATTCAAATAACTTGATGTGTAATTTTTTTCTATATTTCGGTCAGTTTAAACGAAAGATGATATTTTCTAACATTTTCATGTATTAACCTTCAACAAAGAAATAAAATTTTACAAAAAACAAAATATTTATGGAGTTATGTATAACTTATTTATTGTGTTATTTTATATTTTTTTGAAGTAGTTTGCTTTTTAACATTACAAATGTGAGTTTGTTTTTAAAATCTGTCATATCTGTTTTTATTTTCTTGACCGTTGATATTAAATAACTAGATGTGTAATCCCTTGAGTTTTTCGGTCAGTTCAAATGAGAAATATATTTTCTGTTGTTTCAGTGTATGTACCACCACCAGTGTCAAAGAAACTACAATTTTACGAAAAACAAAAAATATATACGTGGATTTATGTGCTACCTACTTACATATAATTATGAGTAGGTAACACTTCGGTCCATACATATAAAATAATTTTAGTTTACCTTTTCTGTAAAAATGTGGTTTCTTTGGCGACGGTTAATATATCGAAATATAAGAAAATATAATATTAGGATGTTCTGGGACGTTTCGGTGTGTACTTTGTACATCCTCTAATGTCCCTGTGGATGCCCATTCGTAGTACTTATGACGTCCTGAAATATCCCGGGATATCCTGTTATGTCCCTCGTTATAAGCTTCAGACATCCTTCAGGATGTCCGTCGTATTACCTTTATCCGGTACCAAGTTGTGACATTGGGATGACCAAAAGAGTGCCAAAAAGCATACATATTGGGATATTGGGACGTCCATAGGCAAGCCCAAATCCTAAATGGTCTTTGCCATGGTACGTCCCTCGGATAACTTTGTGCTGTGTGGGAATCTCCTTAAGAAGTGGGACATTTTCAACATAATTCAGCAGAACATCAAAACTGTCAAGTTATTCAGATTTCAGTGGGTGGCTTACATTGCAGTAAAAAAATAATAAACCCATACCTATTTTTTCCACTTTTTTCCGCTCCTCTGTTTCTGACATATTCGCGGGTAAAGTGAGAGCTCAATATGTTAGAATCGAATTATTAATTAATAACACCTATTTCTTGATTACAAGGAACATGTTTTAATAATCCTTGCATTTCATATCTCAAAAAAATTAAATATCATCTTCCATTTAAATTTTCATGGAACAAATATGATAGGTACAATAAAATATCACTAACAATATCAATGTAATTGTTTATTTGTTTAATTAAGGACTATTGTTTGATATATCTAAAAGCAATGTTTAATTAAAAAATAAACAATTATATTCAAGATGTTTTACAAGGAACCTACCACACCCCAACTAACAAAGTTGCTCTATAAATTTAAAATAATACTACAGTTTTATTTTATTACTGTTACATTACTGCTCTGCAAAGGCTATTTTGTTTTACTAAAACCGCCAAAGTGATTATTTAATCTTCGCAATTAAATCGCCATATAAATAAGTGTTAAGAATGTTCTTACAGCAAAATTATAAAGAAAAATGTAGAATTCGTTTTCGCTGTTTTATAAATGTCTATACAGCAACTATTATAGGATGTTTTAGCTCGCGGAGCAAAATTGATTTATAACAGATCTATAGTAATGACCCTCGGCACTTTTTGGTCAATTTGCGAACATCTATAAAACTATTCTTTAAAAATTTAGGTGAGCATTAATAAAACATAATAAGTATAAGGTATTAGGATTCGTCTTAACACAACATTATTTATATTCTGTTCGGCCATAGCTGCTAAACAATTGTTATATGGACGAAACACACATTACTCTCATAAAACACTTATAAAATAGTTAAAAAGCTAAAAATTTTCCTTAAAGGCTATAATATGTCCTGTACCATTTTTATAAAACATGGGTATGTGTTTATGCGCCGTGCTTTCTCATTAACAGTAGTCTTTTTTAGGACTTTGCCATCTTGGGGCGTTCGCCATGTTGGATTTAGGATGTGTCACATAATTTATCGTATTCTACACGTGTGCAAAATTTTAAAGCTCTAGCTCAATTAGAACTATTCGAAATTTTGATTGCAAGATTTGTTTACATTGTTACAAGTGAAGCTAAACAACATCTTTTAAAACAGTTACACATTTGAAAATATACAGAAAAATAAGTACTATTTAATTACTACTTGTATTTTATCTATTTCATACTGATCGTTGTTTTCTGACGGGAAATCGTCGTACCTGACTATAGGACAATAGGGGCCAAAATTATTTGGAACAAAATATTAATACGCTTCTATTTACAAAAAAAATGATATACCTATAACAATTCTTCGGAAAATGTGTTTGTTCTATAAGTGTTTCATAGTTATAAATATGATTTATAAGATGGGTGCCATAATGTTATTTATATCCAAGCTATTTGTATAGTGGCCATTTTGGACTTTAAATTAAAAGTAGCTCAAAAATAAAAATGATTGTGTTGTAACCATTTTAGCAACAATCTATTATTATGAAATGTTAGCTGCGAAACACAACTGATGCGATAGCACAAAAAGATCTAATACAAAACTTTTATTTTCACTTTATATTTTTGACTTTGATAAATATTCATTATTTTTAGAGCGCTCAAAAATTTCCTTGTGTATATACCACATATTTCAGACAAAAATTTCCTTCGCACTCGAAAATCGTTTTTGCTCTTGGCGAAACCAATTCTTAGTCAGTTAACATTATTTTCACTAAACATGTTGTTAGTCATGCCGCCATGTCACATATAATCTATATACCTTTGTAATATTTTAAAACCATTTTGAGAATTATTGTTGTCAGCAAAGACACTTAAATAATAAATAACTTATATTGTTGTTGCTGTACATAACGAAAAAGTATCAGTGGAAATAATAACATAATGCGTATAAAAATGTTTTATCCTATCTCGAATAATTTTATAATTATCATCTACAATTTTTTTTAAACCTACTTAAACGTTTATACAATTATTTTATAACACCTGTGAAAGCCATAACGACATATATTAAAGAACTGCATTGTTTTATAAACTGTGCCCATTTTGCGTTTATAAGCGTTGTATACACGTTTTGAAAACGTTTATATCAACAATCTTGTTCTGTAAACATTTTTTCAGTTTCTACAAAACATCAAATTGCAATTAGGGAAGTTCAGTTCAATTTTAATGTAGTTCCTCCCCACCAAACTAAAATGTACCTTAATAGTCGAGTCGCTGTATCGAAATTTTTAAAAAACCCAAAAAATGTTTAATACTTTACCGATTTTTTTGAAACTTTGGAAACATCTTCTTGGGTTCATAAATCGAAAAGTTAATAGTTTTATTTTGTCGGTCGAACCTCCGACATTGTTAAATAATCAAATTAAGTTAACAATTGAATAGTTTCTGAATAATTATTCAAAATGGCTGAATTTAAATTTAAATAATTAAAGATCAACGTGATTTTAAAGTATAACAACAACAAATGATACAAAATGGCTAGAAACTAAGAATACTCGAAGGTGCGTTCATTAGAAACATTTTGTTTTTTGTTTCACTCAAAAAATATAATCCGTTTTCCAGAAATTAAAAAAAACTGAGCGGTTTTCCAGCTGTACGCTGGTGGGATGGGTGCTTGTGAGGGGTCGCATTTGAAAACAATTACACGCACTGGCTTCAAACAAAAAACAGTCGAAAGGTACGTTTATTGGCTTAACTCTGCATTTTATTTCATTCGAAAATTCTGAACCGTTTTCCAGAAATTCGAAAAAAACGAAGCGATTTTCCGATCACACGCTCGCTGGTGTGATAGGTGCTTGTGAGGGGTCGCATTTGAAAACAATTATAGATATCGATTTCAAACATAAAACAGTCGAAAGGTATGTTTATTGGCTTAAAGATGCATTTTACTTCATTCAAAAATTCTAAACGGTTTTCTAGAAATTAGAAAAAAAAAACGGAGCGATTTTCCGACCGTACGCTCGCGGAGTAGATGCTTATTAGTAACGGCCTTTGAATACAATAACTGATTTGGACTCCAAACCAATAACATTTGAAACGTACGTTACATTTTTTTAGAATGACAGATTCGGTGCCAGATTCACCCCCTCTTTCCCGATCATGCATTATATGCACGCAGGTTCGGACAACGGATGAAGAGGACATCACAAGAACTTAAGAAATCCTTGTACGACGCTTCTATTACAAGAAACGATACTTTTTTCACAATTTTCAAAGGCGATAACCCTTTATTTATTCATGCTTCTTGCCATAAATCATACATCGACGCGTGCATTATCTGTACATTAACCGAGGCCAATCCTGATGATCATTTTGGTGAGCAACTCTCCGTCGTTGGGGAAAAGGGCAAAAAATCTTTAAATGAAGCTTCATTGAAGAGTAAATATGGATTCCATCCATTTTTTGCAATTAGCGGCTCTTTATTCGTTCAGGCTTCCTGTCGAAGATTGTACATAAATTATTGGTACTATAATGTTAAAATCAATATAATTAACATAAAAATTGAGTGTTAATTTATGTAATTATATTATTTTAGCTCTCGAAATGAGTTTCGAGAGCTAAAATAATATAATTGCATCAAATTTTTTAAATAAATTTGAAGGTCAAAAATTTATTCTTGAGATGCAAACAAGGACAACATTTTGAATTTTTTTGATATCCGCCATTTTGAAAATTCCGCCATTTTGGATTACCCGATTTTACATTTTGACTTTTAATAAAAGGTTTGTAAGGAGTGATGTCAAAAGTTCTTTTAATGGAATATCAGTTGGAACTATGGCAATTTAAATAAAATTAATTAAAATAATGGATGATATTTCGGCCATTTGGAATCCGCCATTTTCAATTCTGACTTTTCCATGTTAAATTAATAATTTGCGACCTAAAAAGCTTTTCTGGAAATTTTCCGATACAATTATGAACATGCATAGGAAATATTCCAAACAATTAGTGTCACAACCGCCATTTTGAATTTTCCATTTTGATATTGGACTCTTTGATATCAAATTCGTAATCAGCGACCTCTGAAACTCCCCTCAAAATAGTTTCAGCCGTTTTTAATTATTTATATTAGCTGCGCCACTAGCACATATCTTTAACCTGTGCTTACAAACTTGTGCATATCCTGATAAATGGAAAACCTCCAAAATTTGTCCAATCCACAAAAAAGGTAGCAAATCAGATATACAAAATTATCGTCCTATCACAATCATAAACAATTTTAGCAAGGTTCTTGAAATCGTCCTGCATGCCACACTTTATCCCCAGGTTCACCACAGTATATGTAACAACCAACATGGCTTTGTCTCCCAACGATCAACCACAACAAATCTACTTTGCATAACACAATATTTAGCTGAAGTTATGGACAAAGGCGGACAAGTCGATGTCATCTATATGGACTTTTCCAAGGCTTTTGACAGACTGGACCACGGTGTTTTGCTAACAAAATTAGTTTCGTTTGGACTTAACCCTCAGTTAATACTTTTTTTTGAATCATATCTTCTTAATAGAAGCCAGTTCGTTCAATACCAGGGTCACAGGTCTATAGAGTTTATGTCTCAATCTGGAGTCCCACAAGGGTCGGTATTAGGCCCATTATTATTTATTATTTTCATTAATGATATCGTCATCGATCTTAGCTGTACATCCCTCTTATATGCTGACGACCTGAAGATATACTGTAAGATCAGCAACGAATCAGACTGCACTATGCTGCAGACGGATTTAAACAAAATTCACGAGTGGTGTAACAAATTCAGATTGTCTCTGAACATAAGTAAATGCAATGTAGTCTCATTTACAAGGAAACTAAATAAAATACAATATGAATACACTATTAATGGGGCTAATCTGACCCGTCGTGATAGTTTTAAAGATCTAGGGGTAACATTTGACTCACATCTTTCCTTTAGGGAACACATAAGTAACATAGTTACATCATCTTACAAAATGTTAGGTTTTCTCATACGGAATGCTCGCGACTTTCAAAATACAATTACCATAAAAACCTTATATAACACCTTGGTCCGACCTAGATTAGAATACGCGAGCGTCATATGGAATCCCCATTACGATATACATATTAACAATATTGAAGGCATTCAAAGACGTTTCCTAAAATTTCTGGCATTTACAATTGATCATCAATATCCCCCCATAGGATATGACCACTCATTACTGCTGAATCGTTTTACATACAGTTCTATGAAGCAGCGAAGAGAAATGCAAAGCGTAATATTTTTATACAAACTTCTAAACAACATGATCGACTGTCCACAATTACTTGAACAAATCAGCTTTAGAGCACCTACCAGGCCAACCAGATATACATCATTATTTTACTTCCCTAATGCTCACACAAATGTTTTAACTTTTTCCCCTCTATATTCTATCTGCCATAACTATGAAGCTATTGAAAATAATATCGACATTTTTAACACCAGATTAAGTCAAATTAAGTCAAGTTTCTCTTAGTTCTCTGTTTTTCTTTTGTTTTTTTTTTCCTTCCTATTTTCTTACTTGTTTTTAATATTTTTAATATACATATATGTATGTGCGTATATATATGTATATATGTATATATGTATGTGTGTATATATGCATATGTATTGGTTATGTACCTACTCAGAATAGCTGTAGAAATTCTTAATAATTACAATTGTAGAATTCCGCTTAGTATTAGTTTATAGCAACCTGTGGTGCACCTGTATATTCATATACCATATTTTTACTAATTTTTATACTATATCATGTTTATCATCTATGTGTCTGTAACCCCCCGGCCCTGTAAATGGAATGTAATTTCTGTTGGGTTCGTGTATGTAAATAAATAAATAAATAAATATACGAAATAATTAATAACATATGCGCCATTTTGATACCGTCATTTTGAATTTGAACTCTTTCATATCAAATTCATAATCAGTGACCCCCAAAATCCCCTAAAAAAATTTCAGCAATTTTGAATAATTATTTAGGAAGTTATTCAATTGTTAACTTAATTTGTTTATTTAACAATGTCGGAGGTTCGACCGACAAAAAAAAACTCTTAACTTTTCGATTTATGGACCCAAGAAGATATTTCCAAAGTTTCAAAAAAATCGGTAAAGTATTGAATATTTTCTGGGTTTTTTAAAAATTTCGATACGGCGACTCGACTATAAAGTAGGCTTCGTCGTTTCAGAATTAAGCGTCTCATTTTTAACTGACTTCCAAAAGATTTAAAAAGAAGGGTTCGACCAGTATGTATGTTTCTTTTTTATGTTTGTGCGTTTGTATCTCTGAGACAGCTTGAGCAATTTCTATGAAATCTTTTGCAAACTGTAGAGTATGACTCGGTGGTAGTTCCGTCTTAGTTTTATTACGCTACGTCTAGCATAAGGTGCGCAAAAATGGGAATGAAGTACTCTCTATTTGAGAGCATACAATATTATGGCGGAGGCGCCAATTGAAATTAAATGAGGTTGATTAAGTTAGGCGTTTTCGGAAGAGCTGATGCCGAATCTGATGTCTAAATTTAAAGATCGAAAATGGCGAATTGTATTTAATAACACAGACATACACACACAAAAAATCGAGTGGCAGGCCTATGTATTCCCATGCACTTTGACCTGCTGAACACGAATCCGATGTCTGTTTGGCCCGACTGGCTCTTGTTTTTTTCCTAACCTCAAAAAACACCGTCAGAATGCCCGAAAAATCTCAAACAAGTAAATAAAAAGCTTAAATGAGCTGATCACCATTTCCATGCGTATTTAGGGGCGCTGAGACCGAATGTGGGCGTCGTGATGATCTATGGTCATTTTTAGAGGAGATACAGACCGCCAAAGTCAAAAGTCCAAGTACCTGTAATTTTCATTTACCGGTTTTTAGAAGCGGTTAAATTTTTTGAATAATTTTTTCAATTTAATTAAAAATGCAAAATATATATTTTTGCTTGAGAGTCCTGTCCAATTCTGAATTAATAAACAAAAAGTCGAGAAACGAACATTATAAATTAATATTATTATTATTATAAGTGCTAATTTGCATTATTGCTAAAGACTGATCTGCAGTACAATAACTAGCTAGGTACCTAATTGTAATATCGAGGAGTCAGCTGAAATTCACTTGCATATTCCTTAAACTTAAACTGCACAAAATAAACAATAACAATACGGGATGAGCCAGCACCGAATATGCAGCGTAAGAAACTACCATCGATATAAATTTTAGAATTAATTTCTTTACTATCGACTGTTAGTTTAAAGTGTAAATAATTAAACAAATTGGTTAGGTTTTATTATCACGTCTCGAACGGGATTACCTCAGCGCTTAAAAAATATTGTCGACATTGACATATTAATAATAATAACAATAACAATACTTTACTTACCACCGAGATACATATGTATATATGGCAAGTCAATAACTAAGTGGGTAACTACTATAAGTACAATATAAAATATAAATAAAATTTCACTAGTCAAATAATGTAAAACAACAAAACAAATATTTATAAAAACAATACTAATTACATACAACAAATAATTTTCAGATTAATCTATCAATTCCAGTATTCATTTGTAGTATAGTAAGGACCATATAATAGCAAATCTTTTACTGTATTTTGTATCCACTCTGTGTAATCGTTCTGATTTCATATGTTAGGTTATTAATGTTATTATACAATATATGTGTTCATGTACGCAAATAACACGACCATCCTAATCTACAAAAAGTTAAAAGACGAACTACAAGTGAAGAATACAATAAAACTAAATTCTCTGAATGGTGTTCACGAAATCGATTCATCATTTTATATCTCTAGAAAAAACCACATGTCTGGAAATACAGTATTGTACAGAAAAGCATCTACAGATCTACAATTTGATAGTAAAGATAATATATTATTCTATTCATAAACAACTTGACAAAGTTTCTAGGGACCTACATACAATGTGAACCTAAAGAAACGCACAAAATACTTCAGCAATTCTTTTGGAAAAATGACATTTTATGTAAACCTTTCGCAAATTCACGAGTAATGTTCCACTTCCTTATGGACTGATAAATCTTGTTGTCTACATTTTTGTTCTAACTAGCATGAAAATATTTGACAAAACAAAGAAAATAACAAAAAAAACAATCACCTTAACAACAGAGAGATACAGGCCTTTTTGTGTAAAGTATCGATAACTTTTTTATTCCTGGCACGTGTGGAACCTCAGTTTTGTGACACTTCTGAGACAGTGTGTAAAACTAGTGAATGCAATACCACGTTTAAGTGAAAGAGAACGCGTAGAACTTTTGATGATGGTTGGATAGCTTGAGAACTCATCAGGAAGCAAGTGATGTTTTCAATGTCAAGTGTCCCGAAAAGCAAATTTCTAGATCCACTGTAAGTAGATTGGTGGCTAGATGTGATGACCTTCCTCGATCTGATCACCCTAGCACAAGCAACGAAACCAAATTAAATATTCTTCTAGAAAGTGAGGAAAACCACCATATTTCGACAAGGCAGCTGGCTTTAAATCATAACGTGAGTCAAACTTCTGTTGTACGTCTACTGAAAAAAGAAAAATACCATCCATACAAAGTGCAATTAATCCACGAATTGAATGAGGGCGATCCAGATCGGCGCTTACAGTTTTATGAACAGTTGATGACCTTGTGCGATGAAAATCCAAATTTTTTAAAGAACGTTGTTTTTTCTGATGCGAAAATCCTCATTGGACTCAAGAAGCCCATACACAGCGTCGAGGCAAAGTAAACGTGTGGGCAGGTATGATTGGTGATAGTTTATTGGGACCTTCTTTGGCCGCAAGATATTTACAGTTGAGTTAGCGCCAGCCTTAGCAGTTATGTTTCCGAACAATGAAGATGAAGATATTCCTGCTGAAAACATCTGGTTCCAGCAAGACGGGGCCCCACCTCATTTTGGGATAGCACTGCGTCAGTTTTTAGATGACACTTTTACTGGAAGGTGGATAGGTCGTCGAGGTCCGATTGAGTGACCCCCGCGTTCACCGAATTTAGACTTTTTTCTTTGGGGTTACTTAAAGTCAATGGCGAATTTTAACAGATCGGATACCACAGAAGACTTGAAAGACGGAATTGGCTTGGAGATGAGATGAATTGCCCATGAGATGATTCAGAACAGCGTGCAAGGTGTCTACACCCGTCCTGGCTAATTACAAATGGTTGGAGGGTCGCAATTTGAGCAATGGAGATAATTCTTTTCTCACAATTACTTATGTAAGGTATCAATCAATAAAAATATTTTTTTCCAAAAAAATGGCTTAGGTAATATCAATGCTTTTCATATCACCAGAAAGCTAAAGGAATATACCACCAAAAACAGTAAGCAAAAATGTCTGTTTCCATTAAAAAAATTATTATGACGTCATAACTCAAAAACCAATGACGTCATAAATTTTGGTATAGTGACAAAATGTAGCATTTACAAAACTAAAATCGAAGATTTTCTTGACAAATGACACATGCCAAAGATATGAATTTTGTCCGTTTCTTTAGGTTCACACTGTAGATAGTTCAATGAGCTGTATTCAACGATTGTGTATACGCCAGGCTGAATAAATCGTATTTTGTTTTATCAAACTTAAAAAGTACGCTTAGCGAAGAATCGCTCTTAAATTTTTATTATGCTACAATATACTCTATAATAAATGGAGTTCCACAAGGATCTGTGTTGGGTCCTATATTGTTAATAATTTTTATTAATGACATTGTTGCTACATTAAAACAGCATAATCCCAATATTAGAATACAGATGTTCGCAGTTGATACACTTATTTAGGTAATGGGTGAAAGTATATCAAATATGACAAATGAATTAAACAATGCTTTAAAAACTATACATGGGTGGTTAATATCAAATTTACTGGCTTTAAATGTAAACAAAACAAAATGTGTGATATTAAGTAATCGATATAGCTCTGGTGTAGATAGGAATTCTGTGTTAGTACAAATTAATGATACAAGAATTGAATGTATTCATGCAATTAAATATTTACTAGTCATCATCATTGATCAAGATTTGACATTATTAGATCATGCACTATTTGTGATAAAAAAAGTTGCAAAAAAATGTTTTTTACGTAGGATTAGTTATTACCTAAATCAGTGGTAAAAAGTACTAATTTATAAGACCATAATTGCACCCCATTTTAATTATTGTCCCTCTTTAATGATAATGTTCAGTAGTGAATCGTTCAGAAATCTGCAGTTACCCCAAAATAAAGCCATGCGAGCAATTTTAGGATGCAATTTTTTAGCACCAATACGTTTATCAAAATGTATTTTATTATTCTTTTGTTTTCATTTTTAAAATTGTGAAAGGCTTAGCTCCAAAACAACATTTAGATAATTGTGTTTTTGTTGGAAACGTACATAATTATAACTCTCGAAACAACCACAACTTCTACATCGAAAATACATTGACTGACTATAGCAGAAATCATCTTTTTTCAAAGGGTGTGCAATTTTATATACGACTGCCAGTTTCAATAAAAAATAGTAGTAGTCTATCTAGTTTTAAGAAAGATAACTCGACTCCTGTTCAATCTGCCATACACACAATCTGGTAGATCATGCAGGAACCTCATATTACAACATTCTTTCCACAGAGCTAAGAAATACACGATCACCATCAGCTTCAAAAATAAAATTAACATCTTGTTGCGGTACTACTTTCATGATCTGAATGAATTTCTTTGTTAGTATCAACAACCGAAAAGTAGTTGTAAAATATTCTTATTGTTTTAATATTTTAATTGTGTTTAACGGGATTATGTGAAGAACCTCACCCATATCTTTATGTATATGACAAAAAAGGTAATAAAGGATTTGATTTTGATAGGGTAAACCCGACAGTCGTTGGACGATTAAGAAAAATTTTGTATGAATTAGACTGCGAATGAATTCTGCGTTTTCAAAGATGAATTTGCAGCATTAGACGACTACTTGATTATTTGTTAATACGTATGCACATTTACACAATTTTATGTTTTATTTTCTGTTATAAGTAATTATATCGGATATTGCAAAAATTACAGTCAATGGACAAATTTGATATTTATTGGACATTTGGTATACAGTTGTTGGACAGAAATGTTTGGACTAATTTTGAAAATATCAGGTTACTCTAATTCATGTAAGATTTTCTTCCTTGGTTATACATATCAAAAAGAATGTCCGTATGTTCATCAACATAATTCTCATCATTTTCTTTATTTGATTCTTCTGATCTCTGAACCTTTTCGACATCTCCTTCCATATGTTCATTTCGCTTGGTGTCATGTTCGTAGGATACATCTTCATCGTCATCCTCCGTATTGCTTGAAGTATAACTGTCCGAATCGTCCTTGTAGAACATGTGACACAAAGAATCACCGTCATTTTCGTTAGGTACGTTGTTCTTATGTGATCGTGGAATACATTTTTTATGGAATAGATTTTGGCATTAGTCGCATTACAGTTTATACAGGGGCGCGTTTAGATAAATTGGGCCCCTAGGCGCTGTGAGATTTGAGGGCCCCTCGATTAAAAAAATATTAGATCTAAAGATTTAAAGGCAAGTATATTTTTACAAATACATATTATCATATTATTTTTTTCCGATTTTCTATGTTAGCAAACTTGTCAATTTGAAGTTTGAAATCACAGTTTTGTGTTTCCTCTGATTCAATATACAGAATAGACAAATTTTGAAGTCGTTGCCCCAAAATACTCCGTAGGTTGTTCTTAATTCTTTTGAGCGCCTAAGTAGTGCGTTTACATTAGGCATTACTGACCGGAATGGTCAAGTAAATACGCAAAAGGGTTTCAACATTAAAAAATGTCGCCTGAAACACATTGAGAATAAAGGACCCCGCAGTTTTTTATAGTAAAAATAGATTTCAGTCGATTTTTCTGAAACTTGGGGAAAATGTTCTCTTGGGCCCCCTGATTAAAATTCTTTGTCACCACCGGCCGAATTCGATTTTTTGATCTAGAGGCGATTGAAACTGTGAACATCTTCGAAGGTCTGCGTAAATGTTCCATAAAAATTCTGAAAATATTCAGGCTCATTTTTTGGAGAAAAATAAGCATCTTTAGTCTCTAGGCGTTTTTTTTTCAAAGTGCTTTCTTCTCCCGGAAAAAAATAACAAACATAAAAAATATTTTTTACCGGAAAAGAAAGCACCTTGAAGCTAAACACCAAGAAACCAAAGATGCTTATTTTTGTTCAAAGAACACGCCTACCGGTTTTCAGAATTTCTTAGACAAAAATAATTATGACCAAGAATTTCCCTAGATTTTTATTTGTTCTACTTCAGAATGATCCCAAAATATTCAGGCATATTCTTTAGGTAAAAATAATCAACTTATGCCCCTCCAACTTGTTCTTCAAAGTGCTTCCTTTTACCGTACAAAAATTACAAAAAAAATTGTTTTTTCTGTTTGTTATTTTTCCGGGAGAAGGAGGCACCAGGAAGAAAAACACCAAGAAACAAAAGATACGCATCTTTCTCCAAAAAATGAGTCTGAACATTTTCAGAATGTTGGTGGAACATTTAAGCAGATCTTCGCAGATGTTCGTAGTTTCAATCGTCTCTAGATCAAAAAATCGAATTCGGTCGGACTGGTGGTCAAAATGAATTTTAATCAGGGGGTCCAGAAGAACATTTTCCCCGAGTTTCAGAAGAATCGACTGAAGCCCATTTTTACTATTAAATACTGCGGGGTCCTTAATACATTTCAGCAGGCGATTTAAGCCGGCATATATAAAAAATTGATGCAAGTTATCTGGAGATAGCTCGGAATCTATGTCGTCTCTATTAGTTGATACTAATGCATTGATCATTGCAGTGCATTGATTTTTAGCTTGTTTTGCATCTTTATACTCTTTTTCCAAATTTTCTTCATCTTTAGATTCTTTTTCTATTTGCTCATCATCGCCAGATTCACCAGAATCGTTTCCTAATGGTTCTTAATTTTCGCAGTCTTTATCACTGGTTTCAAAATCAAAATTTTCTCAGTTATTTTCTCGGGTTTCCTAGATTGTTCCATCTCAGGTTCTTGAATTTTCGCATCATCATTATCAGTAGATTTATTTTCATTGATGTGAAATATACCGAAAAGCTGATTCATCATCTGGCACGTGCTGACTGCCGAAAGCTAAATAGTAACGTCTGAGGAATTGCCAAATTGGTCTGTTAATTGATTGCATCTTTCTTTAATACACTGAAAAAAATATGTTCGAAAAATCAATGAATGAAAGTTTATTGAGAATTTATGAATCTGTTTATTGATATAATGTATATGTTCATTAATACAATGTACACATTTATTGTTACTATGTAAACGTACATTATATTAATAAACGGATTCATGACTTTTCAGTCGATGAACCGATTCGTTAATATTACCAACCTTTTTTTTTCAGTGTGATACAGTGAATAAAGATTAAAATATGAATATTCAAGAATATTCAAATACTACAAACAAACAATAAATTCCTGAAATTAAAATCGAAAGGAAGAACTATAAAATGATTTCAAATTCAAATAATATAAAATATAAATAAACGACAAATGTACGTGAACACATACTCGCATAAACCATCCTTATTTGGTTATTTTTGTTGCAATTGAGATCTGATGAGGATGATATGGAAAAGGGAAGAAATGTATTTCACGATAGTTGTAATTATCATTAGTGCTATCGGTAAGGCGAAAATAAATAATGATATAACAAAGAAATAAAATGTTTACATTGTTTTTTTACCTCAATAAATCGGGAAATGGGGGCCCCTGGAAAAGTGGGGCTCTAGGCGTGCGCCTAGTGCGCCTAGGCCTAAACGCGCCTCTGAGTTTATATGGAAGTTTTCAATATGGAATTACAAACTTTTAGGATTTTCGTCGTTTACCTGTCCATTTTTACGATGTCGTGTCACTTGGAAGCCGATCGACAATTCCAAAACTGTAGGTAACTACCGGAACAGCAGAATTGAGCTCGTAATTCGACAGACTGATTATTATTATTATTATTATTATTATTCTTTCGTCAATACAGTGGCTTTATCGGATAAGTGAACACGACTGACAGGAAGGAAATTATCAGTCGATTAAATGTAATGGAAGCTAAAAGTCAATTTTTATCTCTAAGCTCATTGTAACAAAAATATCCTAAAAGGGATCAATCTTTTACTACTTACTAGACAATTAGGTGTGTTATTTTAGGAGAAAGTCTCTCATAAATCACTTTGTATTGTAAGTATTACTACTTACGAAAATACAGCATCGCTTTCAAGGTAATGTTAATTTGACAATATAAGATAAAGAATAACAAAACGAATGATCTGAAAACAAGAATAAACCATATAGATAGTTATAGACAGGGCGAATGTAGTTATATGAAAAAACAAAAAGTTCTAAGATTATCATAGAATGTGGACGAATGGTAATCGGATTTTAAATTGTGTAATAATTTAGGTTATTTTGTAAAGTTTGTGTACGTTTAAAATAGTTATATAAAATATATTTCTTGTTAAACTGTCTGTGTTTTAGTACCTCTTATATGAAGTAGTTCCCACGAACATCAAAACACGAACACTTTCATTCGATGCTTTCCTCATCAATCGTGTTGGTATCATCGAGATGATTAAAACTGTTCGTCTTAATCCACTCTCGATGATGACGCCAAATGCGTCGAGTGCAGTGTTCAATAAGTGTTTTGATGTCCGTGGAAACTACTTCAGAGATATGTAATGTATATTCATAAAATATGCGATTGTGTACCTATACGTTTCATATCCAGTGAATGTACATTGCATATGTTTATGTACATTCACTGGCTATGAAACAGATACGGAAGTCGGCGACAAATGTATATGCTAGGAATGTTAATTCCACATCCATTAGATATGCATTAGATATACTTTCTCCATCTTGTGGATATACATATCCGAAGATTGAATATACAATGTATGTACACTGCATATCATATTGTTATGTGGGTTCCGGCGATTATCCATTATGACAGATATGGCCAACTGTCAAAGGGAGTATTAATGTATCATGCTATTTTACATATGCTCCAAAAATAATAAATTATTATATTCACAAAAAACGTCTACAGACAGTACACACATATGCAGATTCGGAAAATGTTGGTTTTGGTATTGCACTAAAGAAAGAAAGACGGAAACAAATTGATATGCAGCAGAGAGAGCTGCCCAGGCACATGTGGTGGGGAAAGCAGGTGATGTTTAAAAATGAATTATTATTTGTTTGCTTATAATTGTATTGAAACATTCTTTATAGGATTTTGCAAACAGCAGAAAAATTAACTATCTATAAAAGAAAAACTTTGTGTAGAAATATTAATGAAATCTTTGCATTTTTTCGATAACCTGAATTCTGGTTATGCTAGCAAATTAAAATCCTAAAATGAATTTGTCTAATTTCTTATTTGACAATTCTCATTCTAACACTAGCATCCACACAGTCCCCTACGGACATGCAGATTAAACTAGTATCCACATAACCCCCTACGATTATGAAGATTCAGTTAAAAAATGAGAACAAAGACCTAAAATGAATTTATTTATCTACCTTGTCTTAAAAAATGTTTCATTCCAATGGATTACATTTTCATGAAATCTATCATTCGGTTTCCTGGAAATGCTTAGCCTTTGAAACGTTTTTCGCCCTTATTCTGGAGCTCATCAGAAAGACATAAAGCCATTCATAAAGATGTTTCATGCAAAACCAAGACAATTTCTATGAATAAGTGTGAAATGATTATATTTGACATTGACTGATAAAAATAACCTCACCTATCTATTAGCCAACTAGTATTGGAGCCTATATACTCTATGCATGTTTAAAAATGAATTATTATTTGTTTGCTTATAATTGTATTGAAATATTCTTTATAGGATTTTGCAAACAGCAGAAAAATTAACTATCTATAAAAGAAAAAGTTTGTGTAGAAATATTAATGAAATCTTTGCATTCTTTCGATAACCTGAATTCTGGTTATGCTAGCAAATTAAAATCCTGAAATGAATTTGTCTAATTTCTTATAGATAGTTAATTTTTCTGCTGCTTGCAAAATCCTATAAAGAATGTTTCAATACAATTATAAGCAAACAAATAATAATTAATTTTTAAACATGCATAGAGTATATAGGCTCCAATACTAGTTAGCTAATAGATAGGTGAGGTTGTTTTTATCAGTCAATGTCAAATATAATCATTTCACACTTATTCATAGAAATTGTCTTGGTTTTGCATGAAACATCTTTATGAATGGCTTTATGTCTTTCTGATGAGCTCCAGAATAAGGGCGAAAAACGTTTCAAAGGCTAAGCATTTCCAGGAAACAGAATGATAGATTTCGTGAAAATGTAATCCATTGGAATGAAAAATTTTTTAAGACAAGGTAGATAAATAAATTCATTTTAGGTCTTTGTTCTCATTTTTTAACTAAATCTTCATAATCGTAGGGGGTTATGTGGATACTAGTTTAATCTGCATGTCCGTAGGGGACTGTGTGGATGCTAGTGTTAGAATGAGAATTGTCAAATAAGAAATTAGACAAATTCATTTTAGGATTTTAATTTGCTAGCATAACCAGAATTCAGGTTATCGAAAGAATGCAAAGATTTCATTAATATTTCTACACAAAGTTTTTCTTTTAGTTATAGATAGTTATTTTTTTCTGCTGTTTGCAAAATCCTATAAAGAATGTTTCAATACAATTATAAGCAAACAAATAATAATTCATTTTTAAATAAATTATTATGTTTAAAAACGTCTACAGACAGTACACACATATGCAGATTCGGAAAATGTTGGTTTTGGTATTGCACTAAAACGTAAAGAAAGACGGAAACAAATTGGTATGCCGCAGAGAGAGCTGCCCAGGCACATGTGATGGGGAAAGCAGGTGATGTGTTATATGATAAACAAGAATAGCCTAGTTGCTTCACTTTCGCTTGCTCCTATTGCCATACCTAAACGAACATTTTTCGAATCTGTATATGCACACATAGAGACACAGATAATAAGAAAAAAATCAGATTTACAAGAAACGTCTACACACAGTACACACACACATAGAGACACATATACATTTTTTTGTTCGATTTGAATCAGGGTATTATGAAACGAACATCGGTACAGAAATGTTCTGTCTACGATTGGATAAAAAAAATTGTTCGGTTTTTATAAATATATCTACTTGATTTTCTTTTGGAGGCACTTAATTTTATTTATTTTGTTGTGATCCTTTTATTTTCCATATCGTATACACGATCGCTCGTTAGCGCTAATGAACTATTTATTTTTTATTACGGTGACAAGATCGCAAATCCACTATAATTTATTACAGGTATACCTGACAATTTAAAGAATTTTATCTACTAATAATAATATAGATGACGAGTATGAAAAAATAACTTTTTTGGATATCGCCTTGCAAAGTTTTTTATCTGTATCGATTAGAATTACGAATAAACAAACACGTGCTTTATTTAGATAGATGGCAGATTAACGTCGAATGAATGGTAGAAATGGAAGATAACACAGTCAGAATTTTAGTGGTATAGTTATCAGTTTGATGCCTAAAGATAACAATCCATGTTTTCTTAATCGCCCTTAAAAGTCATCGAGGTAACTCGGAGAAAATCCAGAATTGTTAGGTAGAGAGTAACGGGGCGTTACAGTTTACAGTGTACTACGAACCACTTTTTGAGCATAATTTTATAATTAAAATTATCTCTCAGTAGGCATGATCCGAATCTGCTTTGCAAGGTATCCCTCTCCTTGAAAATTTAAAACTATTTGTTATTTCACGTTCACCTTCTGACAATGAATAGTAAAAACATGTCTTGGGTATTATAAGCACTTACATACAGTAAATGATTCGCTTAGTTTCAAAACCAGATACACCATAAAACCCAAATTTTGGAAATAGATAGATATGTTTGAGGTCATCCATATAAAATAGATGGGTGACCTTATGCCTCCGGTTGCTGGGTGGTCCACCGTAGTACCCGCGAGTTTGGCGAAGTTATCATTATTATTATTGTTACTATTATTATAGTATATTATACTAAGTAGTTTAAATACCAAAAAGTGCTTTATTTCAAAATATATTTTTCGGTTCCTGCAGACTGCTAAATACTCATATTAGTTTTTTTTTACAGAACAACCAACCTTTAATAAACATCTATGAAGACATGTTCGACTGCAGCCAAAAGCCTCCATACGAAACAAAGACCGATGAAGATATGTATAAAGAGAAACATAAATTAACATATCCCATTAACGTAGCACGAAATGTTGCGAAAGTAACTGCCCAGACGTACTTCGTCTTTCCCTCAGACATAGAACTGTACCCGACCAGAGATTTCATAGAAAAATTTCTAACATTCGTGCAAAAACACCCGGAACACGTACGACCAGAAAAAAACAACGTCTTTGTGTTACCCATTTTCGAAGTGTTAGCCGATCAAAAAGTACCTGAAAATAAAACACATCTTCAGAAGATGATCAAAGATCAGACAGCAATTTTGTTCCACAAGACTGTTTGTGCAGCGTGTCACCGAGTTCCAGATGGGGATAATTGGGTAAAGGCACCGGAAACTACGGGTTTGGACATTTTTACTGTAGGGAAAAGGGAGGGGAAGCAGTTGGTTTGGGAACCGTTTTTCGTTTGCACTCAGAAAGAGCCTCTGTGGGATGAGAGGTTGAATTGGGAAGGTCAAGGAAACAAAATGTGTCAGGTAATATTTAACTGCAATTCTGTTGCTTCATGATATAAAAGAAAAACTAAAAAAAAAAATACATGTTTTGAAAATTTTCCATTTTGTTATAACAATGGAGGAAACTGTCTAATGCAATTCTTTTAGTTTTCCTTAGACATGATTATGATCAGTAAAAGTTTTTTTTTTGTTTAAAAATTGTCTCGTTCAAACGGTGACCATATGGGACCTTATCGGACCGCATATCAGAACGATATACAGGGTGGGCTACGCGACAGTAATTAGTTTTTTCATTTTTTTTTTCGTCCCCATGAAAACCATTCTCTAGATTAAGGTGGGGGTGTTGTTTGGGAAAAATCCTGAAACACGTCACCTTTTATCTTTTGAACGGCACATTTTGATGTCAAATTAGACTTTGTTAGGTCAACCCCTACCCTCAACAACCCCCAACAGAAACAAAAATTATGGTAAAGTGGTCATTTTAAAGGCCTTTTGATTCTCTGTCGACCTATCCGAGCGTATTTTCAAGAAACTAGTCTAAGTCTCCCAAAACAGGCGTGTTTCGTTTTCAATGGCCCACCCTGTATATACAATAAATTAGGGGCCCATACAATTGTCGTCTCGTCTCCAGTTTTCACTCAAATTTTTATGCCTATTAAAATCAAAACGAACATAGTAACATTTCACTAAAAAAATCAACCCGCTATATTATTATAATAATGACCATTAAGTAATTGAAAAACTTATGCAAGAAAGAATTGGAAATAGTACTTATACAGGGTGCATTAGTTTCATGTGATTAGAAAAAAACTGGTAACAGGGACCGTCTAGACAAACAAGAAACCTATATGACTGTTTTCTCTAGGGGGCACTTTGAAAAAAACTGACCTAGGTTTAACATTTTAATGTTAAGGTAGGAAAAATTTGAGAACCACTGTTTTTCAGGGTCAAGGGATGTTATAGTTCCGAATATTAGAAATAATAAAAAACTATAATACCCGACTTGTGTTCCCACCGGAAGAAGTGCGGCATTTTGATGGGATTACGTGTACCGAACTTCTTGTACCACTAATTATGAAAATGTAAATAATTCCTTCTCTTTCGGCACAACGCAAGCATAGCATGGCCGCAGGGGTTTAAATAGGATTTGTTTACATGTGTTTTTTAATTTGGAACAAAGTTATTGTAGCTTTTATTGTCGTTTGTAAGAATTTCTAAAATTTAAAAGTGGTTTATTAACATTTGTAACATTGTGTTAAAAGCTTAAGCAATTAGTATTGTTTTATGAAATTGGAAAACGAACAGTTAGACGTCCAAGATACGATAACAGAAAATAGTCGTGCATTTTAAGTTAGGAAAAAATCTGATTTTTTTAACGAATTGAGCGCACAATTTTTCCCAATCAGGTATCGAAAACTAAAAATCGAGTCTTTGGTCTCTATGGATATCAATACAATAATCATACCTTTAATACCCAATAGGGTACCCGTTCAACACATTTGGTAAATTAGGATCAATTTTTATGGTTTCCATGCACATTAAAATACGTTGTTGCAATTGTTCTAAAGCTCTTCCGCACCAGCTGCATTTCCACCACTTTCTCCATGCACCAAGTGCATACCCACTAAACATTAAATTATTACTTTAATAAAACTTCAATGTAACTAGGTTACAATGTAATGTTATTTGAAACAGATTATGAATGACATTGTAATGTAACTACAAGGGATTTTGTCATACCTTTAAATGTTATTCTGTTATATTGTTAAAATGGAAACATCAAGAAAATATTTTCTTAGTGTTGATCCAATATTGATGTAATAATTCACTAATATAATATTTTACATTACCTTGCACATTTACGTTGGATCACGAATATAATTACTAAAATGTATACCCAACATTAATATAGTACTACAGCAATATGTTATTGAAGTAAATATAAATGTGTAGGCAATATTAATTTAATTTTAAAATAATTGCTTATTAAATGTTATAGTTATTTACCTGCTAGTGTTGTTGTCCGAACGCTTTAAGAAATTGAAAAAAAATAATACCAGAAAAACATTTAATAGGTAAGAAATCAATACCAGAAGTGAAGTTCTGATAAACAAACCTTACCGACTCTGTGGTTAGCTTCACACATTTTTTGTTACTTTTTTCAATTTCTTAGTGTTCGCACAATGTAACTGGCAAGGATTATGAACAAATATTTAGATAATGTCACCATTCATATAATTAAAAGAATCTTCCAACTTTTATTACTAATACTACATACACGCTCAGACAAAATTTTGGGTTGCATGCGCAGAACGATTTCTATTATGGGTATTAATTAACATTAATGTAAATAATAGAAACTGCCCTGCTATAATTAATTATTTCAAACATTAGTGAAATTGCGTGTTGTGCAATATAGGTAGTCATAAAGAGTTAGTAAAGATTCAACTTTGTAACCTCTGGAACACACTATCTGACATATCTGTACACAATACTTTAGTATTAACTAGCAGCTGAACATCTGTAGTATTTTAGGGACCACTTTAAATCTGAAATAAAAAAAAATGTAATATGTAAAATTTATATTGTTTTAATACAAGGTGAAATAACAAACATAAAAACAAATATTCTCTGAAACAAAACAATTTCTTTAAAAAACCATTTCATCTCCTCCCTAACTTTTCTTTGTCTAGAAAATCGTAACCATTCAGCAATCATGCCTCCAAATTCCTTCCCTGTAGTTGTAGGGAATGTGGCTTGGACAGCATCTGTTAAAAAGTTAATAATTGTAATGTATGAAATATTCAGTGTATGGGGTGCATAAATAACACAATAAAGAATTGGAAGATTTGAGTTGTGTAGATAAAGGACCCCGCAAACTTCTTATGGAAATCCGGCTTCCCTTAATTTTACTAATTTTTTTATATATTCTACACATCATCCAGATCAAAAGTCCCAATGGGCAGAAAGTCCTAGGACCCCAAGGTTCTGTGGTACAGACCTTCAAAGATCGATATTTTAGCCATACGTGCTTGAAACAGGACTAAGTAAAATTAAAGTTTTTTTCTAATAATACTTTGGTGTATTTTCTAGTGGTTAAACTAATGGTACTCTTAGCGGTACTAGTGATTTACCAAACGGTATTTTTAGCGGTACTCATGGTAGTACTTATAAGAGTATACTTTTTGTCAGATTTTTGGTAAAACTTTTTACGGCAGTTTAGCGATTCCATTATTACGGGGCACTTATCTATACTCTTGTAATTACATATATGCTTGGAACATAGTTGAATGGATGCTCAGTGAAGTAAATATCATTACGGATTACGAAAATTTCATTTTGGTAATTATTTACTTACCTTATCAGTTTTGTCGCTCATAAAAAAACTTTGCTTACACAACATAAACCAAAACTTTCATCACAACCTCTGGATCGCTGGAACAATGAACAATTATACAAACACAGACGCTTTCAACTCGAGGATTGGAGGTTCTTTAGTTAGGTTTTAGGTTAAATGCGTTGTTAGGCACTTGTTCTGTCAAAAGTCAAATGTGCTATATCTTTCTTTTTTAGTACCTAGCTAAGTTTAGCGGGAAATTTAATTGCATAAATATGTAATAAACATTACGTTTAATGTTAACGCATGATCATATGGACATTGTTTGCGACGTATCAGTACCATCTATAACATATGTGTACTTATATATATATAATATTTTAATTCAATGTTACACGTTACATTAGTAAAACATTTTGTACATATTTCTCGAAAAATGTTAAGAATACATTTAAAAGAATTTATTATCTACATTTGCAAGATATATTTCATAAAATTGTAAATATATTTTATAGTAACAACAAGATAATATTATTTAAATATTGGTTTAATGTTCTACAATTTAATATTCTTAAGTTATATTAGTGTTAGTTACTTTAACAGAGACATAATATTGCAACAAAACATTAAAATTGTTACTTGTGCTTAATATTATATAATATTGCAGTTATATGCATTGTTTAGTGGGTATCCACGAGCTCTGGATAAGTGTAATCTCTCATAATGTCCAAAATCTGCTTTTTAAAACACCACACTAAACTGTGAATTAACGTCATCAATAAAGAAAACAAAAAGAAAAATTTGGTCCAAAATCCAAAGGGTAGCACGAACGAGAAGTAGTGTCTTACGTAACCATTATTTTTCCATTTAAACATATTTTATTAATTTAAATATTTATAATGCTTGAAGCTTATTTCTAAGGCTATATAAGAACATTCTTATTTTAAAGTGAGTACATAAATAAGTAGGTACATTTTATATATCTTGCTTCTGAACATACAAAAAAGTACGCTATAAAACAAAACACAGCCGATGGTATGGCTGGAGACCTCGAAAAAAACGGCTCTTTTTATTGTCAGTTTTTACTTTAATATTTCTTTACAGATTTATATTAATTAGAGATAATGTTTTTACCTTGGTTTTAATCGAGCTAAAAGCTCATTAGTATGAGGGTTTCTGGGCAGAACGAAAACAGTTCAATTTATAAACGCAGGAAAAATATTTAATTAAAAACCTGCTTAAATACTTGGTCAAGGTATAAAAATTATAGTTTTATATGTAATTATACTTATTATTTAATAATAAAATTATAAGGTATTGACGGGTAGGGGGCAGGGGTTGGTGGTGGGATATGGGATTTGGGGGGTTTGTTGTTTTAGTCAGAGTAATTGGTCTTGTCTGGTTAAAGTAGGTAAAGGTCATCTTCTTGGAAAAAAATGGAGAGTCTTTGGTGTATTAATCTGTGAGTATGTGTTGGTTCGTCATGTATACGTATGTTTGTAAGGTTAGATGTCATTTCCGATATCTGAGATTTATTGGCGAAGAACTCTTGGGTGAGTTAGTCAATGTAGTCGCGAATCACGGGAAGATTCGTTGCCCGGTGAAGTTCAGCTATCGACTCTTACGTAACCAAGTACTAACGACTTGAACGATAAGTCAATAAAATAAATCTTAACATAAGTGGCACAAAATTCAAAAAGAACAAAAGCACCAGACACACCGGGTAGGTCGCGTCGTGTGTACGTTGTTTACGAAGTAAGGACACAAACTGAAATTATTACTTGAGAATAATACAAGGGAGAGTATAGCACGCCTAATAAGATAATTTGGCAGCGAAGAAGCAAAAAACATGGCAGTGGCCTCTGTCAGTCGCTTTTGCTCGTATTTTGGAAATTTTGGTTTATTTTTTTCCTCCAAAACTATGAGCTTTAGACCCCATGTTATATAAGGTATTTTTGTTTGTCTTGTCGTTCCCTATCACCAGTTTTTTTAATGACATGAAACTAGTTACACCCTGTATTATATAACGCGTATAGTCATTATTTACAGACATTACTTCTCGGAAGGGGTCATACAGAAAAAACTTTCTAATAGCAGCATATGTATTTGAAATAAACGTATAATAAATTTTAAAATATTTTATCATTCAGTTAAAAATAAAAAATTAATATAGAGGGTGTTCCAGAACTTATAATCAAAGAAAAATTGCAGAAAAATCCGCTGATTAATAATTTGTAAGTTAAAATTTATTTGGAGCTGTTGTTTTCGAGATATTACTTAACAAACATTTTCTTGATGGCAAATTCTTTAATTAATATAATAATTCCCATAGCTGATACAAAATAACTATTTTAGCGATGTTCAAAATTGATTATATTACAAGCAGTATGCCAATCTGCATTTCTAGATATCAGACAACTAATTATCATAATATAAAATGTTTGTTCAAATGCGTTTGTAATTGAAAATTTATTAATAGATAGTGATTTGGACTCGGCCAGTTTTCATCTGAATTTTCAGACTTGCTCATAGTATCTAGTGTATCTCTTTAATTATTTGTGGGGAGGAGGATCAGGAGGTCAAGACCCCACCTGTATACGCCTCTGATTATCTGGATACATGCCCAAATCAAATTTGTTTGTCGTTGATAAACTCGAAAAGTTCTTGAACAATTTTGTATTTGGTATTTAGGTATTAGATAACTTTCATACAAAAAGTTGGTATGATTTTTCAAATTTTTGGGAAATAGAGCATAGAGGTGGCAGCTAATTTTCACACATTTTCTCCCACCACGAGGGCGTATTTTGAATTTTAAATTTAAACATATATGATGAATTATACCCAAAAAAAACACTTTCCGGTGTATTGTATATACACGATTCAAAAATGCATACGTTATTTTAAAAAGTGTAATAGGTTTCTTTTTTGGCAGGCCATTGCAGAATCTCAACGCGTAAAGAAAAAAATGGCACGTGTATAATATATGATCTTTAGTGATATTTAATTTTAGTTAACTTTTTAATAGTTATCTTTAGTTTCGGTTGATCCGTAAATAATCTCTAATATAATGGATTACATTCTAAGTCTACTAGTTGACAGATCATAAATTATTTTCCTAATATCTTTAAAAGAAATAATATTGTGCGTGTGCAGATATAACACTTACATTTGTAATCACACTACATATTTTAACAGGCATACACCATGTGCATCTTAGGCTATGACTTCATGATCTTCGACAACGCCTTCCTGATCCACAAGCCAGGCATTAAAAAGAAAAAAGTTCAACTTTTGAAACACAAGGACCAGACGAAGAAGAATAGCAAAATATTGCTCGATATACAAAGGGAAGTACAAAATATATATGGAAAGAATAAAAAGTGCAAGGTGCACAACGTGTAGCCAACGTAGTCCAGTAATTTATTTATTTAATTTATTTATTTAAAAATAGGTAGTAAATACCTCTGAACAGAATCGTGAAGGGTTTGCACCGTCTGCGGTGTAGATACCAAAGATCGATAGGCATATTCATGCAAACTATCACAATCGAATTAGGGTTTGGTCGAAAAAAATACTTCGTATATAAAACTTGACTCATGTAAAAGAGGCCAATAATATTGAACATCATGCTTCGGTAACACTTTTATTTGGTGCTACATTGTTTAAATAATTCGCAAAACCCAATAAGAAATTTTAAATTCGGTTAATTTTTTTATCTGCAAAATCAAAAAAGCCGTCAAAATTGCCTCTTATTTCAATTATTAATAACTAATGATGAATTAAGCCTTGCGACTTTGAAATTATCAGAAGTTGTACGCCTCAATGTAATTAAAAAACGTTGCACAAATCGATATCTTTTAAGGCTTTTGCAACAAGTAATTTATTTATAAAAAAGGTGCTTTCGTAAAAATGTCATAATTTTTGAGGTAGACACTGTAGAGTAACGAAACAAAGTGAATTCTCTTCTTGACAAGTTGTACTATCAGGTAAAATACATATCAAATTTAATCGGTTTTCACAAATTTAATTGTTTAAAATTGAGATTGAAAACGCGTGTGCGTTTTAAAGTTATAAACAAATGGAATAACTCATTTATTATTAATTGTACGTCGTTGGAACTGGAATCATTTTAAAGTTACGATTCCTCTGCGAATTAAAAAAAAAATAGAATGCTCTAAGCCACTTCTCAGCTGAGACGTTTTTTTAATAACTAAATATCTGCAAAAGTATAACAGTAATACAATAAAAGACGTAATAAAGCATAAATAATTACCTAAATATTAGTATAAATTGCTATTATAATTAGGTATAACATTTTTGTTAACCAAGTTTTTTATTTATTAATTTTTTGTTAAAATCACTAGTTATTAGTTGAAAAATTAGATATGTAACCATGAACTCATTATATTTTTATCGTAGAATATACAGGTGCCCCGTAATAACATGCAAAAAATGTAATCACCAATTGCTTATCGAAAATGAAGGTGGCGGGTTCTTCAAATAAAATTTTTCAAAATAAGCCTTTCCTGTTCAGCCACATCCCTTGTAGGGATGTGCAAAAAAACGGTTTTTAATTTTTATCTGAAAACAATATCTAGGCAAAAAATGATCATATCGGTACATAATGCTTTCATATGATTCGATACCAGCCCATTTAGTGTTTTAACTAATATAATAGTGCTCGTCACTTTTGACTGATCACTTAGGCAGACGTATCTTAGTTCTTTTTTCTCAAAATCGGTCCATTTTACGAAATTTTATCAAGAGATAACAAAGTTTATAAATGAATCATAATGTTTAGTTCCTTTTTTTAATTTAGAGAAAAGATAGCAGACAGAAAGATATTTATAAAATAATAAGAAGGGTAGTTAATATCACCCCTTTGTGTACACGTTAGATGGATGAAATCATTTTGCTAGATGCCTTTTCAGTAGTAACCGAGATGTGTCAAATTTGGCCTTATTCCGATTACGTTATTTTCGGATAGAAATTAAAAACTATTTTTTTACACACCCCCACCCCCTTAAGGGGGTGTAGTTGGAAAAGGAAGGCTTATTTTGAAACATTTTATATAAAAAACCAACCTTCATTTTAGATAAGGAATTCGTAATTACATTTTTTGTACGTTATTACGGGACACCCTGTATATAGATAATAGATATACATATTATTTGTTAATCTTGTTTGTTATCCTATTACTCGTTTTTGGAAATTATTGTATTTGGAATTTCTTTGTATTATATTTTGTAAGGTATATTTCACTTAAAATATCGATTTATTTTGTAAAATTCGAATTCCTTTTTTTTAAGTGAAGCCATATGAGCTAGTTATTTTAAAATATTTTCCCGTTTCTGTTGATTCCTTAAGAACACAATGATAAATAAAATTGCTAATACACCACAATTTAAAAAAGTTGACACCAGTAAGTGCTTATTTTATTTGTATTTATTTTTATGTTTTGACAAATTGTTTTATAAATATTTATATGATATTTTGTACATTGTATTTTGTAATTGGTACTCTTGATCGATATGCCGATGTGTTTTGTAAATTAAATGTAAAATATTAAAACAATGTGTATTTTTTATATTTTTTGTCACCTTGCCCGGCGTCATGCCGGCGTTGCTTGGAATTTCTGTCAGCATTGTGTCCCCCTCATAGGCTTGCAGGACATTTACTAATTAGAGTGGGAAATTAAGAAACGTTTTATTATTAATTTGTTTTAAAATTAATAAAGAATTATTACTGAAAAACTGTGCATTATTACATTTAATTAATTATCATTCACTTTAAATTCTTTGTTAATATCTTATCTACTGCTTTAATAATTTATTTCATACCCTACCCAACAGCTACTAGTACTAAACCAAACCACAAGCCAGGAGGGTTCTGACAAATAAAATTGTAAATACAAATAGACCAGTGATTTTAGGCCAAAAACTAAATCGAAAGTGTTGTAAAAATATTTAACAATTAGCCACATTACGGGAAAAGTACTCTTGATGTAATTCACCAGCCGCTAAATTTGTCATTGTAAAATTGACGCAACATTCATAATTGTTTATAAGGCTTTTGTTTGTAAGTCCCCGTTCTAATAGTCGGATTTGAACATTCCAAAGCTCATTTTACTCGGAAATACATGTACTTTTAAAGGGAGTTGGTTTCATTTTGCTTGAATAATAAATACTATTTTTACATATAGAAAAAACTGGCGAATTTGTGCAAATTTTGAGTTCCGTATTCAAAGTTGCATAACTATATGAATTCTTCACTTAGATTGCTCAAAATTTTTTTGCATATATTTCAATGGTTACCAAATAGACTCCCGGTGTCCGTTTTATCACAAGTACAAAATATGACGTTTTGCAAAAAAATATATTGCTTATAACTTTGGACCAATGCACTTCATTATCATGATTTTTGCGAGAATTTTGGGAAATTACATGGTTTGGTTAGTACTACCTATTCTTATTCAAACAATTTTTTTTCAATAAATTAACATTATCTATTTATGAAAAATAAAATTGGCAAGTAACAAAAACTGCAATAACTTTTTTATTATGCAAATTTTAATGAGATTCAAACGGCATTAGATTCGTCGGAAAAAATACCGTGATTTCACCTTTTATATGGACTCTCTTTGGATCATTTTAAGCCGAGATATCAACGATTTTAGTTTTGGCAATGTTGAGAATTATTTTGTAATTAACATTTTTGAAAAATTCGAAATGGAGGCTATGTCAGACTCTTTACTGAAAAAAAAGATATTATCAAGAACTGCGACTGCTCGTACAACAGTACGCATCTTCAGTGGTGGGGCTGAGTATTAGTGGCATTGCATGTAAGGTGTATCTTCGCTTACCGGCGAAGACACAGGCGAAGATGTGATGCATTATATAATATACATTTTTAATAAATAAATATATTTGTCATATAGACTCCATTTAGAATTTTTCGAACATGTTAATTACAAAAGTCTGAACAATGCCAAAACTAAAATCGTTGATGTTTCGGCTTAAAATGATCCAAAAAGGGTCCACAGAAGGTGAAATCAACGTATTTTTTCCAACGAATCTAATGCCGTTTGAATCTCATTAAAGTTTGCATAATTAAAAAAGTTATTGCCATTTTTGTTACTTGCAAATTTTATTTTTTATAAATAACTAATGCTGATTTATTAAAAAAATTTTTTGAATAAGAATAGGTTGTATTAACCAAACCATGTAATTTCCCGCAAAAATAATGATAAAATAGTGCCTTGGTCCAAAGTTATAAGCAAATATTTTTTTTGCAAAACGTCGTATTTTGCAAAATCTTGCACTTATGATAAAACGAACACTGGGAGTCCATTTGCTAACCATTGAAGTATATGCAAAATTTTGAGCAATTTAACTGAAGAATTCGTATAGTTATGCAACTTTGAACACGGAACTCAAAAGTTTTTGCTAACTTATATGTATTGCTTTCTGACTTGTGTAAATACTTTTGTACAATAAATTATTATTAAAATTACTATTATTATGTAAAAATATTATTTATTATTCAAGCATAATATGGAACCAATTTCCTTTAAAAGTTCATGTATTCCCCTGTAAAATGAGCTTTAGAAAGTTCAAATTGGACGACTAGAACGGTACCTACTTATAAAAAAGAGGCTTATAAACAATTACGAATTTGCGGTAATTTTGCAATAACAAATTCAGCGGCGGGTGAATTACATCAAGAGTATTTTTTTCCGTAATATGGCTAATTTTTTTTACTATTTTTACAAAAAAAATCGGCGTTCTAAGAGTAACAATACTTTTATAAACTAGTCACTGGTCTAACCAAGCTTTAGCAACTCTTGGTGTGAAAATGTTTAACGAATAACGAAAACGATGTTCAGTTCTGTGAAAGAAGTGTAACAACTTAGTGGTAGAAATCTATCAGTGGATGCCGATACTTGCGACATCTCTTGGCGAATATCTAAACAAGGCAGAAAATTACAGTTTACCGAAAAGCTACCGAAATAGACATACCTACCTATTCTAAGCATATTAATTTTGTCTGTACGAATACTTTTCTAATAATTAAATTTTTGTAGCCATGAGCATCATCATGGTAGTGTGAGAAAAAAAGAGGGGCAACTATTCTTTTCTAATGTAAATCTGTCTCTATTTAAATATGTAATTTTGTATTTTGACAAGTAACTGACAATGTCACAAAAATTAAAGCTTTTAGATATGTAGACAACTCACTGAACTCTACATATAAATGGGATGCAAATGTCTATACCTATTTGTACTTCAAATTGAATCTCGCGCAAGTATGGCGACCCCGGGGAGGAGCGCAATCGCATTGTATAGAAAGCCAGGGCCGGCTCTATTTTTATTGCAAGTATTTTTAATTTGGTTTTTTTTTCAGAAATCACCAAAAATATGAGTGTATAGATTGACATTTCTTATACAGTTAACCTTTGTCTTAATTTTTATTAAAGAACATAAAAGTTGTCATGCTCAAAACATAATTATTTAATTTTCAATTTTTTTCTAGTAAACATTCTTGATAATATACTATCATATTGCGAATTGAATACAGCTAGAGTCCACCAAAAAAGGGAGTCATATTTTTTACCTCAGAGATCGAGATAAAATTTGAATATGAATAAAAACTAAAAGTGCAACCTGAAAAATACTTTTTTGGTCAAGTTGTAAATACTAGTGAATTTAATATAGGAAGACTAATATTATAGTATTGCAAGATCACTATAATCAGTGACAAAGTAGAAGGTATTTATTATTGGAGGAATAAAGAAATATACAGTAACAACTTACATTAAATACTTTATTGAAAAATCATGGTTTGTGTAGTCTTTGCCTTTGATACAAGTAACTTAAATTAGGTAACGCAATAAAATGTAACAAAACACAGAAAACATATAAACCAAAATAAGTATAATATTATATATAGTGTATTACTCTGTCCAGAATCATCGAACTACTGTTTATTAATCATTAAGTTTTGAAAAAATTTAAATTTAAAACGATACCTTTTCTGTAAAATATCTATATTTACTTTATCTGCTTCTATATGTACACCTGAGATGCCCTTTGACCATACGCTGAAATGCCAGATGAAGTACTACGGATATCTACATCAATACTAAAACAAATTATAGAATTATTCCATAAATCATGAAGATAGGAAATTATTATATCTACCATATGGCACTGGGTGGACTATAGAAGATAAAGGTTTTCAAGGGCCTAATTTCAGGGTTGGAACTACATCAGGTTTCAGACGTTTCATGTCCCCCTAATACATAAAATCTGTATCAGCAAATCACATTTTGTTATGGCTCAGCTTCTCGATTTGAGGATTTCTGTCAATAGCCTTTAGCCAAGGTAAAATACCTTTTCGAAGTCAACCTGAAAATAATTTGAAAAATATTTTCTTAAGCAATAGGTACATTATTTATTCTTATTTACATGGTAAGTTTGCCTGTCTGATCACAATTTTGTATACAAAAATGTCTGTTTGGTTATGTTTTTCTTAATATAAAGTATGCCGGAGGGCATATTTTTCCACTGCAGTTGCTGATTTTTAACCGATTGTTCAGTTTTCCCATATCAATACGAATTACTTTCTATGGGTTTATTTGCTTGTGTCACACAGTGTATAGATGATAAAGTATAATATGTATACTCAATGTACCTACAAGTGAACAGTAAATCAAGCATGGTCTTTACTTCACATAGCGATAGTGGATGTGTCCCCCTTTCTTGTTCTAAGTTTGGAAAATGCTTACTGTATAGCTGTTTGCACAACTGACATAAGTATACATATTTTCTTTGTGCAGATTGAAATTAGCAAATAATATACACTGTTGTTATTACAGACTGACTTACATTGGCGCTAGTTCAAGTTTTACATTCCATAAAAAGTCAAAATAACAGATGTTTTGCTACCCCATTCTATTATTTTAAGTATAATACATTTCAATGGTCATATATAGTGCCAAGATTTTTAAATTTGACTAGTCTCACATTTTACAGTTCACGCTTACTTATTTGACAAAGTTATATTTATAAAAAGTACTTACGGTAATGTAACAATAATTTTTAAATAGATCAAGTCCATATCAGTAACGCACATAATTTGGATTGTTTAACATTATTTAGGTAGATTCATAAATAGTAAAATAAACTTTAAAATTCGCTAAAAAATTACGGAAAAAGGTGAGGTTAGACAATTTTGTATCCTGAATATCCAATGAATTCTATATATTTATCATGTAGAGTTCAGTATTATAGCCTAACGAAATTTTTTCAGGCAAAATTACCCATGGTAAGAGAAAAGATCCCAAAACTCGGAGTTGTCGCCGATATTTAGAGGATAGTATATTTTACAGTTACAGAATAAACAAGAACAAGGTACTTACTCAAAATATAGGTAACAAACAGGAACAAGACCGGACCATATTGCTTTATTCTTTATCTTATCACAAATTGTTTATGTTACAATGTTACAAAGTACTACACAAGACAACCGCTAAAAAACGAGAGCACCGGCTCTGAAATTCTGCACTAATCCAAGACCTCCCGCTATGGGAGACAAATCAATGAAAAATCGCGTCGGCGCATACCGTCCGCAAGAAGCATTCTGACTCAATCACCAACATACTTTTAATCCTAGATTTCTACTGCGGCGACGCAGAACCCCGGGACCTTCAATCGCATGATTGAAGTATTTTGTTCACGCGCATATGTCTGTATTGGTCTTCCATTTATTATGTATAGTTCAGTGAGACAACTAGATTATAGAAAAAATACGTTATAAGACTTCTCCTATTTTTTCTTGATCACGACAGTACTATCACTGAGACTTCAGTGCAGGGCCGTTCCTGCGTTTTTTACCACCCCGTGCAGAAAGACATTTACCGCCCCATAAATTATTATGGAACATATTTTTTGAAAATAAATTTTCTTGACTAAATATATATTTACAGTACTATAGTACTGTGTTTTAAATAGTGTCTATAATAAATGCTGTTTGTGGCATTTTATTAATTTTTCTACTTTTCCCTTTGGAACTTCCTGTCACATGTATTTTTACTTCTAACTTACGTTCGAGGAATCTACAAACAGCATTATTTTGCGCATATTCTCTTGGACAACTGAAAATTGGCTAAAATTTATGACTACAACAATTGGTCTTGCAGTTACTGAACATTAATATTAATAAATAAAAAACTGGTACTCAATGTAGAAAATCTCGACAGAGGGACTCGACAAACCATTGTTATAAGGCACTTGTGATTCAGCTGCATGATAAGTTAACCAGTATATATGTTACTGGGAAAATTACAAAATTTAGTGTAAAAACGATAATGGAACTTTTAACTATGTGTATCAAAACAACTTATTTTCAGTTGGAAAATGATTTCTATCTGCAGGATTTCGGTATGGCAATGGGCATTGCCACCAATTTTAAGCAATATGTTAATGGAGGATTTTGAGACTATATATAGACCTGTTCAAAATTGTACATACAAACCGGTCATTTGGCCTCACGTAATTGAGTTTCTAGATAATTTTTTAGAAAATTGAAATAATAAAGAACCTATTAAATTTATTCTAGAAAAGGAAACTAGAAATGAATTACCATTTCTAACGTTTTAATTAAAAGAGCAAATGAAACCAGTGTTTATAGAAAACCAACACATATTTAAATTTGCATTCAAATCAGTCGACGCATGTTAAGAGGGGTGTTATGAAAAGGTTGTATGATGTGGCCAAAATCATTTCTTTTAATGACGAAACAGTTTATCAGATAGGTCCTTATAAACGATCAATACCCTGTTGATAAAACATTCGTAAATATTGAAAATAACTATCAGATACGACAAAAACCTGAAAAATGTTACACAGCATTAATATATATTATGCCACATTAAATATTTACAGCTAGGTATGGAAGTGGTAAAATGCCGCACCGTGCTACTGCAACTGTTGCACTCTCGTCAAGAATGGTCTTGGATTAGTGGGTACTATTAACTACATAGATACCTTCATCATCAGTAGATTTCATTGTGCAAATTAAAAATTAAACTATCGTGTAGTAAATAAAACCTTTGAGAATAAAACGGGTCAGTTAGAAATTTCGTCCTATCCATTTGAAATCGCAGGTAAATTCTACATCTATTGGTGAACATCGAAACCATATAGCTATATTGTCAGCGCCCTGTAAAGGCACCTCAGTACTATATAGTATAGCATATAATTATACTGATCTTATAATAGTATAACTGTCCCAGTATTTAATAAAAAACAATTTGGTTGGTGTGCTGAAACTGTGAAGGGGTTTCAAATTTTTTTTTTAAATTCGATACTTTTTTTTGTGTTCTTGTCATCGGATACCTTTTCCAAATTTTTCACAATAGTATCTGTCACTACTAGAAATTTCATTAAGATCGGTGTAGTTGTTCAAAAGAAACAAATTATTTTTGAAATTTTAAAGTAATTTTTTTACAGTGAAAAGGTGATATTAAATGATTATTTGCCAAAATTGTGGGTAATATGGATAGCAATCAAAGCAATGAATATGATCATTGATCACGAATTCATACTGGGGGCTGTCCCATAGTTACCCTGCCAGTCCCTGACCATCATTTCGCTCTGAATGCCAATCAGTCACGTACTAATTTCCAAGCCTCTCAAAACTGAATTTAATTCTAGTGTGTTCTCCACGTTAAAATGTTTACATTTTGAAACTGTCAACTCATATTAAGTACAAACATAAGAGGGCGTTCCATATAAAAAAAACTGAATCGAGTTAAGACGTAAAAATTAGAATCATCGTGGAAGACACCCTGTAGAATTAAGTTCAACTTTAAGAATGTGTTTGCACGCCGCAGTAAATTCGTATATAGAAAAAGCGAACTAATGGTTATGCCGATATTACAGGAACCATAAATTGGCTAGCTATAAGTAGTGATTTCATCATCAGTTGTTGGCAACAGAATTGTGCAGGGCCGTACGGACACTACTGTGAAGCCTTGACTAAATTTGCGGCAGTGAATAAAAAATGATTCAGTTCCTATTCTACTTTGTAACTTTTGAAATAGGATTTGATGATTGTGATTAATTAAACAATTCATGGTTACGTTAGGCGGCAGCCACCGCAACTATCTACAAAGTCTAATAATGCAGTCATAGTTTCAATTATTGTCAGATATTGTTTTTTGTGATTTTCTTTTTCAAATTTTAATGGTTATTCATCGATTTTCGTGTGTAGGTGCTTTTTGTGGCATTTCACTTTCAGTGTAAAAGTGGTCATCATTTGGTGAAACAAATTTGATGTTTTAGGAAAAATCTGAAAAAATTAGGGGTGGTACTCAGTAAGGGGAGAGAAATCGAATGTCGCGCACCGGAGTTCTCCATCTCTGCTTTCTTTCTTCGGTAGGGTCCTCGGAAAATAGAACAGTTTCACTTCTTTCGTGTGTAGGTGTTTATCATGAAATTTCACTTTCGTTATGAAAGTGGTCATCATCGGGCGACAAAATTTCGATGTTTTAGGAAAATTCTGAAAAAAATCAGCGGTACGCAGTAAGGGGAAAGAAATCGAATTGCGCACAGTGGCGCTCTCCATCTGCATTCTTTATGTGGATAGGGCCCTCGGAAAGTGAAAAAATGTCACATTTTTCGTGTGTAGGTGTTTTTCATGGCATTTCACTTTCGGTATGAAAGTGGTCATCATCGGGCGACAAAATTTCGATGTTTTAGGAAAAATCTGAAAAAATCAGAGGTACGCAGTAAGGGGAGAGAAATCGAATAGCGCACAGTGGCGTCCTCCGTTTGCGTTCTTTATGTAGATAGGGCCCTCGGAAAGTGAAAAAATGTCACACTTTTCATGTGTAGGTGTTTTTCGTAGCATTTCACTTTCGGTATGAAAGTGATCGTCATCGGGTGACAAAATTTTGATGTTTTAGAAAAAATATGAAAAATATCAGGGGTATGCAATAATGGGAGACAAATCGAATAGCGCTCAGTTTCGTTCTCCATCTGCGTTCTTTGTGTGGATAGGGCCCTTGGAAAGTAAAAAAATGCCACATTTCTCGTGTGTAGATGTTTTTCGTGGCGTTTCACTTTCGGTATAAAAGTGATCATCATCGGGTGACAAAATTTTGATGTTTTAGAAGAAACATGAAAAAAGTCAGGGGTATGCAATAACGGGAGACAAATCAAATAGCGCACAGTGGCGTTCTCCGACTGCGTTCTTTATGTGGATAGGGCCCTCGGAAAGTGAAAAAATGTCACATTTTTCATGTGTATGTGTTTTTCGTGGCATTTCACTTTCGGTATGAAAATGATCATCGGGTGACAAAATTTTGATATTTTAGAAAAAATATGAAAAATATCAGGGGGTATACAATAGTGGGAGACAAATCGAATAGAGTACAGTGGCGTTCTCTTTCTATGTTCTTTATGTAGGAAGGACCCTCGGAACGTGAAAGAATGTCACATTTTTCGTGAGTAGGTGTTTTTTGTTACATTTCATTTTTGGAATGACAGTGGTCATCGTCGGGTGACAAAATTTCGACGTTTCGGGAAAAATCTAAACAAATTCAGGAGGACGTAGGAAGATGAGAGAAATGGAATGGCGCAAAACTCAGTTCTGTGTCTCGTTTCGTTCTCGGTGGAAGCGGTGAAAAACTTCGATTTCCATTCTGCGCTGACTTTGAGCGGCCGTATCTCGGAAAAGAAGGACCGCAGCGATGAGCTCGTAACAATTTTTGTTTGGGAGAAATGGTCCTCGAAACTGGACCGTGTAGCGCGAGGAGCGAAATCCTCGAAATTCTCACTTTAGCGGTCCATATCTCACGCAAAACTTACCGGAAAATCATCGAATTGGAAATTTAATCAGCAATCGATTAAGCGTACAAGAGGAATCAATTTTCTCTAGAAAAAGTTACAACGACTACATTGCAGTAGCGTCGAGTGAAATAAAAATCGTAGGAATTATAGTAATTATATTTAAGTAGATATCAATGTTGGCATGTGGAAAAAAAACTGTAATGGAATTATTTTAAGGAAATTTCACTAAGAGGTCAGTGTTGCTTGAAAAAAATTAAACTAAAACGTTTAGCCCTGAAAAGTCGTGAATTTAAAAATTCAGATGTTTATAACTTCTATCTAAACAAACAGAGGAACTTTATCTCTGCAAAGAAAGTTGAAATTATTCTAAGGAGATTCAGAAAAGAAATAACAAAAAGTATCAACTTTTCGATTTTAAACGATTTTTTTATTATTCCATTCATCCCCTAAAAGTCAGACAGATCTTACAGCCAAACAATCAGAAATAATATGTAAACGCATATGACCTTTCGTAAGCCAAATTATTAGCTCTACAATTTTTATCTGAAACCTTTTCCATATCTCTCATCGTTCTCGATTTATACGCAAAAATAAACCATTTCATCATTTTTGTACCCTTAATGAAAGTGTGGGACTAATAGCATATTAGACTTTTTATTTTACATCTCAGCTCAATACAACTTTTCCCGTAGAGATCCCCCTCCGGTCACATTTTTGCGATTTAACCTACCTATTTGGACTAGTAAGTAGGAAGGCGAGAGAAATCGAATGGCGTACATCGCAGCTCTTTATCTCGTTTAGTTCTCGAGATATGACCTTGGGAAGAGGTGAAAAACTTCGATTTTCGTATCTCGAAAACGAAACAAGATAAAGAGCGGTTTGCGCCATTCGATTTCTCTCACCTTCATACCTACCCCTGAATTTTTCACCATTTTTCCTAAATCATCGAAATTTTTGTCACCCGATGATGAACACTTTCACATCGAAAGTAAAATATCACGAAAAACACGTAAACACGAAAAATTTGACATTTTCCATTGGGAAACTGTTCCGAAGGCCCCTATTCAGAGAAAGAGCACATATGGAAAACTCCGGTGTCCACTATTCGATTTTTCTCCGCTTACTGAGTATCGCTGTTTTTTTTTTAGAATTTTCCTAAAGCATCGAATTGTTTGTCACCCGATGATGACAACTTTCACACCGAAAGGAAAATTTAACGAAAAACACTAAAACATGGAAAATGTGACAAATTTTCAATTTCTGAAGGCCTATTCAGAAGAAGAACGCAGATGGAACACTCAGGTGTCCGCCAATCGATTTCTCTCGTCTTCCTACGCACTACGGGCGCGAATTTTTGCAGACTTTTCCTTAAACATCAAGTTTTTGTCACTTGATGATGATCACTTTCATGCCGAAAGTGAAATATCACGAAAACACATACACACGACAACCAATGAATAACCATAAAATTATAATGTTTGAAAAAGGAAATTACAAAAACCAGAGGAAAACAATGGAAAGACCTTTTGCGTGTTTGAGGAAATGAGGAAATCGGAATTCTTCAAAACAATGTTTCTGTATTGCTAGTTTAATTATCATTTTCAAAGACTAACGTGTCACTTTTGCTCCCAGAAAGAATGTAAGCTCTCCTTCGGGGAGTAAAAGAGACATTTTACATGCAATCTATACTATTAGAGTGTATGCAAAGATAGTTTGTCTATATGCCACAAGATCAAAGTTCTTTATAATTCCGCGTGGCATTGATTTTTCACAATCTGGATTAAAAATAGGTACATTTAGTCCATATAAAAATTACTTTTTACAGTAATGATATGTTATTATTAGATATGCTCCTGATTTATTAGCAATATTACTAACAAAAAGTTATTGAAGATGTAGAATAAACTATAGCCCGACAGACAGCGACAATTTTCGTGAAATCATTTCTATAAAGCTAGATTTTTTCCAAAGAGAGTTTAGATAGCATCTATAATGAAGGTGTAATTCTACCTAACTCTAAAGTGGTTCATAAATGACTAAAAAATTAAAGAAAAAAACAGATGGACGAAAATTTCGTTTTTGGAATTGTCACCAATTGTCAAAAAATGACGATTCACCTTCGCTCCTGCCGGCCTCAATTTTCGATTTTCACTTCTCGATTCACGTTGTACGGTCATTGCCGGTCTTCTCCTCGCCATCGAGACATAGAACAGGTCTCCGATCGCCGTATTTATTCAGTTTTTACGTTTGAAAAATTGATTTGCGGTCATGCTAATTGGCGACCATTTTTAAGTGGTTTCCCGAGTTCGAATCCCGCCCAGGGATACTTTTTTTTTTCGTTTTCAATTTTTTCGCAGATATTTTTTGTTCTATAATTGCTATTCGCTCCGTTCTATTGCATTTCTCTGAAAAGTTTTGCATTTTCCGCCGCGAAATATTAATCTGCACTATTTCGGTAAAAAATTAGAAATATCCTTACCAAAATAATTTCATACAATGGAGTAAATAAAAGCTTATTAACAGATCTAAAAAATTATTTTTTGTTCATTAATACTAATGGGGAATATAATTGTCATGATTTGACTACGTATTGCCGTTTTTGCAACGTCTACCCAAGATTTAGCCATCCGGAAGTAGAATGTGATTTTTAATCCAAATAGTGCATCTTAATATTCCGTGGCGGAAAATGCAAAACTTCGCCGAGAAATGCAATAGAACGGAGCAAATCTCAATTACAGAATCAAAAATATGTGCCAAAAAATTGAAAACGAAAAAAAAAATATATCCCCGGGCGGGATTCGAACTCGGGAAACTGCTTAAAAATAGTCCCCCAATTAGCACGACCGCAAGTCACTTTTTCAAACGTAATAACTGAACAAATACGACGATCGGATACCCGTTCTATGTCTCGATGGCGAGGAGAAGGTCGGCAATGACCGTACAACATGAATCGCGAGGTGAAAATCGAAAATTGGGGCCTGCAGGAGCGAAGGTGAATCATCATTTCTTGACAATTCATGACAATTCGAAAAACGAAATTTTAATTAAAATAATAAAATAATTTTTACTCATTTATGCACCACTAAGAGTTTGGTAGAATTGCACCTTCATTATAGATACTATCTAAACTCTCTTTGGAAAAAAATCTAGCCTTATAGATATTAACGCGAAAAATCTGTCGTTTCCTCCCGGGCTACTAGAAATGTAACAATTCAATTGGTAAGTAAATTTAAATTATTTTAAAC
Source organism: Stenurella melanura (assembly GCA_963583905.1). Classification (NCBI taxonomy): domain Eukaryota; kingdom Metazoa; phylum Arthropoda; class Insecta; order Coleoptera; family Cerambycidae; genus Stenurella; species Stenurella melanura. Next base: position 102,952,823 of record OY757317.1, read on the forward strand.
TATATTTCAAATGGCAGAGAAAACAAAAAGTTCGACCCTGCAGATTTTAGTGATTTGAAGCATGGTTGGTACTTCAAATAGCTACTGCTTCGCCCTCTATTAGTAAACCGCCCAATTAAATTGGCAAAATTGAATACATTTTTTCTAACATATTAATCTCCCTTAGGAGCAAATATTATGCCGATTTTTAACTTTTTTTCGCATTTAATATATTTATTCTAGAACGTATCATATTTTATTTGAATATTTGAGTCCCATTAAAGAATATAAAACAATTAATGGTGAATTAGGTACGATTGAGTGGCACGTTCGCGTGTAATAATCCAAAGGAAATATTTAATTTCATTTAGTTTTCAAATATAAAATATGATACGTACTAGATTTAAGTTAACTAGTTCTAATATTTAAATCAAATCCGATTTTTGTTGGTTTGTTTTTGAGAACAATATGTTGAAAGATTTACGACTGTGAACGCGGTATTTTGACATTGATAACACAGCCTTAAGCTTCGAAATGGTACATGGCCTTGACTAACACCAAAGTGATCGTCAAATTTATGAAAATACGTGTTATCACAGATTTTACTATCAATTGTTGCAAAACTCGTAAATGCATTTTTTATTGGCAAAAGTGAAATACCATGGCAGTTTTTCACAATAAATAATGTACTACATTTTTTGCACACTTTCAGTTAAAAACTACTGATAATAGCTAGTAGCGATAATAACTAGTGATAATTCGAAAAATGAGAGTAATTTATATACATATTATAAAAAAAATATGAAACCTATATAGTTATACCATCTATAAAGCTTTAATAGAATTTTTAAATTGTAAATATACAAAAAAATGTAGAGGTGTTTCAGAATCTCATGAGCCGCTAAATGCGCAAAAGGCAAAGTTTAATCTGAGTTATAAGTATGTTTTTGAAGACACTGGAGGCTGCCTTGCTGTATACATAAACAAGAGCTCGGGATAAATTGTAAACAATAAATATAATATTTTTAAGAAGTGTAACTGAGTTAACAGGACGGATTATGTCTCTGCGCATATGAAGGTCATGGCTCTTGAGGTTTTAAAACACCTCCAGTACATTATTTATCGTGAAAAACTGCTTGTAACTCGGAAAATTAGCAAGTTACAAGAAAATTTCAAAAGACAAAAAATGTTTAGAAGGCCTCAATGCATACGTGTTTTCAAACTTTTAAATTATTTCAATGAAAGGGGCAGTTCATGTCTTTTCCGGAAAAACTCAGTGAAAACGCACTCTACGGAAAAGTTGCAAATAAGTTTTGTATTTTGATCATACATTCACCCGAATTGTTTCAATTTTTTTTCTCAACTTTTACATTTCCCCTCCCCCACTTTTAGGGATTTTCGAGTGGCCATATCTCGAAAAAAGAAAAAGTTCACAAGAGTACAAACATCTTATTTTGAGCGAAAGAAGGTAAATATATATATTTTTTTTCATTTTCGATCTAATTCTACAAGTTATGGAACCCGTTATAATAGGGATGTTTTCTACCCCTTCCGATCATTTCCTACTGTAATCTTTTTTTTCAACTTTTTTATTAACTTCATTACACACATTCCACAAGGTTTCATCAAAATCCATTCACTAGCACTCAAGTTAGAAATGCCCCCCGTTGACTACAAACACGCTATGCTTGGATAGAGAATTAAGACTCGAATGTAAATATATAAAAAATGCTGGGTGGGGTGATTCACTAAAAAAAATTACAGTATTTGGCCCACCATCTTATGTGAAAGTTCTTGTAAAATTTAAAATATTTATCTAATACCGTTATGTAATGTAAAATTTTAAATGCATTTTTGACGTTACATTTTTCATAACTCATGTATGAATGAATTTTTACGTAACTAATTCATTATTAAACCCATCATTTAGAGAAAGAACTTCAAGACTAGACACAAAAAACAATTTTTTATTAAAATGCAAATAAAAACTTCCCGTCATCAGCATTTCTAATGAAACTTTCAGTTTTCTCTTGTTAAAATGACATTTTTTATGTGTTTCTTTTTACATTTAATTCTGCCTTTAATATTGAGTTGGTAGTTCATATTGTATATGCTTTATAGTTTTTCGTTTCGAAGTACGCTAAGAGAACCTTTTCAAATTTCGTACCTATATACTTTTATATACGCTTTTACTTTACCAGGTATTATTGAATTTACTGCAAAATTAGCAATTCTTTTGGATCAGATGGAATATCCACATCTGAATCAACCATTTTTGAGTTATTATGCTTCAAAAAATTTAGTAGATTGACAACTGAAGTTTGGTCACACAAATGTCAACCCATAGTAATGCTCAGGTAAAGCGACAAACACAAAATTTAGCTTTACGACTGCAAGGGTCCGTAAAATAAATTGCAACTTCTTTTCTATTTTAGAGCTGGATTAGATAAAATTTTATACTTAACACGTTATGAAAGAGTAGTTTTACTTTACTCACATAATTTGCAAAACTCGCTTCGCTCGCTTCGTTTTGGCAAATATCACATTCGTCAAGTAAAATTAGTCTTTTCATAACTGGTTACGTAAATATTAACTATTATTTATCAATTCATGATTATATTTTGCTGTTAACTAAAACCACAACTTTTAAGTTCACCAAATTCTTGAACCTATTGATTTTTTAGAACTAAATATTAAAAAATATTACTGCCCGAATTTGTTCGATCTTATATTTAAGATTCTTTGACAAATAGAACATGAACATGAATTTTGTTAACTACTTAAGAATAACGTTCATAAAAATTTACTATCTTTGACCCCCCTCCCTGTAACATGAGACCCCTCTTAGATAAAGGCTGGTTTACACTTCCCTTTATATTTACAGATAGAAAATCATATTTTTAAATTCATTTTTAATAAAAATCCTGAGCTTGCATAGGAAGTTTGTTGTGAAATAAGAATCACTATTATATATAAAAACTTAAATAATTTATTGGAATGAAACAAAAATACAAAACTTTAAACCTGCATTTTATTAAAACACAAGCGTCAAGCGTTAAAAAAATATATAACAAAATTTATAACTTATGATCTTGGTCTTTCCTTCTTTTCTTTATATAAAGCTAGGAGGGAAACATTGGCTACTTTGACAACCTGTAAAAGAAAGACGCTTTGAAATATACGAAAAACAACAAACACGTGTTTATTAACAGCACGAATCAGAAAAAAAATAGAAATAATCATTTAAAATCATGGGATTGGCTCTATTTGTGGTCATCATTAACAAAAAAAAAAAAAGACTTCTTAGTCTAGGTGTCTGCGTACAAAAAATGAATTTATACATATACTCCTGTAACTTCTTGAACTTTTTTTCCTTTGCGAAAATTTTCGAAAATGCAGCGTTCCCCCTCCACTTCTTCCGAAAGATTTCCACAGGTCGTACTGGAAAATCGCGAAATCTATTTTGTCGGACAATTCGAAAATTGGGTTCTACATATTGCTATTAAACAATCTTGAAAAAAATAAGCTGGTTATCAATAAATTTGTAAAAGTTGTTAATTCCTAATTTTTATAAAAATTCCGAGGATATTTATAAATTCATTTTTTGTACGCGGGCACCTAAACCATTTATTGAACACCCATACACACCTTAAATCTTACTCCAGGAATATCTCCAACGGCATGACCTTTGCGACCAAATCCTGCTACGAGAACTTCATCGTTTTCTTCAATGTGGTTAAGACAACCATCCCTAGGTACGAACGCCGTGATTTTTTTACCATTTTTAATTAGTTGCACCCTAACACACTTGCGAATGGCAGAGTTAGGCTGCTTGGCTTCAACTCCTCTATAAAAGAAACAATATCAACTAACACAACTGTTCAAATAAAAAATATAATAAATCGTCAGTATTAAGATAAATATTAGACGCCTTAAGCGCGAAGTTTAGCTAGTGGCTAATCTTCAACTTAACTCTCTTTTAAAAAATAATAATAATAATACATTAAATTAGTATTGATTTGGAAAATTTTGGTTTTGGTATTGCACTAGTCTTAACGATTTGACGTACCGCCAACAATAAAGGTATCTACCACAGACAGAACTGCACCCGCACATGTGGTGCGCACATGTACGATGTGTTATATGGTAGAAAAGAATAGCCTAGTTGCTTCGATCTTACTTGCTCTTATTGCCATACCAAAACGATCACTTTCCGAATCTGTATAACTAAGATATACAAAACTGCTTAATCTAATGAATTAACTCATTGTATCTGACTCTATTGATGGGTCCACTTGGTAATACCTTTATAAGATATCAGTTTGGGATCGGGAGTGGTTCGATTATTAGCACATTAGCACGCTCTTGATGTCCTACGATTAATTTTGCAAATATCTGTAGGAAAAGAAATTATGAAGCAAATTGTCACCAAATCACATCTCAAGTGTCGTCAATTCTGAGTTAACCCATGCACAAGTTACCATTAAATTTCCATCCTGTTGATGATGGCACAACACAGCGCACAGAATTTTCCTGTGATTGGACGTCAAAATACACCATCCACAAGGAAATTCTGCGCGCTGTATTGGCCTAGGCACTGAAGGAAATGTAGCACACATATCAGAGCGTATAGTCAATTGAAACGTCTATCCAATGGTTCAGTGAGCAAATTTATCTAGCACTGTTTTAAAAAACACTAAAAACCTATAAGTATTTCGGCTTCGGTGGTCTCACAGTGCAAAACAACAATAAGGTTAATAATTTGGCGTTTTAGACCCGCCCTTAACCTAAATAATTTGTAGGTAACTTACACTTTTTCAAGTACGATTCCTTTAGCGTGAGAAGCTCCTCCGAAAGGGTTAGCCTTCCAACGGGTCCCTAAATGAGCTTTTTTGTAGTCTTTGTCGGCCCACCTTTGCTCCCTACGATGATTCACATGTTTTCTAGCAGTCCTTAAACCACGGGGTTTACCTTAAAAATAAATGAAAAATTTTGAGAATACATACCAAATATATCGGTTATTAGAAAGTGGTAAGTTTGGTAACGAAGAACAACAAAGAAGATATCGATTTATTTGCGCAGTTTAGTCGATGACTACAGATAAATTTACGTTGACACATTTACTATGGCGTTGAAGCAACTAGAAACTATTAATTTGGTTCACAAAATCACAAAACTCGATGAGGTAATGACTTCATGCACTTAACTAACGTTAGTTTAAACTTTGTTGATAGAAATTTCTTTAAAATTCAATAATTTTATTGGAAATAATAAATAATAAACGATGAAACTGCACTCACCCATGTTGACGGTTCTATAACTTTGACCGGAAAGAAATGGAGCTGCCAAACTTAACAGGCATTTTTCCTCTAAATAAAGCAGTAATGCCAACATCAAAGATACAAAACTTGTAGTGCCAACCTTAGAGATGTGAATCCACAAAATTATATCCTCAAATTCTTTCCAAATTGCTGTATTACTCAATTTAACTAGCACCGTGTTCCCATACAATAAATAAACTTGTATATTATCAAACTTTCTATTGCTCTTAGATGTGGTTTAGCATCTTTGGCGGCTTTACAAATTGAAACGATATTTCTACAATGTTGGCAGCGTTAGGGAATCGATTCGTTTTGTAATAAAAAAGGACAGTGTACGTTTGACAGTGGAAGCGCACTTTTTGTATATTTTTTTAAGAAGTTATTGAGTTTGGGGGGCTTGTAATGGTTTTTTTGTGCATCTATTTTTGATCGACTTGTGTTTAGTGCAGATTAAGGCAATTTACGTAAGAAAATATTAAGAATACATGTTATTCCATTCAGTTTATTGGAAATAAATATCGGAAAATTGGTTTGTTTATTTTATTACTTTTTGACAGCTATAAAAATAATCCAAAAATAATAGCGAAGCTTGTAAACATAAATAACTTTTGCCATGCAGTTCTCATGCGTCTAAAAAAGGGTTTGTTTTGCAGATATTTATAAATTATGGATGATAGAGATGATTGTGAAGAATTTAATCCTTCTCTGGAGCCAGTTGTAATTATTAACGACGAGGAAATAGACGAAGAGAACGTGAGTATTTTTTTACATTATTAATATCTTGAAAGATGGTAAACACACGCGTATAGTAATAAAAAGTGCTGGGTAAAATTCTGTATTGATTTTCTGTTTTTCAGTTTTATTTTATTGGTGCATCATATTTTTTATGTTCTTTTTTATGGCAAGGCATTTTATTTTAATGCTTCATTTAATATTTTCCAGGCAATAAAAAACAAAAGGGCTATCCTAAGAACTATGGAATATAAAATTTTTAATGTAAGTAATTTCTAGTTTTCTTTTAGTTTAATCATAAAGATGAAGATGAGGAGTGTGAGACGGACCCCTTATCGATAGATGATTGTGAAAAAGATGACCTGATAAATTCCATTGGTCCAGAAATTTCTATTATTCCAGTGAAAAGAAAAAGGCCACAAATCAAAATCAGACTCTTTGAGAAAGAATACTCGCCTTCTAAGGATGACACTAATCCAATAAAAGTACAAAGCATTATCAGGTAAAATAGAGATTGATACACTATATATATTTTTTAATGAAATCCCAATTTACACATTTTTATTTATACTTCTTATGTACTGAAAAATGGTTATATTTAAAATAAGTAATATCTGCTCTTCAAGAATTTATTGTAGTTATCATGATGTCAAATTTTTAAATTATACTTAGTACTTAAGTTATAGTACAGGAGCTCGGTCGCTGCTTCGGCACGTCATAGTTTTAAGCTTTATTAGATATTTATATAATTTTACTAACGATTCACAAAATCAACTTCTGGCAAGTCACCTTCCGTTAAGTATATTGCAAGTTGTCGAAATTGTAAAATAAAATTGAGTTACCTACATTTATTTAACTATTTTGAAGATGGAAAAATATTCCCAAATATTAATCGATACCGATATTTTCTCATTTATCGCACATCTTCAGATTCTATTTTAAAACGTGCTTTATCAGTATAACTGACGAGAGTGACTGTTAAATGTGAGGTTATGCATTTTACGGTTTGCTATTACTACATTCAAAGTAATGAGTAGAAAAAAATAATATCCATTATCCATGTGACGAATGTTTAGAGCTCTAAGTGTTTTGAGTAGGTAATGTTCTTGCATCCAATGGTAGTTCAACATGATTCCCATCCTAGACCAAAGTTCGTAATAATTTAGAAATATGGGTTGATGCATTATTTCCGTTTATGCCCATTCACGTAATTTATAGGCAAATGATTTCTGAGTCAGTACCTGCTCATCAAACTTCTTCAATGTTACTATCGGACGATGATCCTGATGTATCTACTGTATTGCATAAATCCTTTGTTACGAATTTTCTTCGGAAATTTCGTTATCTGTAGAATAATCGGCAGTCATATTACATTATTTGTTTCTTGTGTATTTTGAACCAGTATTTATATAAAACAAATTTATTGAGTATAGGTATATTAAATAATCTATGCCATCTATTGTAATCCTACTTCTAAATGTCTTAAATCTACTAGTTTCATATCCTCTGTGCTCAGTGTCAGTCCACAGTTCTGCCTAACGATGACAAGTTTTCTTTTTAGATTTCGGCACTTTGTTAAATTATAATTAAAATTTGGTAACTATACATATCTCTACGTAAATTATAAATATGTATATATATATACAATAAGCGAGAGTTTAACACAAGGCTAGGTGGCGCAGATAGTAAAGCCACCAACCGCATTAGTGCACTGAAATAGTATATCCGCGTCGCAGGTTCGCGTCCCACCAAGATTCCACTATGCATTCAACAAGGTAAGTATATAATATCAGAAGGTTTCCATAAGTTTATCAGTGCAGTAAAAATTATAAGGTAATACAGGGTGTAATTAGTTTCATGTCATTTAAAAAACTGATGGTAGGGAACGACAAGACAAACAAAAAAAACCTTATATAACATGGGGTCTAAAGCTTATAGTTTTGGAGAAAAAAATTAACAAAAATTTCGCAAATTTTCAATAAAATCTTTTGAGAACTGCTGGAATATTGAGGTAGGTTTAGATCGTCGCGCGTGTCTTTGCCTTATACTCTGACTCTCCCTTGTGCAATATTTTAGTTACTATGGGTGTTTCGTTATGTACACACGTCCAACCCGCCCCGCCGTTCGTTGTTTTTGTTATTTTTGAATTTCTGGTCACTGTGTATTTATAGTTAAGATTTATTTTATTGACTTTACCATTCAAGTTTTTAAATTCTTGATTACGTACAGACACAACTTACTTGTTCGTTCTTTTTGTATTTCGTTTTGGATTTTGGCCTAAGTTTTTCTTTTATTTTTCTTTATTGACGTTAGTTGATAGTTTATTGTTTAGTGTTGAACGGAGTACGTATGTCCTTAATTCGACGTACCGAACTGTGTATTAATGCAGATGCAGATATTTCGAATGATTTAGTTAGGTAAACTTTTAACCCAGGACACTCATTTATGTTACAAACGTTAATAAATCACTTTTAAATATTCTAAATTATAAATATTAATCCAATATTTTGTTCCAAATTAAAAGACACACATGTAAAGAAATGCTCCGTTTAAACTTCTATGGCCATTATTTGCTTGCAGTTGTGCAGGAAAAGATAACGAATTATTTACCTCTTTATAATTGCCTTCGGTTGAGGCGGTCCATCAAAGGCGGTCGATGATCCAAACAAAGCCTTTGCTTTGACACCGCGTGTGACGCCGAGGACTGCACTTTTTTATGACAATTTAAAAGTTGTATAATTGAGAACTACAAGTCCTTTGACCAAGGAAAGCAGTGGTTCTCAATTATTTTCTACATTAGTATTAAAAAAATATTTAATATGTTAACCCAGGTCAGTTTTTTCAAAGTGCCTCTAGAGGGAAAAGTCATAAAGGTTTTTTGTTTGTCTAGTCGGTCCCCATTACCAGTTTTTTTAAAGACATGAAACTGATTACACCCTGTATATGCCATAAGTTCTCGAAAAAATATGTACAGAACAAATATTTTTTTATTTAATTATTATTTTATTTGCAACATGTGCTTAAATACGCTAAAGGTATATTGACGTATACATAACAAATAATCTACGTGTTGTGATAGCGATTCGATAAATTAAACTTTATTCAATCTAAATCCAAAATGTATCATAGCGATATCGAATCGATAAATGCCAACTTTATTCTGTCTATACCCAGAATGTATTCAAACTCGTATCGTCGCTGTACCAAAAGAATAAAGGCTGTCTTTATCGAGTAAAGATTTTCATATAGACCCGATACAGGTTATATACAGTTTGGTTATACGGGGAGGAGGGTCATGCCAAAATGAGTTTTATTCACTTTTAATTATATTCTAGTTAGTGACGTGAACTAATTCTTTACATTGCCTTGGCCATATGTGCACATATTTTGTTCTGCCAAATCGGTTCTTATCCTATATAAAACTTGTCTAATTATATAGTGTTTTTTATAACGTGCTTTTTCAACCAACTGCGCCATTTCAAAGTGAGTTTTATCCATTTAACCAATCATAGGGACGTATCTTGATCATGCAATTCGACATGTGTTTATGTCTCAGTTCTATCGGTAGTAATTATAATAACTTGTGTGCCATTCAGTTGTTGAGTTTATTATTGTTTAGCTGAAAGTAGTCAGTGCTTTGTTTTGGAGAATATTTGTCTATTTCAAAGACGAATGGAGGGAACAGTAAAACCATCACCGCAAGGCCGTGGAAGAAAAAAATATCAAATCCAAATCCATTAAAAAGGCAGAGGTAACCTAATACTTTGTAAAAGTTATCGAATTAGTATTTTCTTTAAGGGAACATTCCTTTCTGCCATCGAATTGACTGTTTGTCAGAATAGAAAAAAAGTTGAAAAATAAACTACCCAGACCTACATAAAAAATTTTGAAGAATATGCCACATTTTGATATTAGAAGAGTGTCGTGTAAAATATTGGAAAAAATCTGTTAAAGACTGGTTCAAAGCAGTAAAATCGTGGTAAAATTTCCCAGTGCATGCGCATAATTGTGGAGAAAAACAAAGGAAATGTTTCAGTAAGAGGAGAAGAATTTTACAGAAATGATGTTGGACAAGGACAATCTTTTCTTTGGAAATGTGGAAAGAATATTGAAAAAATGGTTCTTTGTGATATATGCAAGGAAGTGTAAAAGTTTAAATTATAAAAACTTTATTAGAAGCTCATTTTGGATTGGATTGGAAAAGCTATCTCGAATGTGATTTTCTTTGCAAATTCACGGAGAACATTGAATCTACGAATGAATTCAATGAATATAATTCGATCAAGAAAAATACGAAGATTTTGTGAATCTGCCATAAAATTCAACGATCTTAGCATTTAAAGCATTTTATTTTTTTTATATTGCTTTTTTTGTAGGTATTTTAACGATGTTGTGTAATTATATAAGAATTCCAAATTCATTTTTTTGGTCAAATTATCACTTTTTTAGTGAAGCAAATAGTTTTTTTAAAAAATCCAGTTTGTTTTGTTCCAGAATGCTTCTTATCCAAATTTAATGTTATATATTTTTCTATACTATGCGTTTATGATGTAAATGACATTTAACTGATCTATCGATAATAATGTTTTACAGCAGAGTCTATAACCAGATTCAAAAATATGTGCTATAGTCTGCCTCAACCTTTATGGTGTGTGCATCATGAGAAGCGTATGGTCTAAGATGATTTCACGCAAGGGACGAACCATAGTAGGCGATTTTTAATACATTTGTAGAAACTGTTTGTTTTAACTGTCTGATAACAAAGCAGATGCTACTTAGTTTGGAAATGAGACTATCGGTATGCTTTTCCTATGTTAGTTTGTGATCAACGGTTACACCTAAAAATTTTATATCATCAACTTGTTTGATTGATTTATGGTTGATTTTTATTAATGGATTGAAATTTAGCTTACATTTCTTTGTCGAAACATCATATAAAATGTTTTGTCACCATTAAGTAACAATTCGTTATTAATGCGCCAGTGGTATAATTTGTTGGTACATAAGTTAGCATTATCCACCGAGCTAGCAAGATCTTTTTTGGATACAATGTGATTCGTATCATCAGCATAGAGAATCATGGTATCTGCCAGATTGACCCCTGCGGTACACCTGTTGTAACTAGCGCCGGGCGTGATATGACATTGTTTATAACTACAGTCTGAGTCCTATTTTTTAAATAAGAGGATGCCCAATCATACGTGACACCTCGAACACCATTACGATATAGTTTTTCTAAAAATAGATTGTGATCAACAGTATCGAATGCTCTACTTAAATCAAAATAAAGAGCGATCGGGAACTGTTTGTTATTAAGATAGGTATTATTACACAGTTCTTTTACAGCTGTTTCAGTGGATTTATTTTGTCTGAACCCATGTTGGCACTTGGGTATCAGCTTCTTCTGTTCCATGAATTCCGTATTATTCCTCACATTATAGCTATAATCAATTACTTTTGCAAACTGCGATTGCAAACTCACATTCTTGTAGTTACTAGCATCATATCTAGGTCCTTTATATTTGTAAATTGGTATAGATTTTGATTCTTTCAATGAGTTGGGGTACACCCGTGTACAATATGAAATGTTTATTACATGTGATAGTGGAGTACAAATTATATCACTTACTGCTTTTAAAGTTTTTCCTAATTTCATCGATTCCCGCAGCTGGATTGTGAGTAACTTTTTTACTTATATCGTTTACCTCCTTAGGAGTAGCCGGATATAAAAAAAAATGTAGAGGTTAAGAATGGCGCCAATTTGAGCTTATCAATGTCAGGTTTTGTTATTTTCATATCTAAAAAAACATCATTAAAGTGATTACACAATATGTTATTGTCAGAAATATTTTTATTATTTATCGTGAGTTCATGTATTGAATTGTTAACTACCGAGTTCTTTGTTTCATTTATAATTCTCCAACTTTTTCTGCTCACATTACTTGCATTTTCGATTCTATTATTATTGTAGTCTACCTTGCGTTTTTTAACTAATTCCTTATCTGATAGTTTTAGTTATTTGTACCAATTTTTGGATTGTAGATCTAGCTAGCTTTGACATTACACAGAGTGTATGATGCATTTTTTTGATCTCATGGTTAATCCATGGCTTTATATTTTTGTTGATAGTACAGTACAATAAAGAACTTTATAGTTTACATAAAAGAAACCTTCTTTCGCTTGAGGATATTATTTAATATTTCTGTTCTTATTTATTTTACATCTTTTTCACACAAAAGTTGACGGACTATGTGAGATTTGAACCATGGACTATACGTTTGACAGTACAGTATGCTTCCTCTGGGCTGTTTTTCTCCATGCGAATGTTACTTTAAACAACTGTCTATAATATTTGTGTTTAAGTATCCGGTTAAGCATAATATTCACTTTTAGCTTTAACTATACAATTTGTGCTTAAATAAAATTAAGTATAGTGCAAAAAGTGAATGTTGTTCTTCTAAACAATGAATACTATGTTCACATAGGTGTTAAAAATTGTTTCAAAATATTGTTTCATGAAACGGAGTTTTGTCCAGTCTGAAGCAATTCGTAATTGATAGTATTGCAAAATCTATATGTTCCGAAGGTTAAAAAAAAAGTAAAATATAAAATAGACAATACACGCGCTATCCGGCTTTCTTGTTTGCTTTGATCTTTAATGAAAAAAGAACATTGTGCTATTTATTAATAAAACAATTAAAAATTTGATATTTTTATTTTCTTGGGGCCCAAAAACATTTTGCACCAGGACCCTTGGCCACCTAGTTACGCCGCTGTGAGTAACTCAAAATCCTTACGTTTTATCAAAAAAATCAGAAGCTAAAATGAAGCTAATAAAATAACAAATCAATTGTTTTATTTTTATTTCTGTAGATGCAATTCGAACTGAGTCATGACTCGTTGAAGGTGACTGTTCGCCGAAAACTGAATTAGAACCTTTCAACTTAAAATAACGGAAAATCGACGAATTTTTCGAGAAAAACTTATCAGACATTTTTTAAAGTACTTGAAAAGACTTTTAAAATGAGCTTCAGTAAAAGTTGTTGTTCGGTGGAGTTATGATGAAAATAAAATGGTTCTCATTTTTTTGGAGAAAACCTATGGCTTAACTTCATTAGTTTTTTAAATATTTAATCGTTTAAAAAACCATTTTGCAGGGAATTTCTATTGCTATAAGACCTGTAAACTTGAATGTCCTTGAACCCTTCGTTTTTGAGATTTTTGAGTTTAAAGAGCTCGGGGAAGGTGATCCTCACACCCAAATGCGAACTTAAAATGGTGATATCTCAATTAATTTCCATCCTAGAGAAGTAAAAATAAAAACAAAATTTCTTGCAAAATATAACCTAAATTTTTGTACTCTTGCATCATTAACGTATCTTCTTTAGATTTTGAGTTATTGTGTGAAAAAGAAAATGTTTTCAAAAATTTTAAAATTGAATCAAACTAAGTAAACTGTAAATCGATTACGTTTAATTTCAATTCTTATGGTGAAGTCATTGGTTTCATTGCTGATTTTTTTCCCTGAGCCATCCACCCCTAGGGTAAAAACACACCTTCAGATCATGTAGGCTTTGCAATACTATCAATTATGAATCGAATGCCGTTTATGTCATGAAAATAAATCTTCCCTAACCAAAGAGGTTTTGCGCTTTTTTTATCTTGGATATTTTAAAATTAAATGTAGATGGTGGCATTTCTATTAGTACTATAATTTTAATAGACTGCCATCTTAATAATTGTTTTTCGTTTAATGCACCCAGTGCTTTGAAATGCATCGGTATGTTAAGGTCAAGGGAATACAGGTCAGCTATCAGCTATTAAGCCTATTTACATTATAGTTGCGATGAAGATGTGTCGTACAGTTGTGATACAGATACAGTATAGTTTGAATTTAAATGTCATAAATATAGGTAGAATAAAGATTACACTGTTTAAATGTAGAATACATGCGGTAAAGATTTAACATATATTTGTGGTACATGCGTGGTATAGTAAGAACAAATAAGTCTTTAAGATTCAATAAAGGAAATATATAAACGTAACGAAGTATATCTGCTGTATAGTTGCAATAAAGGTTACAATACATTTTAGAATAGTGGTCTTGTATAGGTGCTATAAATTTCCCGTCGTTAGCGTTGAGTATAAATAGCATCGTTATCTATCTTTATTGAATAAAAATATCTTTATCGAATAATTATATGGATGCGGCCACCCATGTTTATGGTATCTCTTTCTGTCTTTATCAAATGGTTGCAAGGGTGGCCACACATGTTTAACTAATTTAGGATCTGCACTAATATAATAATATATGCTTAATGTCGACATAATATACTGGTAATTATCACAGAATCAGATCTTTCATAGCCTTATTTCTTTACTTAAATATGTTGAGACACGCAACCACATAGCGTATATGTTAGCCATCATAACTTTTATAAATTGTAATTTACAGGTCCCCTCGAGAGAAAGTGCGCAGAGTCTCCAAAGATGAGGCTCAGAGTGCAGAAGATACATACGCGAAAAGAAAATCGAATCCCTTAGAAAAATGCCCTATATGTAAAAAGTTCTTCCGTAGAATGAAGACACATTTACTCAAGCACGAAATGGTGAGTCGAGCTCCAGAGGATCGCCTGTCATGCAGCTTGTGCCTGAAGGCGTTTAATACACAGAGCAACCTAGCCATTCATATGAGGACGCACACCGGGGACAAGCCTTACGTATGTGACATATGCCAGAAGTCGTTTTCGCAATCGTGCAATCTGGTCAATCACATGCGAGTACATACAGGTAGGTGTATACATAAATACTAAGCAAAATCTTAGTACAGTATCTTTGTAATGGGTATTTTCGTTGTATTTTTTTCATACATAATGAGAAACAAGTATGGGTATAAAAAATGTTTAAAAATGAATTATTATTTGTTTGCTTATAATTGTATTGAAACATATTCTTTATAGGATTTTGTAAACAGCAGAAAAAATAACTATCTATAACTAAAAGAAAAACTTTGTGTAAAAATATTAATGAAATCTTTGCATTCTTTCGATAACCTGAATTCAGGTTATGCTAGCAAATTAAAATCCTAAAATGAATTTGTCTAATTTCTTATTTGACCATTCTCATTCTAACACTAGCATCCACACAGTCCCCTACGTCCATGCAGATTAAACGAGTATCTACATAACCCCCTATGATCATGAAGATTCAGTTAAAAATGAGAACAAAGGCCTAAAATGAATTTATTTATCTACCTTGTCTTAATTTTTTTTTTTTCATTTTAATGGATTACATTTTCATGAAATCTATCATTCTGTTTCTTGGAAATGCTTAGTCTTTGAAACGTTTTTCGCCCTTATTCTGGAGCTCTTCAGAAAGACATAAAGTCATTTATAAAGATGTTTCATGCAAAACCAAGACAATTTCTATGAATAAGTGTGAAAATGTCAAATATAATTATTTCACACTTATTCATAGAAATTGTCTTGGTTTTGAAGTCATTGCGGTAGATAAACTAATTCATTTTACGCCTTAGTTCTCATTTTTAACTGAATCTTCATGATCGTAGGGGGTTATGTAGATACTGGTTTAATCTGCATGGCCGTAGGGGACTGTGTGGATGCTAGTGTTAGAGTGAGAATTGTCAAATAAGAAATTAGACAAATTCATTTTAGGATTTTAATTTGCTACCATAACCAGAATTCAGGTTATGGAAAGAATGCAAAGATTTCATTAATATTTTTACACAAAGTTTTTTCGTTTAGTTATAGATAGTTATTACTTCCCTTGCATATCGAAGGGAAGTATTGTATTCGAGAAAAAAATCACCGTCCGAGATTTTTTCGAATTTTGACGTTTCAGATCACGTAGATTACTAAAATATAGGTTTTTCAATTCCGTCAGTCTGTCTGTCTGTCTGTTGGTGCATTAACTAAAAAAACTACTTGATGGAGAGCTGTCAAAGGACCCCGCACGGAACATATGGAAATTGGCCTTCGGTTAAAGTGATTGATACTCGGGGATATTATCCAAATATTGATGTTGATCAAAAGTCTCTATGGGCTCAAGGTCGGAAATTGGACGGTTTTCCAGATATCGGGGGTGTAAAGGGGGATGCTCATTTCTTGTGGGAAGTGGCCCCCGCTCCAGTAAAATTCGCTGGAATCGATAAATGTCATTCCTCTCGACCTCCTGATCAAAAATTCTCAGGGGCACAAGTATGGAAAATAAACAGTTTTCTAGATATGGGAGGTGCAAAGGGGGGGGGTGATCATTTTCTATAGGAAGTGACCGCCAGTGAATTTCATTCAGTATCAAACACTTTAACCGAGGGCCAATTTCCATATGTTCTGTGCGGGGTCCTTTGGTAGGTAGTTGACGCTATTGTCAGTGAAGAAATGGTTAAACTTTCACTGGAAAATATACAGGGTCTAAAGGGAATAAATAATGAAAAAAAATTTTTTTTGCTCAAATTCGAAATGTCTACGTTTCATGACACGCTAAACCTATTTCAGAAAAAAAAATTTGTGAAAATTTCTTTCGCCAACATTTTGAAAAATTTTTTACCACTAAAATAGATGAAAAAAATGTTTTCTTTGTTCAAATTTAAAATTTCCACATTTCATGACATTCTAAACCTATTAAAAAAAAAAAAATTGAAATTTTTTTTGCCACTAAAATAGACGGAACATTTTTTTTTCTTTGTTCAAATTTAAAATTTCTACGTTTCATAGTATTCTAAACCTATTTAAAAGAAAAAAAATTAGAATTTATTTTTTACCATTTTTGAAAAAAATGTACCACTAAAATAGATGGAAAAAATGTTTTTCTTTGTTCAAATTTAAAATTTCCACGTTTCCATGGCATTCTAACCTTATTCAAACAAATTTAAAATTTATTTTGAAAAATTTAAAAATATATCACTACTTCCTATAGAATAGATGAAAATTTTTTTGTTGCTCAAATTTAAAACTTCCACGTTTCATGATATTCCAAACTTATTTCGGAAAAAAATTGCAACATTTTTTTTACCATTTTGGCAAAAACTTTTTTTTGCTCAAATTTAAAATTTTCACGTTTCATGGCATTTTAAATCTATTTAAAAAAAAATTTACCACTACTATAGAATAGAAGGAAAGTTTCCGTTTTGCTTAAATTTAAAATTTTCTCGGTTCATAGCATTCTAAACCTATTTCAGAAGAAAAAAATTTTGAAAATTTTTTTACCAACATTTTCGAAAAATTTCAAAAAAATGACATTTTTTTAACTACCATTATACTTCCACTCCACTACGTGAATGTGGAATTGAAAATGTGACAGATGGCAATAATATTTGGCACATGCACCTATTATACTTTTATTGAAAAATGTCATCCCAAGAAATAATTCAGTCATGGTGGACATTTATAAAGGTATTTGCGCAAGCCTTCCATATTTGGCACCTGTTATATAATATTGAACTTTTGTTGTTGGATGAGCACTCTGTATATTTTTTGACCAAATCTTATCAGGTTTTCTATGTAATAATAGTGGTAGCTATATTCCGATTATTATTTTCAATGTCATTTCGTAAATATTAATTTTATAGAGTGACCGCCATGCACAAATGATGAGGGAAGTTCTGTGTAAATACCTTTACCGATTTTTTTTCTGCTGTTTGCAAAATCCTATAAAGAATATACAGGTATAAAAATATCCAATAAATTCAGATTATTCAATTTTTCTTTAGTGATGCCGGTTTTTTCACTGTATTTAGTTGAGAATTCCTCACAAATTGAACTGTTAAGCTAAGTTGTCTCTTGACTATAAGGATAATAAGTTACTTAGATAATGAGCAAAATGCATAATTTTTTTAAACATCACAGATGAATAGATCATTAAAAAACATTATTTTTCCAGTATTTTATTTTTGTTTTATGTTCTAATTAAAGGTTAAAAAAATTACTGCATTACTGGTTAATGTCAATTTAACTGCGTTTAAATGGAGAAGTTTCCGCGCTACTTGTGTGTGACGTCATAGGGCACATCGCACCGACGGAAAACGTATTGTGATTGCGAATGTGTACACATTATTTATGTTGTGTTATGGAAAATACAAAGAAAAGTAGCTATAAATATTGTATTGTGCCCAAATGTACAAATACAATAAAAACTCAAAAAAAGTTATTTTTTAATGTGCCTAGACGCGATAAAGTTAGGAAAAAATGGTGCAGAGCTATATGAGACGAGACGACCGAAATGCAGAATTATCGTCATCCTCAAGATTATATTGCTGCCAGAATCGTTTTGATGTAAATTTACCCATTAAAACTAATTATTTTATAATAATATTATGAAAATATGTACCTAGCCCTAATATTATTGTGATAATTTGTTTACATGTCATGGTGAATTTGGTCACTTTCCTAATTATAGGAATACGAAAGTTTACTAACTTCTGTTAATAGGAACCTTGAATTAAAATGTATAAATGTAGGTATAAGAACGGTGGGAATAATGTAACTTCTCGACATTCTACATATTATCCAGTTATATATTTCCCCGTGTTCTTTTATTCATCGATGAGTCGTGCGCTTTCATGGAAAATTCATTGTATCTTTTTTTATTCTTAAGGATAGACAAAGATAGAATGAATTTTCGATTAAAACGCAGGACTCATCAAAGAATAAAAAAACAGGCGGTTTATATATACCTGCGGGAGGTATTTATTATATAAAAAAGTAAAGCATTCTAAGATGAAAACATTGCCTTGTTTACCTATTTTGAGGTTAGGTACATAAATAATTTGTTATATTTAACTACAGTAAAAGGATAAAAATGGGCACAATTGAATTAATGTTTAGAATAATGAATGACACATACCTTGTTGCTTTAGTACCTCCAATTTCTGCACTAATAAAATCAGTATTAGTAGCAAAAAAGTTTGTCATCATAAACACATCAACAACAGGCAAATTGTCACTCTGGCCACGTAAAAACCCACTGTCCGTCATTTTTACCACTTAATAATTAAAATAAATAAATAAATAAATTATTTCTTTTATGAAAATATCAATACACATTTACAAAACACAAAACAATTTACGATTTAACCCCTTGGCAGATAGACGACCATTAGACATTATGCCGAATGACGTCAGACCAATAGCGTGGTGTTTTCAGTCACGTGGATATGTTCCCATAAAATTTTGAATTTCAAAGTCATTTATTTAGGCTACACATTTTTTTAAAACCTTTTCTTCATTACTTTCTCAACTTATATAACATATATAACGAAAAAATAATAAATTATTGCATTTCTAAAATTCATGCATGTTGCTCATTTCTGTGAAATTTAGGCGTTTAAGAAAGTTTACGCAAAATACCACTTAAAAGTATAAAATTTTAATTACAGATTAAATAAATGAGACCTTTAATCTTGTAAACAGGATAACAGATAGACAGTAGCCAACAATCTGTCAAGATTTTAAAAACGGTTTGAATGTCACAGTAAACTGTAGAACTCCCTCTCTATTCATAAATTAGAGAGAGTTCAGAGGTTCTTCGGTAACTTGGATGAGAATTGAAAACATTTTCAAACTTTAGACTGCAATAATGCTTTGGGCTAAAATATATTCTCAACTGGTTGGACTAGAAGAAACTCAAAACTTTCATTACGGTCTATATAAATGTATAAAATCGTTTTAATATCTTTACTGTTACTTATCTGGACGTTGTATGATAACCGTTTAGAAATATTGTATTTTTTTTCGGCTGTGGCCCTCAAATTTTCTTCTTTTACAGGTGAAAAGCCTTTTAAGTGTCCCCACTGCGATAGGGCGTTCACTCAGTCTGGTAACCTGAACAATCATATACGTCTCCACACAGACGAGAAGCCTTTCAAGTGTCATTTTTGCGAAAAAGCATTTGTACAGTCCGGAAATTTGAGTTCCCACATAAGAAACAATCACAAGTTTGACGACACTACACTCGAGATTGCCTTAACGGGCCATCTAATACAGTAATGTATTTAATTTTTTTGTATATTTGTCGGTATTTTTCGAATTTCATATCATGTTGAGGTTAAGTCTAAAAAGCGATTTAATTGTTTTTGTTGTCGTGGGCACTTTTCAATAATAACTTTTTATTTTTTAGTATATTCATTTATGTTAAACTGATTCGTGAAATTCTGTCAAATATCAAGCCTTGAGTGGTCGTGAAACTTTGTGTTACGTTTAAAAAATGCATGTCTAAAGTGTTCATAGAACGTATAGTGAAATTCGGATAATTGTTTATGCATGAAAATGTTTTTATTGTTGACAAATGCCAGGCAACACAAAATTTGTTGTGCCATATTGTTAGATCTCATTTTAATCCTGACCGTCTTTTCATGAGCTGAATTTCTTTGATGATAAAATAGCTTAGTAAGACTAATTTCTAAAAATGTTTAAGTCAGTGTATCAATACTCGTTTCGAATGGTTTTTAAAACACTTATAGATGTAAGTAAATTAACTTATGATAGGTTTTTATACACCATTAGGTAATATTTTAGTCAGGCTTATATAAGATTACATGATAGTCACTGTTCATTAGGTAATTAAGATATTTTCCATTTTACAAAAGATTAAGCGAAACCAGTAACTAGAATGTTAAATATATCGTACCAAATATATAAGCCTGTACTATTTTAGAGTAATTATTTTACTCCACAGGACTGTTTAAAGTATTTTCAAAGAGACTAATTTTTTTAAGACTGGTTGAATTTTTCCCTTATTAACAATTCCAAGACTTTTTACTTTTATTTTTGTGCAATAGATAAGGTTTTGATCTCAAAAATATTTGTATATCTGTCATGTTTGTTGCTTCTTAACACTGTGTCGTAATAAAATTAAAGATTGCCCTTTAATCGTATATAAGAGCAATTGATGTCGGATATTCGGTAAATGGTTGTCTACTTTCGCAAAAAATAAGATCAATTGGTGTCCTCTTCGAGCATGTGAACGTTGTGGCCATTTTCAACAACAACAACAACAGTAATAATAATAGTCCTTTATTTAGCAGTTTGCTATACATGTTCACAATGATAGGAGATAACAAAGAAGATCACGATAAATATAACATGTTCAGTATTCACCTAATATAAACAATAAGCAATTTCACTATAAACTAACTGTACTACTAATAAATGAATAAATAAATATTAATACGTGAAACGGAAAATCTATTTGTACATATGCCTAACTATTCTTTTGAAAGAAGCTATGCTAGTAAGGCTGTTGTATGTATATAAAGCTCTCAAGAAAATTGACCTTTGCGCAGCAGCAGAGCTGGACTCTACTTCAAGTAAAAGTAGTATAAATTGTACTCCAATTACTTTTTTAACTTGAAGTATTTTACTTCAAACGCCCGATGAAATGAGTACTTGGTACTTGATACTTGCAGATATTTTAGAGTAGTATCTAGTACTTAGTACTTGTTAAACGAAATGAGAATACTTGACGTACTTTACAATTTACTTCAAGTTTTTAAAATACTTGATTACTACTTCAAGTATCTTAGGCACTGCAAGTAAGTTTACAATGCAGTTGAAACCTGCAGAG
Organism: Stenurella melanura; assembly: GCA_963583905.1. Taxonomy (NCBI): domain Eukaryota; kingdom Metazoa; phylum Arthropoda; class Insecta; order Coleoptera; family Cerambycidae; genus Stenurella; species Stenurella melanura. The sequence goes on from OY757317.1 coordinate 102,974,434, forward strand.
AGTGATATTCATTATTGCTAAAAAGAGCATAATATGCCTTCAGTTTGTATTAGACAGTATAGTATAGTAGGTATAGTATAACACTTTCTGACCAGGCGGAAAATTTTCGTTGTCAATGCTCATTGCTGGAAAACCATATGCCAACATTTTCTGCTTGCCTATTTTCCAGATTCTTGGTAAAGAATTGGACTTTTGGCCAAAAACGGGCCAAAACTGGTGCTTTCAAAAAAAAAAAATGTTGGCACCTTCTCAAACTTGTAGTTTACCAAAGAATAGGCTCTGGCCGAGAAATTATCCTTTTTAACATAACAAAGTATTTGAATGTGTTTTTACATTGAGAAAGAAATGTTGGCACTCACAGAGATTATTCTTTGGTACAGAAACTACAAGTTTGATAAAATGCCAACATTTTTTTTTAAAGCACCAGTTTTGGCCCGTTTTTGGTCAAAAGTCCAATTTTCGACCAAAAATCTGGAAAATAGGGAAGCAAAAAATGTTGGCATATGATTTTCCAGCGATGAGCATTGACAACAAAGATTTTCCGCCTGGTCAGAAAGTTACACTAACAGGGAAAACCGGGAAAAGTCAGGAAAACGCATTTATTTTAATATATTTTTATTCTTGCTTGCAGCTAAAAATTTTTTATTCATTGAGAATTTTATGAGAGTCAATAGAAGTTGTTTTCTCTGAAAATTTACACAACTAGGCAACATATATGTTTATTAGGGTAGTAGTATTATTTTAACTTAAAATCTGATTATCCCATCCGCTCAATTTATTATAAGATAAAAATATTTACACCAAGTTTAGGGTGACTATCTAAACCCATTCCCGTGCCTGTAAAATCCCGTGCCCACTAAATACCTAATGTTCAGTTTTCTTTATTTATTTTAATCCCTAAAATGTATCCAAGATGCATTTTTGTGCTAAATAAAGTTTTTATTAAAGGTATATTTATAAACGAAGTGAAAATTCCTTGAATGAAGAAATAGGATAAAGTATACCTTTATGCATTTTCTTACGAATCGGTAAATTTTACAATAAAAATGCATTAAACCATTCTTATAGATCATTAATTGGGGAGTATATGTTATTCTACATATTTTTTACTTTTTTAGAATTCTGAATTTTATCAAAATTTACCCCTTTAGAGGCACTGGGAGGAGTTGAGCTAACCACTTAAAATTTTAGTGAAATACAATGAGCGGGTGGGGAGAACCGAATTAAAAAATAAATCTCTATATGTAAGGACCATCCTAATATTGATAGAATTTATATTTATTTCATTTGATTTTTTATTTCAAAGTTTTTTATCGAGTAATATTTATTTACAGAATTTACATTTTTACTTCATTTATTTATAAATCTTTTTTGAAACTTATACATGCATTTTCACTCCACGTTTATAGGATCATTTATGTGTATTGTGTTATGTTTTTTTAAACATTTTAATATGTTTTTGTTATCCAATTTTTATGTTCAATCACAATCTTTATTAATAAAATGTAAAAAGCAGTTTAAATGGACTTTTGGGTTATAAAAAGGCAGGCCCGACAGAGGGGGAAGATAAGAGGATGAGTCCCTCCCCAGGGCTCGCTTGAGGAGGCCCGGAATCGTTTGTGAGACCGGTGTAGAAATTTTCTTCTAGCCCATTTTGCGCCCTCTGTTGCTCTCCCCTCGCTCATTCAAAACTGTTCCACTGCCCTGGTTATAAAAATTAGTCGGGGAAAACTAAAGTGTATTAGTCAGGGAAATCGGGGAAATTGAGGAGCAATTTTAAGTGGCCACCCTGTATTACTACGTTTCCTCTTCACTAGCACCAAGCCCCAAAGTGTTATACTCTCTTCCACAATTGAATATTTTCTGGGGCGGTTAACGCCAAAACGGGCAGGGGGGCAGGTCTGACTTACATAAGATGAAATGCTCAGAAAAATATTTGCTAAAACGTAACAGCAATGATAAATATGTTCTATATCAGGCCCCATGTATTGAGCTATGTACTAGACTATAATATTCAAGAAATTTTCTTGGTTATTTTAGAATACGTTAATGAAATGAAATGATGTTTTCTTTAGGAGCAATATTTTCTCATTAAGTAAGTAAATAAAGCATGTTCAAAAAACTGTATCATTATTTAAATATACCCTAAATATAAAAAAAATACAAATTTTTTGTACAGAAATATTAACAGATAGTTGGTTTAGATAAAAATAAAAAATTTAAAATCTTGAAGTAGTTGAATGTACTTGTAAGTGTTTTACTTTTAAACAGTACTTGATACTTGATGCAAGAAAATACTTGAAGTATTTACATGTGCTTGTTAGAATTAAATGACTAATTGAAGTAGTACAAGTAGTACTCACACCCAAAATTGAAAGTATTACCTCGAAGTACTTGATACTTGAAGTATTCTGCTTTTTGAAAAGTAATTGATACTTAATGCAACAAGTAGCCTAACTAACTATTTGGTACTTGATACTTGAAGTAGTTTAAATGAGTACTTTGCCCAGCTCTGCGCAACAGTTATGTTTACTCGTTGCAAAACAAAATTAATTCTACCTCTGGTTTTATAATTGTGAAAGTTTGTACATTTTCTTGCAGATAAGGAAATTATATATTCAATTTAATTTTATTATATATGAAAACCAGTATAACGCATTTATCCATTATAACGTTTTTAATATGTCATTTACTCTAGTATAAATACTTCATCTTAATATAACTCCCATAGCTCTGTTCCGCAACTTCTGTAAGCAATCCATATCGCATTGGTTTGCAAGATACAGAACAGTATAGTATACATGATTTCAATTGGGACAGCATAAAAACGAAAACTCGGCATCTCCTTTATGGGACGTAGGTGATGGCGGTAGAAATGTAAAAATGCTTTAAATACTAAATGATTATTTTTTAATTGTTAAAGAAAGGGATTTCTATAATATCTTTATTTAATAGAAGTGGTTAATGAAAAAATACGTTTATCACATTCGGTAAGTCACATAAATGATACATTAAGGCTTCGTCTATTTAGTGACCTACCTCTCGTTCTATCTTCTAGCGGCAAAGTTATGTAATCTTAGGCGGGAGTTGCATAGATGGTATATAATCCTTCCGAAGTGGTGTAATTCAGCGACTGTCTCCTTTATTAAATGTTAGGCTATGATGCTATAAACTTTGCAGTATCATGATGTTAGGCAGGTAGAAAATTTCTGCTATTCTATAAAAGAAAGGTTCGACAAAATTTTAAAGTGGGAACTCGTTTCCTGGCATCGGTAATTGGTCTCAGTAGCGGAAATAGGTCGACATTAAATAAACAAATTTCAAAAAAGCTTTGTCTAATAATAATTGGATGGATAGGTTTTTTTATCACATGAGATACACACTTCCTCCATATATCGCTTTTGCCTATTTCATCTGCTATTATCTTTATATTCTTTAAGACAAACTCACTTAATTGTGGGGATTGATTATATTGACATAGTCTTGTTTTTACATCAGCCCACATCATTTCAATGGGGTTGAAAACGCAATAATATGGAGGCAGACGTAAAATAGTATGATAGTGTGCTTCAAAAATTTTTTCAACGGCATATTCTTTTTTAAAATTTTGCTTTCCAATCAGTTCTAATAAAGTCTTTTTTGAGTTTTTTCTGGTATTTCCAAGTCTTTATCTTTCATAAATTCAATGATATCTCCTTTTCTTGTGTTGGTGTTCGAAATTTTTGTGTGTTGCCGCGAATGATACGACACATTGTCCATAACAATTACAGAATTTGGTGGGATATTTGGTAACAGCTGTTCATTTGCCCACTTCTCAAATAATTCGGCTATATATGATAGTAGATAGATAGTAGTCGGCAGAGGATTGCTTGATATTTTTAGCAGACACAACAACAACAACGCATTTGGAATAAAACCGTTTTTATTTCCAGCATGTAGAATTATAATTCTTTTTCCCCTAGAACATGGAGCACTTAAATTACACTTTCTGGTGTTATCTACCCAACCGTATTGAACTACATCATGGGTGTCAAACCATGTTTCGTCAAGATAAATTATGTCTCTATTTGCATCTCGGTATTTTTTTATTTTACGCAGGTACTCGTGTCGATGATCAACAATGCGTGCTGATTCCATAACTACCATTCGTTTGTCCAATTTTTTGTACCTAAAACTGCAATCAAGCAAAACGCTTCGCAAAGTATCTAATGATTTATAGTTATAATCTGGATAGTCGCATAACTTATCCCTAATCATTTGTAATATGGGCACCTTCTGTTCATTGTAAAAGCCATACACAAATCGTTGAATGACATCTTTGGACGTGTTATCAAGTTTTTTAAAGTTTTTGTCCAACTCTTTTTCGTTTAATAGAATGATCAACTACATCCCCGGCTCTAATAACGCTATAAATGGTAGTACGGCTAAATTTGGTTAATTTACAAATCCTCTTCACAATTTGATTAAATGAAAAATCAATATTTTCGCCTTTTAAACACGAGTAAATATTCAAAATAACCCTTTGAATTTGAACGTGGAAGTCTTTATTTTCAAATTCTGCTTGTATAGGCTCTGTATCAAAATCATCCATTACGTTGTCACTACTATCTCAAGGCCTCCAAAATGCCATTTTAAACAATTAATTTCAAAAAATCACTCAAACTCAGTAATAAAACTAATAATTTTTTCAAATATTCATGTTCATACGTATTTTTTGTTTTATATATTATGGCATGCAAAAACTGTGAACAAGGTTGGTGTTGACAAATCAAATTCGCTAAGCATCTAATGTTTCTATGTGACAGGCGGATCAAGTCCACGTGCACTGTAGACGAGAAGTGGTGAATATGAATCTGTAGAATTCTGTGCTTTCTCATTCAATGTGAAGCGATATATTGACAATACCCCGTAAAATCCTCTAGTTCCGTGCTGTTCCAATTGAGTTCGTAAATACTGTACTACATTTTATATCACTTTTCTACTTTCTATAGATAAATACCAACTAACCCTTTTTAGGACATTGATTATAGCTGTCTTTTTACACACATAATTGACATGATTACCGAATCTAAATGTCTCTTTCCTACAATCATACCTTTTGCTTTAGACACATTCATTCTATTTACCAGCAACACACCACTTTCCTCTGTTATATAAATAACCGTACCATCTGCAAACAAAAAATAGCAGCAGTTATCAAACAGAGCTGCTATGTCACGTAAATCTTTGCTATAACTTCATATATTATTATGCAGGTGTATATAACATAATTGAATTAAATAATAGATATATATACCAACTATAAACGAACTTAATTTTTTAAAGAAATGTTCCCATCTGTTTTTAATGAAACAGTTAGAAGAAATTGTGTAATGTGTGTAATTAGCCATATTATATATTTTTTTGGCGATTATACCTCGGCTGTAATCGTAAAAAAAAATATTCTCAAATTTTTATTTTCACTTTTCAAATAATTAAAATTATTTAAAAAATCTGAAATAATTATATAATATAGACCAACTAATGGTCTAACAGAGCTTTTTTGTTTCATTCGCCTAGATAAAATAGTCTTCAAGAAAAACCAGATTAAAAAATAGTCGTGCCGGTGCATGTTTTGCCCATTATGTCAAGGACCATTGGAGGTTAGAGGCTGAAAGTTTGCCAATAGTGTTCTTAGGACTTGCCAATATTATAACATAAGTTATGTCAAAAATTGCTTTTTGGGGCCGCTTTGCCTATCTTATCCTGCTAGACCCTTTGGAGCTAGTAGTTCTTGGTTAAAAATTAGAGAAGCTGAACGTTTTGAACAATGTACAACGGTATGATTATAGACCATACTTCTTGTAATAGAATTTTCCGAGACAAAGACGAGATGATTAAAAAAATAGACTGTTTTAGTATTTATGTTATTTTTTAAATTGTTGTAATTTGAGATTGGCCACAATGTCTGAATAATCATGCTGTAAATCCAGAGAAAGACTGGAATTTTAAAATTTGTGCTTTAATAAAGACTTAACGAACTCTTATCAATAATTGACTGTAAAGCACGACTTTTTCTAGTGTTAAGTGAATAAAGACTGATGAACCCGTAACAAGAGCCTTAGCGGGTCTTTCTAAAAATATTATGTAAGAAAACAGCAGAAATTACGACAACCACTCCAATTTTTCCATTAAAATAAAAAATTTCCGGTTTGTCGTTTTAACCAGATATCCTGGAGAATTTACAAGTTCACTGACAATAGGCAATATCCTAATTTTTTTAACGCAGTGTATTTTTATTTTCTTATACCTAGTGTTTAGGTAAATAAAAAAATTAATCAAAGTTAGCTGAAATGATCGTACTTCCATTTTAAAGTTTGGTAATTACTCAAATTACTGACTAATTTTAATCAATATTGTTTACTAGAAGTGATTGCGTGAAGTGTAATTTATATATGATATATATATTTATTGTAAAAAAAAATATGAGACGTAAAGAGAAATACTCAAAAAAGGTTCCTTATGTGTGACATATGTAACTAATGGAAAATTTGTATACTGTATACTTTTGCATGATTGCCATTGTAGTTTTATAATATATATTATATTAATAAAAATATACCTTAGGTGACCACATGTTTTTTATTTATATTTTCCTATTCCTTATTTGTGACTGACCAAACAGAACTTTTTGTATTTTAATTTTACACACCTTTTAATATATACAGGGTGCTGCATAAAAATGCTTCTAAGACAAATAGAGGTTTGGACTGGAAAACATGTTTTTGGTCATGTATAAAAATTAATTTTTATATGAAAAACTGGGTGTCCGGTTATAGTCCAATAATTATAAAGATTTCCATAACAAAAAATGTTATCTCAGATTTTCCTTCAGTAACTTAGTGGAGGGATTATACATCACAAAACCACAAAAATCAGTTCTGGAGGTAGTACCGTGCAACCCCCTCCCCAAAACCCACCCCTTCAGCGAAAAAAGCCTTATTTTACTGACAACTCGTTAACTGTTAAAGATATAAAATATTGCTCATCATAAGAAAGAAAGCTTGACTAATTTACTAAAAAAAAGCCTCGTGTAATTTTCTCGTATATGCCACGGTTTTCGAAAAAATCGATGTTGAAAAAAATTACAAAATTTGTATTTTTAATGCGCACGAATTTTCGTTTATTTGAAATTTTTTTGCTCGCAGCATATAGAAAAAAAATGCTCGAAAACCAAACATGCTAGGAAGAAAAATCAAAATGGGTTTTAAAGGGGACATAAAATACTCTTTTCTGTTTCCACTTTTGATGGCTATTGATATCTATTAGCATATAAAAATAATATAATATAGTTATCTCTTGATTTTTTGTGCATCTAACTATTTCACAGGCCTATAAAAAATAATTGACTTAAATTTAAGTTATAAATGCATTATCTTTTAGTTCAAGGTAATACTTCAATGTAGAAAAAGGTAGGAATAGAAATATTCACATTTACAAATTTACCAGCATGTTGAAGTTAGTCAAATATTGGCCATTTTTTTGTTGTTTCCTAAAAATAAAAAAAGACCCAAACATCTTGAAAATTCAGCTCAAACAATTTTTTTATAATTTGTATATCATATAACTATTGTTCCTAATCATTTAATAGTTAAAAAATTCTATTAAAAGATTATCATAAAAAAATGAATATTCAGCATTTTTGGATTTTTTTTGCTAGTTTAACATGCTGCTAAATTTGTAAATGTGAATATTTTTATATCTAACTTTTTCTGCATTGAAGTACTACCTTGAACTAAAAGATAATGCATTTATAGCTTATATTAAGTCAGTTACTTTTTATGGGCCCGTGAATAGTTAGAGGCACAAAAAAATCAAGAGATAACTATATTATATTGTTACTTTTATATACAAATAAATATCAGTAGCTCTTAAAAATGGCAACACGAGGGGATTTTATATCCCATTTAAAACCCATTTTGATTTTTCTTCCTAGCTTGTTTGGTCTTCGAGCAAGTCAATTTTTTCTATAGGCCGCGCGCAAAAAAGTTCAAATAAACGAAAATTCGCTCGCATTAAAAATACAAATTTTACAATTTTTGTCAATATAGATTTTCTCGAAAACCATGGCATACACAAGAAAATTACAAGGGGACTTTTTTTTAGGCAATTAGTCAAGCTTTCTTTTTTATGATGAGCAATTTTTTTATATATTCAAGGGTTAACGAGTTATCAGTAAAATAAGGTTTTTTTCACCGAAGGGATGTTTTTTTTGGTGGGTTGCGCGGCACTCCCAGAACTGACATTTGTGATTTTGTGATGTTTAATCCTCGCACTAGCAGTTACGAAAGGAAAATCTCAGATAACATTTTTTTGCGAGCTTCTGGTGTATTTTTTTCTTTACCAACTGGATTATTAGTGTTGGAAGATTGTGTAAAAATGCCTAACTTTATGAAGAAACTTTCTTAACAAAGCTTTCAATGTTTCATCTTTACTACAACGTAAAATTATTTTCAATTATACAAAGTGTCATAAAAACGAGTTACACAAGAAAGTATGATTTTTTTTAAACCGAACACCCTGTATTTTCTTGACGTCAGTTAAGTCTCCAAGGATCTTGTATTACACCTTAAAATATTTTGCCAGTCGGATATAGCGTTGCCAAGTTATGATTTTTTCATCAGGACATCTATTGGGATATTTTATACCCTACATAGTGCAGTCAATTAAAGTGCTAATGAATGGATTTTGATGAAACCTTGTGCAATGTGTTTGTAATGACGCTAATAAAAAGTTGAAAAAAAGATTAGAGTAAGAAATGATCGGAAGGGGTAGAAAACACCCCTGTCATCATCACGGGTTCCGTAACTTGGAGAATGAGGTCAAAAATGAAAAAAAAAAAAACGTGCCTACACTTTTTCGCACGGAATAAAATGTTTTCACTCTTGTGAATTTTTTTGAGAAATGCGTATTTTTCGAGATATTGCCACTCGAAAATTCCTAAAAGTGGGGGAGGGGAAATATAAAAGTTGAGACAAAAATCTGAAAAAATTCAGGTGAATGTATCATCGAAATACCAGACTTTTTTTGCAACTTTTCCGTAAAGTGCGTTTTCACCGAATTTTTCCGGAAAAACATGAAAAACTACCCCTTTTTACTTCCCTCGCATACCGATGGGAACTGTTGTATTCGAGAGAAAATCACCTTCCGAGATTTTTTTTCGGATTTTGACGTTTCAGATCATGTAAATTTCGAAAATATAGGTTTTCCAATTCCGTCAATCTGTCTGTCTGTCTGTCTGTCTGTTGGTGCATTAACTAAAAAACTACTTGACGGAGAGCAGTCAAATTTGGTAGGTAGTTGACGCTACTGTCAGCGAAGAAGTGGTTAAACTTTCAGTGGAAAATATACAGGGTGGACCGTCTAAAGGAAATAAGTAATGAAAAACATTTTTTTGCTCAAATTTAAAATTTCCACGTTTCATGACACGCTAAACCTATTTCAAAAAAAAAAATCGAAAATTTTTTTCACCAACATTTTTGAAACATTTTTTACCACTAAAATAGACGAAAAAATATTTTTCTTTGTTCGAATTTAAAATTTCCACGTTTTATGGCATTCTAAATCTATAAAAAAAAAAAAAAAAAAATTTACCAACATTTTTGAAAAAATTTTTACCACTAAAATACGTACTTAGATGGAACAATTTTTTTTTCTTTGTTCAAATTTAAAATTTCTACGTTTCATGACATTCCAAACCTATTTCGGAAAAAATTGCAACATTTTTTTACCATTTTGGAAAAAAAATTACCACTAGAATAGATGGAAAAAAATTGTTTTTGCTCAAATATAAAATTTCCACGTTTCATGGCATTCTAAACCTATTTCAGAAGTAAACAATTTTGAACCTTTTTTTACCAATATTTTTGAAAAATTAAAAAAAAATGAAATTTTTTAACCAGCACTATACTTCCACTCCACTACGTGAATGTGGAATTGAAAATGTGACAGATGGCAATAATATTTGGCATATGCACCTATTATACTTTTATTGAAAAAAATTTACAGGGTGGTCATGCCAAGAAATAATTCAGTCATGGTGGACATTTATAAAAGTATTTGCGCAAGCCTTCCATAGTTGGCACCTGTTATTTAGTATTGAATTTTTGCTGTTGGATGAGCACTCTGTATATTTCTTTAACCAAAAGTTATCAGGCTTTCTTTGTAATAGTAGTGATAACTATATTCCCATTATTATTCTCAATGTCATTTCGTAATTAATAATTTTTTAGAGTGATCGCCATGCACAAATAACGAGGGAAGTTCTGTGTAAATACTTTTACCGATTTTTTTGAAATTGTAGCGCTTTAAAAATATGTGATTTAAAATTCAGACGTATGCATTGAGGCCTTCTAAACATTTTTTGTCTCTTGGAATTTTTTTGTAACTTGCAAATTTTCTGAGTTACAGGCAGTTTTCCACGATAAATAATGTACTACATTTTTGTACATTTTCAATTTAAAAATTATATTGAACCTTTAAAAATGGTGTGACTAGATAGGTTTCATATTTTTTATAATAATATATATAAATCACCCTTATTTTTCGAATTTTGATGTATTTTTAATTGAAAATGTGCAGAAAGTTTAGTACATTATTTGTCGTAAAAAGCTGCCTGTAACTCGGAAAATTAGCAAGTTACAAGAAAATTCTAAGAGCCAAAAAATGTATCGAAGGCCTTAATGCATACGTCTGAATTTATTCAAAATTTTAAATTATGTTTTTAATGCGCTACAATTTCAAAGAAAGGGGTCGTTTTTCATGTTTTTCCGGAAAAACTCGGTAAAAACGCACTTTACAGAAAAGTTGCATGATTAAAAAAGTCTTGTATTTCGATGATACATTCACCTGAATTTTTTCAGATTTTTTTTCAACTTTTGAATTTCCCCTTGCCCACTTTTGGGAATGTTCGATTGGCCATATCTCAAAAAAATGCATTTTTCTAAAATATTCACAAGAGTAAATATATCTAGCCCAGTCGTCAGGGGTTTTAAGGTATCACTAAATGTTATATGGCTGAAATTTTCGGAAGAAGTAGTTATGTTGGTGTAGAATACGATAAAAAAAAGTTTATAGCTGTAAGATGCTGGCGACCCCTAAAAAAATCGAATATATTGGCCGAAATTCGGTTCTTGGCCAATAACTCGAAAAATAAAAAAATATATATAAAAAAATTAATAGCACTAGGCGATAAAGGGGGAAATTTCACATCAAAAACGTATATGAAATTTTTTTGTGCGATCAAAAATGTAGGCTCCAGATTTTTATTTAACGCACGAGAATGGAACGTGACGACACATAAGCACGGCTCGCGAAGCGTGCGCGGTCACGGACGCGCCACACTAAATTTGTTGTAACTTTTGAACTAATTAATGAAATTGAGCTCAACAAAGCTTAAATGAAACGAGAAACATGTGGCTATTAGTCCAATAATTATAAAGATTTCCATAACAAAAAATGTTATCTGAGATTTTCCTTCAGTAATTGTTAGTGGAGAGATTATACATCACAGAACTACAAAAATCAGTTCTGGGGGTGCCGCGCAACTCCCCGAAAAAAATCACTCCTTCGGTGAAAGAAGCCTTATTTTACTGATAACTCGTTAACTGTTGAAGATATAAAAAAATGCTCACCATAAAAAAGAAAGCTGGACTAATTTCCTAAAAAAGTCCTCTTATAATTTTCTTGTACATGCCATGATTTTCGAGAAAATCAATATCGGAAAAAATTGCAACATTTGTGTTTTTAATGCGTACGAATTTTCCTTTATTTGAAATTTTTTACGCGCGGCCTAAAGAAAATGTTGAATTGCTCGAAATCCAAAGAAGCTAGAAAGAAAAATCAAAATGGGTTTTAAAGGGAATATAAAATACTCTCGTGTTTTCATTTTTGATGGCTATTGATATCTATTAATATATAACAATATAATATAGTTACCTCTTGATTTTTTGCGCTTTTACCTATTCGCAGGCCATAAAAAACAACTGACTTTAATATAATTGAGTTATAAATGTATTATCTTTCAGTTCAAGGTGGTACTTCAATGCAGAAAAAGTTAGAAATAAAAATATTCACATTTACAAAAATTTACCAGCATGTTGAAATTTGACAAATTTTGGCCAAGTTTTTATTGTTTCCTAAAAATAAAAAAAGCCCCAAACATCTCGAAAATTTAGCTCAATGCTTTTTTCAGTTTATATATTTCAGTTTATATATTTCAGTTTATTTATTTCAAATAATTTAATAGTTAAAAAATTGCGTAAAAAAATATCATAAAAAAATTGAAAGTGCAGCTTTTTTTGGTTTTTTCTTTGGCCAACTTCAACATGTTGGATAGGCGAGAACTCAATACTCATTGGCTGGACATTTTTTTCAAAACGCAGCGTCTCCCTGGAAAATCCTTGTAGACCAGGACACGACCATTATTAAGTCCTCATTCCCAGGTACCTGTGGCCATCTCCAGGGCTCGACCTCGTTGGAACTCTATGCTATCCACAAAGTTGAGTAAGCCTAAATCTCCGTAAAAATTCTCCGTTGGTCAGAAAAAAAATTGTAAACGTTGATCGTCTTATTTGTCTGTTAGTTAACTAATTAAATCAAATTTTTCACCATTAATATTTTTAATAATTTGTAAAATTTTTGCTGTTATACTTATGTTAATATATTATTTGTTTTATATTTGATTTTGATTGTTTTCTCCCCCTGATAAAGTGTGCAAGAACGTTATGTACTGAATACGCTGGCGTCCAAGTAGTAGTTGTAGTATATTAAAGTTTTGTTTGGTTAACTTGACAATCAAATAATTGTTCAAAACAATAAATATAACTCTTCTCGCCACAGAGTAACCCTCGACTAACCCTGAGCTAACTGGTTCCTACTCTTTCATAGCTTCCTCAGCAGCCAGCTGAGAAAGTTGTGGTTGCACTTTATACCTCAAAATTTTTTTATGTGCGACAGACAGATTTCACTAGTATTCAACCCTCTCATGTAGCAACATTTTTAACGCTGTGGCATCATTTACAAAATCGACTTTTGGCCAACTTTTCGATGCATACTCCACTGTGCACCGTCATAAATGTTTATAAGCGTCGACTTCCGCCACCTCTGTCCTGAACTTTTCGCGCTTCCTCCCTTGCAAATAGCCAAAACCGGCAAGCGCTATCGACCTAGCGCATGCACTCACACTGCGTCTAACTCAGTCAGCCCTTAAACGTTCGTCTCGACGCCTGGTACCGGGATGCTGTGCTCCAAGGAGCATGGAGTTACCACGAATCGCCTCTCAAACATCCATCTGCCCCCCGAGCATTCCTGGTATTCAATTGTTGACGGAGTACCAGAAGCCCAGGACCCCCGTGAGCAAGAGACTGCTAAAAAATGCTACGACACAGCCAGCTGAACCTCAGTTTGCTATTCTTCCTTCGGCGCCGGCATACCAAGTGAGTATTTTGCAGATTGCTTTTTGGCCACTTGCTTAAATGAAGACTATAATTTCGCTTTGTCCCATTAATAGAAACAATGCTACAAAAAATTATATATTTATATAGTTTCACAAACTATCCGTACATAAAAAAAATTAAGTGTTATGGTCATAATAATGTACCTAACTTAGGTTTATATATCTTATTCATTAGTTTTACTTAAAAAAATTCGCGCAATTGAAGTGAAACTTTTAGGCGAAAATTATTTAATAGGTTATAGTCCAAGAGATTGCGTTGAATTTCAAAAAGTCATGTCCTACCGACCGAAAATAACTGAAAACGTTAGTGCTCATTATTCTAAAGAAGAAAGTGAACTTGAGCTGGCCCACCGGCCGTTCTAAGGGGGGGGGGGGGGGGTAATGATAATATTTAAACAAATTAAACAATTTCTAGGTCATTTCCAACCGGCTTAATTTTGTTGCGAACTGTTGACGTTGCGAATGAACAGAAAAAAAGCTTTAGCTGCGCCAAGAAAGGGCCGAAATGCTACCCTCGAAGTGTACAGAAAAAATTTTTTTTCAAGTGGTTTCTTTCCGCATCTTCTTGAAATATACGATAGCTGATATCATAAAAAGTGCAAAAAAACTATCCAGCTGCATACTTAATGGACTAAAGAGTTTCAGCTGATACTATGAAGATTCCGCTCTCGGCATTGAGTTCAAGTTCCACGCGGAAAAATAATTAGATCAGCTGAAGATGTTTGGTCCAGAATACGATCAGCTGAAGTTCTTTTTCGCGAATTAGATAATTAGTCAAGAAAATTTTCAACATCTCAAGGGGTGGGGTATCACAACGGTTAGTACAGAAGAGACCGAGTGTTTACTTTCTTGCTGTCGTCTTTCAACGCAGAATTTATGGGAATGTATCATCTAAAATGAATGTAGTTAAAATTGATATAATTATGTAATCAAAAATAAAATTCGCACTATACAAATCTGAAGTTTAATACTTTTGCTCATGATTAATGAGTAAAAACTACAAGAAATTGAATAATTTTATTTAAATCCTCTGCAAACATACAATCTAGTTCTTGCCTCCACAGCTAGTTTTTTGAAGGATCATCGCCGAAGTTGAAGTCGCCACGCCATATATACGTAAAAGTGATACCCTACTCCTTGAAATTTTCAAAATTTTTTTGAATGATTATCTAATTCACGAAAAAAGACTTCAGCTGGACCAGACATCTTCAGCTGATCTATAATTATTTTACCGCGCGGAACTTGAACTCAATGCAGCGAGCCAAGGGCGCATTTAGATAAATTGGGTCCCTAGGCCCTGTGAGATTTGAGGGCCCCTCGATGAAAAACACATAAATTAAAAAAAAATTATCAGATCTAAAGATTTAAAGGCAAACATATTTTTAAACTATTTTTTTGGCAATTGTTGAAAATACATATCATACTTATAATGAAATTGAGTAAAACACTACTATGTGTTTTACCACTATATTTGCACAAAACGTGACGTAGTTTCAACACTTGAGCAATTGCTCAGAGTGCAATAGCATATATATAGGACAGACCGGATGTAATTTTAGAACCAGATACCTCGATCACGATAGGTCCTTCAGACTACAAAAAACAAATTCCGCTTTTTCTAATCACATATTAGAGAGTGGGCATAATTTTCCAGATATTAATAATATGGAAATCCTACACTATGCTAGCAAAGGCTTGAAACTTGATTTGTTAGAAGCATTAGAAATATACAAATACAATAATAAGGATGATTTAATTTTGTTAAATGATCAATTAGATATCATGTATTCGCCTCTTTTTACTGCTACCAGAATGTAATTAATATTTCTGAGAAACCCCACGCTTGGATGGTTAGCATATCATAAACTACCTGTGTACTTTCATAATTCTCTAACCTGTTTAATTCTAGAAAAATGTTTAAATAGGGACCAAATCCTTGTATTTCATTCTTATTCGAATCATCGTTTGAAAATGACGTAACTGCAGTCACATCTTATGCGAATATAGTGGTAAAAAACATTTTACTCAATTTCGTTATAATTATGGATTACCACAGAGTGGTAATCTTCATCAATCAATTTCTTACATATCATACTATTTTTTTCCGTCTTTTTGTGTTGGCAAACTTGTCAATTTGAACGTTTGAAATCAGTCTCGTGTTTCCTTTGATTCAATATACAGAATAGATATCTTTTGAAGTCGTTGTTGCAGCGAAGTACTTCGTACGTAGTTCTTAATTCTTTTGAGTGCCGAAAAAATGCGTTCACCTGAGACGTTACTGACCGGAATGGCCAAGTAAATACGTAAAAGGGTTTGAACATTCGGAAATATCGCCTGCAACCCATTGAGAATAAATTTATAAATCTAAGCCGACATATATCAAAAATTGATGCAACTCATCTGGAGATAGCTTGGAATCTATGTCGTCTCTATAAGTTGATACTAGTGCTTGAATATTGCGGTACGCTGTTTTCAGCTTCTTTTTCATCGCCATAATGTTTTTCCGAATTTTCTTCATCTTCAGTTTCTTTTTCCACTTGTTTATCATGGCCAGAAGATTCACTAGAATCGTTTCTTAATGGTTCTCTATTTTCGCAATCTTCATCACTGCTTTTCAAATCAAAGTTCTTGTCAGTTCTCTCTTCGGGTTTTCTAGATTGTTCTTTCTCATTTTTTTGAATTTTCACATCAGCATTATCAGTGGATTTATTTTCATTGATGTGAAATATACCGAAAAGCTGATTCGTTATATGGCACGTGCCAACTGCCGAAAGTTAAATGGTTACGTCTGAAGAATTGCCAGATCGGTCTGTTAATTGCATCTTTTTTTAATACACTCAAAAAAAATATGTTCGTAATATTAATGAATGAAGTTTTATTGAGAATTTATGAATATGTTCATTAATACAATGCACACATTTATTACACTCTTTGCAAACACAAAAAGAAGAGTATATTGCATTCGATCGGCACATTTCTAAAACCGGTAATATTGCTCGTAGAAAAAAAAAACATTAATATGTTTGTGATCGAATTCTGAGAAACTTAAAAAAAAATCCGTCTGTCTGTCTGTCCGTCCGTCACGTTTCTTGTAAGCACGATAACTTAAGAACGAAAAGTCCGATTGTATTGAAATTGAGATAGTAAGTTAGTGTTAGCTAGAGGAAGAACCCTATTGCTATTGAATAAAATTTATTACATTTCTTAGTTAAAAAAATGTTTTAATGTTTTGTAATTAAACAAAACATGTCTAAAACGAATATTATTAAAAAAAAAATGCGAAGAGCAGTCCCGGTTTTAGATATAAAGTGCCCCTAGGCCCAGGTCAATATTGCACCCCCCTCCCGGGAGCTTGCTATCAGTTTATGGGACTAACCTCTAAGATGAAAGGCAAAGGCTCCCCCCTCAGCGTGGCGTCCCTAGGCCCGGGCCTATCAGGCCTAGTCAGAAAACCGGCCCTGGCGAAGAGTATCCCATAGAATGCGCAACAATTATATAATTAGTTAATACTATGTAAACGTTGATGAACCGATTCATTAATATTACGAAGATATTTTTTTCAGTGTAATACAGTGAATAGTGAATGAAAATTAAAAAAATGAATTTTTCATGTGAAAGAGAAGATTGGATTATTTAAAAACACGATAAACACAAACAATAAACTCTATAGATTTCTACATTAAAATATGAAAAAATTTGAAATCGGAAGGAAAAGTTATAAAATTATTTCAAATTCAGATGATATAAAATGTAAATAAACGACAAACCCACGTGAACACAGATCCGCATTACGAACCATATGCAACTCATGTGTTATGTATTGTACTGTTATTTACATACATACAATTAGTTTTTATAGGATTTTGCAAACAGCGGAAAGAAAAACTATCTATGAGAACTAAAATATATTCTCATAGAGTTTTTCTTTGCGCTGTTTGCAAAATCCTATAAAGAATATGTTTCATTACTATAAGCAAACAAATAATAAATAATTCACTTTTGAACCTACAATTATTATTTTGTAATTTTTTTTTGCAAACTAAAATCTGATAGGGATGGAGGAAGAAATGTATTTCAGGATAATTATAATTATTATTGATATCGGTAAGGCGAAAATAAATAACGACATAACAAAGAAATACAATTTTTACATCATTTCTTTACCTTAATAAACTGGGAAATGGGGGCCCCTGAAAAAGTGGGGCCCTGGGCGTGTACCTGGTGCGCCTAGGCCTAAACGCGCCTCTGCCTTTTACAAAATTTAAAAATCTCTTTTCGTTATCGAGACAATGGCCTCAGAAGTTTAAGAGAAACACTTTGTATAAGTTTATTTGTAATGGGTGGATTGAAATTTTGCGCAGCTTTCTTTTGCACGACAAAAGTTATGATTAAAAATATAAAATATTTTCTTTGTGCGAAATGCTAAAGCTGAGAAGAGAATATAGAATAAACTAATATGCGGAATTCAAAAAAGAATGATACTGATCGACGATATTTTATTTTTTCTTTGTTTGTAGCCCAGCCGAAGGAGAGAAGAAGCTCGCGCCCTACAAAATTTGAGAAGAAGACTTCAGGCTGTGAGGGTCCTACAAGCTAACAGAGCTGAGCCTATTGAGGCGACTCGTGCCAATAATAATTTAAGTCCAGAAGAAGTCGACAATAGGCCTTACCTTCTTCAAAAAGTAAGTCTTTAGAAATTCTTAAGCACCGCTTTCTTTTTAAATTTGAATGAAAGATAAGGCTTCTGTGGTTATTAATGTTTACAATCTAAGAAAGTAGTATCTTCTTTTTGGCTGAGATGCAGACGAATAATCAATTTTGACAACATTTATCAAATTAATGTATATTGCGTGCGATGTATACGACTGCAAATTTACATAACTACCCAGGGCAATTTATAAAAACATTTCACTTTGCAGCACTTTTGATATTTTTATTTCACACTTATTAATAAATACCTTAATTTTTATCGACTCTCACCATACCCCCTTTCTAACTAGTTGGAATTGTAATATACCGCGGGAAACCCTAGACAATCATATACGTTACGACATTTACAACAAAGCAAAATATTATCCTGTACGATTATAAATAAGACAATCATATACTTTTCCGGCCAGACACTTTTCGGGACTTGGGTGTGATATTTGATGAAAAAACTAACGTTTGTAAACCACATCGAACTTGCTGTCACCAAAAGTTATAGAATGCTGGGTTTTGTTATTAGAAACTCCGCACATTTTGAAAATGTACGCACATTAAAGCAACTCTACACTACTTTTGTTAGACCTCATCTTGAATATGCTTCAATAATGTGGTGTCCAACCTATAATGTACACATACAAAATTTGAAAAGAATTCAACGCCGTTTCCTAAAACATGCGACTTTCAAGGCTGACGGGACTTATCCAGCTATTGGTTATCCACATGTAGAATTGCTCTCTAGGTTTTGTCTAGATAGTCTAGAGATCCGTAGACACCGATCGCAATTAACTTTTTTATATGATATTTTACACAATAACATCGACTGTGGAGATATTTTAAGTATGCTTACTTTTCAAATTCCTAGACCGGCATCTAGACACAACAATTTATTTCACTTGCCTTTCTCAAGGACAAATGTAAAAAAAATTTCTTGTATCCAGCAGATGTGCAGTATGTACAATAATTTAAATAATCGATTAGATGTATTCACTTGTAGTCTTGCAGACATAAAGAATCTGTCTCTAACTTATATTTTGTATTTTGTTCCTTTTTGTTGAAACAAGTGGCCTCACCGTATACTTCTGGCATAAGCTGTGTATTTTTTATGTATGTATATTGTATATGTATATTTATACTAAAATGTGTTATATAAGTTTAGTTTAGTTAGTTGTCTCTTGGATTAATTCACATGTATTCATGTATTTATGTGTGTATATGTATTTTTCACAAGTTACTGTTTTTAATTTTAGTTTTTTATCTCCTATTCTGTAATTGGGTTTTTTAACCTGTTGAATAGTGTATCAAATAAATAAATAAATAAATAAAAACCCTCTACTGAACCTTCTGTTAAGTTCAGTAATCTCTCACGCCAAACAACAACGTACAAATTAAAATTATATTTTAAAATTACAATAACAATAAGAACATTGAATGAATCATAAAATGTCTGTCAAGATGTTATGGATAAGAAGAACAGAATCATGTGTTTTATTAAATGGCAATAGTTCACTGAACAATTTTGACAAAATCTTTATGTATTAATCTCCAGATTTAATAGATCTGAAGTGTGCTCCGTTACTTACAAGACACCCTATATGTTTAACTTGAATGACAATTTTAATTATCACAAATATCGCGTTTCACCTATCAAACTGTTGGCAAATAATCTTTCTCTAGCTTCGTGTTTGATATGATGTAGAGGTTTTCAGTTTTATTTATCTTAAATTAACATTTTTCTATCGTATTCTATTTTTAACTCTTCAAAAAAGCTAATAAAATGAAATCCATTGCCGCCCTTATCTTAACAAATTTGATCATGGCATGTTTATGGGGTTGATGCCTGAATTATTTTGCAGAAAGTAAACCCCAGCTACGGCTATATAATGTTGTGAATTAAGCGGAAGATTATTTATTAACAACAAACACGCCACATCCACGGAAATTAAATCGTCTTAAAGATTTTTTTCTAGTAAAATTTATGCACTGGGGATCTATATATTTATTATAGTGATTATTTTATGGTAGTGGTACTGTACGTAACAGAGTTTAATTATAATTTTAACAATATCGTGCACATTAATACACACGACACGACAAATTTAAAGGAACGGAACTGCACTTTTGTCTGTTAATTTTTTTCTTCCTGACCTGTTTGAACGAAATTTTTTTAATGTACGAGTTAACTAATAGCAGATTACTCTGCAAAACTTCATGCCATTAAGAAGCCTGTTTAAAAAATGACTTGTATCAAACAACTATTGATCAAGTAGAATTACAAGAATTATGTTTTCAGTAACGAGTGTTAATCCAGACGGGATACATTTTTTGTTGAAAAATCGAGACAGATGGCTGTTCTTGTTTTTAATGGCTTGGTAATTGTTAATTGCGTGTAGAATAAGGAAACCTTTTTGATATTAGTCAAGAACTTGTGCTAAATTTGTTATTAAACAATTAGTGGAGAAAAATGAGACTCTGAGCCGTAAAAATGAAATATATTTTTTCCTTGACTTCTGAGAAAAAAAGTTGTATTCTACTTCTTTGTTTGTTACTTAAATTTTACATAAAATGGAGCTTCTCCGAAAAATAAAAAGATGTTTAATATTGCAAAATATCCAAAGATATATACATACTTTGTATTATGCAATAGATATACAGGGTGTCATACCGGGAACCGAATCGATCTATATTGGGAAAAGTATGTAACAAAAAATTTTGGAAAATTTGAAAGTTACTGAAGTGTACTATATAGTACTTCCGTTTTACCGGAAGTCAATACAAATTTGCTTATTTTAAATGGCTGCTGTGCAGCTAGAAACAAATCTATTTCTTCAATAGTAAGTTTTTTATAAATATTTCTAAAATAAATTGTACTACCCTTGCTATTCCTTACTGAAATTCAGTTTACCTGTATTATGTGTATTGTATGTCTACTGTATGTATGTGTGGTCTTATAATCCTAAAAGCACTGAACGAATTTGGATACTGTTTTTACTATTGTGGGAGATCCCGGCTTCTCCGCCATTTCCTATAATGATCTGCGAATTTTACTGCTCGACATCAAAAAAACTATTTCTATTAAATTTCTAGACTTTGAATCTTTATGTTCAAGAGCATGTTTTAGGCATATCTATGTCAGAATTTCTCAACCATTTGTCACTAAACTGGTTCAATTTTTTTTCTAATGGAGCACCTTCTAAAAGAACTCGCAGAAAATTATGAAATACCGGGTGTTAGAAAAGTATGGGAATGGTGAAAAATCTCGAACAGTTTGAATCAAATCGAAAAATAAAAAAATACGTGTCAAAAAGTTTTCAAAAAACTATCTCCTCATACCAAAAATGACCTCCCCACCCACCAACCAGGGGGTGGGGAGAGGGGCAACTTTAAAATTTCAAATGGAAACCCCTATTTTTTATTGCGGAATCGGATTCTACGGCAAAAAATACGTAAGTTTTATTCAGGACATTTTTTTCGATTCTTGCACGGTGTCGCTGTAATCGCAAAAAATGAAAAGAATGCAAGACTGTTTCAAGAGTAGCGTCTTGTGCCCATAAAAAAAGTCCAATTCAAAAACTGAAAAACACGTATTTGTTATTTTTACGAAATCTATCCAATGACATTGGATTCGACTTTCCCACCTCCAACCCAGTGGGTGGGGCGGGGGACAACTTTGAAATTTGTAATGAAAATCCCTATTTTTTATAGCGGATTCGGATTCTACGACCAAAAATACGTGAATTTTATAACGGGATTTTTTTTCGATTCTCGCAAGGTGTCGCTGCAATCGCAAAAAATGTTACAACTCGTGGAAATTTCACAAAACAAATACTGTTATTAACAACACTTAAAAAAAACATTCATAAAAATCAAGATATCACAGATATTGTTTTTTAAACTGAATGTTTTTTTGTCAACACGAGTAGCTGTATTTACAAACTTATGGAGACTTCAGGTTTATTTCAATTTTTTGCGATTGCAGCGACACCTTGCAAGAATCGAAAAAAATGTCCGATATAAAATTCACGTATTTTTGGCTGTAGAATCCGAATCCGCTATAAAAAATAGGGATTTTCATTACAAATTTCAAAGTTGTCCCCCGCCCCACCCACTGGGTTGGGGGTGGGAGAGTCGAATCCAATGTCATTGGATAGATTTCGTAAAAATAACAAATACGTGTTTTTCAGTTTTTGAATTGGACTTTTTTTATGGGCACAAGACGTTACTCTTGAAACAGTCATGCATTCTTTTCATTTTTTGCGATTACAGCGACACCGTGCAAGAATCGAAAAAAATGTCCTCAATAAAACTTACGTATTTTTTGCCGTAGAATCCGATTCCGCAATAAAAAATAGGGGTTTCAATTTGAAATTTTAAATTTGCCCCTCGCCCCACCCCTTGGTTGGTGGGTGGGGAGGTCATTTTTGGTATGAGTAGATAGTTTTTTGAAAACTTTTTGACAAGTATTTTTTTATTTTTCGATTTGATGTAAACTGTTCGAGATTTTTCACCGTTCCCATACTTTTCTAACACCCGGTATAATTTCACCCGCCGGTCACCTGCTTAAAAAGGCCGAATTAACTAATATTAATATTCAAGTCGGCGTAAAAACAAACGTAGTTGGGGGTAAGTTATATTTGCAGAAAGGAACAATACCCCGAATTTTCAATTCAACTGAATCAATCGATATTGGGAAAAGCATGTAACAAAAAATTTTGAAACTTCTGGTAGTTACTAAAGTTAGTGTGGCCAATTCAACTAAAACAACTATAAGCATGTGGTACTTCCGGTTATACCGGAAGTCGATGCCAACTTGCTTATTTTAAATGGAACACCCTATATATTTTCGACTCCTCGAAATGACCATTAAATTCTGAGTCGATACATGTAACATACCCTATACCTAAACCCAGTAGTTGCGGGGATATTTGACATCTTATAGAAAATTTAACAGGTGCAACGGTTTGCAATAACCGTTATAACTTTCTTCGTGTAGAAAATCCTTCATTGCTCTTTGGCACGTAGAAAGAACACAAGATGAGCTAGTCTCTACAGTAAGAAAAAAATTCCTTATTAGTGTACCAAGTGTTCTTGTTTTCGCATTACCTTTTGTCACATTCAAATCTATAAAACTTTTTTGTTTCAAATAGAACGTCCTGCATTTTTTTACATCAAATTGTGTAAAATTAACCTCCCTTTTTTTAGTATAGACATTGCAGAAGTTACAATTTTTTGAAATATTGGAGCTTTTCTGTAATGTTCAAGAATATTTAATAAAAATTGTCGTAGAAAAAATCATTAATGTCAGTCAGTCTGTTATGTCAAAAAATGCTCAGCACGTTTAAATTACACCTACGAAGAATTCTTAGATTTGTTTATTATTCATAGAGAATGTGATAATGTCATATAAAGAATATCACACATCTGCTACTCGATACCCACAAGAACAGAAGCCATCACCATACACTGTAGAACTCATAATGCATAATTTTAGAATATTTGGCTCTGTTAAGGCAGGAATTCTGAGGAGGAAGTCTATTGTGGATGACGAAAAGATAGAAATAATATTTTGGGATGTTTTCAGGCATTTCCAATTATGTCATTTAAGGCAAGCCGCTTTGGAATCAGGATTATGCAAGAATTTAATTCACAGAATCTTGTCAAAACATAAATCCATTCTCGTTTCATATAGAAGCAGACTTCCCGACGAGAGAAAATGTTTGTGAATTTATATTAATAAGACAATTGTTTTTTGGAAAATGTTATATGGGCAGATGATGCTAAATTTACCAAAAAAGGACTTTTCAATCGATACAATTCCCATTACTGGAGTATCTCGAATCCTCATGTATTCGGAGAGCGAAATTTTTAAGAACATCAGTTTAATGTTTACTGTGCCATGAGAAACGATATAGTCGTGACATTACATTTTTTTGTGGAAAATTTAAATAGGTCAACATGGATGGAGTTATGATTTTTACTTGAAAGAACATACACTAAATAAAAAAATATCAAGATATCTTCTTTAATGTAGACAAAGTTTGATTTGAACGTTTTATTTAATATGTAACAATAATATTTATACCCCATTTCAACCATTCATACAGTCTTTATAGGTAATTAGAAGTACTCCTTTAAACACGTGATAGTGACAATTTTTTATATTAGGAACCCAAATATGCGTTATTCAATAGTCATTAGTTACAAAGATATTATAATTTTGTATTCAAAATATTTTCACCAAAAATTCATTCGAAGCAAAAGGAAAATGCGATTACATAACATTTTGTTTTTATACCGACTTTAATATTAACATTAGCTAATAGCTAATCTTTTTAAGCGGGTGACTGGCGGGTGAAATTATAGTTCATAATTATCTGTGACTTCTTAGAAGGCGCTCCATTTCTTTTTTATTTTCTTGAACCATTTTACTGACAAATGGTCGAGAAATTCTGACATAGATATGTCTAAAACATCCTCTTGAATGTAAAGATTTAAATTCTGGAAGTTTGATAGAAGTAGTTTGTTTTCTTGAGGTCGAGCAGCAAAATTCGTAGGTTTTAAGAAATGGCGGAGGACGCGGGATCGCCCGCAATAGTAAAAACAGTATCCAAATTCGTTCAGTGCTTTTAGGATTATAAGACCACACACGCATACAGAAGACATACAATACACATAATACAGGTAAACTGAATTTCAGTAAGGAATAGCAATGGTAGTACAATTTATTTCAGAAATATTTATAAAAAACTTACTATGGAAGAAACAGATTTGTTTCTAGCTGAACATTGAGGGAACACGCGTAAAATAGGTCAACATGGGTGGAGTTATGATTTTTATTTGAAAGAACATACACTAAATAAAAAAAATATCAAGATATCTTCTTTAATGTAGACAAAGTTCTCTTTAACTTGTGTTATTTTTCTGTTTGCTGGGCAATAATAAATTGTTAGGAATAACAGGTGATTTTTTAACCTCAAACTTTTAAATATCTCAAGTAATAAGCACTCTAAAAAAATATTTCAAACAAAAGTTGTAAAATTGGATGGGGGCAGTATACAGGGTGATTCACGTAGGCCATTCATTAGAAGCTTTTCAACTTGCAGTTGGAATAGAAACTTAAAATTTGGTATGCAGCCATAATCGATCATGCCCGTTCTATCTAAAATATTTTCAGTCCTCCAACTATACAGGGTGTGCCAAAAATTGGTACCAACTTTCTTATTTTAAATGGAAACCTATATTTTTCTTTACATGGTTCGATTGGTCTTCTAATTTTGAGTTTAGAGAACCTAAGTTATGTTAACTTATCTATTACAATTTTTGACATGTCTAATTTTTTGAAAAAAATTGCCGCTGTAGTAGTTTACGAACAAATTTGTATCTCCAGGCTAACTTTTGATGTCCCATCGGTGGTTCCATTTTGTACCATATGGGCGCAGTCGATTTTCAAATGTCGCAATCAAAAATTGTCAAAAAGGCAATTTTTTCAAATGGCACCTACTATTTTTTTTCACACCATTCGAAAAAAAATTGAATTCTAGGGTGAGTTACTTAAGCATTCCCTATACCTAAGTTCACCCCATATCGAGTTATTCAATAAAAATCTAGAAATACCTTATCTTGCCGAGAGATACCTTACTTCATCAAGTATGCCATGGAAACAAAAGACAGTTGTAATAATTTTTAAAGAAAAATATGGATTCTTATTTAATTACACACAACACCAACAAATTATTATTAACGAACAAGAACAATGTTGACGGAATTCTGTCAGTGAAAACGGTGCACACATTGAGCATTTGTATTGAAATAATCACTTTGTTAATCTGTTTATTTGTTGTTATTTTGTTGTTATTATTTATTATTGCAATACGATTTTTGAATAAAAATTAAAATGAAATTATTGTTTCCAAAGCCTACTACCCTTGAGAAAAAAAAAACAATATTTTTTTCAAAAAGTGCCAATAACTCAAAAACGACTGTAGATAGACATACACAATGTTAATAAAAGTGGCCCTAAAATTCTATTTTGCATTGATTTCTGGCGTCAGAAATGGTAGGCGCAAAGATGTGCTACGCAATCTGTTGAAAGTAGAATAATAGAATATTTGAACAAAAATATGGTGGTCACATTGAACATTTACGTCAGAATTTCGTCAACATTGTTCTTGTTCGTTAATAATAATTTGTTGGTGTTGTGTGTAATTAAATAAGAATCCATATTTTTCTTTAAAAATTATTACAACTATCTTATGTTTCCATGGCATACTTGATGAAGTAAGGAATCTCTCGGCAAGATAAGGTATTTCTTGATTTTTATTGAATAACTCGATATGGGGTGAAGTTAGGTATAGGGAATGCTTAAGTAACTCACCCTAAAATTCAATTTTCTTTCGAATGGTGTGAAAAAAAATAGTAGGTGCCATTTGAAAAAATTGACTTTTTGACAATTTTTGATTGCGACATTTGAAAATCGACTGCGCCCATATGGTACAAAATGGGGCCACCGATGGGACATCAAAAGTTAGCTTGGTCTTCCAGCTAACTGCTTCACAAATTTGGTTTCATAATTTTGAAAGGTTAGATTCTTAGATTCTCTAAACTCAGAATTAGAAGACCGATCGAACCACTTAAAGAAAAATATAGGTTTCCATTTAAAATAAGAAAGTTGGTACCAATTTTTGGCACACCCTGTATAGTTGGAGGACTGAAAATATTTTAGATAGAACGGGCATGAACGATTATGGCTGCATACCAAATTTCAAGTTTCTAATCCAACTGCAAGTTGAAAAACTTCTAATAAAGGCTTGCGTGAATCACCCTGTATATTAATGTTAAGAAGATTATAATTATTGAAACATTTTCTTTATAGGATTCTGCAAACAGTGGAAAGAAAAGCTATCTATGAGAACTAAAGGAAAAACTATATATATAAAAATATTAATGAAATCTTTGCATTCTTTCGATAACCTGACTTCTGGTTATGCTAGCAAGTAAAATTCTGATTTGCCATTCACATTTTAACACTAGCATCCAACCTAGTCCCCTACGGCTAAGCAGGCTAAACTAGTATCTACATCATCCCCTACGATATAAATATAATTATATATATTATTATATATATTATAATTATTATTTACATTTTAATTTGAACGTTTTTTTTAATATGTAACAATAATATTTATACCCCATTTCAACCATTCGTACAGTGTTTACTGGTAATTAGAAGTACTCCTTCAGACACGCGATAGTGACAATTTGTTATATTAAGAACCCAAATATACATTATCCAATAGTCATTAGTTTCAACGATAATTTTTTATTCAAAATATTTTCACCAAAAATTCATTCGAAGCAAAAAAATGCGATTACATAACATTTTGTTTTTACACCGAATTTAATATTAATATTAGCCAATACCCAATCTTTTTAAGCGGGCGACTGGCGGGTGAAATTATAGTTCATAATTTTCTGTGAGTTTTTTTTAGAAGGCGCTACATTTCTTTTTTATTTTTTTAACCACTCTAGTGACAAATTGTCGAGAAATTCTGACATAGATATGTCTAAAACTTCCTCTTCAACAAAAATATTCAAATTCTGGAAGTCGAGTAGTAAAATTCGTAAAGTATTTTAAGAAATGGCGGAGGATCCGGGACCTCCCACAATAGTGAAAACAGCATTCAAATTCGTTCAGTGGGTTTAGGCTTATGACACCACACGCGCATACTGAAGAAATACAACACACATAATACAGGTAAACTGAATTTCAGTAAGGAATGGCAAGGGTAGTTCAGTTTTTTTGTAAGTATTTATAAAAATCTTACTATTTAAGTAACTGCACATTGAGGGAACACGCGTAAAAAAGGTCAATGCGGGTGGAGTTATAATTTTTACTTGGAATAACATACACCAAATAAAAAATATCAAGATGTCTTCTTTAATGTAGACAAAGGACTCTCTAGCTTGTTTTATTTTTCTGTTTGCTGTGCAATAATAAAGTAATAGGAATAACGTTCGATTTTTTTAGCCCGAAAGTTTCAAATATCTTGAGTAATAAGCACTCTCCGAAAAAATGTTTCAAACACAAGTTGTAAAATTGGATAGGGAAAGTTCGGCGGTATATGTCAAATTCGCTTTTTTTTTACGGAAACCCCTATTTTTTATTGCAAATTAGGATCGTCTGACTAAAAATAGACTACCTTTGTTCGGAACATTTTTCTGAAATTGTCATTTTTTTAAAGTTATCCGGCGAGGAAAGATCAAAATTTTAGAACTTTGCGATTTTTTACTCGAAAACGTATAAGTATGGACAAAAATTGCAAGGAGCGAAAAGAATTTGGAATTAAATTGGAAATATTCTCAAATTTTTTTGGATTTGTCCAATGCCTTTTTGAGGCACCTGAAAACTCCACAACGTTCTTTTCTGCAAAGGCCATTGGACAATTCCGAATAAAATGGAGAATACTCCTGGGATGATTCCAAACTCTTTTTGTCTCTTGCAGTTTTTGTCCAAACTTCTTTATCGAGTAAGAAAGTCGCAAAGTGCTAAAATTTGTACATTTCCTCACCTGATAACTGAAAGAAAAGACAATTTCAGAAAAAAGTAGTCTATTTTTAGTCAGACAATCCGAATTTGCAAAAAATAGGGGTTGTCTAAATGTTATTTGTGGCATTATCTTAATTTTTTTTTCCTTCTTCAATTCTTTGGGACTTCCTGCCCCATGTATGTTTTCTTTTTAAGCGGTGCTAGGGGAGTCTACATAATATATCACAATTAACCAGTATGTTACTGGTAAAAAACCTCTACGCCTGTGACGTTTACGTCAAAGGATCAGTTAAAGGTTGGTTTTTATAAATAAACAACACAAATAAGTATAAAAACTTGAAATTAAATATTTCGCCGACGTTTCGGAAATCTAATTTGTTTCCTTTTTCAAGGCTTTTTTGAAAAATCTTTTTTGCTGTGTATGACAAATACACAGCTCTAAGAATGTTTGTTATATTCAATATCCATAGATATTTACTATTTACATAGAACTGTTGATATAGTTAATAGTTTTTTTAGTTTTTATACAATGTTAAGTTTGTGAAGTTCTTCTTTTAACATTGCAAGCCAAGTTGTACAGACATCTACGGAACAATTCGACACGCAATTATCCACATTCAATAATATTATCGCGGATTCTTAAATTTTTCTTCAAAAGAGGCAGATAGCAAAAAAAGAAAAATTAAAGAATCCGCGATAATATTATTGAATATTGATAATTGCGTGTCGAATTGTTCCGTAGATGTCTGTACAACTTGGCTTCCAATGTTAAAAGATGAACTTCACAAACTTAATATTGTATAAAAACTAAAAAAACTGTTGACTGTATCAATAGTTCTATGTAAATAGTAAGTATCTATGGATATTGATTATAACAAACATTCTTAGAGCTGTGTATTTGTCATACACAGCAAAAAAGATTTTTCAAAAAAGCCTTGAAAAAGGAAACAGATTAGATTTCCGAAATGTCGGCGAAATATATAATTTCAAGTTTTTATACTTATTTGTGTTGTTTATTTATAAAAACCAACCTTTAACTGATCCTTTGACGTAAACGTCACAGAGGTTTTTTACCAGTAACATACTGGTTAATTGTGATATATTTTGTAGACTCCCCTAGCACCGCTTAAAAAGATAACATGCATGTGGCAGGAAGTCCCAAAAAATTGAAGAAGGGGAAAAAAATAGGGGTTTCCAATTAAGAAACTAATTTGACCTTCAATGAACCTAACCCTTCCACTCAAAGTCAAAGTGACATATATCGCTGAACTGCCCCCATCCAATTCTACAAGTTTTGTTTGAAACATGCTTATTACTCGAATTATTTGCAAGTTATAGGCTAAAGAAATCACCCGGTATATATAAGAAAATTGCGAGTCAATTGAAAATTCAGGATAATGTTCCTTTGTACAAATATAACTTACCCCAACTACCTTTGTGCTTACACCGACTTTAATATTATCAGCTAATACAGTCTTTTTTAGGGGGTGACTGGCGGGTGAAATTATATTTCATAATTTTCTGTGAGTTTTTTTACTTCCCTCGCATACCGAAGGGAAGTATTGTATTCGAGAAAAAAATCACTCCCCGAGGTTTTTTCGGATTTTGACGTTTCAGATCACGTAGATTACGAAAATATAGGTTTTTCAATTCCGTCAGTTTGTTTGTCTGTCTGTCTGTCAGTTGGTGCATTAACTAAAAAACTACTTGACGGAGAGCAGTCAAATTTGGTAGGTAGTTGACGCTACTGTCAGCGAAGAAATGGTAAAAATTGCACTGGAAAATGTACAGGGTGGACCGTCTAAAGGGAATAAATAATGAAAAAAAAATTGTTTTGCACAAGTTTAAAATTTCCGCGTTTCACAGCGTTCTAAACCTATTTAAGAAAATAAATTTTAGAAAATGCTTTTACAATTTTTAAAAAAATTTTACCACTAAAATGTACCACTAAAATAGATGGAATTTTTTTTCCTTTGTTCAAATTAAAATTTCCACGTTTCCATGGCATTCTAAACCTATTTTAACTAAAACAAATTTAAAAATATTTTTGAAAATTTTAAAAATTTTTTTGAAAAAATTTTTAATCTATTTATCACTACTATAGAATAGATGAAACATTTGTTTTTGCTCAAAATTAAAATTTCCACGTTTCATGACATTCCAAACCTATTTCGGAAGAAAAAATTGCAACATTTTTTACCATCTTGGAAAAATATTTCACCACTAGAATAGATGGCAAAAATTTATGTTTGCACAAATTTTAAATTTCCACGTTTCATGACATTCTGATATGTTTAATATAAGAAGAAAAAAAATTATGAAAATTTTTTTACCAACATTTTTGAAAAATAAAAAAAAAAAGATATTTTTTAACCACCACATACTTCCACTCCACGTGAATAAGGAATTGAAAATGTGACAGATGGCAATAATATTTGGCATATGCACCTATTATACTTTTATTGAAAAATGTACAGGGTGGTCATCCCAAGAAATAATTCAGTCATGGTGGATATTTGTAAAGGTATTTGCGCAAGCGTTCCATATTTGGCACCTGTTATTTTAGTATTGAACTTTTGCTGTTGGATGAGCACTCTGTATATTTTTTTGACCAAAACTTATCAGGTTTTCTTTGTGATAATAGCAATAATTATATTCCGATTATTATCCCCAAGGTCATTTCGTAATTAATAATCTTTTAGAGTGTCCGTCATGCACATATAACGAGGGAAGTTCTGTGTGAATGCCTTTACCGATTTTTTAGAAGGCGCTACATTTCTTTTTTATATTTTTGAACCATTTTAGTGACAAATTGTCGAGAAAGTCTGACATAAGTATGTCTAAAACTTCCTCCTGAACATAAATATTCAAATTCTGGAAGTTTAATAGAAATAGGTTTTTTAAGGTCGAGTAGTAAAATTCGTAAGGCAATTTAATAAATGGCGGAGGATCCGGGACCTCCCACAATACTGAAAACAGCATCCAAATTCGTTCAGTAGCTTTAGGATTATGAAACCACACACGCATACACAAAACATACAACACACATACTACAGGTAAACTGAATTTCGGTAAGGAATAGCAACTGTAGTTCAATTTTTTAGAAATATTTATAAAGGACTTACTATTGAACAAGTTTCAAGCGACGCATTGAGGGAACATGCGGAAAATAGATCAATATGGGTGTAATTATGATTTTTACTGGAAAAAATATACACTAAATCATACTCAATCATTCTCATTTTTTTTTTGAAAATGTCCAATGCCCTTTTTGACGCGCTTGAAAACTCCTATAATGCCTAATAATGCTCCTTTCTGTAAAGAACATTGGTCAATTCTGAAAAAATTGAAAATATTCCCGGGATTGTTCCAATCCCTTTTTGCCTCTTGCAATTTTTGTGTAAACTTCTTCCTTTCTGAATAAAAGAACTACAAAATTCTAAAATTTTGACTTGATTTTAAGCGAATGACTGGCCGGTGAAATTATATTTCATAATTTTCTGTGAGTTTTCTTAGAAGGCGCTCCATTTCTTTTTATTTTTTAGAACCATTTTAGTGACAGATGGCCGAGAAATTCTTATATAGATATTTTTAAAACTTCCCCTTGAACATAAAGATTCAAATTCTGAAGGTTTACTTAATAAAAATAGTTTTTTTGAGGTCGAGGAGTAAAATTTGTACAGCATTTTAAGAAATGGCGGAGGATCCAGGATTTCCCGCAATAGTGAAAGCAGCATCCAAATTCGTTCAGTGCCTTTAGGATTATAAGGCCACATATGCATACAGAAGACATACAACATAGATATGGGTATAGTTGCCTCCATTTGTGTAAGGTACATAAAAAATTTCCGCCAAAGGAGTCCGCGCAGCGATATCATTGAATAGGTAAAGATGCCGCCTGCCCGCTTTGTAGGTGCCGCATTTTTTATATGCCTTAGAAATACGAAGTTAATTATAACTTGAATTTCAGTAAGGAATAGCTCGGGTAGTCCAATTTTTTCGGAAATATTTATAAAAATTTACTATTGAAGGAACATATTTGTTTCTAGCTGCACATAGAGGGAAAACGCGTGAAAAAGGTCAATATGGGTGGAGTTATGACTTTTACTGGAAAAAACATACATTAAATAAAAAAATAATAATGTAGACAAAGTTCTCTTTACTTGTTTTATTTTTCTGTTTGCTGCGCAATAATAATTGACAGGAATACCGGGTGATTTTTTTAACCTGAAACTTTCTAACATCTCGAGTAATAAGCACTCCACGAAGAAATATTTGAGACAAGAGTTGTAAAATTGGATGGGGCCAGTTCAGCGGTATATGTGACTTTGACGGGTTCAAGGGTTAAGGTCATTCAAGGTCAAATTCGCTTTTGTAAACGGGAACCCCAATTTTTTATTGCATTTCTTCTGAAATTGTCGTTCTTTTAAGTTATCCGGCGAGGAAAAATGGAAATTTTAGAATTTTGCGATTTTTTACTCGAAAAAGAAGAAGTTTGGATAAAAATCGTAACAGGCAAAAAGAGTTTGGAATCATACTCAATCATTCTCAATTTTTTTTGGAAATGTCCAATGCCCTTTTTGATGCACTAAAGAATTCCACAATGCTATTTTCTGCAAAGGACACTAGACAATTCAGAAAAAAATTGAGAATATTCCCGGGATGATTCCAAGCTCTTCTTGCCTCTTGCAATTTTTGTCCAAGCTTCTTTTTCGAGTAAAAAAATTGCAAAGTTCTAAAATTTTTATTTTTCCTAGCCGGATGATTAAAAAAATTGACAATTTCAGAAAAATTATTTCGAACAGGAGTAGTCTATTTTTGGTCAGACAATCCGAATTTTAAAAGTGAATTATTATTTGTTTGCTTAATTGTATTAAAACATATTCATTATAGGATTTTGCAAACAGAAAAAATAGCTATCTACGGAAACTAAAAGGAAAGCCATGTGTAAAATTATTAATGAAATCTTTGCATTCTTTCGATAACCTGACTTCTGGTTATGCTAGCAAATTAAAAATCCTTAAATGGATTTGTATAATTTCTTATTTTAAAATTCTCATTCAACAACTAGCATTCACACAGTCCCCTACGGCCATTCAGGTTAAACTAGTATCTACATAACCCCCTACGGTATATGCAGATTCAGTTAAAAATGGGAACACAGGTCTAAAATGGATTTATTTACCTACCTTGTCATAAAAGAATTCTCATTCTAATGGAGTCGATATTTGGAAGTTTCAGGTTAAAAAAATCACCCGGTATAATAATAATTTATAAGCGAAATTATGGTATTTGGTGTTTTACTCAGAAAATACGCATTAAGTAATAAAATATCAAGAAACGCTTTCTAACGCACGTAGAATATACTTTAATTTAATTTTCTCCTGGTTGCTGTGCGATAAAAATTGGCCGAAATGCTCATTTATATTCATTGTATTTCTTATTTCTTTATTACAAAATTAAAGATTTTCTATAGGTACCTATTTAATTATGTAACAATTATTAGTATTATTTTGGTTGGTAAAAACTTGTACCAATAATTCAACCTATTATTTAAATATTGTCTAAATGTTGTTTGTGGCATTATCTTAATTTTTTTTCTTCTTCAATTCTTTGGGACTTCCTGTCACATGTATGTTTTCTTTTTAAGCGGTGCTCGGGGAATCTACAAAATATCACAATTAACCAGTATGTTACTGACAAATAACCTCTACGCCTGTGACTTTTACGTCAAAGGATCAGTTAAAGGTTGCTTTTTTTTTAATAAACAACACAAATAAGTATAAATACTTGAAATTAAATATTTCGCCGACGTTTCGGAAATCTATTCTGTTTCCTTTTTCAAGGCTTTTTTGAAAATTCTTTTTTGCTGTGTATGATAAATACACAGCTCTGAGAATGTTTGTTATATTCAATATCCATAGATACTTGGTATTTACATACAACTGTTGATATAGTTAGCAGTTTTTTTTTAGTTTTTATACAATGTTAAGTTTGTGAAGTTCTTCTTTTAACATCGGCAGCCATTATTTACTTTTCGAAACGAGCAAAAGTGACGCTAGAAATCAGCAAAAGACTTCTTAGTTCAATTTATACTTTTTCACTATTTATTGCCATTTTCATTTAACCTTGATAGTCTGCAAACATTACTGCAAGAGCACCGTTCGCTTTGTACCTGCACTTATCGATAATTTAAGATCCGTTTCTCTGCTCGTGATTTATTGGCATAGTTTCTCGAGCGAATATACCTACAGCTCGTAAATTATGACTGCCTTTGTAAATGTAAGTTATAGGAAAGTTCACGTGAAATACTATCGTGGTCAATTATAGATTACAGTCTCCTAGAAAATAAGACGGTATCCTGATTAACTTCTAAAGAAAACTTTCTTCTACTAAATAATAAACGAATACCCTGTCCAGACCGCCGCGTCAGCGCTGATTCGTAACATATTCAATGTGGCTCTTCTAGATACATTTTATATAAAAACTTGGAGCCTCCAATTCGAAATATCACAGCCAAAAGAACTTTTAAAGCAACATTCATATTTTTATAGGCTAGCTGAGATCATTATACCAGGTAAATATTATGATTATTAGTAACACAAACTGGATCGGTTTTTAACAGAATAAGCATGCAGCTTTATCGCGGTAAAACTATGTACAATTGTGAAATTCTTATTCCTGTGCATTGTCTAAATTACTTCACACAAAGAAAGGAATTAAAAGTGCTTTGAATTTCGCATAATGAAGCCTAGATTTCTGTAGGCATTAGCAATTATGTGATCTATGTGGGCAGTAAAAGTTAATTTTGAGTCAAAGATGACTCCAAGATCCTTGAATTTAGTGCATCTGGTTACCATGTCATTGCCGGTTTTGTTGGAGCTATAAGTTTATAGAGCTATTTCGTAAAAGTCATTGCATTACATTTTGATATATTTAAGGGTACACCATTATTTTCACACCATGAGTTTATTTTTGTGAGGTCATGTTGTGATCGATTGCAGTCTTCTTGGGAGTTAATAGACGCAAACAATTTAAAATCATCGGTGTATAGGAGGCCATTACTTTGTATATCTTGGCAAATATCATTGATGAAAATTATAAATAATAGTGGACCCAAAACAGAGCCCTGTGGAACTCCTGATGTCGCCAACACTTCAATAGATGAATATCCATGATACTTCACATTTAATGTTCTGTTGCCAAGATATGACTCAAATTAACTTAGAAAGTTAACACTTAAACCAAAAACCGCTGCCTAAGGAATCATTACTTCCACATCCAGAATTTTCATCCAAGTCACTTTAAAAGAAACATCTTAACTAGGTTTGCATTCTAGTATGCGGAAATTATTGGTCATAGAATTTTAATAACATTTGGAGCAGATGTCAGAAAAGTTTGAGGCGTTGTTTTCTACCATATACGTTACAAATTAAGTTTTTAGTTTATCCTACTTATTTTCCCCTATTCACAACCTACCACGTCCCACCCATTCAATGGAATTATCTCAATCAGATGTCATTACAACACATACGTGTAGTAACTTTCAAGTAAATATCTCAATTTTATGTTATCAAACCCATTAACAATGGAGCGGAGATGGTGGTGTTTAAAAAATATTAGAAAAAATCTGAGGCCTTGGTTTCTAGTGTGTACACCAAATCCCACATTTTTGTATTTTTACCAGCATGATTTACTTATTTTCCCCTATTTACTCCTATTTAACCCCCAACCCTTCAACGGAATCACCTCAAAATATAATCTAGTTCCAGATGTCGTTATAATACATACGTGTCCCAAATTTCAAGTGAATATCTCAATTTCATTTTATCAACCCCTTTAATAATGAATTAATTCCACACACATTTTGAGTGCCTATTCTTAATTATAATTATTAACATAAATGATTAGTGCTACTCTTATAATGAATGTTTTGCTTTATAATGAATTTTTTACATTCTCTTACTAGTGAATTTTTGAGTATTTTTTCACTAGTGTGCAATATAATACATTTTATGTATAAAATCACTATAGAAATAGCCATATTCCATGCCTGTGTTGGATTAACTATTTTTACCAGCTTTCTGATTTTACAAGTATTTTTGTTCATGACCATTGAAGTAACTCAATAATGATCCATAGACATATTCAACGTTCATAACTTGTTTCCCTTTATGTATTGGAGATTTCCAGAATTTTCAGTACCTTTAGAATGAAAAAATCTATTACATTTTTTTTATGCTAAGCAGCCTAAAAAATAACGTTGTAAGCACACATATCATTTAAAAGTAATTCCAGCTAGTAATTGCTTATTAATATATTTTCTTTAATTTCTAAATTGTCATTTTTTTTTCTAGTTTACTAAAGTTATACTTTTCTTCTTAGACGTAAATATTAATATAAATACATGCAATAAAACAAAAAACAATTAAATTTAAAACATTTACTAAAAATAGCAATTACTTATATCAAGTTTTGAAACATACACATACACGTGTTTCGAAATCTACATCTCGTCAGTGTAGCCACTATCAAAGCTTTAAATGAAATAAAAATATATCTGTAATAATTTTCCATGCTATAATTCGAGTATAATTATAACAGAATTAAATGAAAATGCAAATATCTTACAATGAAAAAGTTTTCTAAGAATATAAAGAAAGGAAATAAATATACAACTAGGAAAAGTGCTAACAACTATTTCAACTCTTACAAAAAACTTATCACAGGCAAGTAAATATTAAAGAATGACTATCTTTGTCGCAGTTTTCAAGAGTTTTATTTTAGCTGCATGCTACGCTGCGATCTTAAAAACAACTGAGCTTAGTGAAATATTAACGTGTTTTTAATTGTTCTTTATAATTACACGTTCTAGAAAAATCGTGGAAAAATTTGTATGTGCATCTTTAGCAGTAAGTGCTTTCCTCCCTCGTGCGTATAGCCTCAGGATACGCCTCCTGGTACAAAAACCTCACATTCGGACAGAAAACTTAAACTTCTCTATCTCAAATTAGTTATAGTATAAGAGCCAGCGAGCATTTGTATCAGCTTAGGACATGATTATTCCTTTGTCTTAGAACATGGCAGACAAGATATAAAAATTTCTCTTACGGCCGGTTTTTCAGTCCTAGTTTAAACCAAAAAACTTTGGTTTAACTTAAAATTATCGGTTATCAGTTTTTCAGTACATATTTAAATTTAACCGCTATTCTTGACCAACAAACTTTAATCCACTGTGGTTTAAACCAAAAATTCTGGTTCAACTACCGTCACTTATGTTGTATCACACGTCTTGTGTCATTTCAATCGTGAGCATCCCGTTTGCAGTGCATGTGCATTTGTAGCAGCACGCATTGTTACATTATTTTTAGCGCATTGGTCTATTATTTATTATTTTTTGATTGTGCAAAAAGCGGACACACAGCTGCGCTGAAAATTTCTCAATCGAAGTCAGTTTACTAGTCATATTAATTTATAGGTAATTTTATTTGATTTTGGATCAGTCCCAGAATAATTTGAATGCTGATTTGCATTAAACAACATATCAGGGCAACTAAAACGTACTATACAGGTAAACAAAAACACTATTACCTTCAGTAGTGGCAAACTTGTTCAAAATATCCATTATTTAATCCTGAAATGTCAATAGTTTCATTTTTAATTACATTGTTATTTGTTAGTAATCTTTTGTAACATTCATGAATCTTATTGATTTTGCATTTCCTTTGAAAAAGATTAATGATGAACGGATCCATCCGAAAAATCCGTGAGTAAACATCATGTTCATAAATCAGGGTGAATTTTTAAGAGACGTTTACAAAACCTTTAAGTACACTAACGATGCTGAAGTTCTGAAACGATATCAAATAATAGAGAAACATCATCAAAAATAAACTATTCAATCAACGAAGCATATAGGGTTCTCTGTTTTTTTTTACCCTACATGAAAAAACTGACATGGTAAATAAAGTAAGCAAAGGATGTGATAACTCAAGATACCGAAATTGTCCCACTAATTAATCGTTACCAATGGCGTTGAAGCCCCTAAATATCAAATTATGTCAAATGCATTTAATAAATATTTTATAAAATCCTTGAAAACTCTAGCATTAATTATATATTTTGTTGGTAATTTTCCACAAAATGATTAAATCTTTTTATTATCACCTTTACGTTATGAAAGTTCATAAATTAAGTCGTAAAACATAGAAGCGCTCGATCTAATAAAGACGTCGTCGTTTGTCTGTTCGACAAGAGCTTAAAATATTTGAATTTTGCGTTTCCACCAACGTTACTAATAATTGCGGACACAAGTAAATTCTCTTGCCGATTAAATTGTATTGGCTGAAGTCTTATTGAATACTTCTTGTTAGTTAAATCTTATTGAACAACAGACATGTACCCTTGCTTGCAAAAAATAGTACATTATTAATATTATTATCTTATCTATCTATCTATTGTGAAAAAAAAAACGAGTAAAATTGGATGCCAGAACTTTTGACTCGAAACGCTGCCAATACCGTTAGAGTTATAAAAAGATGGACATAATATACAATTTTATGAGGAATTAAATTTTCTATAAAAAAGTCAGTGACGGCATGTGTCTATCTTCAATACTTTAGGCGTGAGAGTGATTGGGAGTGATTGAAAGTTGAATACAAAATTTACAGTTGTCCAGTGCGCGACTATCAACCATCTTCTCGCCAAAAGTATTCAGGATAGACATATGCTACCACTGACACTTTTATAAAAAAAATAATTATCTATAAAATTGTTTACGTCCATTTTCTTCGCAACTCTAACGAATTTTACAGCGTTTCAAGTTAAACGTGCAGGTGTTCAGTCACTGAAGAAATTGTGGTGGAAAGACACTTCTTCCAAAAGCGCAAGCCAAACATTCGACAGTATTCTACGTCTCTATCTTCGTCGTACAGCTGCATTAAAATGAAACGAAAGAAGGTACATACATTATTGACAGACGTCGTAGTAATTGCCCGCATGCCGACATGAGACAGTGTAAAAGAGATTCACTTATTGCCGGCATTTCGTAGCTTGGCTGGACACTTTTACAGCTCAGAATGCTATAAGTTTGGAATAGTGTTTAGTGAATAACTTCTACAGATTGCAAATATCTCCGTTAGTTATTGAGAATATGGCCCCGGGAATAATAAGTGGAACACCCTGTATAGTGAAAATTTTATCGAAGGCCTTTGATATTCTAGGAAAAAATACTTTGACATTCTATTTAATGATCTGCGTGTGCAGTGTGCACTATTAGGCTATGACTATGTGCAAAAAAGGGGAATTATGGAACAATTGCCTTAAATGGTTTTTAATGTTTCCGCTGTTAGTTGGTTTATTAAATTTAGGAGTGAACGGGGTGAAAGGACTTTTTTTTTATAATAACCCAAAAACTAGGCGGAATTTGAAATTATTACAAGATTACTCTTTTGTAAAAAAATTAATTTCCCATAGCGTTCTGCCTCCTTGAAAAAACTATTTTTTATGCAAAATGTAAGCATGAACAAATCTGCAATAAATGCAGAAAGTCGCGAAAATTTCGTGGAATAATGTCAGTGGCGTACTGCTTTTTTGGTGAAAAATATCAGAGGACATGTTTGCAGGGACGCCACTGGTGGAGTTATAAAATAACTTTTCTAGATAAAATATATGGTTTTATATCCTATTAACACATATCAGCACTGAAAATAATATCTAGTACTTCCTGAGATATTAAAAAATAATGATTAAAAAAAATAATAAACCGTGGTGGACATATGTTCATATGAACTTTTCTTCATAAAATGATCACACCCCGAAATATTAGCACGTCATTAAGGAACACCCTGTATGTTTAAAAAACCCGTGTACAGTAAGTTCAACTGTTTTCGATCTATGCAATCTTTGTAAAAATTTGAAGATTGGTTCTACATTAGTAATTATTTTTAGCAAAATTAGTTGTATTTCTTATACGCTAAATAAATTGCTGTTTATTTCTCATCATTTATCTTCATCAAATCTGTATTACGTATCTACCTACCTACTTTTTCCTATAAAACAAGCAATATCCTAAGTGTCAAAGTTCGGGCGAATATTATGTTCAAAAAGGGATTAGAAAGTTAAGACCCATCCCTCAACTTTTCCTCTTTGCATATAACGCTCTGATATAAATCACCCTGATTGATATTTAAATTCGAATCTTTTGGCTTTAATATTAAGATCCGCTGGCTGGCAAGTGACGCCTGGGCA
Organism: Stenurella melanura; assembly: GCA_963583905.1. Classification (NCBI taxonomy): domain Eukaryota; kingdom Metazoa; phylum Arthropoda; class Insecta; order Coleoptera; family Cerambycidae; genus Stenurella; species Stenurella melanura. Next base: position 103,015,428 of record OY757317.1, read on the forward strand.
TCTCCCAGTATTGGTTTGGGTAGAATAAACCGATATTGAGGTCTTGGCACGCCAAAAATAAATAAAAGGAATATAATAGCTATCGACGTTTAGCTTTTGGCTTTATCTCAAGTAAAAATTTACCGTCGGCGCCATGCGCCAACACAGTCAAGCTTCAACATTAATGCGTACGTTTAATATTTACGATTATTACCTTCCTTATAACAACTAACGCTGCTCTACGAAATAAACCATATACATATACATACCGGGTGGCCACGAGTCAATGTACGCCCCCAATATTTTGGTTGTTTTTGTATTTAAGAATTTCGTTTTCGGTACACATAAATTAGACAATAATAAGCTACTTTTAGACTAAAAGGAATGAAAATATCACTTCCGGTTGAACCGGAAGTGACATCAACTTTTTTTCTTAAATGGAATGACTATATGTATTTGTTTGATGGATTTTTTTAACGGAACTGTGCTATTTCTTTTATTAATCAGAAATGATGATTCAAAAACTATAATTTTTTCGCCATTAATCATTTCTTAACGATATCCTTCGTAATAATAGAAGTGTTTTTAAAAAGTGAACACAAATTATACAAGAAATAACTTTATTAGGCATAACGTTACAACCATGAATAAATTACCAAGAATAACAAAACTATTTAAAACCTAAATTATAATAAACCATTATATCAATCTCAATCAAAGTTGGAAAATATTAGAAAGAAATCTGAGGCCCTGGTTTCTAGTAAGTATATACATCAAATCCCAAGTTTCTGTACTCTAGCTTGCTTTACTTATTTTTGCCTATTTACCCCACACTCCTTCAACGGAATCATGTCAAAATATAATCTAATTTCAGATGTCGTTATAATACATACGTGTACTAAATTTCAAGTGAAAATCTCAATTTAATTTTATCAACTCTTTTAATAAGGGAGTTGAGGGTGGTGGGGGATGAAACATATTATAAAAAAATTTGAGGCCTTGGCTTCTGGTACATACATCAAGTCTCAACTTTCTGTATTCTTACAGCTTGTTTTACTTATTTCGCCTATTTACCCCTATTTATTTAATAGGCTTATTTATGTTAACGTCCTGGCGGAGTTTTAGCTAATGCTATTTCACCACTCAAGCAGGACACGTACACATAGACATCAACAAACACTACAACCACTGCCTGCCTATCCTGACTCGAACTCAGGATAGATAACAGCGACTAGACATGTTGTGCCACCCAACAGCGGTCCAGTGCTACCATCTCAGTAACACATTAAAAATGCCACTAAACATCCATACCCTGGCCAGGATTCGAACTCGAGACTCCGTGGGAAACGCCTTAGCATTGCGCCACTCAGCCCCCTAACCCTTCACCGGATATGTTCAAAAAACGATCCAGTTCCAGATCTCGTTCTAATACATACGTGCACAAAATTTCAAGTCAATATCTTAAACCGTTCCAGAGAAAACGTGCGGACAAAAAAAAGTTACAGACCAAAATTTTTTTCGCTTAAATTTAAAATCTCGACGTTTCATGACGTTCTAAATCTATTAAAAAAAATATTTTTTTTATGATTACTGCACTTCCAATCCACTACGTAGATATGGAAGCAATAAACTGGTTAAATAGCATTTTTTTTCATTTTAACGCCAGAAAATATACCTTTTGTTGAAAACAAAACACCATGAAATTTTGATGCCCAAATATTGAACCCTGTGAACACTAATGCATTTGTTATCTGAAATTTGAGTCGACGTATTGTGGTATGAAGCCGATCGGAACTCTTAACGTCCTTGGGTGTTAAAATGAAAAAAAAAGCAAAGTATTTAACTGCAGTGGCAAAGAATTGTTTTCAGATGCATCCAACATTTTTTTTAATTTCTGATTATCTCTTACAATATGTACACATATGTTTGTATAATATCGGAATGCCTTATAAATTGTACGTTATATTCCTTTTTGTTCCCATTTCTGTAATAAGGTTAACATGAGTTGATTGGTCGTATAATTAAAAAAAATAAAATGAAATAAAATAAGGTGTTTTATTACGAATTGTGGTAGAACTTTTTATAAACGTAATATTTAAGTAACGTTTTTATAGCGTATTTCATAACTGAATTCCAGGAAGCTATTAAGATTAGTCCACATTTACCGAATATACTAAAATATCCCTCTGTATGTTCATGATCGCGATATCACTTAAACGTTCTCCTTATCCTGAAACAGCCTAATGGTTACCACGTGGATGATTTATGTGTCCTTTCCCAACCGTGTTTTCTTTGCTCAAGGAAATCTGGTAACGTGGGTACGAAGGTTTTGTGCTTGCTTTTCTGATTTACTATCTCCGTTATAATCACGCTATAGTTCTCTGGTTTAATTAACTGCACGGTATAATGACCCTGGTGATGGCTATTTAAACTCTTAATTCTCCGGAAAACATGCATACGATTAGTTAAGGGATTATTTTTGCCTTTTGCGTAAGTACTGTGTCACATACACAATAAACAGCGAGGAGAAAATGGCTTAATTTTGGAACAAGAAAAATAGGAGGAAATTCACCAAATAAAGAACAAAATTAGTAACTGATCTTCTTTTAACAGACATGTCTTAAACTATTTACATTTCAGGGAATTGATGATCACTGAACGGGTGTATACAGGGTGTTATTGAAAAGTATATCAATCACTTAGCCACGGAATCAGCGCATCAAAAAATGTCGATTTACCTCTATCCAAAACGGCACCCCTATGAAGATACAGCCCTCTAAAGTTGGAAATAAAAAACTTGTTTTTTTTTTTAAATATTGTACAAATGGCCGTTGATATTTTTTCGATTTTGGTACATTGAAACGTATGCCAAAGGGTAATAGTTTAAGGTAAGAACGGTTTAAAATCAAGTTGGCTGATTTACGAGTAAACTCACTTTTATTTATTTAATCATACATCATCCAACAGTACAAAACCATTTATAGGATGGAATTCTAAACTAACTTAACCTAACCTAACTAAAATATACAAATAGAAATTATGAAGGCGATTAGACTGCACGACAGTAGATTAAATTTCTGGCTGCTAGGCAAATATATCCAATTCACTGCAATGAGTTTTATAACAAATACAAATATTAAACAGAGGAGAAAACTTTAATACGTTAGATCTAGGAGTGGATAAATAAAAGCTTTGAGAATGACGAGAATTAATCCGTGGGACATAAAAGTTCCGTTGGCTTAATATTTCACTACAATCTATTTTATTATGCATAATTTTGTCTAGAAAACGCAAAGCAAAGGACGCCTTTCGAAAAGACTGATAATATCAAATTTTTCAAGTAATTGATTTTGAGAAGCTCCAATTGGTAGACATGTACCTTCAGTTTTCCAGTTTAAAAATTTCAGAAAGCGGCGCTGAATATTTTCCAACTTATCATTATGAGTATTATACCCAGATTGCCAGACAAGTGAAGCATACTCCAGTTTAGATCGAGAGAAAGCAAAATAAAGCATCTTTAAGGTTTTCGCATCATTAAAATCATGGCTGTTACGCAAAATGAAGCCTAACATTCTGTATGCATGCGAAATTACAGTATCAATATGGTTAGCGAAGGTTAATTTTTTATCAAAAGTTACACCTAGATCCTTGAACATAGATGGTCTGTTCAGCATGTCGCCATTAACATTATAATTATATATAATTGGGGTCTCCTTGGTTGTATAACTCGTATCATTGCACTTGCCAACATTTAGCTGAAGATCATTTTCATCGCACCAAGCCGATGACTTAGTTAAGTTGTCTTGAAGTTTTTCGCAGTCATTAAAATCATTAATCCTATGCAACATCTTGACGTCATCGGCATATATTAAGAAATATACGTCCAAGTGATCACTGATATCGTTAATAAAAATATTAAAGAAAAGGGGTCCAAGTATTGATCCCTGGGGTACTCCTGACGTGGCTCGGTATTCAACAGATTTATATCCATTATCCCGTACTCTCTTGGTATAAGTACTGTATTTTATAGAAAATATAATTATACAGCTTTTTCTTACTTTGTGCTTTTTTCGTTTGAGTAACCATTTTCTATTCAAAGTGGAAATACTATGAACATTGCAACGCCTGGTATTAAACAGTGAAATAATGAAGATCAAGAGAAATCATTTGCTTTATCAGTTACGTCTTAATTTTAGTGTTACATAAATAATTATTAAAATCTTATTTCAGAAAGTACTCAAAATGATTTCCCTTTTCTCGAATACAATACCTCGCTCTTTTTAGAAGAGATAATCTGACATTCTGAAAGACCCCAGGAATGTTTCTAAATTCCTCGGCTGACTGCTGAATTCTTTGCCGCAGATGTTCCGCTCTCTATTGGAACAGAGTAAACTTTGTCCTTCACGATTATCCAAAAACAGAAGTCGATTGGGTTTAAATCAGGTGACCGAGTCGGCCAACAGAGGAGATCATCTGCTCATCGGCCTATCCAACGTCCTGAAAGACGCCTTGATAAGCATTGCCTGACTTGCAGGCTCTAATGGGGTGGAGCACCATGTTGTAAATACAACATGTTTTGCCTAATATGTAAATTTACAATTTCTAATTGTTTAGGCAATTAGTCACATTGTTAAAAAATAATTCATTAATTTTTGTGGGTAGGTCATGACTCAAAACAATAATTTTAATTTGACAGTTCTATTATTTTCAAATATTGTTGTGTTTGGTTTTACTGTCAAATTAAAATTATTGTTTTGAGCCACCCACAAAAAATGAATTATTTTTTAACAATGTGATTTTTAAATATTAATAACTCAAAAACGGTTAATAGTACAGGCAATGAAGGCAAAATGTTGTAAAAACCTTAAGCAGTTAATAACCTGTAGAATGGAATGATACATCTTTGCATTTTCAAGTTCCGGGAAAATTTTTAAAAAAATTGGGAAAACGTTTTGATTTTTGGTATTTTTGCTCTAACGGCTAAAATAATGAAAATACAGAAAAAAGTTTTCAACAAAATTTGTAGCTCGTCTTTTTCTCTACAAAATAGGTCTTTACCAATTTTTGTTTTACTTAAGCCATTTATGAGATAAATCCTGTTTTCCACTTATAGTTTCGAGCCGCTCCGAAATGCGCGGAAAATGAGAATTCTATGGGGGTTTCGTACGATCGGACATATCGATCGATAATTATTACTATTCAGAGCCGCTAAAAAAATGAAAGCAACGTAAAATGTAGAGAAAAGTCTCAGCTTTAATGTGAAACTTATCACAAAATACATACAAATTCTTATTATAGAGAAAAAAAGTGTTAGAAGATGGCTTAGTAAACTTTATACAGTTGATTTATTCACATCTTTGAGTTTATGCATCCTGTCTATTTCTCCCATTACAATGGGTGCTTTTTAACTGCATGGATTCGATTTCACGCACCTTAATCTATATTTCGTGAAAATTTCATTGAAGAATGTTAAGAAACAAATAAAATGTATATGTTTTACTGTATAATTGTGCATTTTCTGAACGTGTATGAATAATGTAGGCAAGTTCAAAAAGTACTGCGCGCATTTAAAAAACTCTAAAGTCATTGGAAAGAACATGTTTTATTGTACTTATAATCCAAAAATTAAAACTGTGCTATTATTATTACCTACTTAAGATATAGCGAACTGAACTCCAAAATTTGGAGGTGATTGATCGATGAGAAATATACCCTCTACTTTGATCGCAAGGCATATTTTTCCAACAAAAGTAATTGCAATAAAATGTTAATTGGATTAATATATCATTATATAAGAATATATAGGCAATATGAATTATCATTCTATCGACTCCCGGCAAAGATATGAATAAATCTGTGGATCAACTGTACAAAGTTCAATAAGCCATCTTCTGACACTTTCTCTCCTTTTATGAATTTTGTGATTAGTTCCACATTAAAACTGAGACTTTTCTCTACATTTTATGTTATTTTCATTTTTTTTAGGGGCTCTTAATAGTAAGATTTATCGATCGATGAGCACGGTCGTACGAAACTCCTGGAGAATTATCGTTTTTCGCGCATTTCGAAGCGGCTTAAAACTGTAAGTGGAAAACTCGATTTATCCTCTTAATGGCTTAAGGAAGACAAAAATTTGTAAAGACCTTTTTTGTAGAGAAAAGGACGAGCCACAACTTTTGTTGGGAATTTCTTTCTCTATTTTCATTATTTTGGCCGCTAGAGCAAAAAACAACGAAAATCAAAAAGTGTTTCCAAATTTTTTTGAATTTTCCCGGAACTTGGAAGTGCAAAGAATGCATTATCTCATTCTCCAGGTTATTACCTACTTAAATCCCAGAGATGATCCTTTTATTAATTTTTGTTACCCTAAATTGTTAATTTGCCTGTACTATAAAAATAACATATATGTATAAGTAATATATCTTTGAAATCAGAAAAAAATACTCAAAATATTTAAAAATACATAGGGTGCCCCATTTAAGAACATATAAATTTAACCTATAACTTTTTTATTTTGCGTTCAATTTTTTTCTATAAAATTCTTGGATTCCTGAGAAAAAATAATTTCGAACTGATTAAATAGTTACTGAAATATTTTTTTATAAAAGGCAGAAATTAAGGCCCATAGAGGGGGCGTCCTTAAAGAATCACCGTGTACATATTGGGATCGTTTCGTCCTGTAACACATCATGACAGCCAATGTCATGAAGTGTTACAGGGTCAGGCAGTGGCTAATATGATGGAAACAATGCAAACGGAGCTTTGCTTCCAGAATTTTATTATTTCTTCTGCAAGTGGCTTGTATTTGTTTATTTTTCATGATGTTTTTTCCGTAAATTATTTCTATTGGGGATGGCAATTTCAGTGAGGTATGTGGTCTTCATACGTCTGAGCCTCAGTGTTAGTTCCAGTTTATTATGTGCTATTGTTCGATCGGTAGTGATTTCTCTATTCCTATATAGTTTAATCTGATCTTTGCCCCGGAGCAGAAGGGGACTCGTATTTATAGTAAGGAGTTATATCCTCTATCAATGCATATTTTAGGGCCACTTCCCTGTGAATGACTTTTGCTGTATAGTCGTGACGGCGAATGTAAACAGTGGGAGCTAGCATAGTCGATGGTCTGTTAATTTTGCCCACATTTCCAGCAGCTATCTGGCAGAACGTGACTGTCTATTATTATGTATTTCATATAATTTCTGGTCATGACTCTTTAATTCTGGATGTTGATCATAGAACTATTTCTGCAAAAATGTTCCGTTCACCAGCCATTTGCCAGATCCTGCTTGGTCGACATGGGGCTGGCTCATTTGGAAGTAGTGCCTTCCATGTAGCTCCTCTGCTGCCCAGGATTCCTTCTGGAGATCTGTTTGAGTTTTTAAGGCTAAGTGGCGTGTATCTAGAGCATCTGCGCGTGTGATTGCTTTACACTTCAAACATGTGTAATGATCCCCTACGGGTTGAAGGTAATACCATGGGTAATATGCTCGAAACCAGTACCATTAAAATAATCTGATTTTGTTTAAGCGTGTATTACAATTCGAGATATTTTAATATATTAATTATTTCAGTTTAACAATACATAGATAAATAACCCAACTACTTACATATACGGCTGTATACGTTATGTATACAGCTCGTGGAGCCGGTGGTAGGCTGGACAAATATTCCCTAATTGTTATATTTATAGAGGCCTTCTTTCAAAGTACCAGTGTATTTTGTGTTCTAAACCTAGATTTATTTCAGAAATTAAATTGAAAAAATTATATTTTAACTGAGTATATGGTTGGAAATGATGTAGAAGTCCATTTCTCTTGATGTACACTTGGGCACACTAGATTGAAATGAACTATTTCTATGATCATTGCCGAACTCACTCATCCGACTTAACATTGAACAACTTTTCATATATTGCATCGCATATAAATGATAATTTAAACAAAAATATGGTTTAATTAAGATGTAATTAATTTCAATAATTAATGCTCCTATCCCTTGTGTGTACTTATGCGGATACAGTTAGAAAAACAGCGGATGGTGGCTCGACGGTCGGTTTTGCACAGAACGAATAGAAGAGAGAGCCTTATTGATTATTACAAACGTATACTTAACTTTAAACTACATTATTTTTTATCAGTATTCTTTTAACGCGGTATGGCATTTTCTAATCGGTCTATACTCTATATATAGTGCAATATGTGAATACATAAATGAATTATTTTAAAAATTACACGCCTGCGATTGGCGGGATAAGCTATTATAATTTTTATTCATTTACATATTGATATGCTAATTTTGCTGCTGTTAATTGCATTTACTCTGAGCATTGTGAAAAATTAGGTGTGGAGAAATATAAGTGGAATTTTGTATGCACTCTGTAGAAAAATGTGGGAAATATTGTGCAAGGATTAATGATGTTTTCACTTCTATTCACTGACTAAAATAAAATGAGTTTGGAATATTCGTTAAAATATTTGCGGCTAGTCCCTAATTGTTAACTCGTAGACTTGGAATTGCTAATTATCAGCACAGTGTCAAGTACAGGTACTTGAACTTTAGGGTGCTTAGGTGATGGTTTATCGATCCATGACATAGTTTGGTAATAAATAGGATTGTCCAAGTCGAATGTTGATAACAACTTAAGTATGACTAGAATAACTTGTTATTTTAAATTTGTTTTGACAGTTGCTTGGTAATTCATACAATATCCTAGTTGGTTCACCTTTGCTGTATTGCATGTCCGACAGTCTCACGCAATCTATCGCAGTTCCCTGTTAAGCACTGAGCCACACCAACGCTATTAGGGGAGGCCTTATTTCTTCACGAATCTAATGTCGCGTTTGTAGCAAACGTTTCTAGACTCACATTTCAAAAGCATCGATACGTATCCCTACCGGTGCATGTCTCAGAGATATAAAGAAAAATGAAGCAGACTGGAGCATTAGCCATCAGATATTCGTAGTTTCCGATGTTGTCCACAAAGGCTCCATGTTGTTTACTATCTTTACTACCTCACAATCATCTATCCTTAACGTGTCTGGATGGTTTTCATTTGATCGGTCTACAATCGCAATTTTCTGTTTGATTTATACTGAAAGCATACTCAGACTATAAGCTCTTCTTACCTTGCTTTACTTTACTTTATTAGCTCCCCCGCCTTGCGGCTTTGAGGAAAACTTAATCTGGACTCCTTTAAAGGACATCCCAGGGCAGTGTAACCCACTTTCGGACATACCCCGAAGAGGGTTCTTACAGTTTGTCCATCTTACCATCTTTTCTGCCATTCCTCTATTACTCTCTGTCTCGTTCTTGCCTTTCTCTCTCTCCTATCAATCCAATTTTCTTGGCCTTCTATTTCTTCTCTCATCCTTGACCTTTTTGCAATCTCATCCACCATTTCATTCTTTCTATTTTCCCCACTCTTTCTCCTCCACATGATAATACATTCAACTCCCATCCTCCTTATTCTCTCGATCATCAATTTTATTTCAAGTATCTCTCTTTCTCTCAGTCATCTGGATGATTTTTCCCATGGCTTCCGCCACTCCCACGGGGATACCATCTGCAATTCTCTCTTCAAATCTTCCTCCTCCAAATATGTTTTAATTTTTTTAATTTTCGAGGTGAAGCACCCCCGCTAGTTCTTCAAGTGGCGGTATGCCACTTAGGACCTCCGGAGCCACTGTAGGAGTTGTCCTATAAGCCCTCTGGAGACCAAGAAGCACCATTCTTTGGGTGGCCTTTAGATGCGTCACAATTCTTCTGTCATTCGCCCCACTCCCCCAAATTTCATCCTTATACATCATTGCCACTCGCATCACCCATCATGTGTAAGTTTTATTAAACTATCATCCACTCCGCATTTCCTTGTCAGCATCGCAATCACACTGGTGCAGGTCTCTTCCACTTTTTTTCTCACACTCTTAACATGGTCGATGAATTTGAAGGCCCTATCCACCACGATCTCCAGGACCTTCACTGCATCTTCCATGTCCACAATCTCGTCTCCCATTCTAATCTCTCTCTTATTTTTCCTCTCATTCCGACAAACATTGCTTCAGTTTTTTCCGCATTATAGCGGAGCAGATTTTCCCTCTCCCACTACTTACATTCTCCTTTCGCTCGTTCCCATCTACATTTAGTCTTCTTTACAGATTCCCCGCTCAGTATTAGGATCTGGTGGACAGCGAATGCCTGCGCACAACAGACCTTGCTTCCTTCCAGATCCACTATTCCTATCTCCTCTTACATTAAGCTATTTAGCTTGTTTATTCTAAACCATGCTTCCATCACTATCAACTATAGCGTTGGTCCTAGAGTAGAGCCCTGTGTATATCTTCTATCAATATCGTGAACCCTCCCCCACTCTCAATCACTGTGTTTCCTAAGAAATCCTCACATACCTTTCTTACATTTCCATACATTCCCATTATTTCAAATTTCCTTGTCGATAGAGGGCCCCCATGCCATATTAAATGCGTTGTTCAGGTCCAGGGCCACCACCATGCTATGTCGCCCTTCCATTTTATCCTGCTCAATCACTTCAATCATTCTCTTTACAGCCATTCTCGTATCTCTTCCACTTTTGAATCCATATTGCTCCCTGTCGTACTTCCCTTCAGCCTCCACGAAATGCTGGAACCTCCTGTTGATCAGCCTGTCGTGTACTCTTCCCAGAGTGGGCAACAAGCAGATCGGTTGAGGATCCCCATTCCGTTTCGGTATCCAGGTCACGATCGCTCTCTTCCATAACTTGGGAAAGATTCCTTTCCTCAAGCACTCATTGGAATCCTGTCGCCCCTCACGGCTTTGCCATTTTTCATCTCTTTCACTACCTCCTGTACCTCCCATTCTTTAATTTCTCTATCATCCCTATTGTAGTTTTTTGCTCTGTCCGCGATCATCCTGTGCATTTCCTCCTTTACCTCTTCCACTCTGGGGAAGTATTTTCCAATCAGATATTCATTTTTCTCCCTCGCGTTCCTCGTATACCTGCCATTTTCTATTCTCACCATTCCTTCACCATCCTCGTTTATCGATCTGCTAATACATTTCCAGACTTTATCCCAAGGCCCCCCCTCACAAAGCCTCTGCAGTTTCCTTTTTCAAGAGCTCCTTCCCTCTCCTCCTCTATTTTTATTTTATACACATTCCTCTCTTAGCTTGCTGCAGCAAGAGCAATATTATCTGTAAATTTCAATGTAGACATCTTAGTTTTGTCTATAACTACCCACCCCACCAGTCTTTCAGCACACGTTGGATCATATCTTCATTACAAATGTTGAAGTGGATTGATGATAGAACGTAAGCCTGGGGCCTGGGGTCTTTGCCAGCTTTGCATTTGTTGGAGTAATACTTAAAAAATCGAACTCAGCATACCCGAAAACTCCACATTTGTAGGTTTAATTCTGAAAATTTGTAGTATGTATAATTTTCCTTTTTTCCTTATTCCACCTCTTATATCAACTCCCCAAAAGGCTGAATGTTTCAATAACGGATTTGGAGTACTTGCTTTTCTTTATTTTTCCTTTATAACTTTTTGAAGTTGCATATTTTTACACCCTTTTCCACCCCCTCTGATGGATTGCAGCAAAAAATTAATAACACAATCTGAAAGAGCAGCAATTTTTACCTACTAGGTGAGGTTTATATCCCATTTTGATGATTGGAACATAGTTTTTTTTCGAGTGTCTGTAAATAGACGCTTGGGCGTTAATGACTTAGACGAGCTTGCCAGAGATGTGGATCTCGAGACATCAGGCAACGCACTCGAACTGGCCAGACTTAGAGTCAAGGAACCGCGTGGAATCGTAGCATGTGCTAGTATTATAAGGATACAAACAAATCAGAGTCAGCTTGGTTACTTGACGAGAGCCGAAAAACTTTAAGGGCGGGTTGTATCAACTAAGTTCAATGCTAAATCAGCTTGATCCTAGATCTAACTCCATGGTTACTATTGTTGTAACAATCGTAGCCATGGATATTGATCCTTAGTCTTGCTGATCATGGTTTAAACCCTCTTGATACAACTCGCCCTTAATGATTTAATCCGAGTTCATCTCGGTTTTTCTAAAAATTACTCTGTCTCTCACTAGAAGGTCTAGCAGGTTTAAGAAAGGAGTTAGTGGTGCAGATGATTGAAGTATAACAGAGGGTAGATAAAAAGAGCCACTTTATGTTATGTTCATTAGGCGCCAGCCTACGCCAACAGGAATTACTAATACTACTATTATTAGTTTTATTGACCACCAGATGATGACAAACTGATTGTCTTTTGTGTTTGTGCAGGCTATTTCAGTGAACATCAAAAGATTCATCCTTCCCTTCCCTTTAGTAACGTATTATATTGTATTCATAATTTTCAAGCAACGGTATATTATTCACACTTGATACCTTTGACCTATTATTAATATAGCTAGATGAATACTCGCCTCGCTCTGTTCTGAAATGAATAATCACCACTTTCATAATACCTTTGCAGCGTTGTTGTACGACAAATCCCATCCAATCCGACTATGCAAATTCTCTACAACTTTCCGTGTCAGCGTGCGGAACTTTGCTGAAAGTGTTTACTTGAAAATTCCTACGTATTAATTTTCATCCAATTTAATCATCATTCTTTCAGCATTGATAGGAAATGTAAATAGCGTTCTAAGTTTGTATTTACGTGTTCTGTTTGGCAACACGCCATTTATTATAACTTCGTTTTGATGTTTCACCCGACAGGGGCTTTGCTGACGGACAAGGAAATCACGAAAACAATTTCCATTTGATGATATTCACCGTTCTATTTCGCTGGTGTCGAAAAGTTTTCGAGCTTGGCAGACAATATTTTAAAATAGAGGAATGCGGTAGAATGCTTAAAATACAATTGAGGAGGCAGATAGATTACATTTCTTTCAGCTATCTCTCTGTTTTGTTTTTCGAGGCAAGCGAATTATCTGCAGGCGTTTTGTCATCTATTAACCCAATCAACCTGTTACGGCCTTTTGTTAAATTTACCAAAATTCATACCCGGAAATAAAAAATAATAAAAAATAAATATATTTTTTTAATTTTCAAAACAAATTTCTTTCTTGACACATGTTTAGCATGTCATGAAACGTGGAAATTTTAAATTTGAGCAAAAAAGAAATTTTCGTCACCCATTTTATACAAAATTTTCAAAATTTCAATTTTTTTCTATTTTAAATTTTCATTAAAAAAAATTATGTAGGTTTAGAATGTCACAAAACGTGAAAATTTTAAATTTGAGCAAAAAAAAATTTCCGTTACCCAATTTATAAAAAATTTTCAAAATTTTCAAAATTTTTGAAATTTCAATTTTTTTTTCTATTTAAAAAAACTATACCGATTCAGCAAATTCAGTTTAAGGTACGTAAACTTGTTTCTGTGAAGATAAACCACGCCTTGTCGTAGAACAATGCAGAGCATTGGTATAAAACAATAGCGCCATCGTTTGACCTCGTCAAGTTGAGAACAGCTCACCCATTCTGCTTTCAATAGCGTAGCTGTTTAGACGTGTGGGATTAAAATAAATTAATCCCAATTTCGTTATTAAAATGCCGTGTGTTTATACAACTGCAGAAAAAGTGCCAATTGTGAAGTGGTACTTCGGGGGCCATTCGACTGAAGACACAATAAATTTATTTACTGTGGCATATCAAGACAGACCAATACCCTCAGCTAGCATAATTTCATACATTATTACAAAATTTGAGAATTTCGGGTGTGTCGTGAATTATTGTAAAAAAATGCTGTCAACCCGAACCCCGTCATAAACAAATGAGCGAAGAACGTAAAATTCGCGAAACTAATGTCTATGCACTTGTTGAAACTAGTGAACCTTGTTCTAGCAGGCAAATTGCTGATGAAGTTGACACGAAGGTAAGAACTGTAAGAAATATTTTGAAAAGAAATGGATACAGTTGTTTTAAAGTTCAAACAACGCAAGAAATATTTTCCGAGGACAATTTCAAAAGGATGGAATTTTGTGAAATCATGGTCACCTGATCTAGCATCCCATGATTTCTTTCTGTGGGGCTTTTTAAAGGAAACCGGGTCAAACATGCGTTTGATCGAGCCAATAATTTAGTCGAATTACGGGAAAAACTTTATGCAAGCATTACTCCAAATCAACTGAATGATATGAGAGGTTCATTGTATAATCGGTTTGGCTACTGTTTGGCACAAGAAGGTGGTTTGTTTGAATCCCTACTTCATTAATTTACTGTTTGATAATTATTGGTTGATTTTAGTTTCTGAGGGTTATTTAATTTTATTTTAATGTTCTATTTTCATTTCAGTTTTAATGAGAATTATTATTTTATTCCCATGGCATTTACGGCTAAAAAAGAAACTGCAGAAATGCTTTCAATTGAAGAAATTATTTGTCAAAAATGTGGCAAATAACTTCTTCACTTTTGACGAAGGGATATTGTCTCGTTTCGTATTAGAAATTATTACCTACGTCCGCACCCATCCTTAGTTCATGCCGTACTAAATTCAATTCATTGTGTGCCTCTGCTTTCACGATTTATGGAACTAGCGGGGCGTGGTCAATTACATCGCTATTTCTATACCCTAAACTGCATTTTCCGAATCTGTATATCCCCAGTGTACTCACTTACTCACTGTAACTTCTTTATATACAGAAACCTATTTCGAGACGTAGATGTAAAAGGAAATACAAGCTGAAAGTATTTAGCTATTAGGAGAATATTAAAGGAAACTTCCCAGGGAGCTAACGGAGTTGAATGTCAGCACCGCTAACGACAAAGGGAAGCCCACAGCATACTTATTGAGCTTTACGCCTCGTCGAGTACCTACGGAGCTAATTTAGAGGAAAGAACCCATCAATAACTCTTTATCTTTTGCCCCAGTGTTCCTGCGGCCTTGGCATTTGCCTAAACAAATTGTTATAGGACTTGCTTCATTCGATCCAAGCAACTCTGATATAATCACTTACTTTCTGAACGAACATAATTTAGCTTGCTACAAAGTATCAGTCGAGATTAGTCAGTTTAATTGCGTAACTGGTAAATGGAGAGATAAGAATTACTTTACTTTATTATTTAGGCGTGGTAATTCAGGAAATTTTAGTTGGCGAATTTAAAATGATTTGTTAATCCCAGCTACAGTTTGCCCCGAGTGATCTTGATCAAGGCACACGCGATGGTGCTTTGTACTATTATTAATGTATTAGATAGATTATATTTTACTTTGTTCGTGGTTTATTACAGTCGGATTTTCACTTCTACACAAACACGAAACTAAATTTAAAAATCACTAACGCTACTCTTACTATTGTGAGTTGTTGATAGTTGTGGGAATATGAATTAACTGTGAACAATTATTCACTCACTCTTTTCAAATACAAAAAATCGGCAGCTACTAGAAGCGGCTGGAAACTCTCCATCCGGTGGATCTTTGAAGTCGAAAAGAGCACTAATTTATGAGCCACAACGGCACTGAACGTAATCCGATCTCAAGCCTTTTCTACGAAGGAAAGGATATAGTAAAAATATTTTTGTAATTGCTAGTTTAAACTTGCAATTATCTATATAAGTGCTACGTCACGTATAGACCTCGATGATAGCTGCGTGTGGCTGTTTTCTCCTCATTTTATAGAAAAAAGTTTCAAAATTATTTTTTCAATATACAATTCTGTCCTAACCAAATAGATACCTTACATATAAATATAGAAATACTTCATGTGATACAAAGCAACCTGTTTTTTAGTGGGTACTGACAGTCCGCTGGGTTCGGTCGTTCGATCAGGACAATGCTGTCCATTTTTCACTATTGGCCTCTCTTTCTAATGATACCTTTTCCGTCTGATTGTCATATTGTGACAACTGCACGGGAACTCCAATTTAAATGTTGAGGTCGATGGCGCCATTGCTAAAATATAAAAGGTTTTCCGCCGGCTGTCCTATCTTGTTAATTCTCTAATCTTTGGTAAAGTGTTAATATCAAGTAATAAAAATTGTTAAAGGTTGTTTTAGTCGGTAAAAGTGTATTTTAGTTAATGAAAGTATTGTTAAGTTCCAGTAAGTTATTAAATAAAGTGTTAGTGATTATCTCCGGTTATTATTTGTTTTAAACCTAAGGAAACTAAGGGAGGTTGTTTCTAAAAGGGGTGGAAACACGGGATAATATCAATTAAAAAAATTAACATATTCGTTTTAAAGATCAAGAAATAGAAGGCTTTGCAGTTTAACAAAAGAAACAACTTAAACCGGGTGGTGAGTGTATAACTGTATAAATCCTTCAGCTAGTCATACATACATATCCATATGCCCAAAAGTTTTGTTATCACCTTGAGTTCTGTGTAACCGAGAAAATGTTACAGTAATTACTGCATTGCAATTCAAGTTAGTCGATACACTCTCATAAAACTGATACTGAAGTAGATAAGCTGAAACTTATGTAATAATCAGCATACTATATCAGTTGATATTAATGGTGCTCGACAGGCGTACATTGGAACCTATTAATGGTCTGGACAACATTAATTCAAGTTTTATACTTACAGTTACGCTCGTAACCTCTTAGCAGTACAACCAGATCTGAAAAAATCGATTATTTTATACAGGGTCAGTCAGAAGCTGAATGTGACCTAAATCGAACGATTTTCCATTCATCTATCTACTGTATTAAATAAACCAAAAAATACTTAGTAACTAAATTTGATGTTCTCTTATTCAGTCGCAAACCCAACCTACAAATAAAATTCCTAAGAGAATTTTCGAATTCACCATCAAAAGTCATTGGAAATTTTTTCCGATGATGATATTTTTCAAGAATACAAGTAAAAAAATCATGAGATTTCTTAAGAGAATCAGTTCCTACGATTTCAAGAATTGAATTCCTCTAGTTTGGCTTATGTGATGGAACACCCGTACCCACCCATATACATAGACTGTCAAAACATAGCCCTTCTCTTTCTCCTATTGATATAGTCGACAGTTTTATTTAAGCAATGTTAAATCTGTTCTCGTAATGTAGATAACCAGTTTGCACAAACATGTACAAAACAATGCGACACGCTCTGTCAACAACATTATTGCTAATGGTTTGAAGATCTCTATATACCAGTCTAAAACAACCAGAAACACAAATATAGTATGTCAGAAGCAAGTTATGTTCAAAGACATCCTCTCCAGAAATTTCCCAGACGAGAATACTATCAAACATGTTTAACAATATGTGGCTAGGCATCCATCGTAAGGATAACTCTTCAAGATGTGTCCTGTTCAAATTATTCTAGAAGAACAACAAACAATAATATCGGTTTTAGCATTTCTGTATCAGATTTTTATTATTTCTATCGGTACTAATACTTACTTATTTCCATATTGCGAAAACAAGAGCATTATTTCTTCATTAATATGACGTATTCAGTGGGCGCTTTTTATCATTAATTTGTCATTTCCAGACCCTTCTGAGCGATGGTGGTATACGTAATTCAAAATATATGGAAATTACTGCTAAAAATAGACCTTAAAAGCATTATCCAAACTGTTACCTTCTCGCTTTTTATGTGGTAGTTTCGCACAAAAAGGTGATGGATTAAAGAAGATTACTTTCTTTTGTTCTGTGTACCTTGTTAAATAATTAATCATGAATAGATTTACATGCATTTGTTAAAGTTCAAGGGTTATTACCCCGTTTCAAATTAATTCAATGGCGGCTGTGTGCTTGTCTCTATAATTAGTTAATATAGGTGCCGGTTTATTCTTGTTAGGTCTTGTATGAAACTGAAATAGTATTAAATTTAGATGTACTGAGTGTTTTCGAAATAATCATTTAAAACTTAGGAATATATTAAGGCAAATGATGTAAATCTTAATAAATGTCCCTCTAAAGCGCTTTCTTAGGGAGCCAGAGCCTCAACAATGAATTTTATTAAATATATTCAAAACAGTTTTAGATAAAATAATGAAACCATGAACTTTTTAAGCCTAAAAGGACGACGGAATCGCAGTAATTTGAAAATTGAATCAGTTATTTGTGAAAGTACCGATGGAGGAGTAAATATGATCTCGACCTTTTTGTTTGTAATTGTTTATATTTAGCATGAAACCATGAAATTTCAGAAATATGCAGGAAAAAGGTGCTCTGTCGAACCTTGATAGTTTGAAAGTATTACACTATCTAAAATTAATTGTAGTGGAGTGATCCTTAAATGACTTCAAAACGGAGGTTCTCAATTTGGTTGTGCGTTTGTCTGTAAGTTCGTGTGTCTGTATGTCTATATGTATGCATGTATTTGTCGCCTCATAACTCCAAAACTAGCAGTCTTATTTTAATACAACTTTCACTAATATACACAGGTATAATTTGGGAAGGGTAATAGGCTATAAAATATCATCATGAGTACAAAGTAGATGTGGTAAGCAAGAAAGAAATACAGCAATTTTAAAATCACCGGTTACTCCACCATTTGAAATTAAAAAAAGACAGTGTCTACTGTAACGATTCATTCTCACGTGTCTGACAGATTGATTGATTGATTGATTGATCGATTGATTTTCCAGCGTATGGTGGGCATTGCTGCCAATTCCGGGCATCCATGGAGGTTCGTTCCAACACGCAGCATGGTCCTCCGCCAAACACGCCCAACGGATGAGCGGATGGCCAAACCACGTGCCGGAACCAAATCTCGGATGTTTTATATACCGCCGGACCAGCTGCATACGCCGGGTTGGACATTGGACATGCTTGTTGTCAGCAGCGAGAGCCGCATGACGCATGGGGTGGGAATATAGGATGGGAATTGTAGGTGTTTGAGAGATGCTTCTTTTAAGCTTCCATGCTTCTATTAAGTTTCTTTTTGTCATCATCGGCTGGGGTGTGGTGCAGTTGTTTGCGACATGCTTCTTTTCAGTTTCCATGCTTCTTTTAAGTTTCCATCTATCGTCATCTCCTTATTTTTCTTCTAAGTTTTCTGCTTCTTGTGTCTCTGAATCTGGCAGCTTTTATTTTTGTATTTCCCCCCTTTTTTTCCCTTCCTTTTTTTTATTTATTAACCGGTCCACAAGTAAATATCCATCTACGGTGGAGTTGCTGGGAAGGGCCCTATCTCGCGGTAACAATTTTTTTTTTGCGCGTTATGAGAAAAAAGGTCCGAAGGGATAGTTTGCTCACCCTGTATGTCATTTCCTTGAAACAATCGGTTTCAATTTTGGGCAGTTTTTCCATTTCATCACCTGTATATTATGTTTATTACCTATATATTATGTTTAATATCTTTTTAATTTTGATCTCCAATTCTTGTTTAAAATTTAATAAAGACAGACAGAGTGATTAAATCCAAGCATAGTAGGTTCATAAGGAGTGAAAGTAGAGAAAAAAATGAACGGCATTTTTTACAAAGAAATAGCAGGTTTATTCACTGAAGCTATACTGTTAACAATCTTCTTATACCAATGAAGAACGTTTTCTCCTAGATGAGACGCATTGGAAGTACAGTTGTATGTGAAGTAAATAATGAAATTTAATATAATAATATGTCAATAAACAGCAAAGAATGCCAGGGGCAGTTAACAGCGGAACCTAATATTAGATATTTGTCTTTAGTGGAGTAAATCTAAGGGTCTGAATTGCTTAGAAAGGAATTGTCTTAACATAGCAACTATTTTGCTGGAACTTGTTGAAAACATTTCAAGAAGTGTAGTAAAAAGTTTTGGATTAAATCAGCGTGGCGGAAAGCTTTTGTTTAAACAAAAGAATGTTCAGAATCCTGTTTCTTTGCAGGTTTTCTTAAATATCTCTGGTTGTATAGTCCGTATCGTAAAAAAGAAAGAGACACAATTTATTCAAAATTAAATTGCGAAGAGAACTAAATTTGTCAGAAACTTTTTGGTCAATATACCAAGTCGTAAAACGTGAAGACATTTTAGGGAGGCCATTTTGAAACAGTTGATGATAACTTGAACGATAATGCACATATTCTAACAAAACTTTAGAACAGTATACCCCTTGTGGAGTTAAACCATCAAGCCAAGTTAAAATGTTTACAATAACTCCTAAAAAATAATTGCTTGTGAGCATCAAGTCCTATTTCAAAAATTTATATTTGAGATTGTAGTTGTTCTTGTTCTTTGTGGCGGTATAAACAAAAATAAATTTAAAATTTTTTGAAACCGAAAAAATGTTCAAGTCATGATGTCTATTAGCTTGCTTAGAAATGGTCATAATGCCATAAAATGTCATATCTAGGGTCCCAATTGCCGGAGATAAAACAACTTTTTTTTAATAGCTCGTTCTTTACGTACTTTTAAAATATATCAATAATTTTTATTTTTGGGCAAAATATTTTTGAGTAACATTAATTTCTTAAAAAAATGAAAATAGAAGAATTGAATAAAAGTTGGTCTTAAAAAATTTTAAATAAATATTTGTTTATGCCACCACAAAGAACATAGAAACAACTATAAATACAAATACTGAAATACAAATTTTTGAAATAGGACTTGATGCCCACAAAGATCCGATGATTCGATTTTCGACTTTGCAATTATTCTTTAGGAGTTATTGTAAATATTTTAACTTGAAACTTGGCTTGACGGTTTAACACAAGGGGTATACTGTTCTAAAGTTTCATTAGAATATGTTCATTATTGTTCAAGTTATAATCAATTGTTTCAAAATGACCTCCCTTAAATGTTATCATGTTTTACGACTTGACATATTGACCAAAAATTTTCGGACAAATCTAGTTCTTTTCGCAATATCATTTTGAATAATTTGTGTCTCTTTCTTTTTTGCGATACGGGTTATACAACCCAGAGATATTTAAGAAAAACTGCGAAGAAGCAGGATTCTGAACATTCATTTGTTTAAACAAAAGCGTTCCGCCACACGGATTTAATCCAAAACTTAGTACACTTCTTGAAATGTTTTCAACAAGTTTCAGCAAAAAAATTGCTATAGTTAGACAATTCCCTACAGATTTTAGTTTTACTCCACTACTTATATATTTAATTAACATATTCATGAAAAATTCTCCCCAAACACCATTCGTGCTTTTAAATTTTATCTGTACGTTTTTTCTCGAGATAAGTGGCCGAAAGTAATATAATTAAGATAATACAGTAATATCTGAGCAACAGATTAAGGCCGAAAATGAAAAAAAAAATAAAAATTAAAACATGTTTTCCGATAGGATGCGAACTGCGGACTTTGCGCATGCGAAGCATTTCTCTCGGCGCTACACCAATTGAGAGCTTGTCTAAACTTTGGTCCAAACGCTATAAGTAGTTTGTCTTTTAGCGACGAAGAGCTGAAAACATGGAATTTTCAAACATTAATATGTAAATAAATACGTCGAGTGGAGGATGTCTCTACGAAAAAATCTACAGAAGAATCAAGAACGACATTTGTTACCGTACCGCTATCAATTTTTTGACTAAACCGCCGCTCGCTGCCCAACGCACCGCTCCCAGCTCGGCTGACCGATGGGCGGGTACAGTGTTGTCAACAAGATAATAAAAAAAACAGTGGAAAACGGGGAATTTATTTTAGTGAAACAGTAAATCTACTGTTTTTTTCTGAATATTAAATTATAAAATAAAAGGAAAATAGTGAAGTTAATTACTGTATGAATAATATTTGTGTGATTTAATAATATTAGAATGTTCATTTCTTATGAAATTTACTCTTTTCTTTATTCTCTTACGTGTTAGTATTTTTTATACAAAATAAATGATTGTTTACATCTTATTCATTATACATTGGTTATCATTATTGATAAGATATTTTTATTGACAGGTGAGTCTGCTTTTAAATAGTCGGATTCGCACATTAAACGTATCTATGAGACAAATTTTGGGAGTAAATGACGTCAGAGTTTCCTGCGCTTCGGTTCATGTTTAAAGCAATATACTTTTGAAGCTACTTATCAAACAATAAAAATTGGCCAAAATTTGGCTAACTTCAACATGCTGGTAAATTTGTAAATGTGAATATTTTTATTCCTAACTTTCTCTGCATTGAAGTACTACCTTGAACTAAAAGATAATGCATTTATAACTTATATTAAAGTCTGTTATTTTTTGTGGGCCTGTGAATAGTTAAAAGTGCAAAAAATCAAACTATATTATATTGTTATTTTTATATACTAATAGATATCAAGAGCCATCAAAAATGAAAACACAAAACAGTATTTTATATCCCCTTTAAAACCCATTTTGATTTTTCTTCCTAGCATGTTTGGTTTTCGAGCAATTCAATTTTCTTTACAGGCCGCGCACCAAAAATTTCAAATAAACGAAAATTTGTGTGCATCAAAAATACAAATTTTGCATTTTTTTTCAATATCGATTATTTCGAAAACCATGGCATATACAAGAAAATTACAACGTGACTTTGTTTAGGCAATTAGTCAAGCTTTCTTTTTTATGATGAGCAATTTTTTTATATCTTCAACAGTTAACGAGTTATAGTAAAATAAAGCTTCTTTCACCGAAGGGGTGGTTTTTTGAGGGGATTGCGCGGTACCTCCAGAACTGAGTTTTGTGGTTTTGTGATGTATAATCCCTCCACTAACAGTTAGTGAAGGAAAATCTCAGATATCATTTTTTGTTATGGAAATCTTTATAATTATTGGACTACAGATACTAAGTCAAAATAAATTGTCATGAGAACTATATACTTTACACCTTTACAACTTTATTTGTTACTTTTAAAATGTACAATTTTCAAAATAATTAGTTTAAAATGCACACCTAAGCTACAGAAAACCTGTCTGTGTGCATACATATTATTTTCATATTTTTATGTGTATATTCATGGAGATATTTGAGGATAGGTTTAATTTAATTGTTGATTTACTATAAATTAAGACCACTTACTCACTTCCTTTCTGCACACATTTATTGCTATGAATATGCAAAAGTCAATAACAACAAGAGTTTATTCACTATAGAGTATATTTAAAAAAGGTAAATCTTTAGATATTAAATAGCTGTTTAATTTTTTCTTAAATAATTTAATATTGTTACTCATTTTTATATAAATCGGTAAATGATTATAAAACTTAGGACTATAATATGAAATAAATCTTTGACTGGTCGTTCTACTTAAAGAGGGAACTTTAATATTACGATTTTGTGTGCATCGTGTGTTGTTCTATGGGGTTATTTTGAAACAAATTATGTTTATAGGAAAATACGAGTACAGATTCTACATAAACAAGATCTAGACTAAAAACTTGTTTGTTTTTAAATAGAATAACTTTTATCAAATATTTCTGAGTAATTTTAAGTATTTCTAAATTTGAAGGATGTGCTTCACCCCAGATTGAAATTCCATATCGCAGTACCGATTCGGCCAAGGCTTAATACACTGTTTTTAATATGGGAGCTCATAGAACTTCCAAATAATTTTACGGATTTTTATATTTAGATTTTTCATATGTTCAGTCCATTTCAAATTTTGATCTATAGTAACACCTAGGCATTTCATATTATCTGTGGATTTTAATACTTGGGTACAGTAACAATGTAAATAATTGCTTCAAATACAAAGGAATGTGTAAATTTATTGTTTGAATATTTGGTAAAAAATTGTTGGAAATAATAAAACACATAAATTTGGTTTTATCTAGATTTAACGTAAGGAAATTTTCAGTCAGCCACTGTTGGATTTTGGAAAATTCTATCACTAACAATTCTTTTACCTACTCCCAATTATCTCCTTCTACTAATAGTGTCGCCAGCGTAAGATATAATTAAGTAATGTAAATTGAGAAAAATGTTGGTCCTAGCACATGCAAAATTTCAAGGCAATATATCAATTGGAAGTGATCCAAAATGAACCTGCAAAATTTAAACTAAACACAGTGACTGACAAACATACGATGTTGAACAAAAGCTTGTAAAAAAATTTACACATTAGACCAAAAACTCTCCAGTTTTGTCGTTATATCGGTATTGTATATTGTCTTGTCTTTGTTTGTTTATTTGTTCTGAACACTAATACAACGTATTTTCAAGGTATTACAGAAACTAAACTATTTTATTTATTATAGATATTAACAAACCGTCCAGTGAGCATGGTACTAGATGTCTCTGAAATCCGCACCGCCTGGCAGGATAGCGATTTCATAACCGATTGTCTGTGCTGGCACAACGTCTATAGACAAAGGCACGCCTCACCGCCCCTAACAATGTCCTCGGAGGTAACACTTGCATTTCTTTTGTTTCAATTGCATGCCATACAATTTATGTGGCTCTTTTATGCCGCTTACGTATCTTTTTGTGCTTGGTTCACAATCGCTTTTGTGGTTTTGCAATGAAATATAGAAGTGCTGTATTGTATTGTTTTTAATCTCAATGGGTTTGTGCCAAATAGGTTTGTATCGATGCCTTTTATAGTCCTGCATAAATAGGGATTTCCAGAGAAAACGTATCGTTATATTCCAAGACTATTTCGCTCTGGTAATGATAATAAACGAATACCGGAACGGACTAGTCACAGACCACACTAGACCACAGTGATCAAAATGATAACTTAGATGGTTTAAATTCTGGAAAATATATTGTTTTCTAAAATTTATTTATTTAAATGCTTTATCCTACAGAATATAGTTCCAATTACAGTATATGAACACATATAAATAGAGAAATGTAAGACAATCGTGGATAAAACAGATGGTACAATATTACAAACTATCAATTAATGCGATAGCAGGACATGTGTAGTTGTTACATTGCCATGTAACAACTACTGCAGGAAAACAATTTTTTTTTCGATATGAAAATAAAATTTCAAGCAACTTAAAGCAGAAGGACTTCTTATTAGTATTCAATTAACTTGTTAATAAATATGTTTTTAATATTTGAATTAAAAATTACTGAATTAAAATAAATGTTATAGTGCCAGTTCCAAAAGTTCAAAAAAGTCAGCGAATATAAACCAATAGACTTAATTCCAATAGTGGTTAAAATATTAGAAATCGTGGTGGTATGGGCTTGTTCCATGATATTCTTTTTATATGGTTTTTATACTTTTTCATATAGTACTCGATATTCTCATTATACACTTAAAATTTCGTATTTGTAACTTTTTCCGTTCTCGAGATATAAGGAGTTGAAATTGGTAATAGTTGCAAAAACCGAGCGCTCATATGTGACGTCACTATACGTAAGTGACGTAAGAAAAATGGCTTTCTGGGACCTTTCAAATTTAACCTGAAAAGTCGAAAAACATGGAATTTTTAAACGCTGGTGACTAAATAAATACGTCGAGTGAAAGTTCGTTCTATGTCTCTAAAGAAAGGAGAAGGTCGGCGATCAATTCTAATCGTAAATTGCATGGTCAAAATCGAAAATTCGTCCCGGCAGGAGCGATAGAAAATTGTAATTATTTGACAGTTCACCAAATTTTACTCCCCTACTGTCAAGTAGTAAACAAAACAAACAATACTTTGAAAACACTTATAATTATAACAAATAAGGAGCATCAAGTCTATTGAGATCGCTGAGTCTATGCGTATAGTGACGTAGCGCTTGGCCACGCCCCATTTTCGCGAGATGGAGATTTGTAGTAGTTTTTAAGATACTAAACGTGCGAATAAGATTCTAATTTTTTGCAGATCCATTAATTTATACTTGCACTTTCGATTTATGAAATAAAAAAAAAATGCTGAACAAGTCCATTTAGGGAGTACTTCGAAGATAACAACCTTTTATGTAGTGGTCAATCGGGATTTAGACAGTCATTCATGCGAGACAAGTTTACAATTAGTGTGTTGAAGGAACGAGATTAATGACGGTAATATTATTTTAAGTGTGCTTGTAGACCTAAAGAGAGCATTTGAAACCCTTGATCGACGTAGGTTAGTTAAAAAGTTAAGTGAGTATGGTATGACAGAAACAGCTTCAAGATGGATTGAAAACTACTTCTTAGAAACTAGGTACCATAAAATCAAAGTGGACAATAAGATATCTACTAAAATTCCTGGTTCGTATGGGGTGCCGCAGGGTAGTGTGTTGGGGCCTCTTTTATTCATTATATATGTGGATGATATAAGTCATGTCCGAAAAATTCATATCTAAATCTTTTTGCTGACGACACATTAATATCTGTCTCTGGAAAAATCATAGTGACATCACAGGTATAATGAATAAAGAGCTTTGTATGCTTTATAGGTGGTTATGTACAAATAGGTTAAAACTCGATAATAACTGTTTCTGTACATTAATAACACAAAAATTGAAATTGTAAGTGAAATTAAATACCTACCTAGGAATTATTTTAGACCAACAGTTGACGTAGATTATTTTACAGAAAATTGGAAAAGATCTCCTTCTTCCAAAGATATCTGCCGATTTATCACAATGGTCAAAATTAATTATATGCAATATTATAATTTACCCACATTTTAATTATTGCTCTTCATTGTTAATATCATGTAGCATATCATATATCAAGAGGTCACAACTGTTACATAATAAAGAAATGCATGTAATATTAAATTGTGATAGATACACACCTATCGAATATGTCAAATCAATCGGGTTGAATTTCAATGGAGCAAAGTATTGAAAGAGCAAATTTAATTTTAATATATTGTTACGAATTACACCCCCCTGAGGTCTGGCCCATGTTACTAATAGCTGAAATTAAGTACCAATGGTTAGGCAACCAGTAATAGACGCCATATCTTCTGGAATCCTGTAGATGGCTCTAGAGTTATATTGTTCTGGAATTGGAAATCTCTAGATGGATCTAGAGGCAATTTTAGGATATATAATGTGAAATCGACGGAGGAGGAAGAAGTTTTAGAGAAATGAAGTTTGGTAGCGAAAAATGAGGTTAAATATCAAGTAGTAAACAAAGTAGAAGTATATTTTAGTTAAGGAAAAGTATTGTGTGGTTCGGGGAAGTTATTAAATAAAGTGTCAGTGGTTACCCCTTGTTAAATTTACTTAGAACCTACGGATTTTTACAGGGTGTTTCCAAGGGGTGGAAACACGTAACAATATAAAATAGATAAAAATCTAGTTCCTGCCTACCTTAAACCCTTCTTAGTTAAACGATCGATATTGCACAATTATTCTGTAAGATGTACTGAAGACTACAACACCGACCATTCAAAAATATCATTTAAAAAAATCAATATTTAACGACGGCCTACGCGCATACAATGCTTTGCCCACGGAAATCAAATCTTGTAATAATTTAAAACTGTTTACTGCAAATGTTACTAAATTATATATAGTTGCTAGAGAACAAGATAATGCATGATTATGTACAAATTTATCTGATTTTGTAAATAGCTTTTGCTAAATAAAGCTGTTATTCTATTCTATAAACAGGAGAGAGCAAGCAAAATATAAAAAAGCATTTTGTGTGTGTAAAATAGAAAGGAAATTAGTTTCCTCAATTTAACACCGGAAATTTAACTTCAGATTTCTTAATGAACTATTTACTATTTTCTTCCACATGGCAGGAAATGTATTTTTTGCTACGGCTAAATTAAAAATAATATAGGGAGGCTTCTCGAAAAATTCACTACATCATAATATACAGTGAAAATACCATCAGGACTAAAAATTTTTTTGGTTTTAGCTCTTGTTAGTGACCTTAATAGATTTCTTTTCTAAAGTAATATTATTCAGAATTAAAAATTCGGTGATGTTATTATTACTTTTGTTTGATAGATATACATCGCATGCAGCCTCCTCCGACTGACTGAAATATTTTGAAAAACCTCCACTATCTCTTTTTTTTAATGAATCTTATTCCATTTTTTCGTAATGTGTGTTACGAACTGCTGGTTACGAAGCATGTTTTTTTTTTACTAAACTTTACAACTATTGAGATTCCACAAACAATTATTAATATTTTTTTAATGCACATTTCTCTAGTCACTGGTTTACGGGGGAAGTCACTGGTTTATGGGGTAAAACCGATTTTTCAAATTTTTGGTATCTGCTATTTCTTTTGCTGTTGTTGTTGTATTTTGTAAGAGCCAATCATTCTGGGTGATTATAAATACCATCTCTTTAATAATAAGTACATTATTGTTATTTTCATTACATGGTGTCCAGTACTGTCGTAATTGTAATAGATACTTATTCAGTCCATACTGCTCATATCGTAACTAACTGGTTTCGTGACAATAATATTAATGCTCTTAACTGGCGCAGTCATAGTTTAGACCTTAACCCTTTGGAAAAAGTATGAGGACTACTCGTAAGAAATATCCAAAACCCGAAATATGAGACCACGGATTGCTCAAGAATTACTGGAATTTAATAAATAATGCATTGGAAAACATTACCGATGACTATTGCATGGGTTTATTGAATTGTATTCCAAATAGATTAATTTTTAAATAAATTTTATTTAGAAGTTATAAAATGAAAAAGTTATAAATTGAAACGGTGCCATAACCAAATATTAATAGTTAGTTTTCCAGTTTCTTAAATAGTACTTTTTATGAATTAATTAAACCGCTTATTTTCAGCTATAAAGAAATATTAAATACTGAATTTTTGTTAATGTTATAACGAAGTGCAACTTGCCTCGTTGGCCATCCATCTTCTGCTATAGCAATAACTCTAGCCTTACCATATCCGCTTTAACATAAAATGGTGATAATATTTGTTTTATTTAGGCTACTCATTATATATTCAAATAAAGATAGATTTACACTAGAAGAAGTAGTTATTTATTGTCCACGACAGTATAGATAATTATCTCCCTATCGTTATTACACCGGTGTTCGGTAAGATTATTGAGATTATTTTAAAAGATCGCTTAACGAAATGCTTTGAAAGCTATTTGCTCATTCACAAATACCAATTTGGCTATAGAAAATCATGTTCTACCATAGACGCAGTATGCAAGGTTGTGAGCGACATCGTCGAGGGTTTTGAAGAGGGTAAATATACAGCAATTACGCTGGTAGACCTTAGCAAGGCCTTCGACTGTGTCTCTCACAAACTTCTTACTAAAAACCTTAGCCACTATGGTGTAAGAGGACCAACATTAAATTTATTAGAGTCATATCTTTTTAATAGAGGACAATGCATAAGATATGAAAATCAAACATCAGATTTCAGGGTAATGAAACACGGAGTACCCCAAGGCTCTGTATTTGGTCCTCTTTTATTGATTATTTTCATTAACGATCTTGTCTTCTATCTATTTCCAAACGCAACTGTTATGTATGCAGATGATGCAACTTTAATAA
Organism: Stenurella melanura; assembly: GCA_963583905.1. Taxonomy (NCBI): domain Eukaryota; kingdom Metazoa; phylum Arthropoda; class Insecta; order Coleoptera; family Cerambycidae; genus Stenurella; species Stenurella melanura. The sequence goes on from OY757317.1 coordinate 103,044,619, forward strand.
ATGATAGCAAAGATCTAATAAATTTACAAACAATGGTTAGCGAAACCCAGAGCTCTGCCGGATATTGGTATAGTAATAAGTTAAAACTGAATAAAGATAAAACCCAAAAACAGATTTTCTCAACCAATAACGCGTTAAAGGTGACAGTGTCCAGCTCCTCGGAATTGTCTTGGATGATAATCTAGTTATATTTTTCTTCTACGGCAATGAAGACCTAGAAACCAGTTACTAAAATAATGAGTATAATTTTTTTCCGATAGATACTTGTACAGTTTGGTAAATAAACATGCTTTTCTTTCACACACTGTAGAATGTGATGTATTTTAAACTAAAAACAAAATGGAACCAAGTCAGCGATTTCATAAATAAATTATCTCTCAGATCCTGAAAATTCCATATTAATATAAATAAATTAATCTCTTTTAATACCTGTTTCAACATTTTCAATATGTTAACGTGTTCAGCTTTAGGTAATATTTTAAGTTTTCTTCGCAGTTCTTTAAAATTCATGAGCTACCGTCCAAATGGCATAAAATATGAATTTTATCTATATTCAGTGAACATTGATTTTAATCCAGTAATCAATTAACTAAACAATGTGTATCCTAACAATGTACCTAATTTGTTAATGAACTAACATTATTATTGATTTTCAACTTTGATGTACATAAATATGTTTTTTAGCTCTGTTACCTGGCTCAAACCTGGGCGAATCATCTGGCTCATACTAATAGATTCTACTACAGGAACGATAAGGATATCGGGCAGAATTTATTTTGTAGACCGTCTAATGGATCAGTTCAGGATGTATCAGGTAAATAAATCGATTTTAAACGGTATCCGTTATACTTATTTATATCTCAGAATATATTACCTTACTCAAGGGAATACAAAGGGTTGTTTTTCGTAAAAATATGTTTTACACTGAAAAGTAGGCTTTTCTAAGAATAAACTTAACGATTCAGGTTTGTCGCCAACCGATCTATTGTCTGCAAGGACTGACAATGTTATATTCGTGTTTATAGAAAATAACTGCTGCCCCTATAAAGTTTCGTACAATAATAATATCAACTATTATATTTCACGAGAACGGTAAAATATAGCAGTTTTATTAAAAATCAATGGTGCTGTGAAGTTACATTATAATAGTTTACATAGACCAAGAATATTAGGATTTTAACACTCAAAAAAAAATTCAGATCTTTAAACTTGCATACAGGCTTAGTTACCGAGCGCCAACCAACTTGAAAATGATGTGGTAATGGATGAGACATTCTGAAATTGGCTATTAGCCCATATAATTCTACGTTTTCCAACTCTTCAGTGCATCTCATGATAAGCAAAAATACGGATATTTACAGTCTCAGGAATGTAGATCACTAAAAAACATAATATAAATTCTGATACTTACAGAATAAGTAGACAAGAGTATCACGTAAGACACTTTATTTGTAATATTACTAAGTTCGCTTCAAACAAAGATTGCAGTTTTTAGTGTACATGTATTGTTCGCCCTATTCTTAACATAGTTTAGGTTTTAATCTTTCTCTAAGTTTCTCTATACAAGAAATATCCAACAAAGAAAAATTGATTTCTCGATATTTTGCAATACTTTTGTCATAACTGCGGATGTTTGAAATCGGAAACTACTTGTATACCTTTATAGTATAAAATTTATTTTAGGGCAAGAAGTGACAACGTATTGGTACTCAGTAGTTCGTCAGTATGATTATGGAAAGGAACCGGACCGCTTACATGCCAACGTCAACGCAGGTAAAGTATCCAGGAAAAATATTTTTTCGCAATTTTTTGCTATATCTCAAACATCGAATAGGTTAAACGGTATAATAAACTTTTTCACATATGTATTACGTTGATAATATCTACGAACATTTAGAAAATATTAAGCAAGCAACAAAAATGTGTAGAGCCAGACTGTAGCAGGATAAAGGAAAATCGGCTATTCCATCGAATTGGATAATTCATGTTTTCATAAAAGAAATAAATTTTGAACTTACAAAAAAATGTTGGGAACCGTTGTCGCGAATTAGATGATATTGAATTATATTGTAGAGGATAGGCTAGGTTAGGTTAGGTTAGGTTGATGTGTGAATGGGTTTATGGCTAGATAATGTGCGACCATCACGTCTATTGTAATTTACTACTAATTATATTTTATCCAACAAGGTAATATTAAAAATATTACCTTGTACAAAATTATCGAGTTTATCAAAGATAAACTTGATAATTTTGTTGAGTGAGAAACCGTCCAGATACTCCGGTACCAGTTGCCTTTTGTTAAATAGCGAAAACCGGAGATACACACGTCCTGTTCTGCCGTTTCAGTATCGTTAAAACACAGACGGCATTCACCGTTTTCCGATTCTGCGTGGGTGATGATGTAGTCTGCAGCTCCCGCTATATAGACCGCTTAGAGTTAGTTCTTAGATGGACCCTATTTAACTCTAATATTTTTTTACTTTTTGATTTTAAAAGATATGTAATGAACCCCTTTGAGTTACTGATAGTGGTTTTTTTTTTTTTTTTTTTTTTTTTTCCTAAGGAAATGGCTTTGGGAACGTAGCCCGTATAGCCACGACAATTGTGGGTATTGCGAAAGTCATTATGTCTATTCTAACCTAATCGAGAATGAGAAAGAGAAAAAGAAGAAAAACAATCAAGGAATAAACAAGGACACACTCTTCACGCCCAGGGGTCTTTCAAGGCGACTTTATATAAACACACAAAATTGGAGACCACGGTTGGTAGGTGTTCACAACATAAGGTTAAACAATAGGATACAACTCTAAACCTACGCCAATCTATAGTTTAACTCTTATCAGATATAGGAAGTCCAGTACCATTTTACCTAGTGACGGGTTTTCATTAATTAGAGCTACCATGTTTGATATATTTGTTGGGAGCATTAACGATAAGCCTGCAAAATTCGTAAGAAACCGATTAATTTCTATAGTATGATTTTCACACCGAAAGAATATGTGATTCAAATCACATATCGATATGTTGTCACATGTGCATAGAGGGGAATCTGCAAGGTGCATCTTGTAAAGATGTTGTCTAAAATTACCATGGTTAAATGCTATTCTAGCTAAGGAAACATAGCCCGACCTGGATAGCTTAATTGTTTTATATAAAGGTTGTTTTCTTACAATGGGATAAATCAAACCATATTTGTATTTCTTCGTTGTAAGAATGTTAGTCCAGTGAGTTTGCCATTTTTCATACATACGCTTCTTTAAAACAGCTATCAAGTCCCCATAGAATACTTTCTCCACTCCTGTGAACACGTCCATGTTGGACGCTTCCTTGGCAAGTAGATCGGCTTTGTCATTCCCTTACTGATAGTGGTTGTTCTTGCCGATACTGGAATACTTTTCTCTCAGCCCAAGCTAGGTTAGCCTTGACAAAATTTTAAGATAATCTAAGTGCTGATTCTGATCATATAAATCTTGATGCCACACCTTCTCTGGTCAAAGAGTCAGCCGTTTCATTGCCTTCCATGCAAGAGGCTATAGAGGTACTAAAGAGTTATAAGCGGCAATTTTTATGATTATCACTCTACAGGAAATTGGAAAAACAGGAAAAAACACGAAATGTTCATTAATAATCTTTAAGTGCAGATGAAGGTATCGTCTTCTGCAAATTTTAACAAAATTAGAGCGATGTCGAGCGTCCATAGCAACTCAGAGTTCTGATATCATTGTTAAGCGTTCTATCTCTTTTTTGTTATTATAGCCATTAATGAGTTGTAGATGATGAAATAGCCTCTTACCACTAACTATCCCTTAATTATTATACATAACTCATTGTTACTTGTTTGCACAATGCGAGTACCAGTAATCATCATTAAACGCCTTATTTTCCAGGCCATTTTACTCAAATGGTGTGGGTCAGCTCCCGATACTGTGGAGTCGGGAAAGCACGTTCGAGGACTGGCAAGATAGTCGTAGTTGCTCATTACGCACCTCCAGGCAATATGTCGGGTGCGTATTTTGAAAATGTGCTTCCCCCCGTCGAGGATTATCCAAGACTACCGCCCCAACCACCATCTAGGTTCATCATGACCGGAAGTACCACTTCTGGATCTAGTAGGAGTACTACAACTAGTACTTAATTTGTTATTAGGGTAAGGTAAATTTTCGCAACAGTAGCTGATCATTAGTAAATCTCAAAGGCATGGTTGGAATGGTTATTCAATGCACTCATGTACAAATATGTTTGCTCATAGTATCTTCTCAAAATACTAAGTACATATCCAGCTAAGCAAGAATGTATGTGTATAATTAGAATTGACAATCCTCAACTGCTAAATAGATATATGATTGGGCCACTTTACGATGTCCTAGAACAGGTACATATCGTAACCTTCATCACTATCGAGCTACAGTGTATTAAATCCTTACTTTTGATTTACTCTTTCTTTTCAATTTCGTCATGTAGGTACTTAGGTAATAAAATAAAAAACTAAAAGCGCAATAAATATAATCCTTCTGATCAAATCTATTAAGTTGTATTAAATTGGTCTTAAAATGCCCCCCCCCCCCCCCCCGAGTTATACCAGGACTTAATAATACCTTCAATCAATTTTGTGGTCAATTAAATGTATTGTTAATATATAAATTAAGTTGTTTATGTATCATGGCTACTGTTGCAAAAATTCACTATACAGCAATCAGAATAAAACAACAATCATTCCCCAATACGTATTCGATACAGCTTCATAGCTAGACTGTTCTAACCCAAAGCTTATGACGTAATATAGTGAAAAGATAAGTAATATTTTTTAGAAAGTGTGAACAACCTTTGATATAAAGAGATTCATACTAAAATTGACAATTAGCAAAGAAATTTTTTTGGAAAAATGATATCTTAACTAGAACAAAGTACCGACTGATTAGTGGGTTAAATTTTTCTTAGAGATAAATACATAGTTTATTTATGCCCACAACATACAACACAACCAATAAGAATATATTGTTTCTTATAATTGGGTTGTAATTCTCTTAATGTTATACAATGTTACAAAATTTGGAATTTACGAATTTGGTGGGTATTTTCCAATGACGAAGTTATTAGCTGAAAGATATTTGATAATAATATTGCTTTTATTTATGTAATTAAGAACAATACAAACAAAAACACCTTTAATGCGTTGGCGGTATTCGACTTGGGGTCGCTCTACCATACAACCAACGAATGAATCCTATTTTTCTAAAATGGTTTTAAGGATAATAAAGGAATTAGGTTACTTATATGTAAAAATACGTCTTTATTTGAAACTGAAATGTTAAGTAAAAAGAAGTACTAGAATACTTTTCAACATGCATTCTTATCTTTAAACTAGTCACAATAATGGAATAGGTACCGCTCATTTAAATGACTGTAATTTCTTTAATTTTTCGGACATTCACTTGGAACTCATCCTGTTTTATTTTCAGATAAGGATATTTAAAAAATACAGTGCATTAGAAGGAAGAAATAGAAAGCAAAACAACCGTTTTTATAAGAACTTGCAACCCACAAAAATATATCGACACAATAAGATTAGTAACGGATACGCACACCTCTAGATCTTAAAACTTTAGTACAAAGTCTTGGCTTTGACTTTATCAACTGATGGATCAAATCTTCAAGAATATTGTCCCATTGCTCTCGAAGTTACAAAGTCTTTGCTTAAAGATTTTCTGTTCGTTTCCATCTAGTAATCTTTGTCTCAGACATACCAAATATACTCGATAGGATTAAGGTCAAGAATGTTGGTTAACCATTCCACTACTTCAAGATTTTGTTGTTCGAAAAAATCTTGAATACTTATTGTAGTGTGAGATCTTGTATTACCTTGTTGCAGAATAAAATTAGGAACTTCCTGATTGGTAAATGAGATGACAATACGTCAGAGAATTCCGTCAATTTCTCGTCTGGATGTTAGTGTGTCATTTTCAAAAATGTGAGAAGCTGTGTCTTTTTTAACTTATTCCACCCCAAACCATCGCGCTCTCACTTGCACTTGCATATAATCGTTAGTTATGAATAGACTTGCTTAAAGCAACTAACTACGTATCTTTCAAAGCTATCTTGTTGCAAGAAAGAGGCACATCAAAATGTTCTTAGTACGAAACATTACTGATTACACAGGTTTATAAGAAGAAAAAAGTTTTCTGGGTCTGGGGTCAGACCATACGTTTCTTCTGTATTTTTCGACGTTGAATTCGAATCTGTTTTTAGTTTTGCTCTATCACGTCAGGATTTTGACATATTCTAACCTAAGAGTTGGACATATTTGAGGTTATGTAGCTTTGAGATTTTTTTTTCTCAAGAAACCATGTGTGGGATCTTAAAGTACAAGTCTTCATCTTTAAAATGCCGTTGAGTTTGCTCAAACATCTTTTTTTTCGCCGAGATATTGCAATTTAAATAATGACCATAAGGTTTTCGTATTAATTAAATGTATTGGGAAAGATATGATATGAACATACAATTTTAAAAATTCGATATCTCAGCGAAAAAATAAAAAGATATTTGAGCAAACTCTACGGCATTTTAAAGAGGAAGATTTGTACTTTAAGATCCCATACATGGTTTCTTGAGAAAAAAAAATCTCAAAGCTACATAACCTCAAATATGTCTAACTTTTAGATTAGAATATCTCAAAATCCTGACGTGATAGAACAAAACTTTTTAGTTACAGATTCGAATTCAGCGTCAAAAAATACATAGGAAACGTATAGTCTGAACCCAGATCTAGACAACTTTTTTTTTTTTGTAAGTCTGTGTTATGATTAAACCTGAAGTTTGACTATAATGACACTTTATCTAAATATTTTAGAAGCATGACTACAAATTTAGTTCTTTTATCAAGATAATGAAAACGGAATCTAAGTTTTTCAGTTGCCGAAGTACCTGAATATTAAATATAAGTTTTACAAGGGTATCTGAAAAATAAATAAATTTTCGTTTCATTTCAATGAGTGATGTCTATCTTGTGAGTACTTTATTTTCTCAATGTCACATAGTTCGGATGTCGAATAAATATAGAACTGGCCTCAATATTATTTTCCAAGTATACCTAACCCAAGTAAATTTCAAATTTTATAACTAACCAGTGATTCCTTCTTATATTAGGGCTATGTGGATTATTTCTGTTAAGTCGTCAAAGAAAAATATTTCTTTGAGTAATTTCCAACAGATCAGTATTAATGAAGTTATGTTTCTATATATGAAAATGTATTACCACAGTAAGTTAAAAATAAAACAGAGTGTAAATATAGAATCACAATTAAATTAATTTCGAAAAGATGCCTACTGTTGGTTTTCTAAAGTAGAGGTCTAATACGTAGTGAGTACTAAAACTCGTTAGAGTATGCTACAAGAATCAAAACTAATGCAATCTAAGCTTTTCCTATCTACTTATATCTCTAAAAACAATCAAGAAATGCGAACTTTATTATATCGTCCAAAACAAACATTGTAGACAGCTTGTAATTTTATCGATTTTATTACTTGCAATATCAACAATGGTCATACATACCCTTAGAGTATAAAACTACGAGTTCATCAATGTCATGCTTCAGTTAATACCATTTTTAACTGTAACTATATGGCGATAATAGTACCACACTTTTATTGTCAATATTACTTATACCAATTCCAGAGTTTTCCATTGCAGAGAGAAGACAGAGAGGTTGACAGATTTACATCCCCATTTTCCAACGTACCCTCTCTAGTCATTAGTGACTTTAGTTTTGAACTTGAATTTTGAATGGACAAATCGATAAGCACGCGTTGGAGGTCTGTTTCCTCTGTAGCATAAACGGTACATTACAGTCAATCAGAGGTTTTGGCTTGTAGTTTTCATCCATTTTTATAATTCGGCCGTAATAAATACCTATCTAGTTTTCAACGTTGACTGCTAATATTTGTCAAGACATTTGTGTCTTTATGTTTCTTAACCCGCTTATTAAATTTAGAGATAAAAAAGTAAATGTATCCATGTGTCTTGCTATCAAGACTAACTTATATTTGTCCACCTATTTCTACTTTTATGGATTCACATTGACAGCGTATAACTAACTGTTTCGCTTTCTAATATGCGTATCTGAAATTCAAAGACAGATTTTAGTAGTGTATAATTGTGTATACGTATATAATTCGTAATACTCCAAGAGCTAATAAGTAAAATTTTCAAAATAATTTTCGGTCCAATAATTATTGTGGTTCTGATTTATTTTGCTCTGTCATTACAGCCATCATCGGGTTCGTGGAAAATGTCCATCTTGGTTGCAAACGACATTTGATCATGATATTAAGATACAATTATTACAGAAATTGTTCAGTTTTGGCTTTACTTTATTACTTTTTTATTCTTAGATGTCTGACTGGAAAGTTGCTATACAATAACGTTGTTTTAGGTCTAATGAGATAACAGCAATATCTGGTGTTCCACAAGGGTCTATTATTGGCCCGTTGTTACTTATAATATTTATAAATGACATTAGATATAATAAGTACCCAAAACTGCTTCTACTCTCATTCGTATATAATTGGAAGTACAATTTTGTGAGGTTGTGGAACTGTTATCACCCGTTGAATCCAATTACGCTAAAGGTTAAAAGATTAACAAAAGTCTGAATAAAAAAAATCGACAATTATCAACAGAGTTGTTAATGTTGCAAGTAATACAAATCTAACCTTTTGCAATCATATTTAAATATTTCACCTATCGCACCCTTTACTGCACCTATCAATGTCTGTGTCTCTAGATTAGGGCTCTTACTAAATACTAAGGGATATAGCATGCAAATTCGACGATGTTAAGTTTCGGTCTGCCAAGAGATCATGTAAGTATACCAATTTTTTTCTCCCTAGAAATTTTTGGTATGGTGAGCAATTGGGAAGGGGGGGGGGGCACATTAATTTTTTTATCAAACGGTTACCGATATCTGTCCGCATAGGTAGTTAATGCATGTACTACACATACCCCGATTACGCTGGCAGACGAAAACTCAAAAACACTGAAAGATCATTGAAATAAAAAGAAAATGAAACTTGCATATCATTGCACCATCCCTCGATGATTTTTAGAAACCACAAAATGAGTCCTAAATAAATGTGCCTCCTTCCCTATCCGCCCACCATACCAAAAATTTCTAGAGAGGAAAAAGTTTGGTACTTATAAGGTCTCTTTGATTAACAACTGGCAGACGGTAACATTTCATCCTCGAATTGGCACGCTATTTCCTAGACTAAGAAAAAGTTGTTTTTACGCAACTGTTTAGATAAATTATTTGTTACATTATTTAGGAGCAATAACAGTATAATTTGTAAACTGCATATTTCACTGTTAAAAATAAGTAACTTGTATTCTCTAAAGAATCTATTTCAACTAAAAAATAAAGCAGGGACAAATGATTTTAAAAGATTGTACAAATATTTAATAAGAAAATCATAAATGTTACGTTAAGTCAATCATACGAGAAATTGGTTTCTTATCGATCATATGAAATAGTTCCTGTGTAGTGCTCAACTTAATATAAACTTGATGCATGTTATGACTCATATAACCTCAAAAGGTTTTATAAAAAAAAATTGATGATGTAGTTTGCATGGGGAAAATGTATAAGTACTGCGGTCGCCAAAAAGGAAGAAGCCGCCTAGCGCAGATTAGTCCCAATCGTTCTTTCTAAAACTGTACGTCACTGCGCTACTGATAAAAACTGACGTGCAACACCTGCCTGCGCATGCATTTGGTTTCTGCATAACTGCCCACGTTTGCTGCAATTGACATTATATGTTTAGGAGGGGTTTGGTTGGAACTCGTTTATCGAGCAGCCTCATCCTATTTAGAGACTTCAGTAGCTTCGTATATAAGAATAATCCGTATATTTAAGAGTGATGTGGCGTAACGCAGGAGCTGTTTTATGATTGAAACTGAATCACTTAGTCAGACAATCATCAGCGAAGTCACTAGGGCAGCATAAATACTGGTCAGTCGAGTCAATTGAACGTACTACAGGGTACGTTCAAATTTGTTTCGTTCTCATGACAGATCGTACCATAGTAAGGTTGCATCTTATCATCATCATCATCATCATCAATAACATTTTTTTCCTTCTTCAATTCTTTGGGACTTCCTGCCACATGTATATTTTTCTTTTTAAGCGGTGCTCGGGGAATCTACAAAATATCACAATTAACCAGTATGTTACTGGTAAATAACCTCTGCACCTGTGACTTTTACGTCAAAGGATCAGTTAGAGGTTGCTTTTTTTAAATAAATAACACAAATAAGTATAAAAACTTGAAGTTAAATATTTCGCCGACGTTTCGGAAATCTAATCGTGGGTATCCCTATAATGTTCTCTTGTGCATCAAGATTGATTTGGCAAGTTACATCAAAATTAGTTTTTTGAGATGAGATAATAAAATACAGAGTGTAATCAATTTCATGTCATTCTTTGTAGTTATCTTGTTATGGTTCTACTTAAGTAGTCTTACAGATTTTTTTAAACATACTTACTAAGAAAAGAAAGTGATCGTTAAAAATAATTCAAGTTTACAAAAAGAAAAAAGTTTTCTGGATGAGGTCAGACCATACGTTTCTTATATACAGGGTGTAATCAGTTTCATGTCATAAAAAAACTGGTAATGGGGACCGACTAGACAAACAAAAAACCTTTATGACTTTTCCCTCTAGGGGCACTTTGAAAAAAACTGATCTAGGTTAACATATTTAATATTATGGTAGACAACTATTGTGAACCACTGCTTTTCTTGGTCGATGGACTTGTACTTCCCAATTATACAACTTTTAAATTGTCGTAAAAAAGTGTTCGCCGGCACACGCGGTGTCAAAGGATCATTGACCGCCTTTGATGGACCGCCTCAACTGAACTGAGGCAAGTATAAAGAGGTAAATAATTCGACCTCTCTTCGTGCACAATTGCAAGCAAATAATGGCCATAGAGGTTTAAACAGAGCATTTCTTTACATGTGTGTTTTTTAATTTGGAACAAAATATTGGATTGTTTATAATTTAGAAAATTTGAATGTGGTTTATTAACATTTGTAACATAAATGAGTGTCCTGGATTAAAAGCTTACTGCCTACTTAAATGATTCAAAATCTCTGCATCTGCATCAATACACAGTTCGGTACGTCGAATTAAGTACATACGCACTTCGTTCAACACTGAACACTAAACTATCAACTAACGTTGTCAATAAAGAAAAATAAAATAAAGACTTGGTACAAAAACCAAAAAGGATACAAAAAGAACGAACAAGTAAGTTGTGTCTGTACGTAATCAAGAATGTGACAACTTGAACGGTAAGTCAATAAAATAAATCTTAACTATAAATACACAATGACGCGAAATTCAAAAATAACAAAAACAACGAACGGCGGCGGGTTGGACGTGTGTACATAACGAAACACCGACAATAACTAAAATATTACACAAGGGAGAGTTAGAGTATAGTTTTCTTCAGATCAGATCTAGATCTAAACCTACCTCAATATTCCAGCAGTTCTCAAAAAATTTTATTGAAAATTTGCCAAATTTTCGTTTATTTTTTTTTTCCTCCAAAACTGTGAGCTTTAGACCCCATGTTATATAAGGTTTTTTTGTTTGTCTTGTCGTTTCCTACCACCAATGTTTTTAATGACATGAAACTAATTACACCCTGTATAAAGAAGGCTGCACACAGTGTCAGTAAGTCGTACGAGTCACTAAAACCGAGTACTGGATTTTAGTACTTCTCTCGTATAAACAGGCGTTTATGACGCTTGTGTTATGTGAAATACTCGCTTCCAGTACTTGGTTCTAGTGACTCGTAAGAGTTACTGGCACCGTGTGCAGCACCCTTAACAGCGCCTCAACAGACCAGTACTTGTGCTGTCGGTAGTAAATCTTCAACTTCTTGTTTCAATTATAGAAAACAAAGGTTTTAAACTTTGACTTAACGTATCTTAGCTCAGATATGTGAATTAAATCCTAATAGGCAGGGGATAATGCACTTCCAAAAAACAGATAAATTCTTTAAAGCAAATAAGTACCTGGACTATTAGTAAATTAAGAATGTGAAAAGTGAAAACATAATTCGCAATTATCATTTGCATATTTTGTCTAAAATTTAAATAAAATTATGATAAAACGACGTGTAGCGCCGTAGTTTAAAACAATGGACAAACCCCGCTAGTACCAGTGTTCACAAAATCAAAGCATGTGCCTAAATATTAAGAATAAGTTTTGCTTTAACTCCAAAAGAGGTTGTGATTTGTTGATCTGTTATATAGGTATTATTTTATAGCGATGTTTTTATGTATAATCTGTACACAAGGCTGGTCATTAGGGATATATTATGTGTACATAGGCCTCCGTGTAAGTTTTAGCTCATCTAGAATAAGAAATGTTACCAGCTTTTTTGTAATATTTTTTTGTTGACACGTTGCCTAATCCGTGTAAAGTCTATTAAGTTTTTGCCTGTACGCGAAGCTGCCCTGCCATTCACTGAATAAATTTAAAGTGCTAAGCCTTTTTAAATAATATACAGAACGGCCCATCGTAATGCCAACACTGTGGACACCTTCGTGAAGAATTTATACTAATTAATGGTTGCCTGTTAAAGATATTATTTCCATGCGAGAGTGTACAGGGAAAGCAGAAGGCCTGGGCAGTGGGCACAGAATTTGGTATTATGTATCAGTACAGTATCATTTATCTATCGCCTTTAATAGATATATGCGATACATAAACTCAAGCTGGGTAATCGTCACGTGTCAGAAATCATCGTATCTCAAATCGACTCCTGCCAGTGGACGAAAGTCAACTGGACATATGACATTCATGTTCGTATTTAGCTAGACCGATTTTTACATTTTATAATATTAAGATCTTGTCGCGCTTCTGTGCTGTATTTGGAGAGTCGATAATACGATTTGTTAAGCAATGCTAATAAGCCAAACCCCCCGTCTTTTGTTTATGGTCAAGGATGCGTAACTGGCTTAAATACTATTGCTATATTAACAGCAATTCAAAAGCATGTTATGGTGGTTTGTTCTGATTTTAACCGGTAGTATTTATAGAAAATATCTGAAATTATAGAAGGTAAATGAAATAAATTGTTAAAGTATCTATACAGAACGTTTTTCGCTATTTTCCAGCTGAAGAATTTCTGCACATATGTTTAAAATATCCATTTCTTTGATTAATTATTGAACAAACACATAGATAAACGAAAGTTATTACTCAGACTCTTCTGAAATAACTAAATTGTGAAAGAATGTGAAATATTTTCTTCATTATTTTTTTTTAGTCTATTTTGTGTTTCAGTAAAACTTTATCAGATGTCTTCCTTGGTAATAGTGTCAATCACACGACAATTCGTCAAATAGTGTCAGTATAACATAATGTTAATTTCAACCTTTACATAAGTAGTCTCCTACAAACTCTTTCGATTTCTTACATTCTAATCTATTTGAGCACCTACCTATTATTTGTTTGCTTATAATTGTATTGAAACATATTCTCTATAGGATCTTGTAAACAGCAGAAAAAACAACTATCCATGAGAACCAAAAGAAAAACTACGTGCAAAAATATTAATGAAACCTTTGCATTCCTTCGACAACCCGAACTCTGGTTATGCTAGCAAATTAAAATTCTCAAATGAATGTGTTTAATTTCTTATTTGAAAATTCTCATTCTAACACTAGCATCCACAGAGTCCCCTACGGCCGTCAGATTAAACTAGTATCTACATAACCCCCTACGGTCATGAAGTTTCAGTTAAAAATGAGAACAAAGGCCTGAAATGAATTTATTTATCTACCTTGTCTTAAACATTTTTCATTCTAATGGATTATATTGTCATGAAATCTATCATTCTGTTTCTTGGCAATGCTTAGCCTTTGAAACGTTTTTCGTCCTTATTCTGGAGCTCATCAGAAAGGTGTTTCAGGAAATACCAAGACAATTTCTATGAATAAGTCTGAAATAATTATAATTGACATTGACTGATAAAAACAACAGATCCTCACCTATCTATTAGCCAACTAGTATTGGAACCTATATACTCTATGCGTGTTTAAATGTGAATTATTATCTGTTTGCTTATAATTGTATTGAAACATATTCTCTATAGGATTTTGCAAACAGCAGAAAAAACAACTATGTGGATCCTAGTGTTAGAATGAGAATTTTCAAATAAGAAATTAAACAAATTCATTTTAGGATTTTAATTTGCTAGCATAACCAGAGTTCGGGTTGTCGAAGGAATGCAAAGGTTTCATTAATGTTTTTAAACATAGTTTTTCTTTTGGTTCTCATGGATAGTTGTCTTTTCTTCTGTTTGCAAAATCCTATAGAGAATATGTTTCAATACAACATGTTTGTATCTGTTATTATATACAGGGTACAACAAAAATGTGTAATACATTGTAAATAAATATAATGAAAATATTTTCTACTAAAGTGACGATAATAATCTTATTTCATTATTTCAAACGGAAAACTCCAACAGTTATGATTTTGGATTTAATCTCACATTTGCACTATTTAGAAGTAGTTAATGTGAATAAAGTTACGAAATAAATAATTTATTTTGTTTCATTTTTAACGACATCCCTGTGTTCAACTCCGAACATATGATGAGCGTATTCAGATGAATTACACGATAAAGAATAATCGCCGAACGTGGGAAATTTGGTTGTTTCTATATATTGAACAAATCATCTGATCATCTAAACGACTTTAGACAAATTAATGTATACATAACCTATATGCTTAGTAGTTGATGATTATTGAATAGTTTATATTATACTCATATTACTTATGTGCTTAATGGAAATTTTTTTGGCACTTAATGAATGCTCTGTTTGAGCAAGATAAATTAGAGGAAAATTCATCTGAGTTAGTTGGATTTTTAGATAGAACAAATATAAATATAAGATACACTTTTGTGCATGAAATCCATACCAGTTTTTCTAAGGAAGAATTCAAACGCAATTTTAGATTGATGAGACAAACGTTTAATTGGGTTCAAACAAAGAATTTATATAAATAGAAGCCGAGATAAAGTGTAAAAGTTATGCGATACTGTTGCCATCATGTCCAACATACCTTTTTCTCACCATTTCGTTCTAAGATACAATATTGCCTATAACGCTATCTCTGTTGCAATCACTCCAAGACCGTGGTATGAGTGTATGACATATGTGGAATTTAGTAATTTAAGAACTGTGTCTGTTTTAACTACTCTAACCTCAAAATTGTTTTCGTGTTTTGTAAATTTAAACAAATATTCTCGTTGAATCGTAAAACTAGTGAAGAAATGTGTTGTTTGTGGTGTAGTTGAGGATCAGAATAGCCTGTTGTCTTACATTTATTTGTCATGTTAAAAACAGTAGTACTGCAACAAAGATGGGGCTATAGTAATTTTTATCATAAAGAGAGAGATAGTTATAAAATGTAATGTCTGCACTTGAGTACGAGATGTTGACAACACACTTATAAATGTGTATCTGCTTCTATTTATATAAATTCTTTGGGTTCAAAGCCACATTAAAGACAAATTAGATACCAATTCAAAATACGCTGACTATCTAGCTTCTGCGCATGCGGGACCATTTTCATCGATGTCCCGAACAACGGTAAAAAAAGTTGCGTATCCGACGATGGTCGCTTCAACCATCTGAACGCTGGTAACTTTAGCACTTCCTTGTATGGGGTCAATTCTCGAAATTATTCCTATGGGAAATGATACTTTTGGAACGTTCAAATTGTATTCTTGACTGATCCTATGAGATTGTTTTCCATTCAAATCAGTGGAATTACTTCACCTGATCATTTCCAGCAGAAAATAATATCATAGGACTAGTCAAGAATACAATTTACACGTTCCAAAAATCTTATTTCCGATAGGAATAATTTCGAGAATTGACCCCCTCTGAACGATGCAAGCGCACTCGATCCACAACCGACGAATCATCTGAACACGCTCCATACGGTGGGAGGTTTTGACACTGAACATAGTAGTAGTAAGCACCTTCTAGTAAAGATCAGAGACTTAACAAGATAAGTTAGTCAGACGGAGAAGACGTAATAGACGAAGATGGTTGTTAACTCCAAATTAAAGGGACACGACATTCAGCGGAAAGTTTCGGGATTTGTCGGGTAAGCATAAAATAGACTTGACCAAGGTTACTAAAAGAGGTTGTCTTGTAAGAATCGGCAATTGCTACGATAGATGTAGCCCTCGATAATAACCGTGTGACTGTTTTTCTTCATTTAAAAAAATAAATTACAGAAAATAAGTTTCAAAAGTATTGGTAGGTATTTTATTATTACTACTTATTACTTTCTGCCAGTGAATAATTCTATACTAATTACATATATACCTAGTATATGAACGCTGAAAACCTGAGACTTCATGTGACGGATGTTTCTTTAGTAAACTTGGATTTAAACAATCAGCTGAGTTTGGAGGTTTTATTTAAACAGTGGCCACTCGCTCTAATTTTAATTTTACCTTCTCCGTATGACTGACACATTGTAAATGGCGAAGTCAATGGCGCCATTACTGAAATATTAAAGGTTCTAGTGCAGCTTCGTGTACAGAGGATGACAGTTTTAAGGAAGCACTTATTAATGTTAGCAAATTAAAAAAAGTATCCATACATTTAGAAAATAGCACGATATATGTAACTCTGATTACTTACCGATTATCCAGAAAAGAGTTTTTGTCGTTTACTTTTTTTAATTATCACTTTGTTGGAAAAAGTAAATGGTACTTAAATTAATGTATTGCAACCTAATTTTAGTAAATTTGTTGTTGACATTGTTAAATTTGCTAGAAATTGTAATTATTGTTGTTAATAAATGCATTTTAAATTTTGTCTGTTTTATTACCAAGTAGATAAATCCTAGAATTATGTATAGGTGTACAGTAGATCAGAACGTCATAGAACAATGATAGCACATTGTGTATACTTATTATACTATAAAGAGTGGTACGAAAACAATAAAAATAATATTGAACCCAAGGAAATAATTATATTACTAGCAAAAAGATGTTAGCAATTATTTCAACTCTTACTAAAGATAAGTACAAAAACATATATCTTTCTAAACAAAATACTTTGCCGGCTATATGCCACGATAAACATTGGATTATAAGAAATATGCACATTATGTACAGCGCCGAATTTTCGAATTACGCCTCGCGATTCGCGATGTCGACTAACTAGAATCCTTCCTCTTTCCGTCGCGACGCCGTACGGTCCCGCCGAATGTGTATTTCGAAAGATACGAACTTTTTTATCATGATTCTTGAATTGCATGGTTTGGTTAGTACTACCTATTATTCAAAAAGTTTGGTATCATTATTTATTTATGAAAAATAAAAGTTGCAAGTAACAAAAATTGCAATAAGTTTTCTAACTATGCAAATTTTAATGAGATTCAAAGCCCATTGGATTAGTTGGAAAAAATACACTGATTTCGCCTTTGTGGAGCCACTTTAGACCATTCTAAGCATTGGTAAACATGCGTACTGTTGTACGAGCAGTCGTTGTTTTATTAGTGTAATACGTACGAAAAAACATAAATATGTAACTTCAGATAGTAAAGAGTCTGACATATAGCCTCCTTTTCGAATTTTTCGACAATGTTAATTACAAAAGTCTCAACAGTGCCAAAACTAAAATCGCTGATATCTCGGCTTATTAAAATGGTCTAAAAAGGATGCACAAAAGGCGAAATCAATGTATTATTCTCTGACGAATTTAATGCCGTTGAATCTCATTAAAATTTGCATAATTAAAAAAGTTATTGCAATTCTTGTTATTTGCAAATTTTATTTTGTATAAATAACAAATGTTAATTTATTGAAAAGAAAATTTTTTGAATAAGAATACGTAGTACCAACTGAACCATGTAATTTTCTGCAAAAATTGTGATAAAAAAGTGCCTTGGTCCAAAGTTATAAGCAAATTAAATTTTGTTTAAAAAACGTTATATTTTGCAAAATTTTGCACTTATGAAAAAACGGGCACAGTGAGTCTATTTGGTAACCATTGCGGTGAATACAAAAAACATTTGAGCAATCTAACTGAAGAGCTCGTATAGTTATCCAACTTTGAATACGGAACTTAAAATTTGCAAAAAATCATCAGTTTTTGCTATGTAAAAATAGTATTTATTATTCAAGCATAATTGAACCAATTTACTTTAAAAGTACATGTATTCCCGAGTAAAATGAGCTTTGGAAAGTTCAAATCGGACGATTAGAACGGAAGTTATCAAGCAAAATGATTATAAACAATTATGAATTTTGTGGTAATATTGCAATAACAAATTTAATAGCGGGTGAGTTACATCAAGAGTATTATTCCCATAATGTGACTAATTTTTTACTATTTTTACAAAAAAAAATCTGCGTGCTATGAGTAACAACACTTTTAATCTATTTTTTGGCCTAAAGTTACTGGTCTATTAGTTAATATCGACTTCATTTAAATTGAAAATGATCCGGGTGACATCTATACTACACTGTCAGATACTACAAACATAATACTCAGCTAATTACAGTTTGCTATCTATCACAACTTCTTAGATTCGCATTATAACGAACTTCTAGTGCTCTTGACAACTTCTCATACTTGTATTTTGTAATTATGCAGCGAGTTAACAAGTAGCCATTGTTATATCGTTGTATTATATTAACAAAGTCATCAAATATCGTTGTGCTTGGTTCCACCGCCATCTATATGTTACTAGAATTCTTTATTCGCATTCCCTGTAATTTGTAATGTCTCTCGCCATCTAGTATCTAGTAGCAATACCTATGGTCAGCTCAGCAATGTTTGTAGTGTTTGGCAAGACAACTATTTAGGAAATAGAAAATTATGTCTAACGTCTAACCTAAAAATTTTCTCGCAAGAGACGAAATACTGCAGAACAATTCAAAAAGACAAAATATATACAGCCTCATATTTTTTATGTGAAAACATATTAAGAACATAATGCTTAGGAACACCCTGAAACTGTTGGATAACACTAATCAAGTAAAAAGAATCATTTTAGGTAAGTTTAAGTTGATTCAAGACATAGACATTCTACTCTCATTTTGTAGCTCAACTCAATACATCATCTTCCAGTAGAGAAAAATGGGATTTGCTCACGGCTGTTTGTGTTGAAAGAAAGCCGCTTATTACGCCTGCATTGAACGAGTTAGAGAAAGAATATAAACAATATTTATCGGAAGTTGAATTTGAGAGAAGTTTAAAATGTGACCATGAGCTGAAACACGAAGCAGAAGTGTATGTCATGCTTCCCTATAGTCGTACAATTTTACAGTATTTATTTTTGTAGTAAGAAACTAGAAGTTCTAAAGAAAGGAGGAGCTCTTGACGATGTTGATGCAAGCTTAAAACAGACGACTCAAGATTACATAGACACCTGCATTGAGGAGCTTTCAAGGTTTAAGCCGGCTAGTAGGATAACAGGTATAGGGACTTTACAAGTCTTGTTCTAGGTTTATATGAAGACATTTTTTAGAAGCTGATAAAACGAACGACTTGAAGTCAATTAACAGGAAGTTGGATAAACATTTGGTGTTGGTTTTGAATCAGAAGATTGGAGAAAAAAAATATTTCATGTTGCCACAGGGTATTAGACAGGATGGTGAAACTTTAAGGCAGGTAAATACTTTGCTTTTTTATTATCTCGTCTGGTTATTTATGTAATGCGCTGATATTTTTAGACTGCTGAAAGGATTTTAAAAGAAAGCTGTGGGCCAGATATTAAAGCACAATTTTATGGAAATGCTCCTTGTGGTTTTTATAAATATAAATATCCCAAAGCAGTTCAGGATAAAAATGGCACAGTGGGGGCAAAGGTTTGATATTACTTTTCCGCTTATTTGTTGTCGATTTAAAATTTGCTTACTTTTCGATAATAAAATATATAGTTAATGTATATTTTTTTAGGTTTTCTTTTATTTTGCAAGGTATCTTAAAGGACATTTACCACAGAAAAGTTTGGAGTTTAAATGGCTGGATAGACAGGAATTGCAGAAGAATTTACCTTCCCGATATAGTGGCAGTGTGTCACAGTTCCTTTTGGATGAATGATGTATTTAGTGTTAAAATTTAAATTTTAAAATAAAGCGATTGTATATAAGACAATATATTGTTCTTTTTTAAGTTTCATAACTACAAAAGGTGATATTGGGTGAATCGTCAGTGTTAGCGTATTTTATTGTATAAAAGCAGGCGAATCTTATGTTTTGTTTAAACTATCAAAATGTTTCGACTCGGCTAAATAAAATTTGTCATAAGTAAATTTAGGATGTTATGTTTGTTTTTTTTATTTACTCATATGTGGCAACGAACTACTTAATATTCCTTTTATATTTATCAAATACTTGTTCTGTTTATACCAGTGACAAAAATAAGTAATTTTTGATAGGTACTAGTATATATTATTTATATATAATATTTAAGTTGGTGTTCTAGCATTCTAGGGTCTAAATGATTAAAAGTACCTCACTGATGATTTACTGACATAATATGATGTATTCTGCATACCTACAGTAATGCATCTTCATTTTATTATTATTTTTTTAATTCCTTAGACTAGGAAAAATAGTTAATTCCATTCAAGGCAAATTCTTAAATTCTTGAAAGCCACAGATTACGTTTAAATAAATGGGTTTGTTTGAAAATTAATTCAGGACAGGTACCTAGCTACCTGTACTTCAAGTTTCTGAATATGGAGTACTACAGGTGGTCACCACTAGATGCCAGTGGCCTTCAGTTTTACTTCCCAATAATTTTCAAATCGCCATTATTTTCAATACAATATACCGTAAATTACAATTTGTACTAATTTTCAGTTCCTGTGGCACACTCTAGAAGTTTAATTTATATTATATTTAAAACTAAACCCTTGCTTGTGGTATAAAAAAGAATTTAGACTTCATATTCCAAACAACTTAAATAAATTCAAGGAATATTTAATTGAATTTGATAGGTATGTACTTGTACTTCCCCTTTTTTCAGGGTTTGAGAAGTTATTAACGATATTAGTAACAAATTAGAGAACTTTAAAGCTTTTTCCTCATTATTTTGAAAACATGGCGGAAAGCTGTTTAGTAGAGCACATGATTTAAAAAAAATACTGTACAGTTAATAATTAACTTTGTACCTTTCGCAAATTATATTTTCAGGCGTTTCTGCCAGCTTGCTTCAATCGTTGATCATGACATGACGCCTATTTAATTGGAATTGTGTGATTTGTACATCTATAATCGATTTTCTTCGGAAGGGGATTAAAATATGCTGTGCCAATGAAAAATGTAAAATCGTTGGTAAAATCAAAAGTGAAAACCGGCAGGTTGTTTTATCAAATAAGTGCTATTTGTATATAATATTAGTTCGTAGTTATTGATTCAATCAAAAGATATTTTTTATATGCGTAATTTGGCGCCAGACATAACTCATTTCATCAACCCGTTCATTTGTTATAGCCAAAATAAACTTCTCAATTAACAAATTAATTACTCTGAAACTAATGAGTTCAGGATATTGTTTTTTCAATATACATGCCTTTTACACCAAAGAATATACCGTATTTTTTGGCCCGATATACTCAATACTTTTTGATTATTTAAACAACTGGCACAATTTGTTAATTATCAAACAACTTTTTCTTCAAAAGTTTGATCGACTTTAAACCAACTTTAAACGATAAATATTGATGTCAGGCGTAACCCCCATAGAAGTCTTCACGAATGCAACTTTTTGCTTTTATTTATTTAAAGTTTAAATCAATTTTGCAAATTAACAAATGGAATATCTCGACTCTGGAAAAGTGTACCGAAATGGGGTTTTGTGCATATAAAAGTGCTTGGAAAAACGAAAATTTTGAGACCAGAAAGAACTTGATCGGATAACCGGAACCCGAAATAAAAGTGATGTTGCATGAAAGGGTCTAATTTGTTTATTAACAACTTTTTTGACACGAGGTTCGGTGCAAATGGAGGCTAATAAGTTTTTCCATCAACCACAAAAAGTCATACAAAAAATATTCAGTCCCTGAAGAGTTATACGCGTTTTTGACCCTTAAAAAAATTTCTCCCGCAGCGTGAAAATAGTAAGATTTGATGCGCAGTGGGATGGTGGGTTCGATCCTCGGTGTGGGCAATTTTTTTTCGTGAAATTTGCTATTCTTCATGTAACCAAGTATTTTTTATGATAATAACTGTTTTTACTTTCTGAGAAATTTTTAAAAACGTCGGAAATATTTTTTTTGCCATTTTCATTAAATAAATATATTTCTTCCCTCACCCTGTACATGAACTGTGTTAATGTTTTCTTATAAAAGTTTTAATTATCGTCAATTTTTGTTATTACGTCATATTCGATATTCTCTTTCGGTTTAGAGAAAAAAATTAAAAACTCTTTTTGACTCCAAAGGAATTCTCTTAAAATAAATTTGAAAAGAATGTAAATCATAATTTTAAGCTTTATTTCTAAAAGGCATATCAATTCTTTTTTCTCTTTTGTGATATCACTTCTTGATGAACCCATTGCTAATAAGCGCGTGTTTTCATGTAATACACATTTTTCTTACTAATGAAATTTGGTTGCTCTTCTAGTAGCTCTACAAATATTTAAATAAAAAATTTTATAATCATGATTCAGTTTCATGAACTTCCTTACTTTTATTCATTTTATTTTATCCTTTCGACTTTTAAGTTGTTCAGACTTAATAAATCAACCATAGTTTTGTTATTAGTAATATTTCACATTTTCTAAGTTAGCCATGAAAGTTTTAATGATAACCCTTTAAAAAAAAAATTATAAGCTAGTAGACATTTGTATTAAAAATATTGTGTAAAATTATTAAAAAAAAAAAAATAATAATAATTGGCTGCAACTGACAATCAACTCGATGACAGTGACAACCAAGTGTATCGCCGTATTGTTTGTTTACGCTTTTCACTTCTTACGAGTAGGTGCCGAGGAATGCTATCAAATTTCAATCTAATTTATTTAATATGTGACCATTATTCACTCAAAAGATTTGCACTACTCACCTACGGCTCGTGGGCTCAAACATCATCTTCATGAATTATGGCTATCATAATCGTTCATATAAAAATATACTAATTATTGAACCAACTTAAAATAAATATTGTAAAATAATAACAAAAATAAATAAAAAAAATCATGTCAGAAGTGGGATTCGAACCCACGCCCACAAAGTGGACCAGAACGCTCAAACCTACTTAGTAGGCAAGGAAACCTTGAGTCTGGCGCCTTAGACCGCTCGGCCATCCTGACATATGTCAATTCGTTCGTAATTACATTATATGATCTGCATCGAGTGTACCAAAATAGAATTATTAATAAATTTCAAAATAATCATGAATACTTGGAATAGATAATATAAATACGATGTGTTAATTCTATTTTTAATTCAATTATTACATTATTTTTAAAAGTTAGATATCAATATAGTTATTAAAATAAAAACGAGGATATAAAAATAAGCATGCATTAAAATTTAACCAAGACCCATTTCTATATTTAACTGCTGAGGCTTGAGCTATAATTTTCAAGAAAATTGTCTGCACAGCAAATTTAACAAAAAAAAATATATATAATCCGAGAAAAATAACTAAAATTAAATAAATGTACTTGAATCCATTTTTAGGGTAACAGATACAGATACTTCTATCTGAATCTTAGAGGTAAAGAAGTGTATCTCCAGTTTAGTGATAAATGTAGATAATACTTTTCCAAAATACATCAAGGACCTTAAATTCCATAGTGGTCAGGCACATATTGAAATGATTGTCTTTGTATAAAACTTTTTATGAACAACGTAGCTCAAATAAAATATATCAAAATTTCTAAAAATGGGACATTATGTAGTATTAACGAAATATCTCTACAAACATGAATCAGACATTCGATACCTCAACGTAGGCATCGCACTTCGAGCTAAGGCTTGTACTATTAGACGAGTAAAATTGGGAAGCAAAGTCGCTTAGTTTCCGAGAAAAAAAAAAAAAAACTGGCGTAGAACCAAACCAGACTTGGTGCGATTCTTTAATTAGGTGATCATGTACATGAAACCACTTTTCACGACATTTTCTGGTGGTCAGGAACTTTTTTATTTCGAAAAAACTGTAAAAAAATGAATTTTCCATGAAACATGTTTTTTAACGTCCCCATCGTTATATCTTTAAAAATAATTGTGCTATGGAACTGACACAATAGCGCTTCTAACTATGTACAATGTGATTGTAAAATATATTTTTTTTAATTGTTAAAATAATAGCAAACTTAAAGTTGTTATTTTCGTGAATGTATTTTTCAGCAATCGAGAAAAATTTTTATTTATGAAAATATGTATATACATGCTGTGAACAAATTGAAGCCAATATATGAAAAAAGTTTTTAGAATCATAATTTTTGATGTGCAGGTTATAGTATGTAGTCAGCGATTTTTTTAAAACGGGCTAAATCATATTCTTGCACGCCCGGCTCTCATTATACTGCTTACCGCCTGCGGACTACGGTTGTTGGATTCATATGTACTAATCGGGCTTTTATTAACAGCTTCAAAATAGGTACGAACCTACCTTTTGTTGTTTTAAGGTAAAAAATATTTAAAAGCAGGTAAATATAAATCATTGTTATAAAGTAAGTACCCACCTAATAAGTAGGTTATTACACATTCTTGATTGAATTAAACCAAGACGCAGGAATAAAACAACTTTATTTTTTTGCAACTATTTTTCTGTTGAAAAATGAGTATTTAGTTACGTAGGCCCTGCGTTAAAAGCATTCTAGTTCGTCTGTACATGCATCACAACCTTTAAATAACAGTATTTCAAGTACGGCATTTACACTCGTTACAACATTTTAGATCTTCTTTAACACAATCATATTTTCGATTTTCACAATTTTTATCTTAACAATAAATACTTAATGAAAATATTGTCCAAACATCGTCACTTAAATTTCGTCCTGAACCATGTGCATTTATAAGTGTAGTTGTCATATTGCTTCTGTACGATATTCTAAGTTGATACATAAACCTGCAATAGTTAACTAAATGTATTAGATAGGAAATCTATGATTTAAATATATATGTTTACCTTAAGAATGGGTGGTAAAAGTTGCCTTCAGTTGAAGGAAGCTCCGTTTGTTGTTGTTGTTGCTAATTTGATCCTTAGGTCGTTTAATATCTGAATTTGTTTACTTTTGTTTTTGTGCAGTACTAGAATCAATTTTGTAAAGATTTTTAAAGCTTCGTCTTTAGACAGCAATGGCAGTTCCTATAATTTTTTAAAAACAACAATGTTCTTTAAATATTTAAAAAAAACCATTAGTGGTGTCGCAACCAGTAAAACAATGAAGACAAGAACAAACTGTAGTTCATAAACTTTGCACTACCTTCTATATTTACAAAAATTGTCTGCTAGTGCCTGTGTACAAGTTGCATAAATAAATTAGCTCCATTTAAGTCACCAATGTTTGTTTGCTAAATAGATTTTTGGTCATTTCTGAATGACGTTTATGTAGTGAAACTACTTTTTCTGTTAATTTAAATCCTCCATCTATTATTAATATTTCGTATTCGATTAAGTACAGTGCAGCATCTGTTGCAAATCGGCGCGGCGCGGCGGCACTGTATGATTGCAAAAAACGTTCATGTTTTCAAAACTTGTCTACCTATACGACAGTCTATATGATATTCTAATTAAATTTCGTCATTTAAAATATCTTTTCTGACACAATATTTCCGCTATGTCGTCTTTTTTCAGCACTAGATATTTGTGACAACAAACCTTGTATCCTAGGTCTTGGTACCACATATTTGTCATCATCCCGCGCAATTTTCTTGCAAATAATGCACTCCATTATTTTAGAAAACTAAATTGCGAATATTCTACAGCAACGCATTTATTTAAAACTATTTATACGCATACTCTAAATCCCGCAAACTACTAATATACGATTCAAATGTATTGACCCCTCATTTCAACCGCGAAATCTCAAAAATGGCGGACCAGAGAAAATTTGAGAAAATATGACGTGTTCATTATGTGTCTATTGTAAATTATTCAATGAAGTTTGAATAATGTACATTGGACGGTTTTGAGGTTCTGCTAAGTTATATTGAAAGATACCCTACTTTTTAAGGAAATTTTGACCATACCAGTTTTAAATTCATTATATCTTGAAAAATATGCCTACTATATGAATAATATTTTAGATACCGATAAAGCACGGCATTTTTTGTACGAAGAAATTCTTTCATCATTTTTTTATTCTAAAATTTGTCAGTTATTGTCAAAAACGTGACTTCATGTTTATTCGGCTATTTATCAAGGTAATTAAAAGATTTTTAATAAAATAGTTAATCATATAAAATGTAAGGATTTTCAGAAAAAAGAATTGATATATATCAAATATTAATTTAGTTATCAAGTGCAATAGATAATATTGCAGAACGCGGGCAATAATATTATCTATTGCACTTGATAACTAAATTAATATTTGATATATACCAATTCTTTTTTCTGAAAATGCTTACATTTTATATAATTAACCATTTTATCAAAATTTTTGTAAATACCTTTTTAAATAACCGAATAAACATGATGTCACGTTTTTTAGAATAACTGCAAAATTTTAGAATAAAAAATTATGAAAAAATTTCCTCGTACAAAAAATACCATGCCTTATCGGCATCTAAAAGATTATTTATATAGTAGGCATATTTTCAAATATATAATGGATTTAAAACTGGTATTGTCAAAATTTCCTTAAAAAGTAGGACATTTTTCAATATAACTTAGCAGCACTTCAAAACTGTCCAATGTACATTATTTAAATTTCAGTGAATGATTTACAATAGACACATAATTTTTTCAATTTTTTCCGTTCCTCCGTTTTTGAGATATTCGCGGTTAAGGTGAGGGGTCAATAGATTTGAATAGTCTATTAGTTAGACGCATCTTATCCTACCTTCCATACGCGGTGTACGTACCTAGATTGTGAGCCGCAATAATACATATGACTAATTTAGCGCGCTTTAAAAAAAATCGCTGTTGCGAAACGATACACATTGGGAAAAAAATAATTATATCAAAAACTTTTCTAATGTTTGGGCTACATTTGCTTCACTGTATGTGTATAAAAATTTTTAAAAATAAAAAAGTTTATCGATTGGTGAAAATTGTAATACGTAAAATTCAAATATCTAGTTTTCCTAATTTTTAAATAAATGAAATTACGAACTGTGTAAAAACCATTAGTACAGTTAAAAGCGCTATTGTGTGTACTTTAATTGAAAAAAAAAACAACGTTGATAGCAACATTAGTTTAGAAGATATGACGGTGGAAACAAAAAAAAAACACATTTTATTTAAAATACAACATTTTCCCTTTTTTTTAATTTAAAAAGGTCCAGACCACGAAAAAATGTCGTGAAATACGATTTCATATGCCCAGTGACATGCTTAACAAAACCTACCATGTTTGACCTGGTTCTACGCCAGAAAAAAAAACGGCACGATAGAGTCTCGAATTCGCTCCTCTATGTCGCGAGAAAAAAAAATAGGACAAGTGTTACAACGTATTTTTTCTAAAATCTGGTTGTGTATATCTAACCTAATTCTTGTGACATTGTCAGTTAGTTGTCAAAATTCATTGCAAGTGTGCCAAAACTAATATGCCCCATATAGGCCATCAATTATATTATTTATTCCAACTTTCCCAATTTACTCCGCCTCAAAACAATTTATTGCTTGATCTCCAACAACGCCTGAAGAAATAGACATTATTTCGTCTACGTCTGGGAGTGTGTTGCGTAAGTCAAGACAACATCTTTTCCACATTTCTCGAATAATGCGCGAATTTCTCATATCCACGTGTTGTTCTGTACATTCAAAATAAACTCCACAAAACTTTTCAATTTCATCACATATGTTGTGCAAATACACCATTCCCAATGTCCACTTTGTTAAAACGCTATCCGTTATCCCTCGTCCATGAGTGAGACCACCAACAAATTTCATCATCCGCATCAGGGTTTGTTCTATAGTCATGTCTGCCCAAATACCGGATCAAAATTTGTTGCCGCGTCTGATTGTGAAAAAGCCGTCGCTTGTCAATTGTTGGTATTTATTAGGTGGCATTTTGTCCTGCAGGGATAACATATCTTGCAAATATAAATGACAGGATTTCGCATAATTGTGGTGGCCGCACGCGTAGAAGTATAGGAGCATTTTTTAAACAGTTTCTAGGTGGAGTTGCCAGTTAGCCATTCTTTCTGCTTCTATAAACTGTTTTACTAGAGTCACCATTTTAAAATATTGCACCCAGAGTTTCGCGGTAGGTACATTACTTTCTAGTTTTGCAAGTGCCTATCCAAATTTTCCAATGATTGTTTGAAGTAAGTCTTGATGATCCGTTGCAAAAATCGTGGATCTGGCCAAATTAGAAAGAATGTTTTCCACGGCTAGGAGTTATCCTTCTGAAAATTCCACAGTCTGCATAATAATCTGTCCCAGTGCTCGGCGGACTAAAAGATGACCTCTGACTGCCCGAGCGTAGGTGTGCCCTGACATCATCTTGTCTAAGGAATTCGGTGCATAAATCACTTGGAGAAGCTCTTGAGCCTAAACCGTTAAGTTTAGCGAAAATATAAAGCACTTCTTTTGAATGAAATTTCCTCCTCTTTAATTTTGCTCTTTACATATTTTTTTATAAAAACGCATAGTTTTGGAGAGAATTGCAAGAAACCGTTTTTGGCGGAAATTTTGGCAAGATGGCGGCGCCGGCGGCAAGTCTCGAATTGTCCATTTTGTGAATTTTAGTTCTACACACCCAAACTTACAAACCTGCCAAATTTCAAAACTTCCCGAGTTATTTCCAGGTAAGCTCTTCTTTTGATCCCCTATGACTGGCCTAATATAAGCGATTTTAAATTGTTAAACACAGGATTTTTGTTAATGTTATAACGCAGTGCAATATGTCTAATTGACAATCCAGCTTTAGCAATAACTACAGCATTACAATAAAAAATAAAATACAAGTGCCAACTGTTTTATTTCGGCTACTCATTACATATTCAAATAGAGACAAATTTACATTAGAAAAAAATTGTTTCTTATTTCTTTTGCTCATGACAGTACCATAAAAAATACCCTACCAAAAATGTATAATAGTAAATTGCAACGATAATTAATTTTTGCTGCCATATTAGATACTCCATTTTGAATTTCAATAAATAGCCACATATTTGTTATTAGCATATTCAAAATACATTTTGGGCCCATATGGAATTTTGACTATACTCCGTTCGCCTAAGAGATGCAGTAAGGCCACTCCCTATTTTGCTTAGACCATTGAGGGCAACAATCAGCTTCACACACTACAAATGGTATAATAGATTGCATGTATTCTTTTACATTATTACAAGTGAGAACCAGCGGGGAGCAGTTGTTATTCAACAAATACACTTTTTAACAATACTGATTGTGTATATTAAGTGTAAATAAATAAAACAAAATGTCAAAATCAAATTGTCTTAGTTGTCTGCAGCAGAAGCCTTAAAGACATTCACAATATTTTCCTTCTCTTTAACCGAACAATGTTTGCTTTTACGTTTTCTGCAGAGAAAGGGCTTAAGCTTGATTCATAAATTAATTTGACAAGAATGAATTTTTAACCTAGAAAATAAAAAGTGGTTCTGCCATTTAATCAATATTATAAATCGTTTTTATTGCGTACCTTGATATACACAAATATGCACCACAGTATTGAAAAACACTATTTTATTAGATGAATAGGAATAACAGCAAATAACAACAGTTATTTCTAAAAACCATACATGAGATTTGAGGTTGAAAACGATTTGTCTCGGAGAACAAATACCTCATATATTAGCGTTTTCGACATAGTTGGTTGTAATATGGATTTTAAAAATTCAACCAATAGAAATATTATATTCAAATTTAGCGCACATTTGTGCGTAGTGGATTAGCTGAATCTCTTGGACGAACGGAATATAGTTTATACCTCCGAAAATATCTTTTAATTTACCCCACAAGTTAAACTTAATTTTTAAAACTATTTTATTAGTTCTATAACCCCCTCCGGCCCTCCTGCTAAATTCACTTTGTTCTTCTTGAAATGGGAACACCTAAAACACACCTACTCTCCAAATTTGATCAAAATTGGAAAAATACTTTTTGATATATTGGCGCTAGTTACAAAAAGACAGACAGAAAACGAAATCAGAAATGTTTAAAATGTACTGGAATGCAAGTATATGTATACAGCAGTGGCGGCTCGTCAGGGGAGGCTGAGCCTCCCCTTGGAAGAACCACCATATCTTCAAAAGTAATATCTTAAGAAATTTCAATTAGGTATATCTCAATTTTCAATATTTTTTATTGTTTATAATTAATTAATTAATGTTCAGTGTATATATAAAAGTTTTGCATTTCCTTTCCACAAACATACCTATAACGTTACAGTCCGGATAGTCTTTGTATGCATATTTCCCGGTCGGCCGGTCTTTTACTGAACGAACACTGCGGTTCGCTGGAGGCTAATACGAAATAGCTTCCAACTTTAACGCATTTAGTTATAACATGAATGACCTTGAATTTCTTTGCGCTGTGTAAAATAGCAGAGCACTTCGAATAGCCAAAGGAAGCCAGCCTCCGATCTCAGTTCTTTATAGCGCATGTGCACATTGTGCACAGGTCGTTCAGGTGATTCACAAAGAAAACGAACTGTTAGTTGCGTATAGCCGGTTAAGTTGACGTAAAAATACATAAAACATTTGATAGGCGGGCTAAAAATGAGTGCTCTAGGTGAAAATATGTCTTGTTGTCCAGACGTGGTCGATTATTTGTTATTAAATGAATTTACTACTCTCACTTCGACGATTAAAAGAAATGCCAGGCCTACACCAGCAATGACTTCGTTAGTTTTTAAAAGTGGTAAACAAGACAGTGGGTTTTTTGATAACAATTATAAAAAAGTCGAGTGGTTAACGGCCTCAACAGTTAGAAACAAATTATATTGTTGGAGATGTTTATTATTTACTAATGATCAATCCTCAATTTGGGGCAGGGCCGGGTTTAATAATTTGCAAAATTTATCGCGAGGTTTATAAAGGCACGAAAAATCCCAGGAGCACATTTCATCTTGCATTAAATTCGAAATGTTTGGTAAACAAAATATTGTAAATTTCTTGGATTCTGCACATAAGAGAGAAATAGAAAATTTTAACGAAAAGGTCCGTGAAAATAGTGAAATATTAAGGAGGTTAATAGATGCCGTTATATATTTATCTTCACAAGAAAATTCTTTCCGAGGACATGACGAAAAACGAGAATCGTGTAATAAAGGAAATTTCAAAGAGCTGATAGATTTTTTAAAAACGTATGACCCAAAATTAGAGAACATTTTGAATAACGCCGCTGTTTTTTCCGGAACGTCTAAATCAATTCAAAATGATCTAATTGAGAGTGTTAGCTCGATTATTAAAGGCAAAATTTATGAAGAACTATATAATTGCGAATTTTTCTCGTGGCAAATTGACGAAACGACGGACGTTACTTGTAAATCTCAACTTTCCGTAATTTTTAGATATGTAATGCACGGAGAAGTTATTGAAAGGTTTGTTGGTTTTTTTGATGTGAGTAGTGGAAGAAACGCGGAGAGTTTATTTAAATTATTAATCGATGAATTTGGTAAATTTGATTTGGAAAATAAATTAATAGCACAAACTTATGACGGCGCTGCAGTTATGTCAGGGCATCTTAATGGACTCCAAACAAAAATAAAAGATATTGCTTCTCAATCTTACTTTATTCACTGTTACGCACACCAATTAAATTTAGTTCTGAGTAAACCATGTAATGGAATTAAAGAAGTTAGAATATTTTTTTCAAATATTACTGGTTTTCGTCATTTTTTTCAAAATCTACCAAAAGAACTGATGTTTTAAATAGAATTAATATGAAACATAGAATTCCGACAAATGCTCCCACTCGTTGGAATTTTTCATGTAGAGTTGTTTTCACTGTTGACAAATACAGGAAAGAACTTATTGACGTTTTTAATTTTATTTCGGAAAGTGAAGATTTTTTAAATGACGATCAGACTTTACGAGCAGCTTACGGATTAAAATACGGATAAAAATTTCATATTTTTTTCTAAAGGCTTTTAAAATGATTTTTGAGCAAACTGATGTTGTTTTCCAAATTTTACAGAATAAACTAACTGATATAACATATTCTAAAATTAAACTTAATTCACTTATATCTAAATTAAAAGAATTTCGCAATACCGAAATACATTTCAATACTTTATACAACATTTTTTTAGAAAATGTTGAAAAAGTAGACGATGACGATGAGCCTGAGCCACAATGTAAAAAGAGAAAGAAAACATATAACTTTGACAGGGCAGATACACATTACAAACATATTTTTATAGAAATTTTGGACACCATTATAGTCCAAATTGAAATGAGATTTTCTGATTTAAATTCTTTGCAATGTTTCGATTTAGTAGATCCCAATAATTTTACAACGTATTCTAAATCATTTCCTACTAGTCTAATGGAGAAATTAATGGACCATTATCCTTTTTTTGACCGTATTTCGTTAAGAAATGAACCATGCATGTTGTATTCTGACCAGCAACTTTTAGCAAATTCAAAATCATCTCAAGAAATGCTTACTTTTATATATAATAACAATTTAAAAAGCTGTCTCCCCGAACTGTACAAACTTTTGTCATTAGTGTCAACAATTCCGGTAACCTCAGCTTCTGTAGAACGATCATTTTCAGCACTTAAACGCATAAAAACATTTATTAGAAACAAAATGAGTCAAGACCGCCTCTCAAATGTATCGCTTATTTCAATAGAAAAACGTTTTTTGTCAGAATTGAAGAAACACGATTCATTTTATGATGGAGTAATCAACCATTTTGCCAGGTCCGAAAATCGCAGGTTACCACTCATTTATAAAAATATTTAGGCTTTAAAGCAGAGATTAATATAGGTACCTAGTTGTTATTTTAGAAAAAATATTTATTTATGTTATTTAGTTTTTAGGAAATATTTTTTAATTCTCCATAATATAGAGTTCCGCGGTTATATTTTTTTATATAACTTCTGTCTCAAAACAATTTTAATTTTTATTAAAAGTTATAATTTTACACTCCTGGCAGTGATAATGAATACAATTTTTTGTTTGTAGAAAAACACTTTAATTTTTTTACCAAACCTGTTTTTATTTTTATAAAAAGTTATATAATTTAATTACAAGTGGGATAGTAGGGCTCCTTTGGATACCGATACTCGAGTCGTAGGAACGAGAATTTCATGAGAATTATTTTTTCATCTCATCATATTTTCTATTTCCTTTTCTTTCTATTCTTTAATTAGTTCTATTCTCTCAAGTCGTGATTCGGTATCCTGGCGAACAACCCACGGCAAAAACATGTAACGCGCCGTTGTACTACCTCAGGGGTGGTGGGGAAATGTACAAATTGTAGTCATATTGCACGTCAGTTGTCTTTCAGAATATCAAGCCTCCTCTGCAGACAATATCACGAGCCGCCACTGGTATACAGTGTGTCCCAGGATAGATGTAACAAGAAGTGTAATGGACCAAAAAGTTTGAAATTTTGAAATGGTGTTTGGAGATTGAGTTCTGCTTGTTGTAAAACTAAAGTATACCACAAATGACTTGATTTGGTGTTCTACAGGGTGTTTTATAAGCAAAGTTGTAAAAAATCACCACTAATAAAGTACCTTTATTTTTCAAAATATGAAAAAATTCCACTAAAAGAAGTTATTTAGAATGCAATTTTATACCTTCATACCAAATTTCAGGAATATAAAATTATTTTTTTGAAACTTCCCATTTTTTCAATAAATTAGTACCTATTTTATTTTGAACCATTCAATTAAAACTGCATAGAAATTATTTTTTGTGAATCAATATTTAAAGTTATGTAGAAGCTAAAAGTAGGCTATGAGAAAAGCAGTGGATACACATTTATCATTTAGTATTGACATATCTGTCAAACGTAGTGAATATCATCCTTAATTTCTGTTTCAAATTAACGAACCAAGCATAAAAAATTAAGTGAAAATGATACTCACAGTGCGTGAAAAAATTTATATTGTGCAATGCTACGGAACTGGCGGTGAAAACTCGCTAAGAGAAGTGGTAAGCCAATTTAATGTGAAATTTCCAAACACTACTCATGCTATGAGAATAATTAAAAAGTTTTTGGCTACTGGTAGTGTTTTTAACATGGAAAGAAAAATAAAAGCATATGATGAAGACAATGTTGGGGCTATTATAGCTCATGTCTCTGTTATAGAAAATTCTAGGATGCCAGAGAAGTCAGCTCTTATTAATATTAGTAAGTCTGAACTCCAAAGAATTTACAAGGCAAAGCAAATTATAAACATACGCTTGAAGATGGAGATGACCGCTGTAGGTTGGATTTTTGTGTGACCATTGGAGAAAAAATCATAGAAGACAGATTTTTTATCTTTTCATAATTTTCTCAGATGAATCCACATTCACAACCAATGGTGTTGTTTCATCTCAGAATTGTCGGTTTTGGGCTTCTGAAAATCCAAACTTTAGAATTCATTGTAGAAGACAATATTATTAAAAAGTGAATGTGTGGTATGCCATTTCTTATCACATTCGAGTTATTGGACTTCATTGAGGGAAGGTTAAACCAGTACACTTATTTAAAGCTTCTTGAAAGATTTTCTGAAGAACATTTAAATGTTTTAAGAGATATGCCTTTAGTTCATTTTCAACATGATGGTTGCCCTGGCCACTCCACAGAAATGGTTAATCGGTGGTTGAATTTAAATTTTGGAGAAAATTGGATTGACAGGAATGGACCGACCAAGTGGCCGGCGAGATCCCCAGACCTATCAATATTGGATTTCTTTTTATGGGGTCACCTCAAGAAGTTAGTTTACGCTGAACCACTTCTAACGATGTAGCAGTATTGAAGCAGAGAATTACAAATGCCGTAAAATCCATACTGTTAGATCATATTCGAAACAGTTTTAAGGACTTCAAGCGAAGGATCGAAATGTGTGTGGATGTGGGTGGTAGCTACGTCGAATAATAAAAAATTGTAAACATTGTTTTGTATTGGTTAATAATTAATTTGTTTGTGAATCTGTTATGTTTTTGACATTTATTACTTGTCATAATTTTTAAACCTCATTAATCTTCTTGTTTTACAATTAGTTCGATTAACATTATACCTTCTTACAACTCGTATATTCAATTTTTTATTTACCAATGGCCTACTTTTTGAGATGATTAACATTTGCTCCTACATAACTTTAAATATGAATTCAACTCTTAATTCGCAAAAATGGGAAGTTTCAAAAAAATAATGACGTATTCCTGAAATTTGGTATAGAGGTATAAAATTGCATTCTAAATAACTTTTCTTAATGGATTTTTTTTATGTTTTGAAAAATAAAGGTACTTTATTGTGATTTTACAACTTTGCTTATAAAACACCCTGTAGAATACCAAATCAAGTCATTTGAGAACTACCAATTAGAAAGCCCAAGAATGAACAGCAAGTGATCAAATTCATGTCTGTTCTTGATGGGTTGCAAACGAAGCGCTTATACTTTCCAAATTACATTTTGCATACAGATAATAAGTACATTTTTGTTTAAGTATTCGAATACAGGCTTCAGATACACCAAAAGTATTTCAATACTGTATCCGAATACAACAGTATTCGAATACTACCCAGCTCTGATATAAACACCTTCATACAAAATAATGAAATCATTTTCTCCTCTTCGCAGGTATCGCAGCTCTCATCGCTAATCGCAGCTCCAACATAATCGTACCATTATAATCCAATTCATTTATTATGTTGAAGTTGAATACATCATTACAACAATTTATCCTTTTTAAATTTAGTTGGTTTTCAAAGAAATCTTGAAACATTTTGCGGCAGTTTGCTCGAAAACAGTTGGAATTATCAAGTTCTATCAAGTGTACCTTTTATAAGTAGAAATGACTGAGATTTTCCAATCAATAATGCGACAACGCTCCGTAAATAAGATTGAAAATATTTATCATCAGGACACATAAATTATTGTTTCTTAGCTAAAAAAATGTTTCCTTACCAAATTTGGAGAAGATCGGTCAAGCGATAGTCGACATGTTGCAGGAAAAAGAAAAAGAGTACATCTTTAATACCCTGTATTATATTTTTCCACAGCAACAATCTACTAAAGCATACTTGATTGTATCCTCATATTTTGGTCCAAATAATGATCCACCATGTATAGTTTTTTCTTCAATAGTTCCGAATATTCTTAACTAGTCCAGTCAATCAAGGTTTTTATTTCGGAACCCACAGCAACAGCTCCGATGTTGATGAAATTTTTTAAAAAACGTTTATGTTACATTATAAATGAAATCACAAATATCTCGCCCGTTGGACTAATAGTACAGGCAATGAAGGCAAAATGTTGTAAAAACCTCGCAAAAATTAATAAAAGAATTATCTCTCGGATTTAAGTAGTTAATAACCTGTAGAATGGAATGATGCATTCTTTGCACTTCCAAGTTCCGGGAAAATTCAAAAAAATTTGGAAAAACTATTTGATTTTCGGTTCTTTTGCTCTAACGGCTAAAATAATGAAAATACAGAAAAAAGTTTTGAACAAAATTTGTAACTCGTCTATTTCTCTACAAAATAGGTCTTTACCAATTTTTGTCTTACTTAAGCCGTTTAGGAGATAAATCCAGTTTTCCACTTATAGTTTTGAGCCGTTCCAAAATGCGTGGAAAATGAGAATTCTCTGGGAGTTTCGTACGACCGGACATATCGATCGATAATTATTACTATTCAGAGCCGCTAAATAAATGAAAGCAACGTAAAATGTAGAGAAAAGTCTTAGCTTTAATGTGGAACTAATCACAAAATTTATACAAATTTTTATCATAGAAAAAAAAGTGTTAGAAGATGGCTTAGAAAACTTTATACAGTTGATTTATTCACATCTTTGAGTTTCATGCATCCTGCCTATTTCTCCCGTAACAATGGGTTCTTTTTCACTGCATGGATTCGATTCACGCACTTTAATCTATATTTCGTGAAAATTTCATTGAAGAATGTTAAGAAACAAATAAGTTGTATATGTTTTACTGTATAATTGTGCATTTTCTGAACGTGCATGAATAATGTAGACAAATTCAAAAAGTACTGCGCGCATTTAAAAAACTCTAAAGTCATTCGAAAGAATATGTTTTATTGTACTTATAATCCAAAAATTAAGACTGTGCTATCATTCTTACTTAAGATATAGCGAATTAAACTCCAAAATTTGGAGGTGATTGATCGATGAGAAATATACCCTCTACTTTGATCGCAAGGCATATTTTTCCAACAAAAGTAATTGCAATAGAATGAAAATTGGATTGATATATCATTACATAAGAATATATAAGCAAAATAAATTTATCATTCTAACGACTCCCGGCAAAGATATGAATAAATCTGTGGATCAACCGTACAAAGTTCACTAAGCCATCTTCTGACACTTTCTCTCCTTGATAAATTTTTTTATGAATTTTGTGATTAGTTCCACATTAAAGCTGAGACTCTTCTCTACATTTCATGTTATTTTCATTTTTTTTTAGGGACTCTGAATAGCCCGGTCGTACGAAACTTCTGGAAAATTCTCAATTTTTCGCATTTCGAAGCGGCTTAAAACTATAAGTGGAAAACTCGATTTATCTTCTAAACGGTTTAAGTAAGTCAGAAGAAATTTGTATGGACCTTTTTTGTAGAGAAAAAGAAGAGCTACAACTTTTGTTGGGAACATCTTTCTTTGTTTTCATTATTTTGGCCGCTAGAGCAAAGAAACCGAAAATTAAAAAGTTTTTCCAAATTTTTTTGAATTTTCCCGGAACTTGGAATTGCAAAGAATGCATTATCTCATTCTCCAGGTTATTACCTACTTAAATTCCAGAGATGATCCTTTTATTAATTTTTGTTACCCTAAATTTTTAATTTGCCTGTACTATAAAGTATTTATATTGTTTAAACATTTACAAAAAATTGATATAAACAATTTTTGAATAAGAAGAAGAGAGTACCTAATATCTTAAAAACAAAGCAGTTTAAAACACTTATATGAATTTTTTATACCTAGAATGACTCAAGAAATCATCTTGTTAAGGTTTTGCTATATCTTTAATTAAAAACTATCTACATAAAACAATTTTAATAATCTACATTTAATTATAGAAGTGGAAATAAATGAGTTGAAACAAGGTTTTGCATGCGGAAATAGTTTGGGAAGTTATCATTTTCTGGTGGTGAACGCTGAATAGAGGGTTAAGAAAGGAGGAGCTTCTAAATCTGGGGGTGGAGTCTGGGAATATAGGGGTTGATGTTTATTAGGGATGCTGCGGTTTACGCCGCTTAAAGCTTAACTTCTTGTCATTTATCATCACTGTCATCTCACGTCACAGTTTATTTATCAAATCACTATACCCGACCATCTAGGAAGATTTAACTGACTTATTAAAGTCACACTTTACACGTTTTTCGCTTGCAAATTTTCTTGGACAGGGATTCAAGTATTAGATTTAGTGGATATTAAAAATTAAGTTAATAGTTTTTGTGGATTAAAATTATGTGAAAGTGCCGTTTTCTGAATTTTGATACAAACCATGCAAGAACATAAGTCGTTTTTAATTAAGGACCTGTTGGGCGATGTACTTAGCCACTCGAACTCTAATGAAGGTAATATTTTTCACTGGTAGAATCTATTTATACGAGTCAGTTAAAAATCACCATTTCTTTGTAATATAAAATATATAGGGCATTTCCGGGAGACGCAAATTTCGCCATCTACATTTCCTGATTATGCGCAACAAGGCAAGCGAATTAGTCGTAATAGTTGCTATTTCACGATTTACAAAAAAATATTAAAATGACAGGTTCAACGTTATTTTTTGTTTAACTGTCTTCAATTATTTAGTACTACATCTGATTTTATGAAGAAAACTTTATAACTAGGTGATATTATTAATTTATTGTATAAATAAGCAGGGCCGGACTGACCGTAGCGGCTCACTGGGAGAGGTTCATACATTCTCCTGCATTTTCACATGTAATTTAAAAAAAATATAAATAAAATATCAGGCGATCGGTAGAGCAATAAGTTAAACATGATATATCGAGAACAGAAACAAAAAATATATTATTTAGTTATAAGTAGATGTATTTTTTTGACTTATATCTTAATAAACAGCTAGTTGTGTATTAAGAGCACAAAGTACCTCATTGTCGCTCGAGAGTTGATGCGCAACTCGAGCAATAACGATACTTTGGGGTCGAATTATATACATGATTATATCTACGATTATTTAAAAATGTCAAAATAAAAGGAATAATTAAGTTAAACTTCTGATTGGGAACCATGAATTATTTACACTATGAATGTGCCTTATACCTGATCAAAATAAATAATCCCAAGACACAAACGCTGTCAATTTATTGAATATTATGGAAAATCGAATGGAAAATATCATGACGATGTCCTTTTATCAAAATTCATTAATTAGCAAATGTTTTGGTGCATTTCTTTCGTAAGAATACATTGTATAAGGACAGATGTATATAAGTGCGAGTTAAAGTAGTTTTTGCACGCTCAGGTAATTTGACACTTTTACTGATTTGATTAAGATATTTGTAAGTGACGTTTACAAATTAAGTAATTAAGTAATTACTTATCGATCACTAAGGAGGCGGTAAGGAAACTAATAAATATAGAAATTTAAAGATCAAAATTAGAATTACATCATATCCCTCTTTGGACTTCTCGGGAATTATGGCTGAGCGTCCTACTTGTCAAGCGTCTTCCAAGTCTGAATCGTCACTTTCTTGAATCATAACTTACTAACAAGAAGCTTAACTTGTGGCAAGAATCTTATCTTTTAGAAAGGACCTCGCAGTTTTTTATAGTAAAAATTGGTTTCAATCGATTGTTCTGCAACTTGGGGAAAATGTTCTCCTGGGCTAAGTATCTTTTGTTTCTTGGTGTTTTTTTCAAAGTGCTTCCTTCTCCCGGAAAAAAATAATAAACAAAAAACATCATTTTTGAAAAAAAATGTCCAGGGGAAATGGAAGCAGTTTGAAGAAAAAGTTGGGGGGGGGGGGGCGGAGGCGGTCATACGTTGATTATTTTTACCTAAAGAATATGCATGAATATTTTGGGATCTTTCTGAAGGAGAGAAAAATAAAAATCTAGGGAAATTCTTGGTCGAAATTATTTTTGTCTAAGAAATTCTTAAAATCGACAGGCGTGTTCTTTGAACAAAAATAAGCAACTTTTGGCTCTTGGCGTTGTTATCTAAAGTAATTAATAAAACTCTATGAATTCTTTTTTTTCACAGTTTCGATCTCTTTGTAAGCCGTCTAAATTTTAAGATATGTCATGTTCTTCAGACGTTTGAAGAAAAATTAATTGATACTGTAGTTAAAGACAACATTCGTTTCTTCCTTAAATTTGTTGTCTATATTAAGGAATGAATAGCAATACATCTACATTGTAATAGAGATAATAATAATAACAATAACTTTATTCATACGTAGGCCATATTGAAGTGGATGTACATGTCAAATACACATTAAATTGCATAGAAAGAAAAGTAACATGAATATAGGATATTAGTTTAGTGATGTATGTAACACAACTGAACTGCGTCATAACAATAAAAAAAAAAAAGAAAAATATGTAAATATAACAAACTAGTGTACGACATAAATACAAACAAACATGTAGGTATATACATATATAAATAGATATCACATGAGTAACTAAAATGGTGTCAATCTATGGTTTTATTTAAATATTCAGTAACTGTATAATAACATTTATCGACAAGTGGGTTCTTTAATATTTTTTTAAACGAATTATAATTTCGATTTTTGTAGCGTTCAGGAAGCTTATTTAATAATTTTACTCCCGCATATGAAGGCGAAAATTCATACTTAGATATATTATGATTCACAGTGCAGCACAATTAATTCATTCCTTTCCTCGTATTATAATTGTGATGCTGGCAATTTGTTTCATACAACCGAATATTTTTTTATTGTTAGCTAAAACAGATTTGCATGATTCTGTGCATCGCATGCTGAATATTAGTCTTACAATTTTTTTTTTGCATTATAAAAATTCTTATGCTTTGCAGAGTGTGATATATGACAGATGGCTGTAGACCAGTGAATAGTATACATTTAACAGATAATGTGTAGAAAGTAGGTCTTTCATTTTTAAGATGACATAGTAAGATCTGCTAATTACTTTGCTCACGTGGTTAATGTGAGCTGACCAGCTTAAATTATCATTTAGGAATACCCCCAAGAACTTAGTGACTGAGCTCTCGTTCAAAGTGATGTTATTGACAACAATATTATTGATAGGGTGTTTCTTTTTGTTGTAAAAGTTGAGGCATATGGTTTTATCAATATTTAAAATGAGATTATTTTCTTTACACCACTTTTGAAAATCATGTATAACTCGAGTAATCGATTTATTTAAGTACTCAGCAGTCGGTGATGAAACCGCCACTGTTGTGTCATCTGCGAAGATTATGACACATGTAGATGTAAGACAAGTTGGCAATTCGTTAACATACAGAGTAAATAGTAATGGGCCCAGCACCGACCCTTGAGGTACACCTCTGTGTATATTGTAATTATTTGAGGTATTTTCTTGTACTTTAACACATATTTTCCTGTCTTTGAGGTAGGACATTATCAAAGATAAAATGCAGCCTTTTATTCCCATATTATAAAGCTTTCGTTTAAGAAAAGAATGATCAATACAGTCAAATGCCTTTGATAGATCAAAGAACACTTCAGCTACTAATTGCCCCTGATCTACATTTATATAAATATATTCCATAAGCTGGTATGCGGTATGCTGCAGTTTCCGTTGATCTATTCATACAAAAACCATGTTGACAGTCAGTTAGGATTTTTTGATTTATAAGAAAAGTTGTTAATCTATTGTAAATAAGCCGTTCAAAAATTTTAGAGAGCACATTTAGAATTGCAATAGGCCTATAGTTGTCTACGCTATTAGGATCGCCTTTGTTTTCATAAACTGGAATTACTGATGCAATTTTCAACAATGAGGGGAATTGCCTTTATTCAAAAGATACATGTTGTATGTGTATTGAGCCTATCTGGGAATTATCTACCCGATGCATACACCAAAATTAGAAACGATGAATAAAAAAACCAGTATATTATTTTTTAGCGTTTTTTTACCCCATTCCA
This sequence comes from Stenurella melanura, assembly GCA_963583905.1. Taxonomy (NCBI): domain Eukaryota; kingdom Metazoa; phylum Arthropoda; class Insecta; order Coleoptera; family Cerambycidae; genus Stenurella; species Stenurella melanura. The sequence goes on from OY757317.1 coordinate 103,087,075, forward strand.
AGGGTGTTTTCTGGCTCTAGCTAATGATTTTGCGGCTGTAAGATTTTTTTTTGGCCTCGGATTCGGATCAGCAGCCGAAAATACATAGAGATACATGTTCTCTGGTTTGATTTTTTTTGTGGGGCTGTGTAATATAAGTATTTGACACATCGACAGAATTGAGTTCATAAAGTTTTTCTACATAATATTTCTTAAAAGTTTTGTATGTTAAATCTGCATTTCCGTATTTCTCCTCCACATAAAAATAAATTAATGATCCAGCAGGCAAACCTACTCGAGATTACTTAAGAAGAGACGCCTTATAAAAACAAAACCAATCTTTTGTAAAGCAGACATAGTTGAGTGCTTAAATTCGCGCATAAAAGCATTTCCATAGAGCTTGTCCAACTTTAGCCTCGAGGCTAAGCGGAACACAAAGCGGTTTATTCATTATTACAGGAAATAAATTGCTCAAAACGCATATAGAAGACAACAGGGGTCTAATTGGAGAATCTCTTCGTGGGTTTGTGTAAAAAACGAGACTCCTACTGTGTTAAGTGCAGAGCGCGCCTTAATTACTGCTTCGGGGTGGATTTAGATATAGCACGTCAGTGACACCGCACTCTTGACTTTTCTAATATGTTTTGTCGGATTAGAGGATTTAAAAAAATACAGACAATACATTATTATTTTATACCTACACAAAAGTTTAATAAACAGAGTGAGTTGTAAAATATACATAATATAACTATCTACCAATTTTTCCAGACGATCCTTAAACTCAGTTGTGACAAAGTGTATATTAGGGTGGCTTAAAATAACAGTGAAAAAAGTTATACATTTTTTTGTCTCACTTCTTAGATGTTCAAAATATACAAAAATGGACTCCAAAGAGCAAAAGCAGTTAATATTACCCACTATTCAGATTTAAAAAATTGAGCTTTGATTTTTTGATCCACCTTAGTGTACATACAATAATGTTAAAATAAATATGTCATATAGTGGACAAAAATCAAAAGGAGCGCAAATCTAGAGATAAGGCCAGCTGTGCGTTTTGGAGATCCAGATACATAACTTCAAAAAATAATATGCATGTAAGAAGACAAAATAGAGTCAAACCTATAGTAGCGCCAATAAGTGTAGGCAGTAGAGCAAAAAGTCAGCCGAATTGTGGTCAAAGGATTGTAGCTGTTATTTAATACTTAAGCGGCACCTCGTTCTACTATACGATTCCACATAATCTAGAGAGATATATTATGTTGTATCCGCCTACCAGAGATGAGAACCACGACTAGGTGCGGAACTGTCATAAAAAAACGTGAAACGAATCCAACCTACAGGCTATCAGTGGCGCCACATATATATTTTTAGGCATACAGTGTGTCCCAGGATAGAGTAACAAGAGGTGTAATGGACTAAAAATTTTGGAATGGTATTTGAAGATTGAGTACTGCTTGTTGTAAAACTAAAGTATTCCAAAAATGACTTGATTTGGTGTTCTACAGGGTGTTCTATAAGCAAAGTTGTAAAAATCACCACCAATAAAGTACCTTTATTTTTCAAAATGTGAAAAAATTCCACTAAGAAAAGTTATTTAGAATGCAATTTTATACCTCTATACCAAATTACAGGAATATAAAATTATTTTTTTGAAACTTCCCATTTTTTCAATAAATTAGTATTTTTATTTTGAACCATTCTATTAAAACTGCATAGACATTTTTTGTGACTTAATATTTGAAGTTTGTAGAAGCTAAAAGTAGGCTGTGAGAAAAGCAGTGGATACACATTTATCATTTATTATTGACATATCTGTCAAACGTAGTCAATATTATCCTTAATTTCTGTTTCAAGTTAAAAAACCAGGCATATAAAATTAAGTGAAAATGGTACTCACAGTGCGCGAAAAAATTTATATTGTGCAATGCTACGGAATTGGCGGTGAAAACTCGCTAAGAGAAGTGGTAAGCCAATTTAATTTGAAATTTTCAAACACTGCTTTGTCACGTATTCAGGCTATGAGAATAATTAAAAAGTTTCTGGCTACTGGTGGTGTTCTTAACATGAAAAGAAAAATAAAAGCATATGATGAAGACAATGTTGGGGCTATTATAGCTCATGCCTCTGTTATAGAAAATCCTAGAATGCCACTAAAAGAGAGGTCAGCTCTTATTAATATTAGCAAGTCTAAACTCCAAAGAATTTACAAGGCAAAGAAAATTAGGGCATATAAAGCAAATTATAAACATATGCTTGAAGAGGGAGATGGCGACCGTAGGTTGGATTTTTGTTTGACCATTGCGCATTGGAGGAAAAATCATGGAAGAGTGATTTTTTCATCATTTCATAATTTTCTCAGATGAATCCACATTCATAACCAATGGTGTTGTTTCATCTCAGAATTGTTGGTTTTGGGCTTCTGAAAATCCAACACTCCACAGAAATCGTAAATCGGTGGTTGAATTTAAATTTTGGAGAAAATTGGATTGCCAGGAATGGACCGATGAAGTGGCCGGCGAGATCCCCAGACCTATCAATATTGGATTTCTTTTTATGGGAACGCCTCAAGTAGTTGGTTTACGCTGAACCACTTCCTAACGATGTAGCAGTATTGAAGCAGATAATTACAAATGCCGTAAACTGCATTCCGTTAGATCATATTAGAAACAGTTTTAAGGATTTCAGGCGAAGGATCGAAATGTGTGGATGTGGGTGGTAGCTACGTCGAATAATAAAAAAATTGTAAACATTGTTTTGTATTGGTCAATAATTAATTTGTTTGTGAATCTGTTATGTTTTTGACATTTATTGTAATTTTTAAACCTCATTAATCTTCAGTTAGTAATTGTTTCTTGTTTTACAATTAGTTCGATTAACATTATACCTTCTTACGTCTCGTACATTCAATTTTTTATTTACCAATAGCCTACTTTTTGAGATGATTAACGTTTGCTCCTACACAACTTTAAATATGAATTCAATTCTTAATTCGCAAACAATGGGAAGTTTCAAAAAAATTATTTTATATTCCTGAAATTTGGTACAGATGTATAAAATTGCATTCTAAATAACTTTCCTAAGTGGATTTTTTCATGTTTTGAAAAATAACGGTACTTTATTAGTGGTGATTTTTACAACTTTGCTTATAAAACACCAAATCAAGTCATTTTTGGTATACTTTAGTTTTACAACAAGCAGGACTCAATCCCCAAATACCATTCCAAAATACTAAAATTTTTGGTCCATTACACTCCTTGTTACATCTATCCTAGGACATACTGCATATAAAATAATAAGAGTATTCGTATTTCATAAAATAATTAAATATATGTAATATAATTAAATTTGTTTTTGCACTCAACTTGGCCAAAAAGAAAAACTGGAGTTCTTCCAATAAGCCCGTCTTCCACGAATTCTGAATCACTTCCTATGTGTGTGTTAAGCGTTCCGCTTTTAATGTTGGCATTCTCAATCCCGTTGACCAATCGTCCATATGGCCTTGACGAACATTTTTTACATTCCTATCTTGCCAAAATTTCGTTACACTATGTCCTTCATTCAACCATGTTTCATCCAAATAACATTTTCTTCCTCTTTCACGAGCAGCTCTAATTACCCGATTATAATTTCTTCGCCAACAAATAATATCATCTCTCTCAGGTAGGAGGCTATTCCTCTTTTTTTCTGAAAATACAAGGTTCATATCATGTAAACATTTTTTAAGCGACGATTTGCCCATTTTGGGTATATCTTTATCTTGATTCATGGACTGCAAAATTTTCTTTACAGTAGGGATTTTATTATCATGTATGGACTTTACGTCGAATTCTACATTTCTCAAATTTGTCTAACATTATTTTATTTCTTCCAGACTTCGCTTTAGGTTTCTGAACATTCCCATTATTCTTTCTTCTCTCAAAATTCTGTAAATGGTCCGCTCACTCACGCCGGTAAACCTTGAAGTCATATTAACTAAACCTGTTGATCCTGATTTCTGTACCATCGGATAATCTTTCTCCTATGCATGACAAATTTTCTAATGTAATATCCATTTTTTATCGTACCATTCGAAAATAGATGCTAATCCTATTTCAATGATATATGACATTTGATTCTTTTCTGTTTATTATGAGAGCTATTAACGAAGGACATATTAACATTGGACAGTGCGAAATTGAAATGTACGAGAATTTGCTTACCTTGGGTCAATCATAACAGGCATGATACAATGGCAGACAATAAAAGAAGAAAACTGCTAGCTAACAGAAAGTATTACGGGCTTCTTCCTCAACCTACATCTCGAAACATCACGAGGAAAACAAACATAAGGACGTATAAAATTCTCATAAATACATTTTGATGTAGGGATCAGAAACATGGCCATTGTCAAACCCAGAACGGTGGATGGAGTGTATTAAAATAAAGATCCTGAGGAAAATGTAGGGCGCCGTACTTGCATTCACTGAAAATCAACCAGCTGAGATGATTATAACCCGGTAAAACGAACTATATTTCACCGGCCAAACAGAATAAACAGACGAAGGAGACCTAAGACAAGATATCTGGACAAAGTAGAAGAAAAAATTAAAGTAGGAAAGTAGGAAATAAGTCATGTAACATGGAGAAGGTGTTGGACAGAGAGGAACGGAAGAAGAACGTGATTGGGAAGGCCAAGGCCCACCAAGTACTGTAGCGTTAAGAGAGAGAGAGAGAGAGAGAGAGAGAGAGAGATACATAGCTGTAAAAAATTGCGGTACGTAAACTTGTTTCTGCGCAGATAAACCACGCCTTGTCGTAGAACAATGCAGGGCATTGGTCCATCGCTTGACCGCGACGAATTGAGAACAGCGCGAGCGCACTCATTCTGCTTTTAGTAGCGTAGCTGTTTAGACATGTGGGAATAAAATAAATTAATCTCAATTTCGTTATTAAAATGCCGTGTGTTTATACAACTGCAGAAAAAGTGCAAATTGTGAAGTGGTACTTCGGGGGCCATTCCACTGATGACACAATACTGTGGCATATCAAAACAGACCAATCCCCTCAGCTAGCATAATTCCATACATTATTAAAAAATTAGAGAATTTCGGGTGTGTCGTGAATTATTGTAAAAAAATGCTGTCAACCCAAACCCCGTCATCAACAAATGAGCGAAGAACGTGAAATTCGCGAAACTAATGTCTGTGCACTTGTTGAGACTAGTGAACCTTGTTCTAGCAGACAAATTGTTGATGAAGTTGACATGAAGGAAAGAACTGTATGAAATATTTTGAAAAGAAATGGGTACAGTTGTTTTAAAGTTCAAACAACGCAAGAAATATTTCCGGAGGACAATTTCAAACGGATGGAATATTGTGAAATCATGATAACTAAAGTAAATGAGAATGAAAACTTCTTAAAGAATATATTGTTTACAGATGTACCATCCTTTTCATTACATAGGAAACACAATCCATCCGTAGTACGATATTGGTCTCGAAAATATAAACATTTGAGTGTTGCTGTGCGAACTCAGTATACTCAAAAGTTGAACGTTTGGACGGGAATTTTTGACAATCATATTATAGGCGATGGCAGTTTAAATGGCAATAAATATATAGAGCTTTTACAAAACCAAATAATTCCTGCAGTTCAAAATCTTCCTGTCAACTTTGACGACATTTGGTTTCAACAAGACGGCTGCCCAAGTCACAATATCTTAGCTGTTATTAATTTTCTGGAAAGAAAATTTCCCTATCCTTTAATAGCTACGAGGGGAATAATAAAATGGCCCCCCAGGTCACCGATCTAGCACCCCATGATTTATTTCTGTGGGGCTTTTTAAAGGAAACCGCATACAACCATGCTTTTGAACGAGCCAATAATTTAGTTGGATTACGGGAAAAGCTTATCCAACTTTGTGCAAGCATTACTTCAAATCAACTCAATGATATGAGAGGTTCATTGTATAATCGGTTTGGCTATTGTTTGGCACAAGAAGGTGGTTTGTTTGAATCCTTACTTCATTAATTTATTGTTTGATAATTATTAGTTGATTTTTGTTTCTGAGGGTTATTTAATTTTATTTTAATGTTCTATTTTTGTAATTTAATAAGAATAATTCATTTTTTGATAATTAGTTGATTTTAGTTTCAGAGTTATTTAATTTTATTTTAATGTTCTCTTTTCATTTCAGTTTTAATAAGAATTATTATTTTATTCCCATAGCATTTACGGATAGAAAGAAAACTGCAGAAATGTTTTTAATACAAGAAATTATTTGTCAAAAATGTGACAAATAACTTCTTCGCTTTTGACGAAGAGATATTGTCTCGTTTCGTATTAGAAATGATGCGTTCACGATTTATGGAACTCGCGGGGCGTGGTCAATTACATCGTTATTCCTATACTCTAAACTGCATTTTCCGAATTTGTATATTATGAAAATCTGCTATAAAACTTTTGCTATATCACATTATTATCAATACAATTCTGTAGCATATTTTATACTTCTGCGATATAGCATGTTTTGCTACTAGTGTAAACGTACCTTTAGTAATCGGAAATAGAAAATTATATAACATTTTACAGGAAAATAATGATCTACCACTAGTTGCAGCCATTAGGGAATTATTGGAAATTTCAAATACTGCCACGCAGTATTAAGGGGCTACTTTATTTTATTAGCGCATCATCCTTATTTTATCAACGAAATGTTAGTTATTGGAACACCTGCTTCGTTTTTCGTGTCATTATTTCTGTGCAATTCGACGCTTGCGCACTCATTCCCTAACCTTACAAAATTAATAAATAAATAATTTTTGTATATATTTTTTTCTACCTTTTGTGCTCTGGTGCGTGTGTACTGTTTTATTAAAATTCAATATGGAATCGGATCAGATACTTATAGGTTATATTATCTATGTATTGTTGAAAGTTGCCAAATGTCAAAATACTGTAAATTTAACGCATTGCAGTATTCCTTCACAAATAAGGACAAGCACTATCCTTAATAAAGGATCCCTTATTTGCGGTTCAAACTGCGCAGGCGTACATGTCAAAATAACGCTTACTTTAATACTGCCTATCCTTATTGCACGTCCAATAATTCCCTATTATCGCTATCTATTTACGACGCAAACAGATACTTCCATTAACCCAATATAATTATTTCATCCCCAAATACCTCCTTCGAAATTAATACAGTAAACATAGAACCCGCTTCGTTTACTAATTCCCGTTCATAATTCCAGATTTTCCAGAATCCGACGCAGACAACATGGAGCGGCAAGAATGCGAGAGTGAAATGACCGGTAAGAACTTCTTCGGGGGCGGTTCAGAGAGTCAATTGGAGGCGGTCAAAGGTCGCAAGCCGCGAAGGAGAAGAACAGCTTTCACGCACGCGCAGCTGGCGTACCTGGAAAGAAAGTTCCGCTGTCAGAAATATCTGTCGGTTGCGGACAGGAGCGACGTTGCGGACTCCTTGAATCTGAGCGAGACGCAGGTCAAGACGTGGTATCAAAATAGGAGGTTAGTATCAGTTAAATACCGCTTGTTGATTGGGATTTGAAGTTTAGGTGACAATTACCTGAATTGAATGTTAACATAGTCCAAGGACTGTGTGTCATTTCAAGGAATTTTTGGAATAATTTCAACAAAACAATTTGAAAATAATTTTTCAGTTACATGCAGGAAAACTAAACTTTTAAAAATAATTCTTTTGTAAACTATTTGGAATAATAAAATATATTTTTTATAGGATTTGGCAAACAGCATAGAAAACTATCTATGAGAACTAAAAAGAAAAACTATCTGTAAAAATATTAATTCTAGGGTATTGAATATGTAACTGAATAAGGAACTTATTTGTTAAAGATATTCTATTGTTTCATATATTCAATTGTACCCGAAAAATGATAAATCCACAAAGTGCTATTAAATTTAGGCATCGATTTTTGATAACGGAGTAAATTTGTCCACTTTTAAATTTCTTAACTATAACTCAAAAACTATGCATTTCTAGTATACAGGGTGTCCCAAAATTGAGTTCCCGGACGGGAACCTGTGATGCTTGAGTTCATGTTGGGCCCACATAACCCAACTTACCTTAGTCCAAAAATGCATCCCTGAGGAAGAAGTGAGGCAAGAAATAATTTTTTTTCTAATAATTTCCGTTATACTGAAGATAAAATTGTCAAATTTTGATTGGAGCTGGACCTCTATAAGTACTCTCTGTAAACTTATAACAACCAAATATCTCTTGTTTCTCAATATTTTTTCATAATGATTAATATTTGACTGGTTATAATTTTTTAATCACCCTGTAAAATTACGGAATACTTGAATATTTTTATAGAACATTGTAAGGGCTGCAAAAAAGGTACTCTTAATAAATTTTGTAATATCAACCAAAATACAAGAAATTATCGTTTTTCCTATTTGTATTTAATATTTATTTACAATTTTAGAACAAAATGTTGCAACAATGAAAAACATTTTATTTAAAGAAATTTACATTAATAATGTAATATCAACCACAAATCAAGAATTAACGTTTTTTCTCTGTAGATCATAGCTGCGTGTGAAACAGGAAACAGATCGCGTTTGGGAAGCAAAAGATTATATAGTTGTTATCAGACTTACATAGAATATTTATTAGAGATACAACTCCCATCAAAATTTGAAAATTTTATCTTCGACATAAAAGAAATTATTGCAATAACTTTCTTTTGCCTCACTTTAAGAGCATGTAATTCCTCAGGGATGCATTTTTGGACTAATATAAGTTGGATTATACGGGTTCAACATGAACTCAGAAATCACAGGTTCCCGTCCAGGAACTCAATTCTGGGACACCCTGTATACACATAACACGATTTTTTTATAAATAATCAAATTTTCTATCGAAATGACACTACATAAAGTAAAAAACCTTTTTTTCAGCAAAGTGAGTTAAAAAAACTATTTTAAAAATAACGAAAAATTTCAATTTTCTGTTAATTTTTTAATTTTTGTGTATATCTTTTTTCTGAGTGCATTTACGTATAGGCATTGGTTCACAAAATAGAAATCTGACGTAAATCCCATCAGAATGGTGATCGATAAAAGTATTTTTGATAAAAATAGGCCGATACAGTCGTTTAATGTTTCTTACGATTTTACCACCTTTTACCATTATACCATGTTAGTTTTAATTTTTACATGCAAAAATTGTTTTTATTCAATACAAAAATTATTTTCGGTACATCAATGATAATGATAAAGGTATTTCTTTAAAATCCTTATATTCATATGATCTTATACATAAAAAACTTTAATGTTGTACTAATTTACAGCTGTTTTAAAGATACTTTTTTTGAAAATTACATATGTATTATATTTATCCCATAATGTTATTGAATATCAATATCTTCATCAACGTCGTTTTCGACATCTTCCCTAACTTCTGGAACATCAGGGTTTTCAGAATACTTTGCGGAACATGAAGCAGGTAATTCCTAATTTTCTGCAGCCACAATTTTCGTGACAACCCTTTATTCACCCGCAAGTTAATTGCCCCAGTAAAGTCTGCGGTGCAGAAGGTTTGGTTGTGCTAATTGGCATTAATCAATTTTTAGATTTTTTCCAACCCCACTCAAAGGGATTTTAAATATTTCCTTTCCACTGTTGAATTTGGTGGTATTTCCTTAAGCCATGTTGTTTAGTAGCATCAGAACTTGGAGGCAAATGGGCTAGAGAAAATATTGTGCTCTTCAATAATCTTTGAAAAGATTGTAAGTGACAGCTAATTAAACTCTTGGTCTTAATGCCATACAGAGAAATTACGATGTGTTCAGATGCGAAACTGATATTTTCATATTGAAAATCAACTAAATATCAAAACTTTGAACACATACTTTTACTTTAAGAACTAGTTAATTACATAATGTGAATTAATAAATAATTCATACGAACAAATAATAAAAAATAGATATGTAATTTTCATTGAGGTATCTTTCAAATAGCTATAACTTAGTACAACATTAAACTTTTTTTATGCCTAAGATCATATTAATATCGAAATTTTAAACAAATGTAAATTTATCATTATCATTGATAAACCGAAAATAATGTTTGTATTGAATAAAAATAGTTTTTGACCACCAAAACAAGCAATATTAGTTAATACACCTATAGCCTAAAACTAACCGCTTTGGCAAGATAGCAAATTATTCGAATTTATAGCAACTGCTCAAAATGTTCACCATTTATTTTTATGCACAAATTGCATCGTCCGGTTCTGGACAACATTACACGTGTGTGCAAGCGGCTCTAATTTTTGCCAGAAGATCTTCCTGCTCAAGTCCCGTATAATAGAGATTTTTCAAAAACGCCAAAGGAAAAAGTCAAGAGGATTAAGTTTGGAAAATCGCACAGGCCAAGCTGTAGGACCTTCTCTTCCAATCCACTTATTCGGAAATTCTGATGCAGATACTGGCGTATGTTCAAATTGAGGTGCAAACGTCCGTCCCGCTGATACCACATTTCTCGTCTTATCTTCCAAAATTTTAAGCGAAATATTTTACAAGGACTGGATATATATGCGGCCGCTCAAATAAGGTGGCAGCAAGTACACGATCAAGTTCTGTTTCTCAATACTAGCCCCAATAATTTACGCAAAATCATTGCTAATGTCTTCTAAGGCATTAGCACCAGAAGTGGTTGTTACGACTGTCGAAATAACTTTTCCTAGTGAAACATGCCTCATCCGAGAACGACACAATTTCTCCGAAGTTGTAGATTATAGATTGTTTAAGGGGTCGCTCGGCTTTGAACAGTTCTTCTTCGTATCTACCTGAAAGATCTTTTGTGAATTACCCTACAATTAGTTGTTGTCCAGGACTCCCAAGCTTCTTTCAACGCTTATGATATTCCTGGGGGCTAATTTCTATGTCTTCAGGCGTTAATTCCACCTTTTTTATGTACTCTAGCCTAGTGCGGACTAACATCTGGCATTTGCAAAGAATATGTTCCGCAGTTTCTATTGCAGTATCACAGTATCTGCACGTAACATAATCTGCCTTGTCCATATTTTTAAGATGATACCTCAAGGGGCAAGGCCTGTTAAAAGGCCTGCCATCTGCCTTAAGTCGGACTTTTCGAGTTCTAGAAGCCTAGTGGCATTCTTTGTCGAATAAGTTAAGAACTGTCTCGCTTGTCTTTGGTCTGGAGTATTCCTCCAGTAGGACTCTTCCTGTTCTTCTTCCCATTTTAGAATCTCCTCCATTATGCGATAGATAAGCCGCAGAATTACTCGGGCCCAAAAAGTCTCACTTGATTGGCATTGAGTCAGTGAGTTTGGTCTTGGACTCCAATTGGATTAACTACAGAATCTTTAAGTAACCAACCAGAGCACCTGGTTTGAGAGATATAGAGAGTACCTGCTGCAGCCTCAGGACACTAAGTGCTGCCTCCTTCCTTATGTAAAAATAAGGAGGAAATAGGTCCAGCATTGCTTCCATAGCTGCTGTGGGACAAGAGTACATTATTCCTGTAATCCCTAAGCAGGCAAGGCGTTATAACAATTTTCCTTGTGCTAATTTTTCTTCAATATTTGGCTACCATACACATGATGCATAGGTTTCCATGAGTCTCACAACCGAAAGATAAGACCAGTAGATTATTTTCGGTTTTAGACCCCAAGTATTACAGAATAGCCACAATGGCTTTGGTAAGCATTCTTTCTAAATGTGAGTTCCAGGTAAGTTTTTGATCCAGAATTACTCCTAGATATTTAACACTGAGGCCCTCTAACGAGCACTACCCGGATATTATGTTTAAGGCGATTTGCATGAGATTTAAAATCATAACCTCATGCCTGCCTCTCACAGTAATAACCAGGTCATCAGCATAACCCTGAACTTTGAAGCCAGAAATACTTAGTTTATGAAGGAGGTCATCCACCACCATTGATCACACCAAGGTCGATAGAACTCCTCCTTGTGGACAACCCTTCACCGCAATCTTTCAAAGTTAGACTGACCTAAAAACTATTGGCATAAAGCGATCTGATGAGGAGCCCCTGAGGAGTCATAATTTATACTTTTCGTAACTGGTAAGAAGGGAGGAGTTGCTGTGGTTAGAGTTAACCACAGATTTAATAAAATAAAATTAAATATCTTGAATTATCATATATTGCAAATGTATAATACAATAATATAATATTGTTTCAAGTTAAAACGAACAGCAAATTAGATCTTATTAATTTTTTTTCAGAATATTGTTCTTGAAGTATTTCTTATTTTCTTTCTTGGTTACAGCTTTTCATTTCTTTTTGGGGAGCTCTATATAAAATGTACATGTAGCTTCTATCTTAAAATGAGTACGCTACATATACCCCTCTGCCAAAAGAAAAATTACCGCAAGCAATCAATAACAAAATGAACACGTTTAGGTAAAGAAGTAAAAGTTTGATCCACCTCATCAGTCAACAAATAAGCGGGTTTAACTCTGTCAAGACTGACAGTGACAGCTTTACCCCGTTTAAGGATAGTTATAATCTTATCAGTTCGAGAAACTACTTCAAAAGGCCCATCAAATAAAGGTGAAAACTTAGATTTTAATCGAGCTTCTCGAAGGAAAACGTATGTACAATTGTTAATATCAGAGCTGATAAAAGATTTTTGACAAAATTGACGTTTTGAGGCTGTAAATTGTAAATTATCAAAATATTCACGTAATTTAACAATAAAATTAGAAACTTGTGGGTCAAAATTTGATTTAATGAAATATTCTCCAGGGAGGCGTAACGTTTGACCGTAAACTAGTTCTGCTGATGAGTAACGCAAATCAGTTTTAGGCATAGCTCTCAAACCCAACAAAATGATAGGGAGTTCTTCGTACCAATGTGATGTATTTGCTCTCGCAAATAATGTGGTTTTTAGGGTTCGATGGAATCGTTCAACCATACCATTACTCTGAGGGTGGTAACTAGTTGTGCGAATCCGGTGAAAACCTAAAAACTTTGAAAATTCCGAAAATAGAGTTGACTCAAATTGCACCCCTTGGTCTGTTGTTATGTCTAGTGGAACACTGAAACGACATACGTAGTTTTCAAAAAGAGTTCTAGCTACTGTTTCTGCTGTAATGTCTACGAGCGGATATGCTTCTGGCCAGCGGGTGTATCTTTCAACAACTGTCAATATATAAGAATTACCATGCGAAGGAGGTAAAGGTCCTACAATATCGATATGAATGTGTTCAAAACGGCCTTTGGGTATCTCAAAATCACCTATAGGTGTCTTAGTATGACGGTTGACTTTTGAAGTTTGACAGTTGATACAGGTTTTTGTCCATAAATTACAATCAGAATTCATCCTGGGCCAGAAATACTTAGTGGTTATCAATTTCTTAGTAGCTTTAATGCCAGCATGAGTTAAATTATGAAAAATATTGAAAACTACTCGACGTAAACATTTTGGTACGTAAGGACGACATCCATTACGTGAAACATCGCACCAAATTAAAAAATGCGAATCCGAAAAGGTAATTTGTTTTAACAAATAGCTTATTTTACTGTTTTTATTATTCACCTTTTGATTGTTTAATAAAGAAATAAGTTGATCATCATCATCTTGCGTAGTTTTTAATATTGCTAAATTAAAACTGGAAGAGTTTAACGAGTCTATGATGTCTGAAGTATTTCGTTCCAAAACGTTAACGTCATCAATCCGTGACATAGTATCTGCGACAATATTAGCATGACCTGGAATGTGTCGTAAATCGTTTGTAAATTGTAAAATAAATTCCAAATGTCTGATCTGCCGAGGTGAACGGTCTGCTTTTGACGATAAAGCGTAAACCAACGGTTTATGATCGGTATAACAAGTAAAAACGCGGCCTTCCAATATATGCCTAAAATGTTTAATCGAAGTGAAAAGTGACAGTAACTCTCTGTCAAAAACAGAATATCGTTTTTGCGCATCTGTCAGTTTTCGAGAAAAGAAACCTAATGGAGAAGTAGAATTATGAAATGTCTGTTCTAACACCGAACCCATTGATACACTAGAACAATCCACAGTTAATGAAAGTGTCACTCCTTCCAAACAACTAGGGTGAGCTAAAACTGTGGCATTTATTAAAGCTTGCTTAGCTTTCTCAAAACTAGCAGAACAATCCAATGGCCAGAAATTAATAACTTTACTTTTATCACGCAACATTCTAGCATTCAACAAATGTAAAGGATTCAAAATTTCTGAAAAATTAGGGACAAATCTATGATAAAAATTAATCATACCGATGAAACGTTGAAGTTGTTTAATAGTAGACGGTTGAGGAAAATTAATAATAACTTCAACTCTCTCTTTAGATGGCACAATACCTTCTGGACTAATATAGTGTCCCAAAAAGGTCAAACCACTAGTGCCAAAAACACATTTAGTTGGTTTGATATTGATTCCATAGTCATTAAGGCGTTCAAAGATTAAGCGTAAATATTCCAAATGTTGTGTATGATCCGAGCTCGCTACAAGAATATCATCAAGATACACGAAAACAAATTTCAAGTTAGAAAAAATTTCATTCATAAATCTTTGGAATGTCTGACCAGCATTTCTCAAACCAAAGGGCATTCGCATAAATTCGAATAAGCCAAAAGGGGTTGTGATTGCTGTCTTATAAATGTCACATTCGGCGACAGGTATCTGATGATAAGCACGAATCAAATCGATTTTCGAAAATACTTTACAACCAAATAAATGAGCATTAAAATCTTGTATGTGTGGTAAGGGGTACCTATCAGGAACTGTTACAGAGTTTAACTGTCGGTAGTCACCACACGGACGCCAGTCATTGGGTTCCTTTTTTGCAACCATATGTAGCGGAGTAGCGACAGATGAAGAAGATGCTCTACAAATCCCTAATTCTACCATATGGGCGAATTCCTCCTTAGCAATATCAAATTTCACTGCATCCAATCTACGTGGACGGTTAAAAGGTAAATGACCCTCAGTCACAATAAAATGTTGAACAGTATGTTTTACAGGTAAAAAATAATCTGGTGTTCCCACCAATTGCGGAAAATCATGCAATAATGCCGTATATTGGTCTTCAAAAGAAAATAACCTTGTGGAAATGACAGAACTAGTTTCGGCGTAACAATTCACTGACAAACTTGTCTGGTTATCGATCAAAATACTGTTCTCCAAGTCCACAATTAAACCAAAATGTGCCAAAAAATCTGCACCAATAATCGGGATCTGTATGTCAGCTATATTAAAAATGAAAGTAAACACACGACGTAATCCCAAATTAACTTTCAAAAGTTTCTTACCGTAGGTGTAAACAATTCCACCGTTAGCCGTGGTAAGAACTAAATCCTTGTTTACCTTTAAATCTGTAAAAGCATTTCTCGGTATAACCGACAAATCTGCTCCGGTATCAATCAAAAAGCGAAAATTATTTGATACATCAAAAATAAAAAGGCGACGTCTGCTGTCAAGCTCTCTAGTGTCAGCAGACATGACAATAGAACTGTCTAGTTTTTTGAATTATTCGATTTATTTGATTTATTATCAAATAATGGAACGTTATAAAAAGTACACCAAGGACCGCCGCACATATATGCTCGGTCTTTATATACTTGATGATAATAGCAAGTTGTGTTGCATGAAGGATCAAAATTATTTCGATTATTAGAAAATCGTGAATGTGAACGACGTCGGTTATGACAATTAGTACAACGTGTCTCATTTAGAGACGTGGAAGGACGAATCGTATCATTCGAAGATTGTAAAGTAGACAATTGTGATTCAAGTGATTGTTGTCTTTGTAAAACTTGATTTAAAGTCCATTCGAAACTTGTAGAAAAGTTATTAAAAGTAGTTAAAAGGTCTGATAATGTTGTGGGCGGAAACGTGTCAGGGATTGTAACAGGCAAAGCGGAAAAGTTAGATTGAACTGGAGTCTGACAAGATTCCCAAACTTTATCAGCTATGTCGAGAACTACTTGCAAATCTGACTTTCCCGAAGCAGTCAAGGCAATATAAACTGTTTTCGGTAAACGTCGCTTCCACAAATTCATTAGCAAATCCTGACTCACCATGTGCGAACCGCCAACAACACCTAACATAGAACGATAAAAATCTGAAGGCTTCCTGGTTCCAATTTCTGAACCGGTTAATAAATCTTCAAGCCTTTTCTCTTCACTGGAGGAAAGGCGTGAAATTACAATAGTTTTCAAATTACCATACAAATCTCATTCTGGAGGATTAATGATAACATCGTAAATATTATTGATTATCTCCAAGGGTAAATGGGCAACAATTAGGTCGTATTTTTTACGATCAGAGGTTATTCTCGAAACATTAAATTGTGCCTCAACTTGCATGAACCATATCAATGGATTTGACATCCAAAAAGGGGGTAATTTGACAGACGTTACACATTGTTGATTAACAGGCAGGGATTCGATTAACTCGACAGTTGTCTGAGGTGGATCAACCATTATTAATATCACAAATTGACAGACGTAGGAAAAAAAAAATATTGATTGCTTAGCAAACTTTTAAGTAATGGTGAGTAATATATGCAACGTACTCACTTGGCCTCGCAAATAACACTTAGCATCAATGCTAATAAAAACAACTCTCAGACTGCCAATTCGGAGGGATCCAAAACCATAAATTCAGCTATAAATTTCAGACGAGACTTCCTCTGCGCCGGGCACCAAAATGCTCCAACTGGTCAATGGTCTAGACGAAACCACGCCAATTGTATCACGTCGGGGTCACCAATTGTGGTTAGCGTTAACCACATATTTAATAAAATAAAATTAAATATCTTGAATTATCATATATTGCAAATGTATAATACAATAATATAATATTGTTTCAAGTTAAAACGAACAGCAAATTAGATCTTATTAATTTTTTTTCAGAATATTATTCTTGAAGTATTTCTTATTTTCTTTCTTGGTTACAGCTTTTCATTTCTTTTTGGGGAGCTCTATATAAAATGTACATGTAGCTTCTATCTTAAAATGAGTACGCTACAGTTGCCCTTGCACAACACGCCACACTGATCTAAAAATTTCATCTGGTGAGCAATTGCGTAAATACTGTTGGAAATTTGTTGTGCTAGGCGGTTTATAACTTCTTCTTTGAACGGTGGGGTAGTGCTCTTCTTGGACGACCACTAGCACCATTTAGAATACCACTTTCTGGAAGGTGGTGATGAGTGGAAGCAAATGTAATATAATGAGGCTGAGGGCGGTTAGAATATTGGTTGTGGTATAAGTGTGCAGGTTTTCCGCATTTCATTTAATTTAAATCGTAGGCAAGATGTATGTCAGCTTATTCTTGAAAAGAAAAATTATTATCCATTTTGAAGACGATTTTCAAATCAGCCGATGAAGAAACGTTTAGGTACTGAAATCGCCAGTCGATACTAAACACCAGTACTTGCTTGATATTTTACAACAATCTTAATTATGGGAAAGCACGTTTTATTTGTGTTTCTTATTACAAGATAAAAATAGAAACAAAATTCTGATATATAGTTTGGAATTAAAATTGATCAACTGTGGATAAAACAATTAATACAGGGTGTTTCGTAATAATTGTGCATATTTGCTTAGGTGGAAAAATTATTGAGAAATTTAATTTGCTCTATGGTCATAATAACTCTTTTAGGGGAATCGCAAAATTTTTAATAATCTACTCGAAAACTGTGGTTCATACGAAAAGATGCTTATAACTGTTTTCATAAAATATCCATTACACGTTTTTTTATTCATTTATCCCAATATTTATAAAATATTACTTCTGTGCAAGATATTTATTTAGTTAGTGACTTTCCCAATAAAACCCACAGAAAATGTACTAAAAATGACCAATAATATTTTAACGATAATTAATAAGAGGCACTTGTTTCAGAACTAAATGGAAGAGACAAAATCAGCTTCGCTTAGAGCAGCTTCGGCATCAGGCGACAGTCGAAAAAGAACTTCTAAATGCTGGTTCTTTACGGAAAACTGGAGGGGAACCACCGCCATGCTGCCCCCCGTCTGGAATGGCAAGATATGGTGCGCAATCGCCGTGTAGTTTTCTCACTTCGGCCGCTGCGGCAATTTTTCACAATGTCACGTATGTGCACGGGTGCCAGTTATAAAATAACACACAAATTCTTTACACTTAATATCGTCTTTAAAGGAACCTGTAAATACTGCGCTACTTATAATTCTTATTTTAACAATTTACGATTAACGAAGATTTTCATTATTCAAAGATTACTTAAGAGGTAGTAGTTCTGATGGAGAAATATTTATTATTTTTGGTCATAATTTGTTTCCTTAATACATACTATCAAAATGCCCATGCTTCGCTGAGTGGTTAAATTATAATTAATAAGTAAATTAAATATGTAGGTTTATTAATATTAAGAACAATATAAATAATAATTCAAAACATTATTCGAAGAAATTTCAAAGAATTATAATGGGTCTTACCCAAACGAATCAGATAGAGAAAATCTCGTATACAATAATATATTACCAAAATATACACTGGTATAGCTAGTGCATACATTAAGCAGCGAGTACGTTATTAAACCAGTTTCCATCTTAAGCATGAGCAAAAGATGGACGCGGTCGAGCAAGCAAACCCAGATTTGGTAAGGATGTATACTTAACAAGAGTTTCACAACCAAAAATAATAAATTTTTCCGAATTAAGTCATTCTCTTAGATGTCACTACTTTTTAGGACCTTCTTAATGATTTTTGGGAACAAATTTTAGGACATGAATAGAGTATACCATATCGACAAACCAGGAATATGTTAAGGTGGCCATTCCCTAGAAAGAGACATCCGATAGGAGAATCATTATTATTAAGTAGAACCATAATAAGACTATAACTATGAATTTTCACTGAACAATTTCAGTGGTTTGCAAAATAGTTTAATTTAAAACTACGAACTAGGATGATTAGCATAATTTTTAAATTTAAATCTAACTATTTTGCAAACCACTGAAATTATTGAGTGAAAATTCATAGTAATATTCTTTTTAAGGTTCTACTTAGGTAGTCTTATAGTTTTTTTAAATATACGTACTAAGAAAAAAAAAGTCATGGCCAAAAATAGTAAATATTTCCCTATCGGATGTTTCTCGGGGAAATGGGAATGGCCACCTTAAAATAAATTTATTGTTAATTTAGGTTACCGTAAGCGTTTCTGGTACAAAACTCGGAGAAAATTATTGTATTTAAATGTTTACTATTTTCGTAGCGTAGAATACAGGATGTGCCAAAAAGTAAAACAACTTAAAAAAAGCGAAACGGTGTTTACGCAACTTCGTCTTTACGAAATGTATAACATTTTTTAAATTTCAACCCAGAACATGGGATATAAAAGAATTAATAACAGTTTCTTCCCTCTTTGATTGAACACCTGATCGAGACGAATTACATCTTCCTCTAGATCAGCGGTCACATAAAATTCTCAGAATTCTTTCAGAAAGATAAATTATTGTTAGTGCTAGTATACAAGCAAATCGGGAGTGTGTGTGTTTGCTGTATTTCCAATTCCAATGAGCTATGGTCAAAGCCATTATTTAAAGTTCAATTTTATATAATCAAACCACAATACGAGGACGAATTCTTTCTTAATTCTTGCACAACATGTCTGAGTTGAAAATAAGGAAATACAAAACCGATAAATATACTTTATTGACTATCTTAAGAACTCTTACAGATATCTAAAATCTTGTATCTAGGATTAAACATTAAACGCAACTCAACATAAAAGGCAATGACTAAGGTGTTGGGGTGGCACTAGAAACACTGTTTGTTTTTTGGCTATATTTTCAAAACTCTGAGATACATCACCGATCTGACTCTTCCATTTGAAAACACATAAAATAATTTTTGGTTAAGTGTAAGTCAGACTCTGACGCCCAATGTTTCATAGAGACATCTATCATATTATCATAATGTGATATATTATTATTACTGATAGTTAATTTCCAAAAGGTCAACTTTGTCCGTAAATTACTCAATATGTCTAAGACATTGAGTAATTTATTTATCGATTATACTTTAATTATGAAATATTTTTATGATTTAAAAAAAAATCTTGTCCATTTTAGAAACCACTTTTTCCTAGATAACATTATTAGATAACACCAATGGGCCTCCATGCCGCCATATTGAATTCAATAATTTACTAAACAATACATGTACCTACGAGTAGGTCACTGATTTCCCACTAGTCTATGTTCAAAAATATATTTATTCTTCACCTCATTTTACATATATTCCCCTAAACAATGAAACATTTTCGATCTAGATCAAAACAGTAGTGCCACATGATATTTATTCTAGCGTTTTTTGCATAAAATGAATTAGTTCCTTCAAATTAGGAAAAATTAAAGACATTTTTCTTAACGTCATGAGACCTGTAAAAAGTGAAGCTATTGGGTTGTCTAAACAAGATTTTCACCCCCTAGAGTTCTAAAAAATGGGTGGTTTTTGAGAAATATATAGATATATATGAATTTTAGCGCCTTTTCGTATTTCTTTCGATTTTGAGGAAAAACTATGCATTTAGGTGAAAAATATCAGGAGAGCAAAGTTGTAGAGCATAAAATTTCTCACATATTCTTCTTTTTTGTCCGAATTCCGCATAGTTTCGCCGATAGAGGGTGCGAAAATCTATATATTTTTCTTTTGCGCCCTCTAGCGACGAAACTATGCGAAATTCCAAGAAAAATGTAAGAAAACGTAGAGACAAAATTTGTAGGAAATCTCATGTTCTACAACTTTGCTCTCCTGATATTTTTCACCAAAATGCATAATTTTGGCTGAAAATCTAACAAAGGCGTAAAAGTCTATACATATAAATATTTTCTTCGCGTGCTCTAGCGGCGAAACTATGTGGAATTCGGACAAAAACGTAAAGAAAAACTCTGTAGGAAATTTTATGCTGTACAACCTTACTCTCCTGATATTTTCCTCCTCCTTTTCATCAAAATGCATAGTCTTCCCTCAAAATAGAAAAAAATGCGAAAAAGCGCTAAAATTCATATACATGTACATATTTCTCAAAAACCACCATTTTTAGAAATGCGGGGGGTAAAAATCATGTTTGGACAACCCAAATGGTTCACTTTTTACAGGTCTCATAACTGTAGGAAGTTTTTCCATAAAACAGCGATTTTTTGACTAATTTGAAGGGACTAAATGGTTTACCACCAGTGATTAATTAGCAGGAACACTCTAACGTCCTAGGTTATTTTGTTAAAATTGTTTCCTTATTCTTTACTTTTCTCTGAGGTAATCAAGTCCAAAGTGAACAAAGTGGGGCTATTAGAGTTCTTGAGATATTTAAAAAAATATATTTTTTATTAGCTGTAGAATACCCTAATATTTTGGAAAGAAGCTGACCCGAACATGTGTTTTAAACACACGTTTTAAACTCCTTTACCTAATATCTTGTATTTTGTGAAATACTCAAAATTGTATGATTTTCGTTTATTGTTTCTTTGTCTAGTCATATTCAAAATTAAAAATAAAATATAGAAAGATACATTAAATTAAATAAATTGTAATTAACTATGTAGTTGATAGACTTTTATTAACGGATTATTTTTGCGTTAGGTTATATTTTATATTTATAACTGTTATATCTATATTTATTGTAACTTATTTATGTTAGAAATATTTTTACTAATAAAGAAAATTTATTATATTGAGTATTGTTTGGTATTGAAATATTTATCGTGCGTTGTAATGTAGTGTTAGCCAAAGAAATGGTCCTGGAGACATCAATAACATCCAAAGTTTTTAGCAGCAGAAAAGTATTTTAAAAAGTTACCAAGAGCAGTGTGGGCGGATCATAAAACAAAATGGCGTCGATGTTAAAAAAAATTATATTTGAAAACTGTTTTCAAAATACGAAAAATACGAAAACTATCGCAGAGATGAAAATAGAACAACACAGAATTCTATTAAAAAAACAGGTAAAGCCTACTAGGCTCCCTAGTTTCATTTTGATATGTTCAAACATAAAAAAGTTATAGGGGTGAGGCACTACTTTGTGTAGATTTTTTATTTTTAAACAAATTAAATAAAATAGAAAAACAAATAGCATAGATTTGAAATGGATATCAATGAATTCAGAAAAAAATCTATAATTTATCGAACACAATGAGCCACCACCTTCCCATTTGAAAAAAAACAGTTTTCGATAAAAAAGTGATATGTTCAACTTTGGAGGCTTCGTAAATTGTTATTAATGAAATTAAATGAAAAATTATAATTTTCCCTTGGACTTTACATGCCGTAGAACAAATTTTCGTATTCCAAAGCACTCTAGATGAATATCTTAAAATGCTTAAAAGAACTGAACATCGACTCAAAAATTCGCGAAATTCTCATGGTATACCTACTCAGAATGTTATCTTGAATCCAAATATGTAAAAATGTACAGGGTGTTCCATTTAAAATTCGAAAGTTGCGGTCATTTCCGGGTAAACCGAAAATGGTCTCATACCATTTTTCATGTCCAAAAATCCATTTTTACAGGTAGTTTATGCACCCCAAATTTCAAATGAATAAGTTAAAAAATAAAGGAAATATAAGGGTGAGCCACTTACTTGTGGCACCCGGTATATACATACACCCCATATTTAATTTCATATTTGGATTCCTCATAAAATTTTAGCTCGGGTTCATGTACCATAATATACTCTTAAACCTACCAGTTTTCGAGATAATTAACAATATTGGAGATTATTGACGGTTCCCACCCCTTCGACAAAAAATCGATATATGTTATCATGTATCCGATTTAAAGATTTTCTTTTCGGCCTCATACGAGTACTCTATGGTCAAACTAAAAGTTGTTTTATATTTTCACAATATCATACAGGGTATTTTATTTTCACAGTTGAACGTTGCCTTACTTCAAACGTCAAATAGTCAAATTTTTCAAATTTTATATTTTCACATAATTTAAAAATTCTGCATTAATTGATACTAGCATTTAGGCTAGGCGGCAGGGAGGAAAAAGTGCTAAAAGATACCTAACTTGATTCCTTTTTTATCATAAACGAGAACAAGCTAACCGTTATACTCTTCGCCGATTTACTGCACTTTTTATATAATTGTTGCACATTCTATAGGATACTCTTCGCAGTTTCGATTTTGCTCAAAAACAGTAGGATTCTTCCTCTAGCTAACACTAACTTACTGTCCAAATTTCAATACAATCGTACGTTTCATTCTTAAGTTATCGTGCTTACAAGAAACGTGACGGACGGACAGACGGACGGACGGACAGACGGACAGACAGACAGGCGGACAGACGGACGTACGGACAATTTGAAAGTTGTCTAGAAATTGGTCACCAATACAGTGATATGATTTTTTTTTCTCTACGAGCAATATTACCGGTTTTAGAAATGTACCGATCGAATGCATATACTCTTCGTTTTGTATTTACGAAGAGTATAATAATCATGAAGAAAATATAATTGATCATTACTTGTTTATTATCAAAGTAATAACATCAAAAATAAGAGATCATTTCATATTAAATACTTTGGAACAAAATTTACAAAATTAATTAAAATGTTGAATATAAGTATTTAATGTAACAACTGTTCAAAATGCCCTCTAGACAAGAGAATATCCTGGAATGTATGGCACTGATAGTGGCTAGGCGTGGGGACTTACTTGCTGAAATGCACTCTGTTCTTCAAATCTTCTTTGATAGTAGCCGGGGTGGCATAAACAATATTTTTGATATTACCCCAAAGGTCTAAGGGGGTCAAATCGGTTACCTTGCTGGCCATCTCCAAGATCCCCAGTAGCCAAATCACCTGTCTGTGAACGATGCTACTAATTCGTATACACTTCGCGTGTCTTATGTTGGCTGCAACCATCCACTTGATAATACATAGAATTATAAATATTTAGGGGCAAATTATCAATAGTTGTTTTTGCTAAATTTCCACTTATTTATTGCTTTTTAGATTCTCCTCGTAGATATGACTTAAACTTGTTATCTACTAATAAGCCGAAAACTTTAAAATTAAATTTGTCCTGGAAATTTGATTCTCACACCGCATGAGAATTTTGTTGTGCCCAATGGTGTACATTGCGTCTGTTAAAAATTCCTTATTTGAAAAATTTAGCTTCGTCTATTCAAATAATTCTTTTAAAATAATCATGATTCTCTTGAAGATGTACGATCACATGCTTAGAGAAATCTGTTCTAAGTGAATAAATCTACTATCGCCACGACTCGGCAACACTAACACGTTAGCTGTATGTATAATGTACGTCCATAATTAAAAAAAACGAGAGATATAGATATAGGGAATGTTAATATTACTCAATGCAGAATTCATTCTGTGAAAATATACAGGGAGTTTCATTTGAAAAAGTGGCTTTTGGACGTTTGAACTAAAGCGTTGGTTGGCTGTGAAAATAAAGAATCCTGTATGAAATTTCGAATATGTAAGACAACTTTTAGTTAAATCGTAGAGTACTGGTATGAGTTTGAAAAGAAAATCGCTGAATCGGCTACATGACAGAAGCTATAGATTTTTTTTCGGAAGAGTAGGAAGGATAGGGACCGTCAAAGATCTCCAAAAATAGTAATTGTCTCGAAAAACGGTAGGTTTAAGAGTGTATTATGGTAATAAACCAAGCTAAAGTTTAATGAGAAATCCAGATATGAAATAAAATATATAAATTTCATTTAAAATAGCAAAATTTTATTAGGTGTAAGCGGAAGTACCACAGGAATGAAATTATTTTCGTAAGATCCACCATATCTACAAACCCCCTTATGCCAATTTTGAAATTTCTAAACTCGACAGATCCTAAGAAACGTCTAATACCCATGAATAACCCTGTATATGCCAATTTCATCCAAATATATTTTTTTGTAGAATTTTTTGCTCTTTAATTTTCATCTCTATGATATCATTGCTATTTTGCAATTACAAAAAAAAAATAGTTTTTTAAATTTGACGCCATTTTGTTTTATCTTCCATCTAGAGTGGCCTTGATAACTTTCTAAAATAGTTTTCTATTACTAAAAATCTACTAATAAATCAAAATTTCTCATCAGGATTATTTAATCCTAGCCTAAATCCTCTGCGGACTGGACTATTCGTAATATCAGGATATTAATAATTTCTAAAGATCCTTTATTAAGTGTTCTTAATTTTTGAAAAGTGTTCTTGTGGAAATACTTGTGCATAATTCATATTCGAACCCCCTCGGACTACTCTCACGTTTTATACTTAGTATTGGTTATACATACTATTATTCCATTCCATTTCCTGCCAACAACCCCTATACCTCATTGTATATATTTGTATTGTAACTCATACTTCCAAAGGGATTTGTGTATACAAATTAGCAGTGTTGCCTCTAGGTGGAGGGTGATTCCAGACCAATTATCCTTTAATTTGACAATAATTGACACGTGTTACAAATCCAGATTACTCTGAAGCATAGTCTTTGAACAGATGGTCAGTTAACAGTCGCAAAGATTTATAAAGCGAGTTTGGTTTGTATTTTTCTGCACTCAAAGGATTTTGCGGTGTGTTTCAAGTGCATGAATTGGAATAAATGTAATTAGATGGTGAGAGTTTTATCTTTTATTGTCTTGGATTATGATCGCTAGGTTTTGTTGAGATGTCGCTGGTGTGGATGAGAAAAGGAACAGGACTAAATCATAATATGAAAAGAAAATAAAATATTTCGAGTCATCATCTAATGCGTCGTTTTGGAAATGTATACGCATGTAAACGTTTCACTGTCTCGACAGAATTGAAAATTGTAAGTATTTTATTCCGAAATTATCTAAAATTTCGATCCTTTAAAACGATAAAACGATAAAACGAGAAAGTGTTTTAATGTTGTGGAAACTACTTTGCAACTATAAATTTTCAATCTTTTCTAAAATAGCCTCCATTCGGCAGATTTCTGTTCTAAGTGTATTTCCAAAATATTACAAACCTTTATATACGACTGTATCATGCCAATCATAAGAAACACTGAAGTACTTACCGATCTAGAACCTGGATTTAGTCTAAAAAAATCTACAGAAACGGCGTCTACACATTTCTCTAAATATAATTATGAAGAGTTAAATATATTATGTTACGCAATCCTGGATGTTCTCTAAGGCTCAATATTAGGCCCCCTATTATCTTTGATTTACATTAAAGATTTAATAAATTATATTCAACATAGCATTACCAAGATGTATGCAGATGATACTACTATTTCGGTATCTGTAGTCACATGCAAGGAAATTTGTTATATTTATGTTACATTCGACAATCTAAACGCATAGTGCCGAAGAATTAAACTCGTATTGAATTATCAAAAAATCTTCTGTATGCATTTTAATTTAGAAGGACCTTAACCTCTGGTTATAAAACAATTTTTACAGAGTCAACAGAATTCAACAAGAGTTGTTTTTATGTATATTTATCAGTTTTTACAAATTTTGTATATAACATGTGTTTTATTATATTTATAACTGCCGAAAAAAATGAGCGTACGTTCTACGCGTCAATATCCTTAGTTTCAGAAGTTGGTCCCGGATGATTAATAGTCGAGCTAACTAGTTCTTTGCTCCAATGCATCGATGTAGACCTGGACCGGTCTCATAAGAGGTGGGTCTGTTTCTTTGTCAACACCACTCACAAATGTGAGCAGTGTAGGCGATGCCGGCAGAAATCCCCTGGTTCTGGCTGTTGAGTCCTGTCGGATGAGTTGGGTTCTTCTAGTGCTCTTCTTTCTTCTCCAGCATATCTGTTTCAGGGTGCTCCGTCCGTCACGAAAGAGAACGACTGCTGCTGTCCCATTTCTGGGATTTTTTGAGGATGGTGGGTTTCCAGGGTGCCAACTGACATTCTGTGTTCCGATTAGTCGGTAGGAAGGACGAACTTTGTAGCTTGGGAAGTGCACGACCTGGATGCTCATTTTAGCGTTATTGGCCGACACATGGATAGGATAAAGGGTAATAAGCGGGTTCTTTGCTTGGTGCCCTCGGGATAGGAGGTGGGGTATTTTGCCATTGTCTTTTAATTGGTGTTTTGGTGGTCGAATACGTTCTACTTTGCCTGCCATCCCGTCAACTTGTTAGATTCAGTCAGCCTCCTGCCATTCCATTTGCTCCGTATGCTTGGATATGAATCATTTACCCATAAAATCGTGTCCATATTTGGCTGCCGGTACCTGTATAATAAACTATAAATATCAAAATGAACAAATAATAAAGTCAAATGTATTTTTAAACTGCCAGAATATCGATACTAGGAATTAAGTCCAATGGTCCGAGCAAACATGAAATTGTACTTCATAATTACTTCCACACCCACGTAGTGGATTGAAAGTATAGTAATCGTAAAAAAAATTCAAAATTTTTTATTCTAAAATAGGTTTAGAATGTCATTTCAAGCCGAGATTTTAAATTTGAGCGAAAACAAAATTTCTGTCTGTCGGTCTGTCTGTTGGTTTGTCTGTAACTTTTTTTTTGTCCGCACGTTTTCTCCGGAACGGTTTAAGATATTGACTTGAAATATTGTACACGTATATACTATAAAAAAATCTGGAGCTGGATTGTTTTTGGAACATATCCGGCGAAGGGTTGAGGGGAAAATAGGGGAAATAAGTAAAGCAAGCCGGTAAGAGTACAGAAACTTGAAATTTGGTATAAATGTACTAGAAGCCAAGGCCTCAAATTTTTTTATAATATTTTTCATCTCTCCATCACCTCCCCACTCCATTATTAAAGGGGCTGATAAAATAAAATTATAATATTCACTCGAAGATTGGTACACGTATATATTATAATGACATCTGGAACTAGATTATATTTTTGGATTTTTCCGTCGAAGTGTTGGGGTTAAATAGGGGTAAATAGGGGAATATAAATAAAGCAAGCTGGTAAGAGTACATAAACTTCATTTTTGGCGTATGTACTAGAAACCAATGCTTTACTTTTAAACACTGAAAGTGTTTAACAAATAGAAGATGTAAAGGTAATACAGGGTCCATTAGCGATTTATGTAACGCTTGGAAATTCGGCCTTTTTTTTGACACGCAAGCGTTCGGTGTTGTTACATCACATACTTTTTGAAAGATCCAAATTTGACTTTGAATTTAATAAATTTTGATACCTAGAATCATATTCTTGCATTTTTACGTCTCAACGCTGACCGACGCCTATCGTCGTTTTTATGAAACTTCTTAATTTGATAAATTTTGATACCTAGATTCATATCCTTCCATTTCTTCGTCTCGACGCCGACCGATGCCTAGCGTCGTTTTTGTAAAACTTGTGTATTAAATGAATTTTGATATCTAAATTCATGTTCTTTTAATTTTACGTCTCTACGCCGACCGAGGCTTAGCGTCGTTTTTGTAAAATTTGTGTATGTAATACATTTTGATACCTAGATTAATATTCTTCCATTTTTATGTCTCGACGCAGACCGACGCCTAGTCTCGCTTTTCTGAAACTGTGTATTTGATTAAATTTGATACCTAGATTCTTATTCTTGCATTTTTACGTCTCGACACCGACGGACGCCTAGCATCGTTTTTGTAAAACTTGTGTATTTGATAAACTTTGATACCTAGATACTTTTTCTTGCATTTTTAAGTCTCGACGCCGACCGACGTCTAGCATCGTTTTTATAAAACTTGTGTATTTCATAAATTTTGATACCTAGATTCATGTTCTCGCAATTTTAGGAAACACATTTTTTTGTGAAATATTAATGTAAAGCCTATTACAATTACTACGAGTCGTGAACTTTTTAAATTTTTTATCATCAAATAAAAGTTTGAAGATTTCTAAAACTTTTCTTTATTTCCATCCTCTGTACATTTTGCAGATTTTGTAAATATCATGTCAGGCATGAAAGTTGGCCAAGTCTATTTTCGATGTCTTCACAAAGCTTGCTAAATTGCAACTTTTTGTAAATTTCTTTATGCCCCAAATATAATTAAAATTTTATTCCCAATTATCTCCGCATACTAAAGTGCAAATATAGTCAGCAAGTTTACCTTTAAAGAGACTTGGAAGGAAAATCTGGATGTGGAAGTAGTGATTCCTTAGGCAGCGGTTTTTTCAGTAATCGTTTCACAAACTTATAACAATACCTATAGTCTGTTTTTAAACCAGGAGGAGCGTTTTAAATTTAACGCGCTAAATCATACATCTGTGATTGGATAGGCCCCCGCCAGTTTTACACAAGGCAATAGTTGTAAATTTGGACATATTATAAAAATTTTAATTTCATGTCGTAAATTATTTGGTTATAATTTCTATTTTATCGTTTGCACCTTATATGTTAGTTTTTAATCCCTTTTGTATAAATCTGAAGGTAAAAGTGGCTAATTACTTGGTGCCTTTGTATTGCGTAAATTGTGTGGATGCTATATAAAATATCTAGAGGTCAAATAGAGGTCGATGCATTATATAACGTAATAAAATACACACAAAACACTGTAGTCGTGTATTGTTGGTTGCTCAAAACGCCAAAAAGGTTTTAGTGTATTTTCTAGTTACTTTTATGGTGTGAATGGAACTTTCATATTTACTCCTCCTGGTTTAAAAACAGACTATAGTGAGGTCCAAAACATTTCAACTGAAATAATAAAATGTATAATTGACACGTAATGGAAAGGCTTGATGTCCACACAAATTAATTCCAAGTCTTTTTCCAGATGCTGCTGTTAATTTCAAATCTCCCAATTAAGTCAAGTATCGCAAGCTTTCTCTGCTTGTTAATAATTATTTATTTATTCATTCAGCGTGACTGTGCACTAAGTCTCAATTTCTTCGGCGGCCATTAGCATGTAAATCAACCAATTTGGCATTCATGTTATTCCTGAACGTGCCTTTGCAGTTCTATAACAACTCGGTTATGACTCCGCGGGCATCCTCCTTGTGATACTTCATTGGCGTAGAAAATGAAAAACGGTAATTTTTTATACTAATTGTTACAGATAAACAACTTTATAACAATAGTAATGTTGATTTTTACAAGACAACTGGGCTGAAATATACAGGATGGTCGTTACGTAATGATACCTGCTTCAACTGTACATGTAAGTAAGTATATGTAGTAAATAAGATACAGAGTGTTATCATTATTACTCTTGCTGGCACACCAAGGAAATAATACAAAATGTTGGTAAAAATAAATCAGCTCATAGAAACATTGGTTCTTACCAAAGCCAGTATTTATACAAAATATTACGAAACACTGCTAAACTTCAAATAACTGAGGCGTCCCAAAAATTATGTTAATACTGCTGAAAGTACTTAATCCAACTCTTCTGGCCTTCTATTCAGAACAAGAAAGGGCTTAATGAATTCGTAGCCTATTAAAAAATGTCAATGAAATTGTATGAAATAAGCCGTAATCAATAGTAAACGGTTTTTAAATTACTTCAGTAATGTATATCTAATGTCAGACAAGATGTTTTCAACAAAAAATAAGTAATTTTGCATATCACAATAACTTTAACCTACCTATTAATACTTTATTTAAACAGGATCTTATTTGCCTTTCAATAACGCTTAAAAACAAACTGACTTTTGGAATCGACTCTGTGCAGAGTTTTATAGTGAAGAATTACATCGGTATTCTAACTAGAATACCGATGTAATTCTAACTTTCCACAAACCGAGGATAGTGTTTGTAGATCTGGATAGATTAAATAAAGATAATATTGAACTAACTAGTTCAATATTATCTTTATTTAATCTTTATCTTTATTTAATCTATCCAGATCTACAAACACTATCCTCGGTTTGTGGAAAGTTGCACGAGTATGACGCATCATAAAGAAGCGTAATCCACAAAGCGATTTTATCGAGTCCTCTCGATATTAAGTAATTTTGCAAAGCTCCTTAAGTTCTTCATAGACCAATATATCTATGAATCAACTAAAAAAACCACTACCTGAGGAATCACTACTCCCACATCCAGATTAACCATTCAAGTATCTTTAAGGGAAAACATCTTGACATATTTGCACTCTAATATGTGGAAATAATTGGTCATAGAGTTTTAATAATATATTTGAGGCAGATATCATAAAAAATGAGGTGTTGGCTTCTCGCATATAAGCTAAAAATAATTATTTCCCCCTATTATCTACTATAAAAACATCTGAGGCATTTGCTTCTAGTGTATACACCAAATGCCAAATTTCTGTACTACTATCAGCTTGTTTTATATTCGCGCCTATTTAAGCAGAGAACGATTGCAGCCCCGCCCCTAAGTTTGTAGATAAACTCAAATCCAAAATATAAGCAGCATTTGCGGCTTCCTTTATTCTTTTTTTACTATTGTCTGGAGGTGTGACAAAAAATGACCACAAATTAAATTAAGTAGTTTTTTGTATAAACTGCCGCTGAGGGAAGTAAATAAGTTACGCCCACTAAATCTGATTGATGGCAAATTCTGCTACAGATCTACTGATTGGTCGAATTTTATTATGCGTATTAGTCTAGTATGTAGAGTCCACGTTGACTTGCAGAGCCGGAGTTAGAATTTCAGAGTTTGGCAAGTAATGAAACAATGAAAGTAAAATATTCCCTGCTTTCATAAATGTTGGATTTCACAGTTCTACCTATTATTAAATAAAAATACAACA
This sequence comes from Stenurella melanura, assembly GCA_963583905.1. Taxonomy (NCBI): domain Eukaryota; kingdom Metazoa; phylum Arthropoda; class Insecta; order Coleoptera; family Cerambycidae; genus Stenurella; species Stenurella melanura. The sequence continues at coordinate 103,118,715 of OY757317.1, forward strand.
ACCCTACATTCGTTTTATTTAGGATTTAATTCTAGCATTATATTGAACCTACCTAACAATGGTTGTATAATTCTAATATATACATGTGTATTGCCAAAGCACGTGTAGCTAAAATACATTGTTGTTTCTTTTTTTGGTATATGTGACAAAAAAATCTTTCTCTTTGTATATTGTATAAGACAACATTATTATTGGTATCTACATTAAACCTACTTACTGCAATGCATGCGCCAATAATTAAATTATTCTTCTTCCCCGGAAGATGACGATGATGAGGAATCATTGGGATTTATTATAATTGGTTGTTGTTGAGGAACTGTGGCAAAATATTGATTTTCAATTTTGTTTAATATGGTTCACGCATCCCGTCCAATGCTTTTCTATGAGCTTCCCACTGTCTAATAAGTTGTATCACATTATGACTAAGTCGGGGGCTTGTGTTTCTAACGTAATTTTTTAATGCACTCCAAATTTTTTCAATAGGATTTAACTCGCAGTCTTAAAACTGTATGACCATATTGTTCTGCAAATTCGTCTATTACAAATGTTTTTTTAATGTTTGCATTTTTCGCTTTTTTTTTTTAAATTCAATTAATTCAAACTTTCGCGTCGAAGTAGTTGGTATTTTCTCAGCTTGTCGCGAATGGTAAGAGGCATTATCGAACACTATGACCGAATTTGGCTTTATGTTACGCAACAGTTTTTCTGCAAACCGTTTTTCAAAGTGGCGTTCATATCTTGGTGGTAATCGGCCGATGACTTTGCTATGTTTTTTGCATTAAACACCCTTTTACAAATCCATCTTCATTACCCGTGTGTACTATTATTATACGTTTACCTCTCGAGGAAGGTACATTTGGAGAACATTTTAAAGTGTCATCCGACCAAAAAAAGTTTTGAATTTTTTTTTTTCTGAAATAGGTTTAAAATGCCATGAAACGTGGAAATTTTAAATTTGAGTAAGAAAAAAATTTCCCATTATTTACTCCATTTAGACGGTCCACCCTGTATATTTTCAAGTGAAAGTGTAACCATTTCATCGCTGACAGCAGCGTCAGCTACCTACCAAATTTGGCTGCTCTATGTCAAGTAGTTTTTTTAGATAATACACCAACAGACAGGCAGACAGACTGACGGAATTGAAAAACCTGTTTTCGTAATCTACGTGATCTGAAACGTGAAAATCCGAAAAAACCTCGGAGGGTGATTTTTTCTCGAATACAATACTTCCCTTTGGTATGCGAGGGAAGTAAAACATTTAAAAACAAACATATTTGACAGTAATAAAAGAAATGCTAAAAAGCTGAGTTCATATTTATAAAGCACATACGATGACTCCTTTGACGGCAATTTTTTATTCGCTGAATAAATATGAACCTAATGTTCTGTTATTTTTGTGGTGCGTGCTCTTTCTGTTGAAACTGCAGATAATAAGAAAAAAAACTGTAGTGTAGTGCTAGTATTTTAATGAGATTAAGTTGGAAAATTTGCCAGTAGCGTTTTTTGTGATAATAAATATTTAAATGGAGAGTTGTCATACGACAAGTAAAATACGAATGTAGTCATAAAAATCTTGAATCCGGTCCTGAACGCATTAAGCAGGTGTTCGTTTGCAAGCGTGCGGCTCTCTGCGATGTAATTCTTAAGGGATGCCGCTTTGAATGTTATATTTTGGACACAACTTTACACTTGGCTTCATTTCTTGTCTTGCTCTTGCTCAAGAAACAAATAAGGATAACTTCTGAAAGTGTAAATATAAAATTGGTGCAAGTACAGATCGGGATTTAAAGTGTTTTGTATTTACACTTTCAGAAGTTCTCCTTATTTAACTCTTGAGCAAGAGCAAGACAAGAAATGTAGCCACGTGTATCTACAAACTTAGGGGCGGCGTTGCAATCGTTCTCTGCTCGAATAGGCGAGAGAAAAGGTGAGATATACATTTCTCTTCGTTTGGCGTTTTATTGCCGATAGTGCCATCTTAGAACAATTATACTATACAATGTATACATTTATTTTGTGTCACAGAGTACGTCCGTGAATCATTGGATAGTCAAGGTCAAGAGATGCAATTTATATGGATTTTCAAATTGTCTTTGATCAAATTAACCACTATTTACGTAAATTCCACTGTCTTCTTTTAAGTTCTACCTTACAGGTAGCAGATAACACAGGCACTCAAGAAAAGGGTCATGTATATTTGAGCAGAGTACGGTACCCCCTCGTATTTTGAGCCACTGAATTTGATGCCACCATCAAACTTCCTTCATCGTGTTAGGACTTTTCCCTAATCCCTCTTAATAAAGATTTTTACAAATTTTGAGGTTAAGGATGAATGGAGATGAAGTAATTCTGGAGGGAGAATCTCGGCGCGGCGGTTCAAAATATAGGTGATGACGTTTTTTTTGTGTGGCTGTGTAATTTGTGGAACACAAAAATATCAATTCTGTGAAATATAAAGTAAATTCAGTTGTATTCGTTGCTATTTCTTATTTTTATCAATGATTTAGCTGATCGAATCAATTGTCCAAAATTTTCTTTTGTTGACCACCGGAAAATCTATAAAACAATAGACACTGTTGAAGATTTTTTATTTTTATAGTCTGTAATTGACAATGTTACTGAATTGGTGCTATTTATCTTAAAGGTCTCCAAAAAAATGCAATAACTTTTCTATCTGTAGGAAAAAACAAATAATTACAATTAGAGCATTAATTTACTTCCTATCATTAACAATTGTGACGATATTAAGAACTTCATAAAAAAAAGCATATATCGATAATAAATTATAGTCTCATATTGTGCATGTTGTATCTGCAGTTTTCAGATAATAAGGAAATTTAAAAAATGTTTCGATATACAAGCTCTCATATTTTTGTACGTAAGGACCAAGCAGGAACATGGAATACTCATTTGGAATCCTATTTATCAGCGTCATGTAAATAATATAGAATATATTTTACGAAAATTCTTGAATTTTTAGGTATTAAAGAAGATGGCATATATCCTAGCTGACAAATTAAATACAGCAATGGTGTATTATGTTGTCTATTAAATTTTTATTTAATTAATCTACCTCAATAATAAATCGATTTTAGCTTGTAGTATTATTATTATTCTTGTTATTAGGGTGTGAGTAGATTTTATCTACAGTATTCAGACCTCTTGACCCATCGGACATTTGCTTGTTGGATCGTCTAAAAAATTCAATGCTCTCCACGAAGGAGACCAGTCCATTTCGCAGTTCCTCCGTAAAAATTACCTTTCGAAATATGCATGCCTTGGTGTTTCTAGTGGTGCGCAATTGCATGGAATATGAATGATGGTTGTATCTGCTACTAATCATACTCAACACCTCACCATATGAAGGTACTTAATCAGAGGACGGTGTCTTGTTATTATGCTACCATTTATTCTCTACAGAGTGTTAATAGCAAAATTTATTTGAAATAACTCGATAATTATTTTAGACATCGTCCTCAAATTCAATTATTATTTATATGCAGTGAGTTGCCAAAATTATCGAAGAAAATATTTTCTCTTTTACTGCCAAGTTCTATTGCTATTGTGTCACCACCACGTTTCAAACAATGTTTCTTTTTAATAAGTCCATAATTTAAGCAACTATAGTCAATGGCTATGATAGATGACAAAAATGGAGACGGTAAGTTGCACATATGTACACTTGGTGAAGAATAAAGGCCCCAGATGTGAGCCTTGAGGCACATCAGTATTGACATTTGAATAGTCTTAAATAACATTACCATCCATTACCGCTTGACATCCATCTATCAGGTTATGCAACAAAACATTTGTTACTAAGAATTATGTCGATAAAATTCAATAGGTACTGCGAACAAAATATTGTGATTCAGATTATGGTTTGCCTTCGAATACTCTAGTAAAACTAGCAGGGTTACTTCCCATGATTAATTACTGTAAATATATCATTAAAATATTTACATAGACTAACCTAGCGAACTTGCTACCAGCATGCACATTTTCAAGAAATTCGTGAATTCAAAGCAATGATTTCAGTTTCTCTTAGGGAAGTTTATAAAAACAAAGAAGCACTATCTCTTACTCAAATCATCACTTTTAAATATACACCCTCTGTCAAATGTTGACACAAAACTTCCCTTTCAAAAAGTCGTACAATATCGATTAACAAATAAAAAACTTATAAATTTTTTAAATAAAAGAAATTTCTTCTATATAATTTTTTTTCATGTTTTGTAATTAAACTAAAAATGTTTAAAATTAATATTATTTACAAAAAAACTGCGAAGAGTATCCTATAGAATGTGCAATAATTATATAAAAAGTGCAGTAAATCGGCAAAGAGCATAACGGTTAGCTTATTTATAAATTATTTTCTGTCTGATGACCTTTCTGTAAATACTTCTTAATAAATGTACATCAAATTTTCTTCATTGCGATAGTGACAACTATTTTTAAATATTATTTTTCCGTCATATGTTTATTAATTATTTTATTTTTTTAAAGAAATGACCCAGTATTTTTTTGGTAAGAATATGTCATTTTCTTCGTTGGCAATATCGTCAACTACTTACTGAATATTATTCTTCTCCGTAAAACACGTTATGGATGTACCACCGACAGAAAAACTGACAAATTGAAAGACCTTAATATTTACCTTGGGTATGTGATTGTTGAAAAGTTTAGCCTAGTTAAAAGTAATATTTGTCCTATCATAGTCAAAACTTTAATTATTATTGTTTCTATACGTCGTAAATAAATAATTAGGAGATAATTGAGTTCAATTCAACATGACCAGAGCGTATTCACCATCTAACGACACCAAATTTTCCTATCCAGTTAAATAATTACATTACAGTTGAGCAGTATAAGTTGGGTCAGGAGCAACAGATTTCACGATCTTCGTAGTTATTAAGTAAACAATGGAAAATAACAAAATAAGCAGTTTGTCTATACCCAAAATAGAAAAAGCGTGTTGTTTCATCTCGAAAATATGTATTCTCCGAAAAATACTAAAAAATTCCTAATTAGAAAAACAATATTTGTCTGCTGTGGCTCTTTTATATAAATAAATACGATACATAAGGAAACTGACACCATTAGATCAAGGTAATATTTTTTCACAGCTGCTTAATACTTTTTATTTTAAGTAATGCAGTTGTCGTCAGTACTGGCGAGATTCGTACCACGCCACTGCATCCACCAAACAACCGGGTATAGTTTACCCTCTAGTTACGCGACAATTAACATATCATTTCAGTGTTGATTCGTTACGGGACCCCCTACTGGCGCGCATAATGGCCACTGATTGGTATATAAATCCCCTCCATGACGCAGGGAAATATGAAAAACCTTTCAATTATGTTTATTTTGTATTCAAAGGCAGCTCTGATTTGTTTCAATTAAGTTTGTTTAGATGAAAAGATGATGAAATTGTACGGTATGAATGAATGTATATTTAGAGGCTTTTATTATTGGGATTTTGGGACTGTAATTTTCTAATTAAATTAGAACAAATTGAAGATGTCTTCGTGTGAGGGAAAACGTAATTCCGTTTGCAAGCTTGACATTATATAGGTATGTATAACAGAATTAAATCTATATTTTATACCTTTTATTATTTTTTTACTTCCCTCGCATACCGAAGGGAAGTATTGTATTCGAGAAAAAATCACTCTACACGTAGATTAGGAAAATATAGGTTTTTCAATTCAGTCAGTCAGTCTGCCTGTCTGTCTGTTGGTGCATTAACTAAAAAACGACTTGACGGAGAGCAGTCAAATTTGGTAGGTAGTTGACGCTACTGTCAGCGAAGAAATGGTTAAACTTTCACTGGAAAATATACAGGGTGGACCGTCCTAAGGGAATAAATCATGAAATTTCCTATTTCAGAAAAAAGAATAGAAAATGTTTTTCACCAACATTTTTGAATTTTTTTTTACCATTAAAATAGATAGAATTTTTTTCTTTTCTTTGTTCAGATTTAAAATTTCCACGTTTCCATGGCATTCTAAACCTATTCAAACAAATTTAAAAACGTTTTAAAATTTTTTTTATTTATCACTACTATAGAATAGATGAAAAATTTTTTTTGCTCAAATTTCAAATTTCCACGTTTCACAACATTCCAAACCTACTTCGGAAAAAAAATTGCGACATTTCTTTACCATTTTGGAAAAAATTTACCATAATAGACGGAATTTTTTTTTTTTGATAAAATTTCAAATTTTCACGTTTCATGGCATTATAAACCTATTTAAAAAAAATTAATTCATAATATTTTTGTACCACTAAGTACCTACTATAGAATAGCAGGAAACTTGCCTTTTTGCTCAAATTTAAAACTTCCACGTTTCATTACATTCTGAACCTATTTCAGAAGAAAAAAAAAGTTGAAATTTTTTTTACCTACATTTTTGAAAAATTTCAAAAAAAATTGAAATTTTTTAACCACCACTATACTTCCACTCCACTACTTGAATGTGGAATTAAAAATGTGACAGATGGCAATAATATTTGGCATATGCACCTATTATACTTTTATTGAAAAATGTACAGGGTGGTAATCGCAAGAAATAATTCAGTCATGGTGGACATTTGTAAAGGTATTTGCGCAAGCCTTCCATATTTGGCACCGGTCAGTTAGTATTGAACTTTCGTTGTTGGATGAGCACTCTGTATATCTTTTTGACCAAAGCTTATCAGGTTTTCTTTGTAATAATACTAACAACTATATTCCGATTATTATTTTCAATGTCATCTCGTAATTATTAGTTACTTCCTTTACATAACGAAGGGAAGTATGTTTTAGACTGACCGCCATGCACAAATAAAGAGGGAAGTTCTGTGTAAATACCTTTACCGATTTTTACTTCCCTCGCATACCGAAGGGAAGTATGTATTCGAGAAAAATCACCCTCCGAGATTTTTTCGGATTTTGACGTTTCAGATCACGTAGATTATGAAAATATAGGTTTTTCAAGTCCGTCAGTCTGGCTGTCTGTTGGTGCATTAACTAAAAAACTGCTTGATGGAGAGCAGTCAAATTTCGTAGGTAGTTAACCCTACTGTCAGCGAAGAAATGATTAAACTTTCACTGGAAAATATACAGGGTGGACCGTCTAAAGGGAATAAATAATGGAATTTTTCTTTACTCAAATTTAAAATTTCCACGTTTCATGACACGCTAAACCTATTTCAGAAAAAAAAATTTGAAAATTTTTTCCACCAGTATTTTTGAAAAAATTTTACCACTAAAACAGATGAAAACTTGTTTTTCTTTTTTCAAATTTAAAATTTCCATGTTTTATGGCATTCTAAATCTATTAAAAAAAAATGACATTTTTTTTCCATGAATAGATGGAAAATATTTTTTTTGCTCAAATTTAAAATTTCTACGTTTCATGGCATTCTAAACCTATTTCAGAAAAAAAAAAATTGAAAACATTTTTACCACTAAAATAGATGAAAAACAATTTTTTTCTTTGTACAAATTTAAAATTTCCACGTTTCATGGCATTCTAAACCATTTTTGAAAAATTTTTACCACTGAAATAGATGGAACGTTTTTTTTCTTTATTCAAATTTAAAATTTCCACGTTTCCATGGCATTCTAAATCTATTCAAACAAATTTAAAATTTTCTTTAAAATGTTTAAAAATGTTTTTGAAATTTTTTTAAATCTATTTATCGCTAGGTACTTGCTATAGAATAGTTGAAAATCTCTTTTTGCTCAAATTTGAAATTTCCACGTTTCATGACATTCCAAATAACCTATTTCGGAAACAAATTTGCATTTCTTTACCATTTTGCAAAAAAATGTACCACTAGAATAGATGGAAAAAAATGTTTTTGCTCAAATTTGAAATTTTCACGTTGTCCTATTTCAGAAAAAAAAAACGTTAAAAATTTTTTTCACCAACATTTTTGAAAAATTTGTTACCACTAAAATAGATGGAAAAATATTTTCCTTTGTATTCTAAACCTATTTAAAAAAAACAAATTTTTACCACTACTATAGAATAGAAGGAAACTTTCCTTTTTGCTCAAGTTTAAAATTTCCACGTTTCATGACATTCTAAACCTATTTCAGAAAAAAAGAATTTTGAAAATTTTTTTACCAACATTTTTGAAAAATTAAAAAAAATAATATTTTTTAACCACCCCTATACTTCCACTCCACTATGTGAATGTGGAATTGAAAATGTGACAAATGGCAATAATATTTGGCATATGCTCTTATACTTTTATTGAAAAATGTACAGGGTGATCATCCCAAGAAATAGTTCAGTCATAGTGGACATTTATAAAGGTATTTGCGCAAGCCTTCCATATTTGGCACCTGTCATTTAGTATTGAACTTTTGTTGTTGGATGAGCACTCTGCATATTTTTTTGACCAAAACTTATCAGGTTTTCTTTGTAATAATAGTGATATCTATATTCCGATTATTATTTTCAATGTAATTTCGTAATTATTATTTTTTTAGAGTGACCGCCATGCGCAAATCACGAGGGAAGTTCTGTGTAAATACCTTTACCGATTTTTTTAAAAACGAGGAGGTTCTCAATTTAACCCATATGTATCTATATATACTTTTTTAAATATTGGTATAGTATTTCTGTTGTTAGTTTGAAAATTCTGTCTAAAGCGTTGCTACCAGGATAAGTCATTACAAAGCTTGTTTGCGATATAAAACACCCGAGATCGCGTACTTGTATATTAGCAATGATATCCGTGTACGAATATAATTAATCAGATAAGTTATGCCCTTACCTCAAACAAAAGTAGTCGATTGTTTACCTGGCTCACTATTACAATTCCGTTATAAGCTCTTGGTTCATTCTTAATATTGCCGGTAGTATAGCCGTATGTTAAATGATATTTATTTACTATTATTGAATCATTTATGGAGTTGTTCATTATATTAACATTATTTATTATAATGTATCACAAATAAATAATTTACATCATGCCCATCATTAATATAAAGTATTAAAATAATATTTACAATAATTAAAAAGTGATTCTAAAAATTGCTGGTCGGCGTTAATGACATCGCTCGCATTATCAACTATTCCTTTGTTGGTCTTTTTTATCATTGTCAAACTGACGTTAGAAAAACTATATTTAGTTGATACTAAATCTAATGTCAAAAGGTAAAATTCTAAAACACAGATGCATATAAAATAATATTTCGACTTAGTTTTCTATAAATGTTTCCAATTCCACCATTTTCTAGACTAAGTCAGTAAATATTATTTAAAATTGTATTTAGAGTGAGAATCCGGTAATTCTATTTTTCTGTGATCATTGTTACTAATGTTTGTCAGGTGATAACACACTTACTTAATTGAATCAAATAAATGCAACAATACTGTATTTGCAGGGGTAAGTCGTATAAAACAGTAAAAATAAATGATTTCTATCATTTCTTGTAACGCAGATTGTGAATGCCAGAGCACTTCATGTTTCTCATAGTGGAAGAGAGTTGAATAGAGAGCTGGATAGTAGATGTAGAACTAAGCGCAGAATAAAACTGTATCAATTTTACCCGTCAATGCTTTTTACGTTCGTTGGAACATAGAATGGAAGCTATGGTGGATTTTTTTTGTTAAATTCGCACTTTTTTAAATTTAGATCTTGAACGCTACGTTTAAGTTTCTACTAGGTTATGTATTAATAGTTCGTTAATATTAAAGGCATTTCCTAACGTAAAAAAAGTCATAGGTATACCACTGTTAATTATTCTCACATAAGTACAGACAGTAATCGTAGGAAAAAACATTTTTTAACATTGGAAATGTTTATGTTTTCGTATATGGGGTAGAGTTACCAGTTTCTGTTCAAGGTCAAAAGACAGCGGTGTCGCGGCACAGTGGAGAGAAGACCAGTAGGCTCACTTACCTTTGAGATTTGTTTTAATCGATTTTATTTTTCATGAATCCACTGCGCATCCGATATTTGTACGCTCATCTACATATACACTGCTCGAGCTAGAAAATGCTAATAAACTGGCCAACACTTACAATGACACTAAATTATTTTTGTTCGAAGATATCCTTGGCAGATGATTTATTTTGCGATTAAATTTAATGTTTACTGATTAATCAATAAGTAGCGAATTAAAATTTGACCTGCCTTTACTTTCATTTATTACATAATATCCGCGTCTGACGTCACAGACTGAAAATGTATGACTTTATATTATTCAAGCAAAAATTTGTACACGGCTGCCGAAAAGGCCGCGCTACCATCGATTAGGCTGCTGCGCTTGCCAATTACATTACCTACCGTATCGGAAGATTACCTAAAAAGCGATGCTGACGGTAGAACACAAAAATGTACAGCTTGCTACAAATAGGTGCCTGCTTGCAAATAAGTGACGTGTTAGAATTGCAACTAACTGATATAGGTTGTCTGTTGTACAAATTGAGTGACAATATAATATCTCTTTATTTCAAAGTAATGTGTCGCGGTCGACTGAGACTATCATATGCAGCGGCTGATATACGCAAATGTAACATTGGTTGCATATATCACAGGGGTTCAAGTTATCAGTTTTTATTTAAGGCAGAAATACAGCGGTGTCGCGGTCGAGCGAGACTGCGTATATGCAACGGCTGATATACGCAAATGTAACATGGGTTGCATATATCACAGGGGATTAAGTTACCAGTTTTAATTTAAGGTGGAAATACAGCGATGTAGTGGATCGTGCAATTTGCAATCGTGCAAAAATTGAAAACGTTGAAAAGTTTTGTGTTTTATGTATGGTGTTATCATTTCCAATGTCCCGATGATTGCAAGGATTGCGAAATCTGTGAATTTTTTCTCTTGAAATAGGTTTAAAATATCATGAAACGTGAAGATTTCAAATTTGTGCGGAAAAAATGTCTGTCTGTCGGTCTGTAACTTTTTCTCATGCCCACAATTACTCTGAAACGGTTTAAGATATTGACCAGAAAGGACCTGGTACAGTTTAGATGGGAAATTACTTTCGGTAAAATTGGATGAAATTAATTACATATTGAAGCTCAATCTGCTCCGAACAAAAGTTCTCATAGGCACAAGGCCTAAAAATGGACATTTTTCCAGATATCGGGGGGTGGAAACGGGGTGCTTGTTTCTTATAGGAAGTGGTCAAAAGTTCGCGTGGGCACAAGATCGGAAAATGGACAGTTTTCCAGATAAATTTGAGAGGGAAGACAAACGAGAATCCATCTTTTTAGACTTTTTTTTTCACTCAAGCATTCAATGCATCTCTGTCTATATCCCTCATGGTATCACCTGTATTTCATCTCTGTTTCATTCGTAAACTCCGTTTTATCTTCAATCATACTTGTTTCTCTAAAACTCTTTTCCATTCAATATACAGGGTATTTCAAAGTTAAAGGTACATATATTACTTGTGGATAGAGGGCACTTTGACGGTTCCAAATTACCCGGCATTAATGCATACATCGTCCTATCTTACTGAGATAAAGGATGTTTGATTTTGACCAAATTTTTCTTTGATCATAACTTTTGAACCACCCTGTATAATCGATTCATACTTAGAACATATATTTCACTTATTTTTCTTGATAGAACTTCATAATTAACCGAAAAGAAATTCAGGTCCGGCTTAATAAAAAATTGACAATATGTTGTATGTCAAAATCAACACCCTGTATGACAAAACTTTGTAGCTCACTTAATTTGTTTGCGCATTTCATTCATCAACCTTGATTACTTGCCGTAAATCCAATTTCATTCAAATGGTTGAGACAGTTGGAACTTGAATATTTATTTCAGGGTTTAATTAACAAATAAATTTAACTCGTAGCAGTGACAACTCTTACATTTCTAGACTAGGAAAGTGAACTATTGTAAAATAATTTTAAGAACAATGTAGTTCACCTGATAATCTATCAGGGAGGACATCTGGTCCAATCAAATAATTGTTGAAAACACCGCACCAAATACATAACATATTAACAGCAAATCGATGCTGGGATTTATTCTGTCTTATAGTATGTGGATTCTTTTCTGTCCAAACATGTGATTTTCTTGAATTATAGACACCGAATAATCCATTAACTAAAACTTAAAAGATAATTTTATAACATAGCAGCTTTGTCGTCAAGTAGGCAATGCTGAAAATTTTAGTATTTTACAGTTCATATTTACTGGTTGGACATACTTGCGTTTTATTATTCTAAAATATTTGTTATTTGTATTAATATTATTACCCACATTACAAAGTACATAATATGCCTTATCAATTTTCAAATGGTAAATATGCGGATATAATCTATGTGTACGGATTTTGTGATAGCAATGGACGGGCTGCTGTGAGAGAACATCAAAGAAGATTTCCTGCACGCCGAATTCCTGATCATAAAATATTTGCTAGAGTTGTCAATTATTCTAAAAATCATGGTCGGTATCCAACGGCCACCTTAAATGGGCAACAGTAAGGCAACCTTTAGCTGTAGAAGAGGATATACTAAATATTGTTGCAAATAATCCAAAAATTAGCACAAGAAGAGTGGGTCATGCTTTTGGTGTTTCACATGTCAGTGTTTGTAGAACACTAAAAAAAAATCATCTCTATCCATTTCATGTTCAACAGGTTCAGAGGTTAGAGGAAGGGGATGAAGTTCATCGGTTAAATTTTAGTAACTGGTTTATTTGAAATAGAAGAATTCTTAACAGATGTCTGTTTACAGATGAGGCAAATTTTACAAGTGGTGGTGTTCATTATTTAAGAAATTCACATGTTTGGACCGAAGAGAGTTTACATGCTGTAAGACAGAATCAATCCCTACATCGATTTGCTGTTAATATTTGGTGCGGTGTTTTCAACAATCATTTGATTGCTAGATTATCAGGTGAACTTTATTTAGACTTTTTGCAAAAAGTTTTACTTGTGTTATTGGAAAATGAAAATATTGCGGGAATGTATTACCAGCATGATGGCGCTCTACCCCATTTTAGGAATATTGTGAGAAATTTCCTAAATGACAATTTTCCAGATATGTGGATAGGTCGAAATGGACCTCATCATTTGCCTTCAAGGTCACCGGATTTCAATCCTGTTGATTATTATCTTTGGGGAGATTTAAAAGCAAAGGTATATGATGTAGCCATTAATAGTAGAGAGGAACTTTTGGGACGCGTTAATAAGGCTTGCGTAGAAGTTAGAAATAATCCAGATATGATTAGACGTGCAATTAGAAATATTACTATTAGAGCAAGGAAATGTATTCAACGAAATGGCGGCCACTTTAAACAGTTATTGTAGTTATGTATTTATTATTTTCACGTATTTATTGTTACTATACATACATGCATTAAAAATAATATTATTTTTTAAATATAGACTCACAAAATTAAGTAATATTTTGATTTATGTGCGCAAATCTACATTGTTTTCAAAATTATTTTACAATAGTTCATTTACCTAGTCTAGAAGTGAAAGACTTGTCACTGCTGCAAGTTAATTTTTTTTTTTAATTAATCCTGAAATGAATATTCAAGTTCCAACTGTGTGAAATGTACAAACAAATATTCAGTTTCTTCAGCTCTTTTCTAATATCGATACAGATCTACAAAATTTTTGTCATGAAGGGTGTTGATTTTGACATACAACATATTGCCAATTTTTTATTAAGCCGGACCTGGATTTCTCTTTGGTTTATTATGAAGTTCTATCAAAAAAAGTAAGTGAAACATATATTCTAAGTATGAACCGATTATACAGGGTGGTTCAATAGTTATGATCAAAGAAATATTTGGCCAAAATCAATAAAACATCCTGTATCTCGGTAAGGAAGGACGATGGATGCATTAATTCTGGGTAATTTGGAACAGCCAAAGTACCCTCTATCCACAAGTACCTTTAACTTTGAAACACCCTGTATATATAGAAAGTGCTGGAGCGAAAAAAAATCTACAGAAATGGATTCCCGTTTATCTTCTCTCTCAGAATTGAAAACCGCAAAGTTCATCTCTCCGGTCCCAAAAGTTTTCCGAATGCACTGCTTCCATTCTAAAATAAAAACAAGAAACACTTGCCTTCCTAGATCTCCCTCCACCTCTGTGGTCCTCATAAAGCAGGGGGTAGTTTATACCCTTCTGGAGGCTTGGTTCCGGAGCGGCATTCACCTTCTACCATATTACCTTTGCATTCTCAAGAACTTGTAAGCTAGAAGCTATTATGACGGGGTATAGAAGGGGTGCAGATGGTATATCAACCCCTTCGGAATAGTTGTTACCCCCTCGCTGAAGCCCTTGACATTAAAAAAGAAGAGTACTGGATAAGAAGTCCCTGTTCATACTTCCCTCCTCAATGATACTTATATTCATACATACGTTATTGAAGGGATGCTCTTGCCTTTACATAAAAATTGAAGGCTATGAGAATTTTTTTGAGCTCGGTTTCAGATTCAGCGCCAAAAAATACATAGGAATGCCATGGTCAGTCATTCAGAATAAAAACTTTTTTGTAGGGTTGTGTTACTTTTACCCCTTCGTTGAGAGATCAGGATATTTTGTGCCCTTCTCCGCCCCTTGGATTTTACGTGACATCAGATAGGGACTCCCCCCAAAAAAAATACAACAGGGCAAATTCATTAGATTTCTATTAGTTTAATATTACTTTCATTGTCTTCTAGGGCTTAATCTATATGTTTTCGAACACATGTCCTCTGCTCTTAAAAATCAAGCGTAAGATGGGTGGGTCGTGAAAACAGGATTTAAATCTGAGCTGCATAATTTAAATATGATCAAATATAAAACAGGACATGGTCGAAATAAATAGAATAATATTATATTTACTAAAGTTTGCTCGAGTTTGAAGTGGATCAGGTTTGATCTACTCTAAATTTTTTTGATTTCATTCCCTCCCATCCGTTTACGGTTCATATGACGAATGAGCTGAGAAACCCCCCCCCCCCCCATTTGACATTTTGTAACACTTCGATGAACTCTTCCTATCCTCTTACATGCGCCACGTTTTACGTAGGGATACACGAGGAAATAGTTGGCTTTAACTGCGACAAAATACGATTTAAGGAAATTCAGTTTTTTATATTTTGTTAAATATCCACATATTTCTCTTAATATCGCCCGTACTATTCCCAACCGAAAGTCGGGTTAGTTACTTCTAGTGGCGGAAATAATGTGGCTTTTGCATTCATCCCTATAAATGAGAACTTAACCAAGCCCAACTCGACAGTAATGAGGCTAAAATAAATTTAATTGGAAAACATTTCAATGCTTTTGTCTATCAAGTGTTCTGCTATGCTGTTTTCCTTTTTATTCGAAAAACCTTTAAATTTAAACATAAATTGCTATAGCAGAAAGGTTTAATGAAACATTTTTTCGTAATTCAACGTGATTTAATCTCGTACGGATTTTCATGTACACACATTTTTCATTTCGAGATTTAATCAAGCCTAAATAAAGATTTTGACAAATATAATGATTCTAATTCGATAACGCATTACTTTCTGCTGTTAAACTATACCGTGGATGTTGTAAATGTGGGGAGGGCATTGTGAACTAAGAAGACTTAAGAAGTTCAATTTCAGGTAAGCCAAGTGGTAAGTATGTGGATAGGTCGAAATGGACCTCATCATTGGCCTTCAAGTTCACCGGATTTCAATCCTGTTGATTATTATCTTTGGGGACATTTAAAAGCAAAGATATATGACGTAGC
Organism: Stenurella melanura; assembly: GCA_963583905.1. Classification (NCBI taxonomy): domain Eukaryota; kingdom Metazoa; phylum Arthropoda; class Insecta; order Coleoptera; family Cerambycidae; genus Stenurella; species Stenurella melanura. Next base: position 103,134,418 of record OY757317.1, read on the forward strand.
CATTAATAGTAGAGAGGAACTTTTGGAACGCGTTAATAACGCTTGAGTAGAAGTTAGAAATAATACAGATATGATTAGACATGCAATTAGAAATATTACTACTAGAGCAAGGAAATGTATTCAACGAAATGGAGGCCACTTTAAACATTTATTGTAGTTATGTATTTATTATTTTTACGTATTTATTGTTATTATATATACATACTGTTATGAATTACACCCCCTTGGAACTGGAGATGATACGCCTACTAATTGTGACTGGAAGCTATCAGAAAGAAATGAACTTTTCTGGAATGTAGTAAGAGAAGATTCTTGACTGCTTCTAGATGGATCTAGAGAGTCAAATTTGCAGTATATAAGGCGCGATTACCAGCGCGGAAGAAGAAGTTTTATTAAGAAGGCAGTTTATAAAAGTGAACAAGTTGAAAAGTGAAAAGTGAGGTTAGATATCAAGTAAACAAAGTGAATTTGAAGTATTGTACGGTCAGTAAATTGTTAAATAAAGTGTTAGTGGTTTATCTCTTGTTGAAATTATTTAGAACCCACGGATTCATACAGGGTGTTTCCTAAGGTGGAAAATACGTAACAATACATTAAAAATAATATTATTTTTAAATGTAGACTCACAAAACTAAGTAGTATTTTGATTTATGTGCGCAAATCTACATTGTTTTCAAAATTATTTTACAATAGTTCACTTACCTAGTCTAAAAGTGAAAGACTTGTCACTGCTGCAAGTTAAATTGTTTTGTTAATTAATCCTGAAATGAATATGCAAGTTCCAACTGTGTGAAATGGGCAAACAAATTAAGTGAGCTACTCTATTCAGTTTTTTCCTCTCTTTTCGAATATCGAAACAGATCTACCAAATTTTTGTCATAAAGGGTGATAATTTTGACATTCAGCATATTGCAGATATTTCAGGTAAGCCAAGTGCCCATGTAAGAAGCCGGTGGAGATAAGCAATATTAGCTCCATAGAGCTTTACATCAGCGTCTTCTTGCTGAAGCTAGAAACGTGTGAAGGTAAATACAGAATCATCTGAACATCGTAACTAATTGTCCGGTCTTCTAAAACAAATTCAGAGAATATGTAAGTGAGGTCAGCTCTCTGCATGATATGCCTTGTGGGATACCCTAAAAGGACACATCACACGAGAGGCAACAAGAACACAAAATGCCACATGTAGACATTTGAGTAATTGCTGACACTCTAACTGAAACACCAAGCCAGGAATAACTTGAAGATTCAAGGTATCAACAAAAATTTGGCTATTGTCTGTAATTGTTTATTTGTGGCATATTCAGATTTTCTTACTTTTTATTGGGTATTTTGCCACTGAAAAATATTTAAAAACACATTTGGCGAATAGAACTAAGTTAAGCATTGAAACTATAATGGAATTACTTACACTTTGCATTAAAACAACATACTTTCAATTAAATAATGACTTCTATCAACAAGACTTTGGGATGGCCATGGGTTCTTCATTATCTCCAATATTAAGTAGGTAACATTTTCATGGAAAATTTCGAGGAAAGTAATATTAATAATCTAGCTTATAAACCCATTCTATGGTGGAGATATGTAGATGACATTTTTGCTATATGGCCTTATAGTAAAGAATGTTTAAGTAATTTTTTGAATCAGATTAACGAAAAAGAACCTTCAATTAAATTTACAATAGAAATAGAGAATAATAATGAATTACCTTTCTTAGATATTTTAATTAAAAAATTAGATAACACATACCAAACCAACGTGTATAGAAAACAAACACACACACAAACAGATACTTAAATTTCAATTCAAATCAACATATTAGTGTTAAGAAAGGTGTTGTTAAGTGATTGTATGACAGGGCCAATATTATTTCTTCAAATGATGTAATATTAAGGAACGAAAAACAATTTATAAAAACTGTCTTATTAAATAATCAATAACCTGAGAGTTTTGTTGATAGTCAGTTATTCAACATTGGTAGTAGAGAGAATATACTATCACAACCTGAAGTATTTAAGTCAATGGCAGTAATTCCATATATACATGCTTTATCGGATAAATTACGAAAAATTGGGAATAGGTTTTCCGTACCAACGGTTTTTCAAACGAGCTCCACGCTAAGATCGGTTTTATCAAAAACCAAACCTCTAAATATTGTTCAAAATTCAAAAAATTGTATTTATAGTGTTCCGTGTGAGTGCGGAAAACATTAGGTAGATGAATCATCTAGACCTTTCAACGTAAGGCTTGGTGAACATAGAAATTACGCTAGAAGGGGAGAATTTGAAAAATCCAAAATTTGTGAACACGCGTGGGACAATAATCATAGGATTAAATGGGACTCGGCGAAGATTTTGGAAAAAGAAAGCAACGGAACTAAAAGAAAACTTAAAGAATCCGCGATTATTTTATTAAACGAGGATAGATGCGTTTCTAATTATTCAATAGATTTTTGTACTAGTTGGTTGCCCATCCTTAGAAACGAAGTAAGTAAAAATAAGATAAGTATAATTTAATGTCTCACGTGAGTATGGAAATACATAAACAAAGAACTGTCATGGTTGACGGCCAAAAAAGTTTTGAGAACGGAAGTAGATTCTCTTCCGAAACGTTAACTACCTATAGCTTTGATTTTCAGTTTTTAGTTTATAACATTGTTCTAGTTTATATATTTTTAGGTGTGAGACTTTTTGAAACAGTCAAGTACTCAAGAACCAACCTTTGTCTGATCCGTTTGGCGCAGAGGTTTTTTTCATTAAAATTTTTATATATTTTTCAGTGGCAAAATACCCAATAAAAAGTAAGAAAAATTTGGCAATCTGAAGCGCTGTTACCTTAAAGAGACGTGTAGTGTACACATCTAGTATGTGAATAGAGTGTTGAACTCTACAATACGAGGAATGTCTAAAATTTTCCGAAGAAACTTCTAAAGAAAATACATTTGAAGTAAATAAGACATTTCAATAAAACAAGATATAACTTATAAAAAATATTGACCTGTTAGGTAATGACATCTTTGCAAACTTCATAATTAAAATAAATAAATGTGTTCAAAAAATAATCAATTTTACTTTAAATAAACCAGTAGGCACAAGATGGCTTCACTGAACTTAGTAAGACCTGTTTATTTTGCCATCGTATTTTCCTAACATTATTCATTAATGATAGTAATCGATACTTGGTCTTCACAGCAATCTTATTACAATGAAAATACCACATAATACTCTACTCCATTTCAGGACTTGGAAATACCTGATTTGGGAATAAAATCAAATGTATAAAAAAGAACAAGTGGTAGGTAAGTATGAGGATATACTCTTAGTGAAAAATCGTGGTAGTAAGGAATTTGTTACCCATGTTCTATGGACAAGAATTTGATTGAACCCCTTGATTAGGACTCTCGAATTTAATTTTCCGATTTGATGTTTTTCGGATGAAACTTTAATATTAGGATGTGGGCACTTTAATATTAGGATGTGGGCACGAGCCGCTTCCAGTAGCTGCCCACATTTTTTATGCCACTTTACTTCCATTGACAATGGACACGTAATATTTAGTATGCTAATATATACACGTTTTAAATTATGATCATTATTATATTATTATGATAAAATGTCTGTGTAGCCAGAGAAAATATTGAGTTTCAGCCCTGTGTTTGTGGAGAGTATTTTTTGTGTGGCGTTCTATACTTTTTAACATTCCGTAAATATGCTGTTAGGCCTCAGGGTAAGTTGCTGGCTATATATAAGTTTTTCATTAAAATGCATGAAAAGTGTTTATTGTAAAAGATATGATGTAAAAACTCTTCAAAATTTCAGTGGTGTAGAAATCGCATTTGAATATTTGTATATACAGTAAATATACACTATCTTTGCTAAGATCTTGCTAATACAATTTGTGAAGAATATCAGAGTGTGTTGATCATGTTTTACATAAAGAACTAGATGCAAACATTACTCTTTATGCTGATTTATTAAAGTACTTATATAATTACTGGATATTCTATGAATGTTCTTTGAAAATAAGTTAATTTTTTATGTTATAATTGTTATATTTGTAATTTTAGTCACCACCCGATGATTTTAGCTTAATTAACGAAACGCTCGTTAGTATACCGTACAGTATTTTTTTGTAGTAGTTGCAATATATTTTATGTATATTTTTGCTTTTTGTTCTTAAAATATTTCATTAGCTTGATGTATATTCTGGGATTATTCGGTCAGTCTGAATAAAAAATTTTCATATTTCCTTACGTTTTGATTTATTTAACCATCGTCAGAAGAGAAGTTCAATATTTACAAAAAAAAGCAAGATTTCCTAATGTGATTTTATAACTTGAATATGCATTAGGTACTTATAATTACTATTAATATTTCAACACAACTATACCATTTTGTTTATTTCTGATGAATGGTTCAACGCAACTGAAGGCTGAAAAAATTATTGCCTGCTTTCTTGTCTACATCAATTTACCGAAAGCACGTAAAAATGTACGTAAGTGTGTCTTTTTAAAAAAGTTAGTTTTGAGCAGTTTATTTTTCATAAAATACTTATATTAAAAAAAAAACGTCATAAATCAATTAAATTGTCAAAACACTCATTTGTTCCGTGTGAAAAATGTGTAAAAATACTTTTCGATTAAATACTGTGGGTATTTACTAGATATTATAAATTGAAATAAGAATAGATGATGTTATTTAAACTTCGCCCTTCGCCCTATATTGTGTAATTATTCTTTTCTTCAAATCTTTATAAGATTTAAAAATATGAAAGGAACTATTTAAAATAACAAAAAAAGTAGTACTTCCAGTTAAAACTAGCGTGTATTTTTGCATTTGGTTAGGTAAGAAAATGTATTATTACACCAAATATACTGAAATATTATATATAATATACTGAAATAACGACAAAAGTGGAGGTGTACCAGGCCTCATGGGCACCCCGTATATGTTTAAATATTTTTCAACATTTCGACATACATCTATCCATGTTCCACGAACTTCACATCAATTTTGCACTATCGCTAAAAGAATCATGTAGGTACCTATATATTTATTTTCTTTAAGACGTTTTTTATCGTTTCTATCCGATAAAATTTATACGTTCTTTATTTAAATCTGATTGTGATAACACAAGTGGCAATTTGTTAAAATGGGGACACCTTTAAAATCCATTTCATTACTTTTAACCCCGAAAGCCTTATCACCTCTATCTCCATTTTCAAATTTGTCTCCAAAATTTTTATCAGTGACACACAGTGGAAATGCACACATAAATAAAAATGTTGTCAAGGAAACATCAAGGTAAGAAAACTATACATTTTTTAATATTTAACGGAAATTTATACAAACATACAGGTTATAAGTACATGCAATATACAGTGTGTTTCAAATTGAAGATGCATGTATTACTATGTGCGTTATTATAAAATATAGAAAGTCGATATGTGGAAAGCATTAGATTATTTTGGTATTTCAATGCAATGTTTTTAGATTTGATCTAACGTTCTTAGTTTTTCAAATAATTGGAAAAACCACAATTGTTCAATTTTGACAACTTGTCATGTTTTCTAAATTAAGCTTGTTACGTCATGTTAACTTGTATATTGTAGAAGCACTTCTTAAAAGATCTTTAGAGTATAAAGAAGATTGGAATTTTCTTTTTAATATTAACCACTTTCTTTTTCATGGATTTTTGTTGTATTCATTGGTACTTTTAATTCTCTTTTCAGCTTTGTACTACAATATGGCAAAGCTATTTTTCAATTGGTCAAAAACAAAAAAAATATTTGTTATTATTCCATGAGAGTACAGGAACATGGGATTCGGTGTATATAGTAGAAGTCAAGGTTTCAAATTTTTCATGACATCTGCCGCCCCTACCACCACCCCCCCTCTATTGTTAAGGAGGTTAACAAAATGAAATTGTAGTTTATAGTGTATACGAAAACAAATGTTCTCAAAAACCATTTTGGCATCCGTCACCTCTGTTATCATCTTGGGGCAGACGATTTGAAATATTACATTATTTATGCAAAATGCAGAATGTATCTACATAAGAAATACCATGGGATTTTACGCCATAATGCCCCAACCAAAACTACTATGGTAAATGATCTGGAAGTAGTGATTCCTTAGGCAGCTAATTTTTATATTGCTTATGTCTCTGAAATAAACATTATTCTAGAAAAGTGAAGATTAACAACTTACACCGACTTCAATTTTCATTGTTCAGTTTAATGTTTATTTTTCTCTTACGTATAATATACATTACTGATGGAGGATTTATATAGAACACATTGAACAAAATATGAATTTTTATTTTTGTAGGCAAACCCATGTGTGTAAGAAATTGGAATTTTCAAAAAAGTCCCTGCTCGAACCAATACACATAAAAATAAGCGATGTTGATGAGGTTGAAAACGAAGTAAAAAGAAGGGATGTTATAATTAATACTCCAAATAAGCTGGAAATTGTTAAACACGGTTTGGAAGATATGAAATTTCTCAATATTTTGGGGAAAGGAACTTTTGGAAAAGTTATCAGAGGAATTCATCAAGGTACAGTCGTCGCCAAGAAAGACGTGAGTTGACCTTTAAGACATTTTTATGTTTAGCTAGTATAGTGTTTGTATAGTGTTAAGAAAAGTCATTGTTCTTGGTTATTGTACGTTCACATTTAATCTACAGTATTACATGACTATGCTCCTTGATCGTCTTGTCAGGAGTTTATGGTCCAATATTAGTTTTATTGTTTTATCTTCGCTATATGGCATATTTGACAGCATCATGCTTTCTGCCATGGTTGCCTGACAGGCACAGGGTTTTAACAAAACTCTTAATCAGTATTATGGTAATAACAGCCCAACGTTTTACTGAGAGTATTCTTCGTCGCTTTCCATCTAATTTTGCTCATTCTATGTTATCCTCTCTCCGGTTGATAAGGCCAAAAAAGTTTATTCAGTATGATAGTAAAAATATATTGTGCTAATACATTTTTTTGTCGACGACTTGAAATCATTAGATTTGTCACAAAGGTTAATTTCGTTTTTAAATCTCAAACACGGCTACTTTATTTTCAGGCAAATTTGTTGCAGTGAAAGTAGTAAAAAACATATCTACTTTAAGAGAGAAGAACGCCTTGAACTTGAATCATAATAATGTTGTTACAACTGTAGATATTATAGAAAAAGAAAAGGAAAGCTTCTACCTTGTTATCATGGAATATTTGCTACACGCTAGGCAACTTCAAAGTATACTAGAAGATTTTAACATTATCTTAGAAAATAAATATCATAAATTCGCTGTGGATATTTGCAAAGGCTTAGATTATTGCCACAAAAATGGCGTTTTACATCTGGATATCAAACCACAAAATGTATTGGTCTACGAAGACACATGCAAAATTTGTGATTTTGGCAATTCCGTGAAAATTTCAGAAACTCATAATTTTAATCATCAGGTAAGGTAAAATGATCAAGAACAAGTTCAAAGATTAAGTAGGTATAAATCACAAACTAAATAATTTATATCGTCAACCAACATTCCTTTTTAGGGTACAGTTTTATATACTGCTCCTGAATTATTACATGGGAAAGAGCCAACGGTAAAGAGCGATGTCTATTCTTTGGGTATACTTTTTTGGCAGCTAAGATCCAGGAAACCACCTTACAGTGATATGGATAATATTGAAACTGTTATATATAAGGTTTGAATCCATTGTGATTGTTATTTTATTACTTTTACTTCCACATCCACGTAGTGGATTGGAAGTATAGTAATCGCAAAAAAATGTTCAAAAATTTTTATTCGTGAAATAGGTTTAGAATGCCATGAAACGTCGAGATTTCAAATTTGAGCGAGAAAAAAATTCTGTTTGTCTGTCGGTCTGTCGGTCTGTCTGTCGGTCTGTCGGTCTGTCTGTCGGTCTGTATGTCTGTAACTTTTTTTTTGTCCGCACGTTTTCTCCGGAACGGTTTGAGATATTGACTTGAAATTTTGTACACGTATATATTATGACGAGATCTGGAACTGGATTGTTTTTTGAGGAAATCCGGTGAAGAGTTGGGGGTTAAATAGGGGAAAATAGGGAAAAATAAGTAAAGGAAGCTTGTAAGAGAACAGACACTTGAAATTTGGTGTATGTACTAGAAGTTAAGGCCTAAGATTTTTTTATAACATCTTTCAACCCCCCACCACCCCTACCCCATTAATGGGGTTGATAAAATAAAGTTGAGATTTTCATTTGAAATTTCGTACACGTATGTATTATAACGACATCTGAAATTAGATTATATTTTGAGATGATTCCGTTGAAGGGTTGGGGGTTAATTTGGGGTAAATAGGGGAATATAAGTAAAACAAGTTGGTAAGAGTACAGAAACTTGAAATTCGGTATACGTACTAGAAGCCAAGGAGTCAGATTTTTTTATAATATTTTTCAACCCCCACCACCCCTACTCCAATATGAAAAGGGTTGATTAAATAAAATTGAGATATTCATTTGAAGTTTGGTACACGTATGTATTATGACGACATCTGGAACTAGATTATAATTTGAGATGATTCCGTTGAAGAGTTGGGGGTTAAATAGGGGAAAATAAGTAAAGCAAGCTGGTAAGACCACAGAAACTTGAAATTCGGTGTATGTACTAGAAGCCAAAGCGTCAGACTTTTTTATAATATTTTTCAACCCCCACCACCCCTACTCCAATATGAAAAGGGTTGATTAAATAAAATTGAGATATTCATTTGAAATTTGGTACACGTATGTGTTATAACGACATCTGGAACTAGATTATAATTTGAGATGATTCCGTTGAAGGGTTGGGGGTTAAATAGGGGTAAATAGGGGAAAATAAGTAAAGCAAACTGGTAAGACTACAGAAACTTTAAATTCGGTGTATGGTGTATATACTAGAAGCCAAGGTCTCAGATTATTTATAAAATTTTTCAACCCCCACCACCCCTACTTCATTATTACAAGGGTTGATAAAATAAAATTGAGATATTCATTTGAAATTTGATACACGTATGAATTATAACGACATCTGGAACTAGATTATTCTTTGAGATGATTACTTTGAAGGGTTCGGGGTTATTTAGGGGTAAATAGGGGGAAATAAGTAAAGCAAGCAGGTATGACTACAGAAACTTGAAATTCGCTGTATGTACAAGAGGCAAAGGCCCCAGATTTTTTGATAATTTATTTCAGCCCCCACCACCCCTACTCCATTATTCAAGGGGTTGATAAAATAAAATTGAGATATTCACATGAAATTTAGTACGCATATGTATCATAACGACATCTGGAACTAGATTATATTTTGAGATTCCGTTGAAGGGTTGGAGGTTAAATAGGGGTAAATAGGGGAAAATAAGTAAAGCAAGCTGGTAAGACTACAGAAACTTGAAATTCGGTGTATGTACTAGAAGCGAAGGTCTCAGGTTTTTTTATTAGTATTTTCTATTTCTCCCCACCACCCCCACTCCCTTATTAAGAGTTGATAAAATTAAATTTAAATTTTCACTTGAAATTTGGTACATTTATATATTATAATTATATCTGAAACTAGATTATATTTTGACATGATTGCGTTGAAGGAGTGAGGGTAAGTAGAGGTAAATAGGGAAAAATAAGTAAAGCAAGCTGGTAAGAGTATTGCAACTTGAAATTCGGTGTATGTCCTAGAAGCCAAGACCTCAAATTTTTTAACAATATGTTTCAACTCTTCCACTAACCTTACTACATTATTAAAGGGGTTGATAAAATAAAATTGAGATATTCACTTGTAATTTGGTAGACGTATGTATTATAACGACATCTGGAACTAGATTATATTTTGGGATGATTCCGTAGAAGGGTTAGGGTTAATAGGAGTGACTAGGGGAAAATAAGTAAATCAAGGTGATAAGAGTACAGAAATTTGGGATTCGGTGTATATACTAGAAACCAAGGCCTCAGATTTCTTTCTAATATTTTTCAAACTCCACCACCTCCGCTTCATTATTAATGGGATTGATAACATCAAATTGAGATATTCACTTGAGATTAGTACACGTATGTATTGTAGTGACATCTGCTTGAGATGCCTCCATTGAAGGGGTGGGAGGTGAATAGTAGAAAATAAGTAGAGTGAACTAAAAACTTCATTTTTAACGTATATGGTAGAAACCAACTCCTCAAACTTTTCTATGACATCTGCCCCAAATATTATTAAAATTCTATGACCAATAATTTCCACATACTAGAGTGCAAATATTGTCAAGATGTTTCCTTTAAAACGACTTGGATGAAGAATCTGGATGTGGAAGTAGTGATTCCTTAGGCAGCGGTTTTTCGTATTTGCATTAAATTGAAACACAAACTACGTATTATTCAGCATCATATTTCTAAATACGCTCTAACTTTGACTGAATCATTTAAAATAAATAATGTCACTCCTTCATTTTGGGTAAATTGATTATAACAAAATATTTATCACTTTAAAAATAATAATGGCTTGATCGCTATATTCATAGCAGGTACTTATCAAAAAAGAAAAATCCTGCCTTATGGAAACACGCATTAGTTAAACCTGTTGCCAAAAACAATAATCCCACTGATTTTTCTGATGTTAAACTAATTAGCCTGTTATTTGTTTTATCCAAAATATCAGAGAGGCACATTCATTTTCAAATAACTGAGTTCTTAAACAAAAATAAAATAATTTCAAATTTCAAATTCCGCGTCAACAGCATTTATCATTTAGTAGATGATTTTCTAAGAAATATTGATAGAGGAAAATGTACAATATAAATACAGGTGTGTCCCAAGGTTCCATCTAGTGGATATTTTCGATGTAGTCACTAGTTGCCAACTACATCAATATGCAGATGACTCGCAGTTATACAAATCATTTGATTTCCAAGAACGGCAGGATGCTTCAATTTTAATAAATTTTTGAGTATTCATCGAATCATAATTTAAAACTAAGCCCTGAAAAGTCGTAAGTAATGCTTATAGGTACAATCGTGGCCAGAAAAAAGTTTCCGACCTGAACAGCGTATTTCATAATTTTTCCCTGCGTGAGTATGACTTTGCCTTTGAGTATTATAAGCTCCGCCCGGGCGGCTGCCGCTAAGGAAATGCCTTTAAAATTAATACCACAATAATAAATGTTTCGAGTTCCGTGTCGGCAACGCAAAGACTTTGTATTTCATACTCACCGACTTTTTCATTCAGTTACTACTACTACAATCATTGATATTTGGACACTTTGCAAATGAATGAAAGAATCATGTAAAGAAATAACTTTTTCTTGCTGAATTTCATGAGCATATAATATTGTTGTGAATATTAACTGTATATGTATTTGAACTTATTAATCTATTAAACGACATTAATCGACTGTAATAAATAATAAAACGGTAATTTCTAATCTCATCGTTAAAATACATTTTTTGCTGACAGTAAATTACTGAGGTCAGTGACATTTATTCAATAATGCCACAAGGAGCTTGAAAAAATCGATCTGGACGTCCTACCCTTTCTAATTAATCCAATGGAATAATTGTGGTTTGTGAAAAATGGCTAAGATGGAATAAGTAAATTAATATTAAATGTCAGTTCAGTAATTTCAAAACTGATTAAACAAAGTAAAACTGTTTTATTATTTTTAAATGACGTTCAGCACTGTAAAACCAATGCCAATTATACGATATTATGTGCACAGATAAAAATATTTTAAATTAAGAATTGTTTAATGTAGTCGGGAAGGCACATATTATAGATGTTTACATTTCCTTAATTTATACAAGAAGTTGAAGTGATGTATGCCGGTTAAGGCTGTGTTATCAATGTCAAAATACCGCGTTCACAGTCGTAAATCTTTCAACATATTGTTCTCAAAAACAAACCAACAAAAATCGGATTTGATTTAAATATTAGAAGTAGTTAAAGTTAAATCTAGTACGTATCATATTTTGTATTTGAAAACTAAATGAAATTAAATATTTCTTTTGAATTATTACACGCGAACGTGCCACTCAATCGTCCGCAATTGACCATTAATTTTTTTATATTCTTGAATATCAAATAAAATATGATACGTACTAGAATAAATACATTAAATGTAAAAAAAAGTTAAAAATCGGCATAATATTTGCTCCTAAGGGAGATTAATATGTTAGAAAAAAATGTATTCAATTTTGCCAATTTAATTGGACGGTTTACTAATAGAGGGCGAAGCAGTAGCAACTCGAAGTACCAACCATGCTTCAAATCACTAAAAACTGCAGGGTCGAACTTTTTGTTTTCTCTACCATTTGAAATGTAGTTTAAAATAATTTAAATTTACTTACCAATTGAATTGTTACATTTCTAGTAGCCCGGGAGGCAGCGACAGATTTTTCGCGTTAATATCTATAAAGTTAGATTTTTTTCCAAAGAGAGTTTAGATAGCATCTATAATGAAGGTGCAATTCTACCAAACTCTTAGTGGTGCATAAATGAGTAAAAAATTAAACATTTAAAATTTCGTTTTTCGAATTGTCACGAATTGTCAAGAAATGATGATTCGCCTTCGCTCCTGCCGGCCCCAATTTTCGATTTTCACCTCGCGATTCATGTTGCATGGTCATTGCCGACCTTCTCCTCGCCATCAAGATATAGAACGGGTCTCCAATCGCCGTATTTGTTCAGTTCTTACGTTTGAAAAAGTGACTTGCGGTCGTGCTAATCGGCGACTATTTTTAAACGGTTTCCCGAGTTCGAATCCCGTTCGGGGATATTTTTTTTTTTCGTTTTCAATTTTTTGGCACATATTTTTGATTCTATAATTGCGATTTGCTCCGTTCTATTGCATTTCTCGGAGATGTTTTGCATTTTCCGCCGCGGAATATTAAGATGCTCTATTTGGATTAAAAGTCACATTCTACCTCCGGGCTCCGGGTGGCTAAATCTTTGGTAGACGTTGCAAAAACGACAACACGTACAGGTTGACCATTCTAGAATGGCCGATGAGATTAGGATGCGCAGTGGTCGAAGCCCGCCCACTTCTACGGAGCTCACTTGTTTATGTTCCTTGCTCGTGTAAACATCGGTGGTACAGTCTCGAGAAAAGTGCTTGTAGTGTATAACTTATATTTTCTGCACAGGTACCTATTAGAAATATCTACTTAACACATTGCTACGTGTACTATCACTAGCAGTATTTATAAGAAAATATCATGGTATTTGAAAGCAAAGTTAAACATAAATCTTTGTCAAGAAATTATAAGTTTTGTTTTAAAATGTATGGAGCAAGAATCTACAGCTGGAGCTCCTATTATACTATTTTGAAAAGTATGTGTACAAATCTATTATCAGTTGTATTATGTAAAGCAAAATATATTTTATTTTAATTGCATAAAAATTTATATTATAAATGGTATACAATGACAGAGTATAAAAAGGAACATTTTTTTTGTAACCACGGCTGGCCGCCGGCTATCATGTGTTGAAGTGCAATCATCAGAATCATTATCATTATATATTTACGACTACTAGTAATATAATTTAGTATTGTTTGTTGGATTACTTCGGAAGTTGGACAGAGCAGAGGCAAATAAAAAATATATTGTGAGCATTTATCTCAAACTTTATAATTGTAGTCTCATTATATTTAATCTAATGGGTATTTATTTTGTATGTTACCAATTGACCTGTGACATACCGGAATTCTCGGTGAATAGAGAGCAACTTTTACTCAAACTTCTTCCCCGACTGTACTACGTTCATAGGTAAGAGACTTGTCTATCCAACAGCAACGATATTTCTTCTCTCTCTGCGCGGCTATCGGCCATCCTACAATGGTTTACTTGTAGTCAAATCACGACAATTTTATTCCTCGTTAGTATTAATGAACAGACAGTATTTTTATAGATCTGTTAATAAGCTTTTATTTACTCCATCATATTATATTATTCTGGTAAGGAAATTTCTAATTTTTAATCGAAATAGTGCAGATTAATATTTCGCGGTGGAAAATGCAAAACTTTTCAGAGAAATGCAATAGAACGGAGCAAATAGCAATTATAGAATAAAAAATATCTGCCAGAAAATTGAAAACGAAAAAAAAAAGTATCCCTGGGCGGGATTCGAACTCGGGAAACCACTTTAAAAATAGTCGCCAATTAGCACGACCGCAAGGCAATTTTTTAAACATAAGAACTGAATAAATGCGGCGATCGGAGACCTGTTCTATGTGTCAATGGCGAGGAGAAGACCGGCAATGACCATACAACGTGAATCGAGAGGCGAAAAGTGAGGCCGGCAGGAGCGAAGGCGAATCACCATTTTTTGACAATTCGTGACAATTCCAAAAACGAAAATTTCGCCCATCTATTTTTTTCTTTAATTTTTTACTCATTTATGCACCACTAAGAGTACGGTAGCTATTAAAAATTTCTGTCGTATTAAAATATATTTATTTAATTAAATCAAATAGATGTAATAAGATAGTTTATTGTGTAAAGGCAGAACTGTTATTAACACTTATACAATACTAATATTTTAAAAGATACACCAGCAAAAAATTACCGTATTATAAGCACCCTGTTGAAGCGGATTACTGCTAATATATTTTTTGCAATCATAGGGCTCCTGTAAAAACTTCGCGGCTATGTTATTCATCTATGTCAGTAGGCGGAGCGAAAATAAATAATCCCAAGGAGCCTGATTCAAACAGGAGTAATGTTGTTTTAGGTTGGAAACTTTTTTCTGGCCACGACTGTACGTCCTTCACATTGGAACTGCTATCGGAAGTTTCTTTTGATGTTACGATAAATAATGATGTTATTCCTATTGTGAATGAGGCAAATAATTTAGGGCTTTAGCTAGACTCAACACTAAATTTTGAAAAACATATTTTATCCGAACTGAAATTAGCATGCAGTCGATTGAAAAAATTATACAGTTTTGCGAAAGATATGTCCAACGAGTGTATGTCAAAATTTTGTGACTCCCTCATATTATCTTTAATTGACTATGGTGATGTTGTATATCGAAAATTATTGTCAGCGGAAGCAAAAAAGAAAATTCAAAACTTCAAAATCCATTTTTTTTTCTAATTCTTTCTGTCACATATATTTTTTTCTTTTTAACCGGTGCTCGGGGAATCTACAAAATATCACAATTAACCAGTATGTTACTGGTAAATAACCTCTACGCCTGTGACTTTTACGTCAAAGGATCAGTTAGAGGTTGCTTTCTTTTTCGTCGGCGAAATATTTAATTTCAAGTCTTTATGCTTATTTGTGTTATTTATTTAAAAAAAAAGCAACCTCTAAGTGATCCTTTGACGTAAAAGTCACAGGCGTAGAGGTTATTTACCAGTAACATATTAGTCAATTTGTAGATTCCCCGACCACTGGTTAAAAAATGTTATAGTGTATACGAGCACAATTGAAATCGTATATAAACTAAAAGCCGGAAAAAACAGTCAGCAACTCTTTATTGTACATGGGCGGACTTAAATAGAAATGCTCGTCATAAGAAAATGTTATAATTTTTTGAAAATTGTATTAATTTTTATTATCTTTTGTTTATTTTTGAAGTATTTTATCAGTTTTAGATATAAAGTGTAAATATTTAAATGCATTGGGTTTAGTTTTAAAGTTATCCCATACTATATTGAAATATGCTATTGCTCGGCAAGGAACAACGAGAAGGTATGGGCATATCCTTGCCGGGATGAGGGAATGGGACAGGTTAGATTGGCGAGGGGCAAGGATGTTAAATAGTAAAAATAAAATTTAAGTTTCTTCTAAAACAAAAATAAAAATGTAAGTTTCTTAACCAAAGAAAAGAATTAGTACAACAAAAATAAATATTTGTATAGATAAAACAAATAAAAACAAAATTAAAATATGTCTCTGGAATAAAATAACTTAAATTAAAATTTCTTGTCAACTAAATAAAATATATTCCAAGAAATGTAACAATAAAAAAGTAAACTTCATACCTAATATAACAGCTAAATATTTTGCTCTGAAAATACATATTAAAAAAGTTAAATTCTAAAAGCTGACGCGTCCGAATTTCTGAAGAGGAATCATTATCCGGTTGAATTATAATCGACGTGTTGGATATCGATTTTCTTTTTTAATTACATGCTTAACGCAATTTTTTCATAAATCAGTATTGTCGAGGTCATTTATTACTTCTCTTATATGATCAACTACTACCGCGCTTAACGTTGGAGAGTCATTAGATTTTCGCAAACGATCTTTTAAAGTTGCTGAAATCATCTCGATAGGATTAAATATGCATAGTACGGAGGTAACCGCAAAAGTGTATGACCGTATATATTGGATAAGTTATCAATAACATATTCCCTACTGAAATTCTGTTCTTTTATTCATTTCAGTAATTCGCGCTTTATTGGAACTTTCACAGGAATTTCCATATTTTTTTTCTCATGAATTTTAAAATGTCTTCCTTGTACTGGTGTTTGGTATTTTATTTAATATTCGTTAGTGATAAGAAGCATTATCTAATACAATTACCGCATTAGGCGGAATATTTGCTATAAATCTGAAAACCATTTTTCTCACTGCACTTGAGAAATATTATAAACAACTAGGTGATATCGAGTCCACGTTGACTAATGACTGATATAACTCAAACACCGACCGACCAATCGGACTGAGGAATACCCGGGAGCCAGCCAATCGTCGCCACCCGTCCTCAAACCCAGGCCAATGACAGCACATCTCACAAGTCCACGTTGACTGCCGAGAAACGATTTACAATTTTTATGCTAGTGCACCTGTCTGTTTTATTATCTTTAAACCAGTGCAGTCGTAGATGGTTCATTCAGGCTGATTACATTGCCAGCCTCGGACTCGCCTGCACAGTTTCAACTACTATTCGATTCTCGATACCATTGTTAAATACATAGGACAAAATATCAATCTCTCATCTTTGGAATGAACTTCCAAATGAACCTAAATATTATAAACAAAAAATACATGAAAATTGTCACAAACTACATCCTAATCGGCCAGAGGTTGGCAACTTGATGTTTGTGTTGTGGGCGTAAATATTTTTTAGATACAATCGTACTCATTTTTGGCTTTTTGTTTTTATTTCGCGAGGTCAGCCTGTTCCTTGTGTCTGTCCGTATTGCTTTGTAGTGCTATTGCTATTATTATTATAAAATATATAATTTGTTAGTATAAAATTCATAAATGAAAAACACAACATAATATATTTTTTTTGTAATAAGTATTAGATATATAATCCCTTTTTTAAATCTTAGAATTAAATTTTTTCTATTGGGCAAATGGAAAAGAGCTCTACAGTTCAATTTGTACCATTTTTACTTCCTTGTAAAATAAATATATTATTATCATTATTATTATTATTATCGAATGAAACACCTTGTGGGGTGTGGCTTTTTATTATCAACGGTTTTAATGTTTCAGGTGGTAAAATGTGATTGGCGTCCTGAAACTAATACCCCAACCGATGAATATTCCAAACTTTATCAAACCTGTTGGAGTCAAGGTCCTCAGGAACGACCATGCGTGTCTGTTATTTTGGAGTCATTGGGGAAAATGCTGCTGTAAATTATTTGCTGTGATTTAAATTGTTATTTAAATATATTTGTTCATTGTTTTTATATTTCTTAATAAATGTACATATTAACTAATGGTGTATTAAGAATCAAGGTAGGCGCTGAAGTTTGCACGATTATTAATTTTGTCTATGTTACTCTGGTATCACGTTATTACCTTCGTTGTAGCAAAATTAGATGAGCTTATAAATCTGTTCAACAATCTTCAAAAAATAAGCTTTAAGAGTTAATCGAAAATTATGATTGTATCCGAGCAAATGGAAACCATTTAAAAACATTAAGGACCAAGCTCGTTGAAAACTTCATCGATGTTAAGCTGCAAATTAGGTACGTTAATGCTGGAATGTAAATCACTTCCGTTGTTTAAGAACTAAGTATCTTTCTTCGTATACATAGATTCAAAAAATTCAGCAAATATCAAGATATCAAAGCTGTAGGTAGATAAAAAAATTTTCGACAAATTTTGTTCTTTGTCTTTTTTTCAAAGTCGCGCGGTATTGCCGCTAGAGCGTGAAAAACATGTTTTCAATACTCTTGAGCGGAAAAAAAATAGCGCATATATTTTTGATATACAAGCAAAACTATGAATTTTCTTAGAGTACTCGTCAATAATATAAAAATTTGGAGAGCAAAAAAAAATATTTTTTTTGAAACCCATCGTTCGTTTCTTACACAGCTGCGCATAGAACGGTGCATCTAATAGTATGAACTACGCGCATTCAGCTGTAGTGGTCGTGATGGGCCTTTTTGTATATGTCATCCTTAATGTCATCTATATTAGCTTAGCCGGTAAAAAATATTAGTAGAGGGAGGTGGAGGGGTAAAATACTACAGCTGTTCACGATGCCTATATTTTTTTTATCCGCTCAAGAGTATTGAAAAAATGTTTTTCGCTCTCTAGCGGCATAGCCGCGCGACTTTGGAAAAAAAACAAAGAACAATATTTGTTGAAAATTTTTTTATCTACAACTTTGAAAAATATGTTGACACAACCCCAAGTCAACTTTCTATACGGTTGGCTTAGCTGTAGGCAAAATTTCTCTCAATTTTCCTTATTTGAAGGGACTACAACGTTTCTTGAAAATTGTATTAAAAGTAGAATCATACATTTTTGGAAAAATGCAAATTATCAGAGCCACAATATGATTTCAGAAAGAATCAAAACACCGAAATGACCATCTATGAGTTTACTGGTTTAGAGAAATTGAAGTTAAAGGCCTTACTGTAGAGATCATTAAAAACTATATACAAAATAGGCAACAATTTGTGAAAATTAATGACACTCTTTGCAAACCAGGTACTGTTGAAATAGGTGTTCCACAAGGTACGGTACTTGGTCCAATTTTATTCTTGATTTATATAAATAGCATTTTACTATTACACATAACAATTTTCAAATAATGTCTTATGGAGATAACATTGTTCTATTATTTAATAGTAAAGATTTGAATTCAGTATCGAGAAAGAATGAATGTGACGTCATACAGAAAAGTCACTAAAATTAACAAAATTGATTTTCATTCTACGTACGTTATTAAAACTAATTGCCTATGTTACTACACTAGGAAATACTGAAAATACAAATGGCCACCACTTCTTGATCAGACGATCGAACGAGTTGTTTTAACAGTATATTTTGCGGATTTTTTATGTTTTAAAATTTAATTATAGAGTATTTAACATCCATAATTATCCTAATGAATTGATCATGTGGCGAATTTTGTTTGTTAAGATGGAGTCGAGTTTATTTTACGATGTTGTCCTTATGGTGTACAGGATTGGTGTGTGGAAAAAAGTTGATACTATCAGTTTAAATCACTATATGTTAAATAAAGAAGACTTTAGTACAGATGCCGATGTATTTCCGAATAATACACATGTATTGTAATTACATGATTTTTGAAAGGGGTGCATAATTAAAAGTCCAAGGTATTCAATAGTCGAAGCTTACGAAGTTGACGAGTTCCAACTTTAACTTTTCCTAGTTGATAAATCGAGGTAATTTAATAAAAACTGGCGTCATTTGTATTACCACACTTCCAAAATTAATAACACAGCCAAAACTTGGCAATTTGTATGATATGATACCCACAAAATTATTAATATAATGAAAAATTCGATCAGTTTCCATTTAACATCTTGAGAATTTGTGTCCGTTGTCCCCAAACTGTGACAAATGTCTAAATTTGTGACGTCACGCTCACATGACCTATATAAATCACTTAATTACTGGCGCAAATGTTGAAAGTATCACAAAATCGTGTGAGTGGCATATAAAAAATCTTTAGGGACCGGCACATTCAATCTTTCACGATCTCCCTCGATAACTGTACAAACATGGCTTGAATGTGGTGACTTAACCCTAAATGCAAAAAACAAAATTCTTTGTTTGGGGTGATGAAAAGTCCAGTTCTTTTCTTATATGAAGATTCGCAATATGAGAAATAGACTTTGGGTTTTCGGATAAAACTCTGTCGAATTTGTGTTTCACACTAAACTGGAAAACAAACTGTCGTAAGTTGAAAGGAACGTTGCATACACAACGACAAAAAACTTGTTTTTATTGATGTCCGCTGAAAACAATAGATGGCTAAAGACATTTTTTTTAAATTCTCATAAATATAAATTGTGTTTATATGAATGAGACACAAACTGCAAAGTTTTATCAATTTCACTGTATCGTTCATAAACGGCACAAATAATGAAGGTCCAAACACTGATCCTTGTGGCACACCGAAGTAATTGTTTATTATACCAGACACACGTTTGAATTAGACTGTTTATTTTTTATCTTTTTTTCCGCCATTTTAAATTGTCTTTGCAATTGTTGTTGCCATCAATACTGCTATCGTATTACAGGTTGCAAGACAGATTACCTAATTTAGGTACCCTTTTCTTGTAATATTTATATATGATAACTGATACTTCAATAAATACATGAACTGAACAATAATACAGTTCATTGTTTATAACTAATGGCATTTATTGATCAATTCTGAAAGAAACCATGTGGCATGTTTAACTGGGTGTTAATGAATTACTTACAAATCACGCTGTAAACATATTTTTTCTTGGCTTATTATTTATTTTACCCATTCCGCCCTACACAAAGGCAAACGCATCTCCAGCAACATAAAAATATTCGTGCTTCGAAGGATAACGAGGCAAGTGGGGAAAGGACAATGGGCCGGGCGCCTGCACACAGGAGTCAAGTGGACACATAGGGCCATTAGAAGAATCCCGTCCATGGGGATCACACATAATGGTCCTGTCGGTTGGAGGGCCATTAGGGACGCCGGTACTTCGACCTAGTCTATTCAAGGCTTAGTATAATAAGAACTGTGTACGTTAAGCGTAGCTTGATTGATTTTCAATGGATTTTATATACCAATTGGTTTTGTTAATGTTGCACGTACGTGTGACCTATGCGGAGGGCCGTTCTAGAAGAAAACAGTTTATGAATATAAACATTGAATGTTCCATTTATTTGTGCTCATGATTATATACTTTACTATATGAGAATGGGGCAACTGACTTCGTGAAAAAAAAAACTTCGTATCAAAGGTAGTTCATTAAAACAAATGTAAAGATTTAACTTGCTTTAACGTATCTGGTAAGCGATTAAAAACTTTAAAATCTTTATAAACTTTATAGTCTCGACAATAGGGCTACCAATATTGCATAACTTTTCAAGATTTCGCGTGAATTTTGGCACATGGCACATGGAGATATAAGGAATCTCATTTCTCATAATGAATCGGATATGATAACTTGAAAATTCAAAACGACGGATACTTTCTTTTAATTTGGAGAGACTATATAGGTTACTAAAAAGGATATAAACTAGGAAGGGTTGAGATGACCAATTGATTAAAATTCTGATTCATATCAAGTGATTTTTATTTTTTTAAATTATGATTTAAAACTATTACTAATTACTAAAATCAAGGCTTAAGTAATATCAAAATACGTATAATAAGTATAGTTTCGACAATTAACATTTATTTGGGAAAATAAAATTTTGAAATGTATTTAACACAAAAGAGCAAAACCAATGAACCTGAAAGCCAAACCGTAAAATATATGTAACAATGTATTTTATTGAAACATATCCTTTATAGGATTTTGCAAACAGCAGAAAAATAACTATCTATAACTAAAAGAAAAACTGTGTGTAAAAATATTAATGAAATCTTTGCATTCTTTCGATAACCTGAATTCTGGTTAGGCTAGCAAAGTAAAATCCTAAAATGAATTTGTCTAATTTCTTATTTGACAATTCTCATTCTAACACTAGCATCCACAGAGTCCCCTATGGCCATGCAGATTAAACTAGTATCTACATAACACATTACGATTATGAAGATTCAGATAAAAATGAGAACAAAGCTCTAAAATGAATTTATTTATCCACCTTGTCTTAAAATTTTTTCATTGTAATGGATTACATCTTCATGAAATCTATCATTCTGTTTCTTGGAAATGCTTAGCCTTTGAAACGTTTTTCGCCCTTATTCTGGAGCTCATCAGAAAGACACAAAGCCTCACATAAAGATGTTTCATGCAAAACCAAGACAATTTCTATGAATAAGTGTTGCCTAGTTATGTACGTTTGAAAAATTCATGTTTTTAAATTTTCAAATTACCGGCCGGGTAAGGCAAGGTCTTGAAAAACCGTTTTGTATACACCATATACAGTATGTGAAAAGATTACCGAAAATTGCATTAAAATAATTTCCTTATTTGTGGTCAGATTCCGCTGAAAGTCGGTATGCGCGGGTTTTAGACATCGCTGATTACGAATATGACATCAAAATTGAGAAATTCAAAATAGCGATGCCAAGATGGCGGATGATGTTTATCATTTATGGTGCGAGTCCGTTGACTCGTCCTAAAATTGTCAATTACTATTTTTCATAGGTTCTCTGGCACCAAGATCATGTAATTATGCGAGAAATTGACGTACCGTAATAACAAGAGTTTTCAAGTGTCGGAAAATTGGAAACTCTCCACTACTAGAGACGCGGGCGAGGCAGGAAATGTCAGTTATTATTTTTCCTACATTGTCTAACCTTACCTTTAATGGAAAAACAAGGAAACTGACGTACCGCGATAAAAAAATGGATAATTTATTATTACACGTTCGATAAACGAATTCATCCCTTTAGCAACGTCAGGCATGTCAGTTCGCCATGTCTAATATTATAAGAATGGTTATCCGATATTTTAACAAAATCAAGATTTTGTTTAGTGTACATTAAACATTTAAATATGTACAATTGTACACGCACGGTAAAGTTAAAATTTTCTTTTCTTTGAAAATCGTTCTACGACTTTCTCTAGATGATAAATTAAATATTAAACGAACTAGTCTTTTTTGTAAAATAAATACTCCAGTCCTTTCTTTACCACTACCTCAACTCATAATGTTTAATGAAATGCGTGAGTATGCCAAAGCATAATAAATATTTATTAGGCCATTCTCACCTAAAATGTTTTTCATTTGGAGGATGCCAAAATATGCTTTATTTAATTTCTTGTATACCGTATCTATATGATTATCCCATGATAACTTCGAGTCCAGTATAGTACCAAGATATTTTGTTTCATCATCCAGTTCGAAGTCCATAATTTTAAAATTAACTGGTAACGATCTTCTAACCTGGAAATTAATTACTACCATTTTTTGGTATTTCATATGTTTATTATTATCACACCAAGCGCTTAAAGTATTAATAATATTTTCCGCCTGTAACTGAATTTCGTTTACACTTGTTGCCGTTGTTGTAATAACAGTATCATCATCAAACATAGTAACATGTCCTACATTTTTTATGTAATCAGGAAGATCATTTTCAAATAGCATAAATAATAAGGGCCCTAGGACAGAGCCCTGGGGAACTCCAAGTTTAACTTTGTGAGCCCTAGAACTCACATGATTGTAGTTCACTATTAATGATCTGTCTTCCATATAAGATTTAATCCAGTTTAAGGCAGTTCTTCTGATTCCTAGTGAAACAATTTTAATAAGAGTATTTCGCAGTCAATAATATCGAAAGTTTTGGATAGGTCGAAATACATTGATATAACATACTTATTATTCAAACAGGAATATACATAATTAATTAAACGGCAAGAAGCCGTTTCAATTAATGTACCTGATCTAACTCCATGTTGCGTTGGCGTCAAAATATTATTTTTTTCCACAACATTAATAATACGGACATGAAAAGCTTTTTATATTATTTTTGATAAGGTGCTAAGTATCGATATCTGTCTGTATTTATCAATGGTTTCTGAGCAGCCTTTTTTAAAAAGCGGAATAATACGTGCAATCTTAAAAACATCAGGAAAATAGCCCTGACAAAAGGATTGATTTATTAGGTACACTAGTGAACAAACAATATGATCACTAATATGCTTTAGCACGAAAAGTGATATATCATCAATACCACGGGAATTTTTATTTTTTAAACTATTAATTATATTCATAATTCACAGCTCTGTGACAGGTTCAATTTGAAATTCCACTCTATTTTTGTCACTAGTTACAGTACATGGCAATGACATATTTTACCCAAAATGCTCCGCAATCTTATATTCAACTACTGTGGAAAAATAAGAGGCAAATAATTCACATACTTCATAAGGTTCCGATATATAGATCGAATTGTAATTTAGAGTAACATTTTTATTTTTTTTGTAATTTCTACCAAGTTTACTATTTATAATATCCCATGTTTCCTTAGTTTTGTTTCAGGAATTTGCTATTTTATCATTAAAACATTTTTGTTTGTCAATTTTCACATTTTTTTTTTGTTTTTTCTATTTTGATAGGCAATTTTAATTTGATCATTATTTACAGAATTCATAAGCCAAAAGATATTTTTTGTTTTTTACCTTCTTCAGTTAACTCCTTGGTTATCCATCTTTTGTCATTATGTTTATTAATTTATACATTTTTGCTCCATGTACTTGACCGAGCAACAGGCATCAAAATACCACACGATATTATCAAATAAGAACCGAAAACCATCATTTACAGTTAAATAGCAAATGTAAAACCAGTCAACTTGACTCATTAGTGTACATAAATATTTTATGTTGCTAGTTGTAATGATACGTTATTTAACTTTTTTTTGTTTGCATATTTCCGCTTGGTTCTATTGATGTCTTGGTCGAGGGCTCTCCTACTATAGTATAATATGATATTGCTTGTAATTTATGAATAGATATTTTTAAAATAAATTTTAAAACACAAAATTGACAGATATTAGCCAAAATTGTTTACTGAAACGGACAAAACGATACTTAAAATAGAACTTTAAAAAATAATATTTAAAAAATCATTATTAAAAGAAATCATATTTATTAACCCTGTATCTAGCCGATGCAATTTATTTCAATATTTTTTTATATGTCTGTGTTTATCTACTATATTAAGCTATTTTGGTATAGAAAAAATAACTTCAAGTATCTGTGAAGGGAAAATGCCGCCTTGTTGTTACAAATAAAGGGGTAATTAGTTCCCCGTACAAACATAAACAAGTCATCAAATAGGAAAATTGAAAATTATACATTACTCCCTAAAATTACCCGGTCGTTTATAAAAGGTTTTGTGACTGAATTGAAGCCACTTAGGGGTTGATATAAAGAGAAAGCCTTGTCATTTCCTCCACAATTGTAGCCTGATTGGCCGTAATTTGTGACAGCGAGGCGACAGCGCTGTTTCAATTTGCAGAAATTAGACCTCTAACGAGAGTATTACATCTGCGCTGTGCTGGATCGGACCGGCCCATTGCTCTTAAAGAAATTTTCGCCCGTCTTACATTCGACCATGGTTGGCCGACCAATGAAATGAATTTTAATTTCAATCAAAGTTCAACGTAAAACAGTAGTTAGCATTTTTACTCAAACAAGCGTATGTTTCAAGCACTAAGTTTCACAAAGCTGCATGGAGAATCATCATGTAGGTTAGGCTGGGAAAAGACGTCGTATGCTGCGAAATAAGACTAAACAGCTAATCTGGACACTTTTACGGAACACATGTTTTTTTGCCTAGCTCAGTTTTTGCTAATAAGCCTAAAATATTCAAAATGATTGCCAATATTACAACCTTTTCCAAAGAAATGCACATAATTCCAGTAATATAACAGATACAGTAAAATAAAGCACATATCAAATTTGTAGAAGATACAAGAACACATCGAAAAGTGTACCACTTATAGGCGTACTATAAGAAGTGACATTTTTTTAACTCCGTGAGATTTCCGTGATATTGCACTTTTTAAAGTAGTTTTATTAGGAAGATCGTCTTTGGCTCCGTATTATTATTATTATTATTATTATTATTATTGTTATTATTATTATTATTATTATTATTATTATCGAGAAATATGTTGTAATCAGTGTCCTTATTTTTAGGATTCCATAGAAACCCTTATAGTTTTGGCGTGTCCGTCCATCCGTCTGTATGTCACAGCCCTCCCATTTATCTCTCATTCTTATACTTATTGAGATGAAACTTGGTATATAGATGTAATCTGATGACCCAAAAACAGAAGTGAAGATATTTTTGAAATGGAAAATACTTTGCCCATTGAGTGGGGTATAGTTGATAAGTCTCCTAAAATGCAACAAAAAATGTCTTAACACTTCATAATTTGAACCATTCAGTCACGAGATATTGGCTTTTAAAGTCGTTGTCAACGCGCTCCCTCCCCCGTTTTAAAGGGGGACAGAACCATCAGTGGATGGTGCCTGATTCACGTCGAACTCGTACAAACTGTTTACTTATTACTTTGTATTCTTTGAAGTAGATTGTAAATTTGCAAAAAAAAATATATTGGATTCATGGGTCGTCCTTTTAACTTATAGAACTTTTAATAAAACCGAACATACATGTATGAGACATTTAAACTACCTACACATCGGCAGAGTGACAGCAAAATTCCTTAAAATTTAGCCTGTTTTTGGGTAGGTAGGTAACTTTGAGCCAAAATAAAATTAGTGAACGCCAAAGGTCTTAAATTAAAGCTTATCAAGCATGTTGATGACGGTATCTTTTCGTTTTTCAATATGGGGGTTGCTACCCCTATAAGAGGGGGTTAAAGGGGTTATTATGGGTAGAGATATGTGTCACCAATTTCTTTTTGAAGACGCTTTTTAACAGGAATAGTTAAAATTAAATAATTCTTCAAAGTAATTAACTACAAAAATTCCACACCAACAGCTGCCCCTGAAAGATTACATTAAAACCATTCTAAGAGAATATGTAAAATGTTTAAAATGGATTACTAGAATTTTCTTATTGTAAGGGAAGTTTTAACCCTCATTCAAGGGTGATTTCTAGATATGGAGTTTTTTAAATTTAATTACTCTTAATAATAATTTTAAAGTAATTGTATTAAAAACCACAATGAAAAAATTACTTCGTAACTGAGAATAATTAATTGATTATTGGATTTCTGCGGTACCGTTTACTCACGAAGCGAAATGTCTTAAATTAAACCCAAAGAACAGATAAGTTGTAAGGATTTGTTGATGCTCAGAATATGAAAATGAATAGAATACATTACGTTCTCCCCTCAAATAAAACACAGGGGTGGATTGATAATTTAAATTTATAGTTAGCACATAATCTACGTACAATTTTCTTTTAATAGACCTCTCTGTGTTTGAGGATAAAAAATACGTATTGGCAGAAAATATATATAGTCCCTTCAAATTAGAAGAAAAACCACTGATTTTAGGAAATTTTTCCTACAGCTAAGCCACCCATATAGAAAGTTGTCTTGGAGTTATGTTAACATATTTTTCACCAAGCGCATGAAAAAAAAGGGTTGTTTTTTAGATATAGATACATATATGTTTTTTTGGCCATTTTGGCGGTTTTTTGCGTTTTGCTGCAAAACTATGCATTTTTGAGAAAATATGACCTGATTTGATATTGTAAATCCAGCGATTCTCTACTATTTTTTTTTAAATTCCGCTTAGTTACGCCGCTAGAGCGCGCTGAAGTTTATGTAAATGTATAAATTTTTTGGTGTTTGATTTTAAGCCAAAACTATGCATTTTATAAAAAAATATAAAGATATCAAAGCTGTAGATAAAAAAAAATCGACGAATTTTGTTCTCTATTTTTTTTTACCAAAGTCGCGCGGTTTTGCCGCTAGAGCGCGAGAAACATTTTTTCAATACTCTTGAGAGGAAAGAAAATATAGCGCATATATTTTTGATATACAGGCAAAACTATGCATATTTTTAGAGTACTCGTCAATTATTTAAAAATTTGGAGAGTAAAAAAAAAAAATTTGTTTTGAAACCCATCGTTCATTTCTTACACAGCTGCGCATAGAACAGTGCATCTAAAGTATGAACTACGCGTATTCAGCTGTAGTGGTCGTGGTGGGCCTTTTTGTATGTGATCCTTAATGTCATCTATATTAGCTTAGCCGGTAAAAAATATTGAGTAGAGGGAGGTGGAGGGGCAAAATACTACAGCTGTTCACGATGCCTATATTTTTTTTATCCGCTCAAGAGTATTGAAAAAATGTTTTTCGCCCTCTAGCGGCAAAACCACGCGACTTTGAAAAAAAAAACAGAGAACAAAATTTGTCGAAAATTTGTTTATCTACAACTTTGATATCGCTCTAGCGGCGTAACTAAGCGGAATTTAAAAAAAAATAGTAGAGAATCGCTGGATTTACAATATCAAATCAGGTCATATTTTCTCAAAAATGCATAGTTTTGCAGCAAAACGCAAAAAACCGCCAAAATGGCCAAAAAAACATATATGTATCTATATCTAAAAAACAACCCTTTTTTTTTCATGCGCTTGGTGAAAAATATGTTAACATAACTCCAAGACAACTTTCTATATGGGTGGCTTAGCTGTAGGAAAAATTTCCTAA
The DNA here is from genome assembly GCA_963583905.1 of Stenurella melanura. Taxonomy (NCBI): domain Eukaryota; kingdom Metazoa; phylum Arthropoda; class Insecta; order Coleoptera; family Cerambycidae; genus Stenurella; species Stenurella melanura. Next base: position 103,162,932 of record OY757317.1, read on the forward strand.
AATCAGTGGTTTTTCTTCTAATTTGAAGGGACTATATATATTTTCTGCCAATACGTATTTTTTATCCTCAAACACAGAGAGGTCTATTAAAAGAAAATTGTACGTAGATTATGTGCTATCTATAAATTTAAATTATCAATCCACCCCTGTGTTTTATTTGAGGGGAGGACGTAATGTATTCTATTCATTTTCATATTCTGAGCATCAACAAATCCTTACAACTTATCTGTTCTTTGGGTTTAATTTAAGACATTTCGCTTCGTGAGTAAACGGTACCGCAGAAATCCAATAATCAATTAATTATTCTCAGTTACGAAGTAATTTTTTCATTGTGGTTTTTAATACAATTACTTTAAAATTATTATTAAGAGTAATTAAATTTAAAAAACTCCATATCTAGAAATCACCCTTGAATGAGGGTTAAAACTTCCCTTACAATAAGAAAATTCTAGTAATGCATTTTAAACATTTTACATATTCTCTTAGAATGGTTTTAATGTAATCTTTCAGGGGCAGCTGTTGGTGTGGAATTTTTGTAGTTAATTACTTTGAAGAATTATTTAATTTTAACTATTCCTGTTAAAAAGCGTCTTCAAAAAGAAATTGGTGACACATATCTCTACCCATAATAACCCCTTTAACCCCCTCTTATAGGGGTAGCAACCCCCATATTGAAAAACGAAAAGATACCGTCATCAACATGCTTGATAAGCTTTAATTTAAGACCTTTGGCGTTCACTAATTTTATTTTGGCTCAAAGTTACCTACCTACCCAAAAACAGGCTAAATTTTAAGGAATTTTGCTGTCACTCTGCCGATGTGTAGGTAGTTTAAATGTCTCATACATGTATGTTCGGTTTTATTAAAAGTTCTATAAGTTAAAAGGACGACCCATGAATCCAATATATTTTTTTTTTGCAAATTTACAATCTACTTCAAAGAATACAAAGTAATAAGTAAACAGTTTGTACGAGTTCGACGTGAATCAGGCACCATCCACTGATGGTTCTCTGATGTTCACCGGGCTAGGTCTTCTGGCCACAATCTTCTTAGCCTCTTTTCTGCTTGCTGGTGGTTGATGGAATAGCTCATTTACGAGCGGGTTGTTATGTGTATTTTTTTGAATATGGTGCTATAATATGTGTAATAAATGGAATGTCGAGATTGTTGTGTAAAGTTTGGTTTCAAACATACCACGGAGCATTTGCTATCACTCTTAGTGTTTTTGACTGGAATGACTGGAGAATCTTATTAGATAGGAGCTTCTCATTGGCCAAAACGAAAGGCAAGTTCACACTACAGTTTCTTAAGACCTTGCTCGTTGCGACTTATTTATTATAAACTGGAGTGGTCTCAGTTCCGTGTTATTTTACCTTAAAGCTTTGTATACAAATCGCATGCGATGATGAATTTTGTTAGTATAATTCCGCTTTTTTTTCATTTGTCTGGCTTTGAGTTCATGATAACTCATACACCACAAATCGTAGTAATGGAAAATACCTTATGTTATTAACCTTCTACGAAATTAATGTATACGAAAGGGGGGAGCGGGGTTATAACATAAAACATTCTTCTTGCCCAGGGGTCTATCAGGCCTTTGTTTTTACAGAATTGGGTTGGATCACGGTTTGAAGGATAACTAATAGGATAGAGAACAAAGGCAAACGAAACAATCCCTAAAAAAAAACAAAAAAACAACTAAACGCATAAAAGGAAAGAACAAAAGTAAACGTAAATACTTATATTATTTACGATTATGAAGATTAATCCATATTCACAAATTAATGTTAGTGTCCTTTAAAAAGTCCACTATTTTATAATAAAAATTTGCCTATTGTTTTCATGTAATAAAGTTTTAATGCATGTAGGATGTAGGTAGAGGCTGGTTGAGTGCACACATTTTTAAAAGAAGTTTTGTTGTCGCTTGAATGTGGTGTATACAATTAAAAAATAAATGATTCTAATCTCCAATGTAGTTAGGATCACAGGTGCACAATGGGTTTTTTCTTAGTCCTACTTGTTGTAAGTGAGCAGGGAAGGCATAGCAGGAAGATTTTGCGACAGAGAATAAGTCGGTTTAAACAGTAGGTAGTCGTCATAAATTTTAACTACATTGCGTGTGGCTGTGTAAATCAATTAAAAACCCAATCGTAGAAATAATCTGTACTACAAATATATACAAAAATAAATATTTACATAAACATAAAAACAAAGAAGTGGGACCTAATTCCATAATTCATCTGTTACGAATATCCCTTGATTCTGTCGGCACCGACATGTAACTGCCCTTTTTTTCCTTTGATCTACAACAAATTCAGCGTTAATTATATAGTCTTCAAAAATAATTTACAAAATAGTTCACTTACAAATTAACCAAATTAGTAGCAGTCTGTGTTAATATAACTGTCAAAAATGCTAGTTGTTAGAATAGGGTGTGTTCCTTCTTAAGCCGAAAAATGTAAAATACTCGGTATGTATTATAGCTGAAGTAATTTTTCGGCAAAAAAATATTTTTAAATAATTTTAAAACAAATATAGATTCAAAATAAAAATTCGATGCTAAAAATACATGTGACGTCACTCTTTATATTAAATAACATTATGAACTAGACATGGGACAAACGGCAATTTCACAGTGATCGCTGGTGATCGTTCAGCAATCAGTGTGTAGAAAATAAACCAAATTATTAGACGTAATATTCCAGTCAGCGCACTGACGTCAATTTGCCGTTATCAGACGTCAGTTTACGGTCAGTATTGGTCTACGATGTCATTTGCCAAATAAATGACGTCAAAATTACGTCATATTTTAGTACGTAGCAAAGACGTCGTTGATAGAACGTTGTTATGACGTCATTCTTGAGTCGCTTTCTGACGTCATAGACTGGATTTAAAAATGACGTCAAAGTTACATCACATTTTAGAACGTCGCAGAGGCGTCGTTGACAGAAAGTTGTTATGACGTTATTTTTGAGACACTATCTGACATCATACACTGGATTTAAAAATGACGTCAAAGCTAAATCACATTTTAGATCGTCACAGAGACGTCGTAGGCTATACGTTGTTATGACGTCATTTTCAAGTCACGTATATGTTTTGGGTATTATATATAAATACATTGTAATCCTTCATAATAGTTACCTTTATACAGGGGACTTTTCCCTCTAGGGGCACTTTGAAAAAACTGATCTAGGTTAACATATTTAATATTATGGTAGACAACTGTTGAGAACCACTGCTTTTCTCGCTCGATGGACTTGTACTTTCCAATTATACAACTTTTAAATTGTCATAAAAAAGCTCTCGCCGGCACACGCGGTGTCAAAGGGTCATCGACCCCCTTTGATGGACCGCCTCAACTGAATTGAGGCAAGTATAAAGAGGTAAATAATTCGTTCTCTCTTCGTGCACAATTGCAAGCAAATAATGGCCATAGAGGTTTAAACAGAGCATTTCTTGACATGTGTGTTTTTTAATTTGGAACAAAATATTGGACTGTTTATAATTTAGAAAATTTAAATGTGGTTTATTAACATTTGTAACATACATGAGTGTCCTGGGTTAATGTAAGCACACTCTTTAAAGTAAAATGTACATGAAGGACAATAGCCCAGAGAGAAGAGTACTGGACTACCAAGCCAGAGGCCGATGATTCAACTCACACTGCCCGCGGATTTTTCAAGGTAAGTGTTTAATTAAAATACTGTTACAGTGCTATTTATAATAATATATGTACATATGTATATTCAAATCATTCCTAATTAATAAAAATGTAAAATGAATAAAAACCTAAAGATTAAATAATATTCTCAGGTGAACAATGATTTTTATTTGGGCCATATTCGTCAAATTAAGGTCTTATTGAACGTGACTGTGACGTCAGGATATGACGCCATTTAGACGTACATTGAACGTCGCTATATTGAGACTTATGACGTAAATCATGACAAATAAATGACGGCAAATTGACGTCAGTATGCTAGCTGGGATAATAATGTGTAATAATACGAAAACTAAATCATATCAACAATTATATTAGGCTACTATATAGGCTATTGACTATGTAAGTGAATAATGAACTAATTCGTTAAAGGTATTGTATTGTTTCATATATTCTATTGTACCCGAAAGATGATAATTCCACGAAGTGCTGCTAAATTGAGGCTTGGATTCTTGAGAACGGAAATTTGTTCACTTTTTAGTTTTTTAACTATAACTCAAAAACTATACATTTTTAGTAGAGTTCTATTAATAAAAAAAGCATACAAGTATTAGAATAAGAGGCGAGCTTTATCATTTTTGAGTAAAATACGAAAACATACTGCCTAATTAGATGTGTTTTAAAATCTTATGAGCTGTGTCCTTCATATGCGCAGAGACATATCCCCCCCGTCTACTCAGTTTCACTTCTTAAAAAATATTATATTTATTGTTTAAAAGTTATCAAGAGGTCTTGTTTATGTATACACCAAGGTAGCCGCTAGTGTCTTCAAAAAAATACTTAGAGTCGGGTCAAGTTTAAAGTGACCGATGTATGAATTAATGTTGCGCATATGTTTTCACTATCTCTTGCACACAAACTTAAAGAAATAGCCTAAAGACATTGTCATTGTATGTCTACCAAGATTCTTTCCCACTTCTTTTGAAACGAAAATATGAAATGTACACTGAGAAGGGAGAAACATAATCATAAGCTCAGCGATTCTCAAACTGTGATTTGACGACGAATGTTATTTATTTCCGTAAACTAACACCACTCTAAATATGAAAAACGTCTTTATATGAAATATTTAAGTTGTTTTTAGTGGTAAATAGTAGATATTTTCAAACCAGTGGCGGCTCGTGATATTGTCTGCAGAGGAGGCTTGATATTCTGAAAGACAACTGATGTGCAATATGACTACAATTTGTGCATTTCCCCACCACCCCTGAGGTAACGGCGCGTTACATTTTTTTGCCGTGGGTTGTTCGCCAGGATACCGATTCACGACTTGAGAGAATAGAACTAATAAAAGAATAGAATGAAAGGGAAATAGAAAATATGATGAGATGAAAAAATAATTCTCATGAAATTCTCGTTCCTACGACTTGAGTATCGGTATCCAAAGGAGCCCTACTATCCCACTTGTAATTAAATTATATAACTTTTAACAAAAATAAAAATAGTTTTGGTAAAAAAATTAAAGTGTTTTATTCTACAAACAAGAAATAGTATTCAATATCACTGCCAGGAGTGTAAAATTATAACGTTTATTAAAAATTAAAATAGTTTTGAGAAAAAAGTTATATGAAAAAAATATAACCGTGGAACTCTATATTATGGAGAATTAAAAAATATTTCCTAAAAAATAAATAACACGAATAAATATTTTTTCTAAAATAACAGCTACCTATATTAATCTCTGCTTTAAAGCCTAAATATTTTTATAAATGAGTGGTAACCTGCGATTTTCGGAACTAGCAAAATGGTTGATTACTTCATCATAAAATGAATCGCGTTTCTTCAATTCTGACAAAAGACGTTTTTCTATTGAAATAAGCGATACATTTGAGAGGCGGTCTTGACTCATTTTGTTTCTAGTAAAAATGTTTTTATGCGTTTAAGTGCTGAAAATGATCATTCTACAGAAGCTGAGATTACCGGAATTGTCTCAAAAAATAGTGGCGTTATTCAAAAAGTTCTCTAATTTTGGGTCATAAGTTTTAAAAAAATCTAACAGTTCTTTGAAATTTCCTTTATTGCACGATTCTCGTTTTTCGTCATGTCCTCGGAAAGAATTTTTTTGTGAAGATAAATATATAGCGGCATCTATTAACCTCTTTAATATTTCCCTATTCTCACGGACCTTTTCGTTAAAATTTTCTATTTCTCTCTTATGTGCAGAATCCAACAAATTTTACAATATTTTGTTTACCAAACATTTCGAATTTAATGCAAGATGAAATATGCTCCTGGGATTTTTCGTGCCTTTCTAAACGTCGCGACAAATTTGGCAAATTATTAAACCCGGCCCTGCCCCAAATTGAGGATTGATCATTAGTAAATAATAAACATCTCCAACAATATAATTTGTTTCTAACTGTTGATGCCATTAACCACTCGACTTTTTTATAATTGTTATCACAAAACCCTCTGTTTTGTTTACCACTTTTAAAAACTAACGAAGGCATTGCTGGTGTAGGCCTAGCATTTCTTTTAATTCTTACCTTTTCGTCATAAGTAAGAGTAGTAAATCCATTTAATAACAAATAATCCACCACGTCTGGACAACAAGACATATTTTCACCTAGAGCACTTATTTTTAGCCCGCCTATCAAATGTTTTATGTATTTTTACGTCAACTTAACCGGCTAAAACGCAACTAACAGTTCGTTTTCTTTGTGAACCACCAGAACGAGCTGTGCACAATGTGCACATGCGCTGTAAAGAACTGACGTCGGAAGCTGGCTTCCTTTGGCTATTCGAAGTACTCTGCTATTTTACACACCGCAAAGAAATTCAAGGTCATTCATGTTAAAGTAAATGCATTAAAGTTGGAAGCTATTTCGTATTAGCCTCCAGCGAACCGCAGTGTTCGTTCAGTAAAAGACCGGTGGACCGGGAAATATGCAAACAAAGACTATCCGGACTGTAACGTTATAGGTATATTTGTGGAAAGGAAATGCAAAACTTTTATATATACACTGAAAATTAATTAATGAATTATAAACAATAAAAAATATTGAAAATTGAGATATACCTAATTGAAATTTCTTAAGATAGACTTTTGAAGATATGGTGGTTCTTCCAAGGGGAGGCTCAGCCTCCCCTGCCTCCCCTGACGAGCCGCCACTGTTTCAAACCACTAACTCTTACAATTTTCTAGTATGTACATATTACACGTTTTAGAATATAATGAAATATGATCGCGTAGCTCAATCGGTAAGATACTCGAGCAGCAATAAATGTAAATGGGGTGGCTGCGAGTCCGATCTAGATCCTCACTTTATTTTTTATTTTATTTAAGCTCTATTAAAAGTTAATAATTTTCTTTCTAAAATTTTTATTTTATTAAGCCGCGCCGCGAGTTTTGTTAAAATTTTATTTTCCCCAAAAATGTGTCTTTTATTACTACTCGAGCATGTTTATCTCTAATAAAATCGACTTTCTTACGTTATGTATTTATACACGAATGGTGAAACGTGTGTCCAGTAGATAAAATGTTCAAGTGTAGTGTTGTGTTGTTTATGAAAACGTGTGGTAAATTTTTAAGTGTAGTGTTTAAGTGTTTTAGTGTTTATGAAAACGTGCTAATGGGTTCTTCTTTCAGAATTGTTTTAATTTATTTTTTTTAATTATTGTTAATTTTTTTGATATATATTTTGTCAACCAGAATATCGCTAAAAGAAAAATAATTTATTTTTGTTGTTCTCATAGAGATTTCAGATTTTTTTTATTATACAAAATATTTTGTTTTTACTAATATCATTTCCCCTACTAATACTACGATCTTATCCTTTCCTGGCAAGAAATTCCCATACCTCCCCGTGGTTCTTGCTGGACTGTAACAATATTAGTCTTTGATTTCTTTTTCTGATAACTCATTGTTATTGACTGAATTGGGCAATTCATTTTTTGTTATCAGTTTCGTTTGTGCCCGAGCCTATATACCTACAGTGTACGCCATAAAGTTGGCTACATATGGGAAAAATTTGTATTATTGAGATTTCCAAAAACAATACTATATTGGGGGTTCGTTTCTTTTTTTACATGCAATTACCTTTACTCAACTAAAATACATAGTTTTTATCGAAACTAATCAAATATTTGTGAAATAGATACAAGAATTTATGATTTTTCATATAGTAATTAATGGTAGGGGTAAAATTTGCACTTTTTTATTTTCCTCATATGGGCTTCAAAATTGATATATGGGGTCCTTGTTGTATTCTATGCATTTTTTCTTAATAAAATTTTTCGATATCTTAACAATTTGACCCATTCTTCGGTACCACCGTCAGCTATTTTTTACAGTCCTGCCAAACCGGTAATCACATGACATGTGCCAAAATGTAATTTTTTGTTGTCGGACATGCATAAACGAGCCCCCAATAGAGTTTTTTAGGAAATTTCAATAATACAATTCTTTCCCATATGTAGCCAACTTTATGGCGGACACTGTATAATCAGAATTCCACTAAAATGACGAAATTACTAAATTAATAATCTTAACATTATATGACAACATCTTTCCTATTTTTTTATAATTATTTATCGACATCATTGCTGTTACAGTAAAGAACTGTTTGAGAACTACTGGCATTTCTTATGCATCAAATAAAATCTTAGTTCAGACGTTTCAGCGGCCATGACACAAGCCAGCTTAAATTGTACCCGACTCTATAACGCAGAATAAACTTTGCCCGTTGCAGATTTCGCGACTCATAAGATTCTGAAACACCTCTACCACAGAGTAGTAATAATACAGAGTTTTCACTGATGACGTATCATGGTTTAAGTTTCTGTTTTTGTCTTTTCAACTCTGGGGGGGTATCGAATTTGAACTGATCTGCGCATCGCACCAATCAGTCTTAATTCGAATGTCGAACGATGAAATTTAGGCTCTGACATTTCATAATTTTTCATATTCTTCTGTGTAAGATTGTTTTTATTATATGTTTATAATAGTGTTTTTAGTTATGTGATTGTTTTCTAAATTAATGAATGTTATGATATTCAGGTTCCCCAAAGATCATGAGAGGTAAAAAGAAATTAATAATAAAATATATAATGTAGTAATTATTATATTTTTATATTAGATGCTTAGCCTGGACAAGGAATTGTGGTCGAGAAGATATAATACTCGTTTGTGCAGTAGTTACAGGGTACGCAGCTTACATTTCGATGAAGACATTATTTTCAAATCCCTTTGAAAAACTAGTGAAAGAATAAGAATACTATATGTGTACATTTATCATCAATTTTCAAGTCTGTCATAGAATCAGGTAAGACTGTATCATAAATTAATTGCTGATTAAGTCTGTAATCAACTAATAAGACCATTAATATTAATTTAAGACAAGTTTCGGAATTCATTAGGTATATACCTACTTCATTATCATTATTTATTATTTAATGTTTAGTAGGCATATAAATAAGAGCTAAAATTTTGTTTAACTGCATAGATGTAGTTCAAATTTAAACAATCATGTTAAAAATGTGTAAACAAAGAAATATTTTAGTAAGGTTATGATCGAATAAGTAAATAAATATTTTTACTATTTTTTTTTTTACTTTAAATTACTTCTCATATTGCATGTAAATAACACCACTGAGCTCTAGCAGCATTAATAAAGTATATTTAAAATAAGAATAATTACAGAGAACCTATTTACCTCCCATTTCGTGGCTATATACTACCTTTAGAACAATATATGGACTGAGCGAGTTCATGTACTAATTCTCTTGATAAGTCATTAATTTCGCCCGAGAACATTGAAGTGATTCACACGGAGTGATAATCAGTCCTTCTGGTATGTTATATTTTCATTTCTAGAGATGAGTTAAAAATATATATACTAAAAGTTGTTTGCTATTCTATGATTCTGATTTGAAATTCATCCTTAAATATGTAAAGCAATGAATGATGAATATCTTAACAAGTCATTTGTAATTTCCTATCTGAAAGGAAAAAGGTGTGTGCTTTATTTGATCCGTACATTTGTTCATATGTCACAACTATGCCTTAACTGGTTTCGATGCGGTTCCATTACAACGTTGGGTTATTTTCAACATTTTTAATTGTTCTTGTATACATATATATGAATTAAAGTGGGCTATGCAAGGAATATTAAAATGTTAATATTAAAATTTATTTTGTATGCATGTACGCAATATATGTCCTAATAAAAACATTTTTTATTACTTTACTTTGGGCATATGACTTCAATTTTCCTCGTGTATACCCAACATACACCATGCGCTTCGAGATAAATATTAGAAATAAAGAACGAAATTGTATAATTTTTTTTTTACCAATGGGTACATAAGTACATAAAAAATTATTTAATTTCAGATTCATCTGCTCAGACCCAGATTGCAAAAACTTTAACTTCCTATTCCCCACGGAAAACTAAATGTAGTGAAGAAGTCAGAAAACTGAAAAGAAAATTATTTCATCAGTCGAAACGTCAGCCAAAAAAGAAAAATGGAAAGGATGAATTTATCCTCTGATCAAACAAGTCCTTTGATTGAAGAATTTATCCAATTTTGTGAAGATAACTTAAAATGACTTTTTGGAAGAACTTGTGATACCCTAAAGAAAATGGCACCTGCCCTCTCACGCACATGATAATTTTCTATTTTCGGGGTGTCCGAGACTTTCCTCTGCAACTTTGTCTATTTTTGTGGTAACGCTGGCAAGAATTGTTAAAATATATATGTACTTTATCATTATTTATGAAAATTATTGTAATAACATTTATTTTGAATATTTAGTTATCGAGATATATGTAAGTATATTTTTGTTAATCTCCGTTTTTTTAATTTCATTCACAATAAATGTACACTGTATACTTATTCATTTGTAATGTGTTATATATTGTTAACAATTGTATGCTCATTATGTATTTATATAAATAGATTTTTTTTTGACTTCTGAGTATTAATTTTAAAAATTGAAAGTTGTTGGTTTACTCCTAGATAATATTGGAAAGGATTAATATGAAAATATTAAAAACTATTGCTAGAAAAATTTTCAGAAATTTAACTCACAAAACTTTATTCTATGCATCTTTTGAATAATTTAAAAGCACTTATGTACTGTCGTGAGAAAATAAAAATTGGACAATTTTTTTTTAATGTAAATCTGTTATTTGAATGCATGCAATGAATTTTGACAACTAACAATGTCATAAAAATTAAAGTTAGATGTACACAACTAGATTTTAGAAAAAATACGTAAGATTTGTACTATTTTTTTTTTTTTGCTCACGGTATAAACTTTCAACAATTATTTTTGTGTTAACCTATTTTTTTTATGATAATCCAGATATATAACTTTTAATATTTGGTTATATTTTTGTACGATCATTTATTCACGTAAAGAAATATTCTTCTAATTAATAAGATTAAAGTACGACTGAATATTTTCAGTTGGATGAAAGTTTTTCAAATTCATGTATTGACTTGTGGATCTTCCATGAAATATTGTTAAATAAAATATAATTGTCTCTTTTAAATTGTACATAATTGAGTAGAGTTCGGTTCATATATCATGTGAATAAATAATTAATTCCACCCCTGTCTGAAGTAACTCTTCAGCTGAAGCCAACCCTGTCTATCGCAGGGAACATCTTCTGCGCATAATCTGGGGGGGTATACGTCACACAACAAAAAATGAAACTGTGAACATAGGGAATAGCATTGAGTGCAAACTCTGTATTATTACTACTCTGTGCCTCTACTACCGATGACGTCAGTCTTCGTAAATTATGTATCTTTTGTTTCTCTAATTTCCTTACACTGCTCAAGAGTATTAAACACTCCGTGTCAGTTAAAGCCCCGTGATCTATACTGACCGTATGCATCACACCATAATACTCACTTTTCCAAATCCTCAACAGTTTCTGGCAAGGGCTCTCCTCTCGTTTCAGGTAAAGGCAATACTAACACAGCCTCAAGAAATGCAGCACCTGCGAGTATGACCAGCGGCAAAATTTGGCTCACTCCCTCAAGGGTAACTATTAATGGCGAGATCATGGAACCTATCCGGGAAAACATGATAGAAGTTCCCACTCCAGCGTTTCTCAGTACTGTCGGGAACAGTTCGCCGGTGAAAAGATACATCGCTGGCATTGATACCTGAAAAATAGTTATGTGTTTTATCTGCATATAGAGTGCTTCATAAATTGTAGCAAAGATTAGAGAACTAACAAGATAGGACAGTCAGACGGAGAAGTAAAATAGACGAAGACAGTTGTGAACTCCAATTTAAAGGTGTGTCTCTACTGTGTTAAAGGGACACGACATCCAGCGGAAACGGTTTCGGAATTTGTCGGGTACGCATTAAATGAATTTAACCAAGCTTACTGAAGGATAGGTTGGCTTATTAGAATTGACAAGTGCTACGTCACGTATAGACTTCGATGACAGCTGCGTGTGGCTGTTTTTTCCTCATTCTATAGAAAAAAGTTTCAAAATTATTCCTTCAATGTACAATTCTGTCCTAACCAAATAGATACCTTACATATAAAAATAGAAATACTTCATGTGACAAAGCAACCTGTTTTTTAGTGCCCTTGGGTACTGACAGTCAGCTGAGTTCGGTCGTTCTGTCAGGACAGTGTTGTCCAATTTTCACTATTGGCCTCTCTTTGTAGTGTTACCTTCTCCGTCCGATTGTCACATTGTGGCAGCTGCGCGAGAACTTCAATTTAAATGTCGAGGTGAATGGCGTCATTGCTAAAAGATAAAAGGTTTTTTGTCGGCTGTCCTATCTTGTTAATTCTCTAATCTTTGGTTATAGCTTGTCTCTTTGGATCTGAATTTGGAAGTCAAGACAAGTCGGCACTAGGAATATTGCTTACATTAGATGCCGATGATAGACTTTATGTTAATATTTGGTGTCAATAGCTTCCGAAAATCATCACGTAGCAAATATTGTGAAAATCTGCAAAAATGTTGCAACTATAGCGGCTATTTTCAACTTTTGACATAAAATTCTGCGTCAGTTACTTTATTTCGGGAGGAAATTGGTTCAATTTATGAAAAAATTATATACAGAAATATTTTGAGCCGTTCCTAATTTGGTTAGCCATAAGAAGTTATTGTTGAAACATTTGTTTTTTTTTACTTTTTCATTAGAAATAATCTGTTTTTTCCATTATGATATGAATTATACAGAAATATTGCAAATAAACTACAAAAGAACCTTATTTTGAAGTAGCTCTAGTAGCTAAACTTCCCCCTTGATGTATTGTTATTTATTTTGTTATACTATTATAATATATTATGTACAGTGCATCAATAAAGACTATTGTTATTATTATTTGTCGTATTCTGTCCTTAGAGGGAGGCTCGGTGTACCATCCATCAGCTATTGGCAAGATGGCGGCTTCTGTTTTTAATTTATAGGCAAGTGCAGGAATTTTCTAACGTGTATTTAGAAGGACAGATTGTGAGTGAGTGTGAATAAGTTATTGTACAGTGCCATCGAGAAAGAGTGAACGACACGTGACACAGAAAAGTCACTAAAATTATCAAAATTGATTTCTAATCTACGTATATTATTAAAACTAATTTCGTATATAATTCGTTTAGGGAATTCTGAAGAAATGCAAATAGCTGCCACTTTGTTTTGTGATCAGCTGATTGTTTTAATTGTATACAGATTTTGTGATGTTTTAAATTTTAAAACTTAATTTTGGATTATTTAACATCCACAATTATCCTTAATCAATTCATGTGGCGTTTGTTAAAATGGAGACGAGTTTATATTTTAGGAAATTGTCCTATGATGTACAGGTTAGGTGTATGGCAAAAAGTTGGTGCTATCAATTTAAATTCCTATACGTTAAATAAAGAAGATTTTAGTACAGATGCCGATGTATTTCCGAATATTACATACGCATATATTGTAATTACATGATTTTTGAAAGGACTGCATAGCTAAAAGAATGACTACAAGGCATACAAAAGTCGAAGTTTACAACCAGTTTGTTAGTGGTTGGGTGAAATAAGTTGTCCAATAAATTTACAGGATAACAGCTTATAATCGCAGAGGGAAGGATTAGTTATAAATTATAAATCATTTTTGCCATGTACTTGCATAATTATATGTTGTTTTATGAATAATTACTAACACACAGATCCATTTTTCAGGTTACGGACTTTCAGTGTTGTTAACAAGAGCCTTATTCCTTGGATATATTGCGGATCCAGATGATTTCTTAGTAGTCTGTGATTGTGCTGCAGGTACAGGCAAACACGTTTGCTTAGCAATAATGGTTATGGCTCAGCAGTAAATCGTTATGCAATACAATGTGTAGATTTTGTGAAATAGGATCACATGAAAAGAAACAAATTAAGCAAAGGACTTAAAGTTATAGTAAGGTAAACACAATTTATCTAGCGATTGACCCTTCGTCTATGGTATATTTACGCACCGAGCTGTACAACCATTGTAATTTCTGTATGAAGTTCTTTTTATTATGTCGTATTAATGTTACTATTGTCTAACTAATGTGTGTTGATAAAATAAAATTGAGATATTCACTTGAAATTTGATACATAATATGTATTATAACGACATCTGTATTTAGATTATATTTCGAGATGATTCCCTTGAGGGGTTAGGATAATATAGGAACGAATATGGGTAAATAAGTAAAGCAAACTGATAACAGTACAGAAACTTGGGATTTAATGTAAACTAGAAACCAAGGCCTCAGATTTCAACCCTTCCACTACCCCCACTCCATTAATAAAATAAAATACATTTGAGATATTATAATGACATCTGGAACTAGATTATATTTTGAAACGATTTTGTTGAAGGGGTGGGGATAAGTAGAGGTAAATAAAATTAAATGAGTAAAGCAAGCTGAAACTTGAAATTTGGTGTATAGTAGAAGCCAAGGCCTCATACAGTTCCCCCACCTACTCAACTCCATTATTATAGGGGTTGATAAAATAAAATTGAAATATTCACTTGAAATTTGGTGCACGTATTTATTGTAATGACATTGACAATTGAGATCTTTCCATTAAAGGGAGCGGGTTGTGAATTGGGAAAAGTAGGTAGAGTACAGAAATTTCATTTTTGGCGTATATGCTTGAAACAAACACCTGAATCTTTCTTATGACATCTGCCTCAAATATTATTAAAATTCTATGACAAATAATTTCCACATACTAGAGTGCAAATATAGTCAAGATGTTTTCCTTTCAAGAGACTTGGATGGAAAATCTGGATGTGGAAGTAGTGATCCCTTAGGGAGCGGCTTTTTAAGGAAATGTTGTACGACTTGATGCATTCAAACAATGGACGATTAAATTTTCAAGTTTGTAACTGTCTTTTCCCTTATTAAAAACATGTATCATAAAATGACCCTTTCCGCCGTTTTATAATATATGACGGTGTTCCACAAAGACACTGAAAACTCAACCTCGCTAATACTCGACCATAAATATTAAATATTATGTAGCTGCTACTTACGGATATTCCAATCACACCTATTGCTGCAAGAATTATTCGAGGCCAGTCGTGCTTGAAAAATCCTTTCGGTGTAGCTAAAATGGCCAAAAAACACATGGCTGTAACCAAATGGGCAATAGCAATGGTCATTCTTCTGCCACATCTAGATACCAGGAAAACACATAATATGGTGCCTGGCAAGGCGATTACTCCACCGACAGCTACTGTGAAATAGAGGTTACTGCTCACATGGCCCAAATACTGCGAGAAGGCGTAGAAGGTGATACCGCATGTCATCCTAAAAATTCATCGATATAGTACAGGAGTAGGCGTGCAAATTACCTGGAAAATTTGCTAGGCATGGTCTGCCATGCTTTAAGGCAAAGGATTAATCATCCACCAGTGGATTTTGTTGGTTGCTTGCCACTTGGTGAATACAAAAATACAATGGGCTTGTTCCATGATATTCTTTTTACATAGTTTTTATACTTTTTCATATAGTACTCGATATTCTCATTATGCACTTAAAATTTCATATTATTAACTTTTTCCGTTCTCGAGATATAAGGAGTTGAAGTTAGTTGCAAAAACCGAACGGCCATTTGTGACGTCACTATACGCAAGTGACGTAAGAAAAGTGGCTTTCTGAGACCTTTCAATTTTAACCTGAAAGTTCGAAAAACATGGAATTTTCAAACGCTGGTAACTAAATAAATAAGTCGAGTAGAAGTTCGTTCTATGTCTCTACGGAAAGGAGAAGGTCGGCGAGGAATCCTAATCGTAAATTGCAGGATCTAAATTGAAAATTCGTCCCGACAGGAGCGAGAGAAAATTGTAATTTTTTGACATTTCACCAAATCGTACTCACCTACTGTCAAGAAGTAAGCAAAATAAACAATATTTCAAAAACCTTTGTAATTATAACAACGAAGGAGTATCAAGTCTATTGAGATCGCCCAGTCTATGCGTATAGTGACGTAGCGCCTGGCCACGCCCCATTTTCGCGAGGTGGAGATTTGTAATAGTTTTTAAGATACTGAACGTGCGAATGAGATTCTGATTTTTTGCAGATCCATTATTTTATACTTTCACTTTCGATTTATGAAATAAAAAAAAATGCCGAACAAGCCCATTAGCATACATTACAGTTAATGAAAGTCCAACAACAGATATTTCAAACCTACAAGCTGTGCTACACTGTGCATAACAAGGAAATATTAAGCTGATTTTTCTCTCAGGCATACTTCCCGGTAATGGAGGCACAGCAACATAAATTATGAACCTGTGAAGTGTCTACTTTTAAGCGATGCTAAGTAAATGGCTGGCTGAATTTTTTAAATAATTAATTTAATTCACAAATGAATAGCCCAGTTGTCAGAGACCAATTTTGATGAAAAGTTAGAATTAATTGTTACCCCGCTAAATGTTTCATAAAAGACTAGATCTTTGCTGGTAGAAAATGACTCAAAAAATATTACTAAAATTTACCCCCGCGAACACTTCTACAAAACCCTCTGAGACGGAAGAATCCAGTTTTTTGCTAATACCTCGAAAAAAAAAACATCGGATAGCACCACGTGAAAGAGCTCAACAAAGCTTAAATGAAACGAGAAACATGTGGCTATCATATTTTCAAATGAATTTATGTAGGAATGGTACATACAGATTCAGCAAATTTAGTTTTAGGTACGTAAACTTGTTTCTGCACACATACACCACGCCTTGTCGTAGAACAGTGCAGGGCATTGGTCCATCGCTTGACCGCGACGAGTTGAGAACAGCGCGAACGCACCCATTCTGCGTTTAATAGTGTAGCTGTTTAGACGTGGGAATAAAATAAATTAATCTCAATTTCATTATTAAAACGCCGTGTGTTTATACAACTGCCGAAAAAGTGCAAATTGTGAAGTGGTACTTCGGGGGCCATTCCACTGATGACACAATAAATTTATTTACTGTGGCATATCAAGACAGACCAATCCCCTCAGCTAGCATAATTTCATACATTATTAAAAATTTTGAGAATTTCGGGTCTGTCGTGAATTATTGTAAAAAATGCTGTTAACCCGAATCCCGTCATCAACAAATGAGCGAAGAACGTGAAATTCGCGAAACTAATGTCTGTGCACTTGTTGAAACTAGTAAACCTTGTTCTAGCAGACAAATTGACGATTAAGTTGACATGGAGGAAAGAACTGTAAGAAATGTTTTGAAAGAAATGGGTACAGTTGTTTTAAAGTTCAAACAACGCAAGAAATATTTCCCGAGGACAATTTCAAACGGATGGAATTTTGTGAAATCATGATAAATAAAATGAATGAGAATAAAAACTTCTTAAAGAATATATTGTTTACAGATGAATCATGCTTTTCATTACATAGTAAACACAATCCATCCGTAGTACGATATTGGTCTCGAAAAAATAAACATTTGAGTGTTTTTGTGCGAACTCAGTATCCTCAAAAGTTGGAAGATTGGACGGGAATTATAGACAATCATATTATAGGCCCACTGCTAAACGATGGCAATTTAAATGGCAATAAATATTTAGAGCTTTTACAAAACCAAATAATTCCTGCAGTTCAAAATCTTCCCGTCAACTTTGACGACATTTGGTTTCAACAAGACGGCTGCCCACGTCACAATACCTTAACTGTTATTAATTTTCTGGAAAGGACATTTCCCAACCGTTTAATAGCTACGAGGGGAATGATAAAATGGCCCCCAGGTCACCTGATCTAGCACACCATGATTTCTCTCTGCGGGGCTTTTTAAAGGAAACCGCATACAAACATGCGTTTGAACGAGCCAATAATTTAGTTGAATTACGGGAAAAACTTATCCAACTTTGTGCGAGCATTGCTCCAAATCAACTCAATGATATGAGAGGTTCATTGTATAATCGGTTTGGCTATTGTTTGGCACAAGAAGGTGGTTTGTTTGAATCCTTACTTCATTAATTTATTGTTTGATAATTATTAGTTGATTTTAATTTCTGAGGGTTATTTAATTTTATTTTAATGGTCTATTTTTGTAATTTAATAAGAATAATTTATTTTTTGATCATTATTAGTTGATTTTGGTTTCCGAGTTATTTTATTTTATTTTAATGTTCTATTTTCATTTCGGTTTTAATAAGAATTATTATTTTATTCCCACAGCATTTACGGCTAAAAAAGAAACTGCAGAAATGCTTTTATTAGCAGAAATTATGTGTCAAAAATGTGACAAATAAATTTTTCGCTTTTGACGAAGAGATATTTTCTCGTTTTGTATAGAAATTATTACCTACGTCCGCATCCATCCTTAGTTCATGCTGTACTGTGTCTGTGCGTTCACGATTTATGGAACTAGCGGGGCGTGCTCAATTACATCGTTATTCCTATACCCTAAACTGCATTTTCCGAATCTGTATATGAAGTCGGAACATAATGAGATTTCCGATGAATTCGGTAAAAGTTCTACCATTTCTACAATTTTTAAGATTAACATCTGAAACTTTCACATATTACTCTTGAAATAATGCATAAACAGATCCGATGGATAGGCATGCCAAATAATATTTGTAATAAAAGTTATTAACGTACCCCTAGTTTTACGAATTTTGAAGCAAAGTAAAATTTATCTTTTATTTTCGTGAAATAAAGAAGGTTAATTTAATTTTTAAGGTAAATACCTTTAATAGTTATTTAACAAACAAGTGCATTAATAACAGCGATTAATAATCGAGATGTTTTAATGGTCGAGATTATTAATCGCCTTTTAATATACGAGTTAGTTACAAAATTTTTCCGTCGACTGTACTTTTAATGAAATGGAGAAAATCTGATTTTCAATTTTTATTTACTAAAATAAGTACAAATTCGATTAAGTATTAATTAATTAGTATCATCTAATTTGTGTTTATAAACATTTATATTTACGTTAGATATAGTACAATAACTGAAATTAAGGGAAGGTTTAGATAAATTATTAGTGCTATGATATTCTGAATTTAAATTCCGCTGTACTTAAGCTGCCGTTAAACGGTAGCCTACTAAAATGCCGTTAACAGATGTGACGTCATTGAAATGACCATTATTATTGTAGTAACAATTTGTGCTAAATGCTACAAGTTAATTTCAAATAAGGTGTGAATCTTTATATTATTGGTGTAGACTGAGGTGAGTGTTTCAGTTACTTTTCTGAATGTTAAGTTATCTAGTGATACATTTATAGATTAGGTATTGAAATACATGGGGGTAATGCCTGGAATGCTGAAAGTTGGCGACAGGTTAAGCTCATTTGCTGAAACAAAGAAAGCGGTTGAGGATCTTGGTGAAAATACGTACACAGCATTTTGGAAACGAGATGCATGTACTATTGTAAGCAGTAAAATTGTGAGACCAATAGAAAGCTCTTTGATATATTATCAATTTCTATATGCATGTAATTACGATGGAAAAATGTTTAAGAACGGTGGGAAAGAAATTCGACAATCTCGGACATTTAAAGAAGATTGTCCAGCACATGTAGATTCAAGGCATCGTCTGATGGAAAAGCATTCGAAGTAACGTTGGTTCAAACCGAGCCCAATCATGTCACTTCACAGGTAAGTTCGTTATTTTCATAGTACTGTTCGAGCAAGAGTTCCAAATTCTTTATCTCAAGTACTCTGCGAACTTACCTTTCAAGTGACATAATTGTGCTTGGTTTGAACCGACGTTACTTCGAGTGCTTTTCCATTAGACGATGCCTTGAATCTCACATGTGCTGGGCAATCTTCTTTAAATGTATAAGAATGTCGAATTTTTTTCCCACTGATCTTAAACTTTTTTCCACTATGATTACATGCATATATAAGTTGATATTATATCAAAGAGCCTTCTGTTGGTCTCACAATTTTACTGCTTACAATAGTACGTGCATCTCGTTTCCAAAATGTCGTGTACGCAATTTCAGCAAGTTCCTCAACCGCTTTCTTTGCTTTAGCATATGAGCTGAACTTGTCGCCAACTTTCAGCATTCCCGACATTACCGCCATGTATTTCAATAACTAATCTATAAATGTATCACTAAGTATAACTTAACAATCGGAAAAGTAACTGAAACACTCACCTCAGTATACACCAATAATATTCAGATTCACACCTTATTTGAAATTAACCTGTAGGATTTAGTACAAATTGTTACTATAATAGTAATGCAAACGCGACGAAAATAACATTCCAAAACAACAACAATTAGAAAACGGTGTCAAATCGATTCACGGCATTTTAGTACGTGACCGTTTGACGGCCGTTAAAGCACAAGCCGTCAACGTTGGTCATTTCAATGACGTCATATCTATTAACGGCATTTTAGTAGGCTACCGTTTAACGGCAGTTTAAGTACAGCGTTTAAATTCAGGTTTATATCATTATCTTGGATAATAGGTTGTGTTTCGGCATTGGTAGAATTTGTACGAGCCTTTGTAACAGTTTTACAGAAGACTTTTTCAGCTATGGCAACTTTATTTTGCAATGAATTTACAATATATCCTTCTGCATCAGCAGTGGATTTCCAACCACCCAGACGTTTAATGACTGAAAAGTCTGCACCACTGTCAGAAAGTATTGAGGCAGAAGATCGCCGGGAACAATGCCCAGTGTAGAGATGCGGCTGCTCTAATTTTAAGAAGTTTGCTATAATGGACGGCAGTTTAGGAAATGTATTTATGCCAACTGGCTGTGTAGAACATTTATTATTTTTATAAAACATAAAAAACCGTCTGTGTGGAGTGTGTGCAGGTCTTAATGAGACATAATGTTTAACCAAATTGAGAAGGGTATTTTGTTCATTATCTACTATGGTAAATATTCTGTTTGTGCGTGCTTTGGATGCCTTAATTGTAACTGAAAATTTAGATCCCAAATCTTGAACATTATTCGTTTCTAATTTCAACAGTTCATCCTTTCTCAATGCGCCAGCTACTCCGAAAATCAATGCAACCTACGAAAGAATTTTATGTATTATTATAATTTCATCTTGGTTATTTGTTTACCTTTGTCATTAAGAAGAGGTTGTTAGGAAAATCAAAAATAAATTTTTGTACGTGTTCTTTCTCAAGCACTTTTGACTTCTTCGGCGCATAACTTACTTTTTGCCTCTTGATAAACATAATTAATTTATTAAATTTACTTATGTCGATGTTTTCCCTCAAGATTAAGGTTGATTTAAGCATTGAATATTTTGACCTTAAACTTGCAATTGGGCCTCTTTCTGCAATATTCGAGAAATATAGCAATATCACCGATTCTGAGTAGCGCGTTGCTTGTTTTCCATAGCAGCATGAAATAAATTCTGCATAAATTTTCTCACATAATTTTCGACTTTTTTCTGACAGTGTACTTAACGATGCTACGTTTGCAGTTTCTGCCACTTCGGGCGGGGTTAATGTAAAATCTTCTTCGTCCATATCCATTTATTCAACGTTTTACAACACCGACTTCAGAAGTGACAAGCTTGACAGTGACAAATATTGGTGACACGGCGTCTGGATTTAAGCATTTAATTTCATGGATGTTGGGTGTCTATACTAAAATCGTTTATTAATAAAGAAATCATGCATTAATAGGGGTCATTAATAAACGATTTTGTATAGATTAATCCAACTCTTTAATACACTGTCGACGGAAAAACATCTTAAAGTACACATTTCAAGCTTTAAAAATCGCACCTACAGAAATGTAATGACGCGATTTAAATTAGAGTAATAGGTGGTAAAAGTTAGTTATACAGGTCAAACTTTATCACTTTCTCAAGAGTTTTAAATTTTGGAAGTGTACATTGCACATCTTCAAAAATAAATTTGTGAGATTTTTTCACTCATCGGATCTTTTTACACCTTACTTCAAGAGTAATATGTAGAAGTTTCAGATTTGTATCTTAAAAATTGTAGAAATGGTAGAGATATTACCGATTTCATCGAAAAGTTCTATATGTTCCGATTTCATATATGTACTACTCCTACATATATTAATTCTTATATTTGAAAATATGATAACCCAATAGCTACATGTTTCTTGTTTCATTTAAGATTTGTTGAGCTCAAATTCATTAATTAGTTGAAACGTTAAACCAAATTTAGTGTAGCGTGTCTGTGACCGCGCACGCTTCGCGAGCCATACTTATGCGTCGCCACTTTTCATTCTCGTGCGTTAAACAAAAACATCTGGAGCCTACATTCTTGATCGTACAAAAAAATTTCATATACATTTTTGATGTGAAATTTCCCCCTCTTTCACATGGTGGTATCCGTTTTTTCCTTTTTTTCATTATTCTTCGAGATATTAGCAAAAAACGGTTTTTTTTCATATCAAAGAGTTTTTTATAAGGGTTCGCAGGGGTAAATTTTGGTAAACTTTCTTGAGTCACTTTCTACTAGCAAACAACTAGCCTTTCATGAAACAATTAGCGAGGTAACAATTACTTCCGACTTAAAACCCCAGGCAACTGGGCTACAAGTTTTTACCACTAAGAAAAATTCTCTGGTCACTTTTCTGGTTTGCCATGCATTAATCGTGTTTCTAGCTGTTCCAAATATGTCAGCCGCTGGTTCCTATACCTTCTACGATCTGTAAACTTACCAGTTTGTACATAATAATAAACTTCTCTTCCGTAACTGGGGAGTGCTGAATAAGGCAGAAAAAGAAGATCTGTTGGCAGACGGAGGAGGAGAGTTGGATAAATTTGTCAAAGCGTTTGCGACCGTTGTCGGGTCTCTTTTATTGTAAATAGCTGCATTTTGCAAAATAATCATGGCTTCTTCCTTTCTACCTACTGCTAGTAACCACCTGGGCGATTCTGGAATGCACCTGTAATTTAGATTGTTAATAACACACACAACACTTTTTCTAATAAAAGAAAGCTTAAAGGTATTGTCCAACAAATTATCAAAAATTCTGTATTAAAGAAAGGTGTGTGTCTAAATAATAATAATAATAATAATAAAAATAATAAATTACTTTTATTAATATCTCTTTTCGAAGAACATTCGATAGAACTAGCAGAATATGTATTGATCACAAATCTAACTAATTTGTAGCTTTACTAATTTTGTTATATGGAAAGGTTAGCAATATTTTCAGGTCTATTGTTTCTATCGCACATTATGAAAAGCTTGCCTATCCCAAAATGTATTTTCAAATACACATCATACTGCTAAAATATCGAATGAACTAATTATTTTACGAGTACACCATTTCCAAAATAGTTCCGAAAAAAATTGAGAATATTCCTAGGATGATTCCAAACTCTTTGCCTCTTGCAATTTTTGTCCGAACTTCTTTGTAGAGTGAAAAAATCGCAAAGTTCTAAAATTTTGACCTTTCCTCGCCGAATAACTAAAAAAATGACAATTTCAGAAAAAATGTTACGAACAAAAGCAGTCTACTTTTAGTCAGGCAATCCGCATTTGTAATGAAAAATAGAGGTTCCCATTTAAAAAAAAGAATTTGACTTTGAATTTCCTTAAACCTTCCATCCAAAGTCCACCGAACTGCCCCAATCTGATTCTACAATTTTTGTTTGAAATTTTTTTTTTTGTAGAATGCTTATTACTCGAAATATTTGAAGGTTTCAGGTTAGGTTAGGTTAGGTTATATCGAAATATTGAAAATAATGTCTAAAGTGCTTTCTGAGATATTAAAAAATAACGATTAAATAGAAACATTTTCAACACACTCTGGCAAAAAATTTAAGCCGTTACGGACATATGTTCATATGAACTATTCTTCATAAAATGACCTAAGGGATCACACTTTGCAATATTAGCATGATATTAAGGAACGCCCTGTATGAAAAAAAATTAAACTTAAGAAAAACAAAAAATAAAATGAAAATACATTTAAATTACTCTTTAAACCACTTTAAATCACTTACAGCGCATTTAAAACTAAGTGCGTTTTGAATATTATATATACAATGTCGTTACTGCGCAAGTCGGAGCGTAAACCCTAAAAAACTTTGACCGGCGTTCATAAATTAATTGTAGAAGCAAAAAAATTCACTTCTTGCAACCATCGAGACATTGAAAATGATAGTACCATACATAAAACATAAACGATCCACTCTCGATTACGACACCGCTATATTTCGACCTTAAATGAAAACTGGTAACTTGACCCCCTGTGATATATGCAACCCATATTACATTTGCATATATCAGCCGTTGCATATACGAGAGTCTCACTCGACCGCGACACCGCTGTCTTTTGACCTTGAACGAAAACTGGAAACTCGACCCCTATATACGAACATAAATAGTTCCAATGTTAAAATGTACGAGAAAACCAATGGATTTGTGTGACAATTGAAAACTAGTTAATTTAATATATTAATTTTATGTTGTCCTAAGACTTTTTTCGTAAGACTAACTAATAAATAACTGATAATTCAGTACGGCCCAAAGTGCGATATATCCGACAAAATTCATAAAGTTTTGAAAATTGGTGGAAATAATCAGGACAGCATATGTAATAATAAACCAAAAAGTTCCCACACCTAAATTGTGTGCTTCATCCCCTACGACATAGTATTCACCCCAATTTTCGCGTTTTTAAAATTATCCATGAAATGGTGCATTTTACGACAAAAATACCTATGTACAAAAGTGTTCTACAGGAAATTCTCTACAAAAAAGGTTTTTAGACCATTTCTCCTCAAACGAATAGTACTTTGGTAAATCAGGGCCGTAATTAGCGCAAATCATATAATTCGTTATCTATTTACCATCACCGAAATGTTCGGCGTTACTATGCAGCACATCATTCCGCACTTCCATAGGTCGACGAAAATACTGTCGTTTCTGAAACTCAGCAGAAGTTCCTAGGTAATTTGCTTAACAAAGAACGTTTAATTATTGAGCTAGTGAAAAGGTTTAGAACTGAAGGTATAGATGTGTTCGTTGCTGCGGATGACGCCGATTTATTAATAATACAAACTGTTATAGAAAAATGTAAGAATTGCGATACAGCTGTTGTCGTAGGGCAAGATATTGACCTGGTAGTCCTCCTTATTGCACTTTCTCCCTCTGACAAAGACATACAATTTTTAAAAGAAAAACAGAGTAATACCTGTAAAAGGATTTACAGTTCTCAAGATTTACAATCTGCAACTTTCTTAAAAAATTGCAAATCCGCCATTTTATTTGTACATGCCATCAGAGGTTGTGACACAACCTCGGCATTTTTTTCCAAAGGGAAAGTGAATGCAATCAATGTATTTAATAAAAGAAGTGATTTACAACATATTGTACAAACTTTCAACAATGAGGAAGCTAGTCATGAAGAAATTGCAAACATGGGAGAGCGATTTATTTTAGCTATATACAACTGTACCTCGGCTGAAAAAAGTCTATGAATATAGATTTATGTCTTTTAACAGACTAGTTGGTAAAGCCAGCAACACTGTTATGTTGTCAAAACTTCCACCAACTTCTGCTGCCGCTCGGCAACACTGTTATCGAGTTTTTCACCAAATTCAAACGTGGAAAAACGTGACGCTCAAAGCTACCGATTGGGGGTGGAAAAAAGTTGGAGGTATATTAATCCCAATAATGACTATAAAAGAATCAGCTCCCGAATCTGTTTTAACGCTTATTTCATGTTCATGTAAATTAGGGTGCGAATACAGGTGTAGTTGTAGAAGAGCAGGCTTGCGTTGCTCTACAATGTGTTATCATCATTGCCATGGACAATCATGCTTGAATGTTGAATCTGTGGAAGACGACCAAGATTTATAATTAAAATTTGATAATTAGTGGATTAGACCTACAGGGGATACCACTTTAAAAAAAAAACGCGCCAAGTACTTTACCTCTAGGGTGGTGTGGAAATAAGTACAACACGGTATTTTTATAGAGGTGAGGGGGTGGAAGTTGTATATTTGTTAAAATTGTAAATAAATTTTAGTGCCTACGCTATTTTAAGCGTTAAACGTTCAACTTTAAGGTAGATCGTATTGTAGAGAGTGCTAGTCGGAACCAACCCTTATATTTGCGCCATATTTCCCACGTTATTATTAATTTTAGGAAAAAAGTGGTAAAAACCTTTTTGATAGAGAATTTTCCAAGGAACAATTTTGTATATATAAGTATTTTTCTCGAAAATTACACCGTTGCCGAGATAATCTAGAAAAACTCAAAATGGGGGTAGAAAGGACGTCCTGGGGGATGAAGCACACTATTTACGGATGGGAACTTTTTGGTTTAGTAATCCTTATGCTATTCCCAACATACCCACCAATTTTCAAATCTTTATGAATTTTGTCGGAATAAAAACGTAATATTCCTGAACTATGATACATTTTCCTTTTCTTATTATCTTTCATTTGCCGACAATTGCATTTCGATACGACGTTCCTGAGCCGAGATGTTTCATTTGTTTAGTAAGCAATTTTTTTAAAAACGTTAATGGGGAGTAAATAAAAATAGGACAGCGCCGAGACTACATAAAAATGATAGTTTTTATCAATATTTATCGATTGCCCGGAGTGGAAAATGCAAGAAATGCTATGGAAAGTCGCAAATCCTTAATAAACAAATTAGCTTATTTGTTTAAATAACTGCAAAATACGTGAGATATCGACACAAAAAAACTGTCAATTTTATGAAGAAATTGCAATATTTTGAGCATGATAAAATATCCGCATGATCTTTTGCTGAACATGAAGAAAATTGTTAATTTAGGACCTTAATTTGTTGGTAACAATTGAACGGTCAAAAATAAAAGATCGCTACAAGTCTGAAAAGACGCGTATTGATAAAATCTTCCATTCTCATATCTTGTCTTTTTTGTCCGACGCACCGCTTTCGTTAAAAAGTAAAAAAACAACAAAAATTGAGAATTTTCGCCAAAAACCATTGTCTTTAACAATGAAGCCTGTATTTTATAAATGTTTTAATGTCACCATCGGGTTCAGCGCAATTTTTCCTATAAGAGTAGTCAATAAAATTGCTGTTTAAATATCTGAATAAAAAAATGTTACCAGGATCGGACTATTAACTTACCAAATATAACAAATGTACACGCTCGACAATGCAGAGAGAGTAAAATGAAACTGTCTCCAGTCCCTAATGAAATAAGCTAAACCGGCCATGATGGAATTACCAAACCCAAAAGGTATCTGGTACAAGATTGGTACCACGGTCCTCCATTTTCCTCCGACTATCTCCATACACATGACGAAAGAGGTTACGATAGTTCCTCCATTCATAATGGCCACCATGAATCTTGCCAGTATAAATCCCCAGTAATAAGGAATAAATGAGGCTGCGATGCCAAAGAAGGATTGAAGGAAGATGCAAATTATTAGGACGGTTTTCCTGCCTCTTCTGTCAGCCAAGACCCCGAAAAATATGTTACCTGGAGATAAATTCACAGTTTTAAATGTATATAGTGTGAACATAACGAAACGCACAAAATTCATATCTTTGGTATGTGTCATTTGTCAAAAGAATCCTCGAATAGGTCGATTTTAGTTTTGTAAATGCTACATTTTGTCACTATACCAAAATTTATGACGTCATTGGTTTTTGAGTTATGACGCCATCATAAATTTTTCTTAACGGAAACAGACATTTTTGTTTACGGTTTTTGGTGGTATATTCCTTTAGCTTTCTGGTGATATGAAAATAATTGATATTACCTAAGCCATTCTTTTGGAAAAAAATATGTTTATTGATTGATACCTTACATAATTGTGAGAAAAAAATAATCTCCATTGCTCGAATTGCAACCCTCTAACCATTTGGCGTTGACCAAGACGAGTGTAGACACTTTGTACGTTGTTTTGAATCATCTCATGGGCAACTCGTCTCATCTCCAAACCAATTCTATCTTTCAATTCTTCTATGGTATCCGGTCTGTTAAAATACACCCTTGACTTTAAATAACCCCAAGGAAAAAGTCTAAGGGGGTTAAATCCGGTGCACGCGGGGGCCACTCAATCGGACCTCGACGACCTATCTACCTTCCAGTAAAATTGTCATCTAAAAACTGACACACTGCTATCCCAAAAAAATGGGGTGGGGCCCCGTCTTCCTGAAATCAGACGTTTTCAGCAGGAATGTCTTCATCTTCATTGTTCGGAAACATAACTGCTAAGGCTGGCACTAACTCAACTCGCAAAAACTGTAAATATCTTGCGGCCGTAGGATTTTCTTCAAAAAAAAGGTCACAATAAACGATCACCAATCAGACCTGGCCACACGTTTACTTTGCCTCGTCGCTGTATATGGGCTTCTTGAGTTCAATGAGGCTTTTCGCGTGACCAATACCTACCGTTATGCCGATGTACAGTCCCCTTTAAAGAAAATGTAGCTTCATCAGAAAAAACAATGTTCTTTAAAAAATTTGGGTTTTCATCGCACAAGGTCATCAACTGTTCACAAAAGTGTGGGCGCCGATCTGGATCGTCCTCATTCAATTCGTGGATTAATTGCACTTTGTATGGATGGTAATTTTCTTTTTTCAATAGACGTACAATAGAAGTTTGACTCACGTTATGATCTAAAGCCATCTGCCTTGTCGAAAGATGGTGGTTTTCCTCACTTTCTAGAAGAATATTTAATTTGGTTTCGTTGCTTGTGCTAGGGTGACCAGATCGAGGGAGGTCAGCTACACTGCCAGATTCATCATATCTAGCCACAAATCTACTCAAAGTGGATCTAGAAATTTGCTTTTCGGGATACTTGGCATTGAAAACATCAAATGCTTCTTGATGAGTTCTCAGCCTATCACTATATCCAACCATCATCAAAAGTTCTACGCGTTCTCTTTCATTTAAACGTGGCATTGCATTCCCTAGTTTTACACTGTCTCAGAAGTGTCACAAAACTGAGGTTCCACACGTGCCAGGAATAAAAAAGTTATCGATACTTTACACAAATGGCCTGTATCTCTCTGTTGTTAAGCTGATTGTTATTTTATTATTGTCTTTGTTTTGTTTTTATGTTAAATGTTTTCATGCTAGTTAAAACAAAAATGTATTCATCAAGATTTATCAGTCCATAAGAAAGTGGAACAATATTCGTGAATTTGCGAAAGGTAAGCTATTTTTACATAAAATGTCATTTTTCCAAAAGAATGGCTCAGGTAATATCATTTTTTTTTGTATCACCAGAAAGCTAAAGGAATATATCACCAAAAACAGCAAACAAAAATGTCTGCTTCCATTAAAAAAAATCGGTAAAGGTATTTACACAGAACTTCCCTCGTTATTTGTGCAAGGCGGTCACTCTAAAAAATTAATAATTACGAAATAACATTGAGAATAATAATCGGAACTAGTTATTGCTATATTACATAGAAAACTTGATAAGTTTTGGTCAAAAAAATATACAGAGTGTTCATCCAACAGCAAAAGTTCAATATACTAAATAACATGTACCAAAAATGGAAGGCTTGCGCAAATACCTTTATAAATGTCCACCATGACTCAATTATTTCTTGGGATGCCATTATTCAATAAAAGTATATAATAGGATATGCCAAATATTATTGCCATCTCTCACATTCTCAATCCCACATTCACGTAATGGAGTGGAAGTATAGTGGTGATTAAAATATAGAACAAATTTTCAAAAATGTTTTCTGTCTATTCTAGTGTTAAATTTTTGTCCAAATTGGTGAAAATATGTTGCAAATTTCTTTTTCCGAACTAGGTTTAGAATGTTATGAAACGTGGAAATTTTAAATTTGAGCAAAAAAAATATTTCATCTATTCTATAATTGTGATAAATAGATTACATAAACATGTTTTCATTTTTTTTTTAATTTTCCTAAAACGTTTTTAAATTTGTTTTAATAAAATTTTAAATCTGAAAAAAAAAATCAAAAATTTTTAATTTTTTTTTAAATTTTTCTTTAAATAGATTTAGAACGCTATGAAACGTGGAAATTTTAAATTTTGAGAAAAAAAAATTCATCTATTTTGGTGGTAAAATTTTTTTCAAAAATGTTGGTAAAAAATTTTCAATTTTTTTTTCGTTTAAATAGGTTTAGAATGCTATAAAAGGTGGAAATTTTAAATTAGAACAAAGAAAAAAAATTTTTTTAGTGGTAAAAATTTTTTCAAAATGAAAAAAATTTTCAAAAAAATTTTTTTCCTGAAATAGGTTTAGCGCGTCATGAAACGTGGAAATTTTAAATTTGAGCAAAAAAAAATTTTTTTCATTATTTATTCCGTTTAGACGGTCCACCCTGTATATTTTTCAGTGAAAATTCTACCAGTTCTTCGCTGACAGTAGGGTTAACTACCTACCAAATTTGACTGCTCTCCGTCAAGTAGTTTTTTAGTTAATGCACCAACAGACAGACAGACAGACAGACAGACAGACTGACGGAATTGAAAAACCTATATTTTCGGAATCTACGTGTTCTGAAACGTCAGAATCCGAAAAAATCTCGGAGGGTGATTTTTTCTCGAATACAATACTTCCCTTCGGTATGCGAGGGAAGTAAAAATTATGATGGCGTCATAACTCAAAAACCAATGACGTCATAAATTTTGATATACTGACAAAATGTAGCATTTACAAAACTAAAATCGGCCTGTTCCAGGATTTTTTTGAAAAATGACACATACGGAAGGTATGAATTTTGTGCGTTTCTTTAGGTTTACACTGTATGTTACTACAGTAGACCTGCTTACTAATAATAAATAATCGATTTCTATATGCATAGACATACGAACTTCACGAGTTTACTTTATGAATTTCTTGGTCGTGGACATGAATTTCATAAAGTAAACTGGACTTCACAACGCACGTTTCTTAAGTTAAAGAGTGACCCCAAAAGCAGAAAATAAATCGCCTGTTTCGTCGCCCTCGAATCCGAACTAGAATTTGGTGCTAAATAATAGTTTTGGATGTCAACATTATGTTCCAATTGAAGGCAGGCCATTGCATGATTTCCACGAGAGTTATTCCCAGATTATGGCTAAAGGCCAAAATGTTTCAAACGAAAATTGCAGGAGTGTTATAGAGCTAATCAATTGTCACCTTGACTTTCACTATTTATTACCTATTGAAACACCTATTCATCATTTTGAATCTGTTATTTTTCAATTCAAACTAAATATTATAATCTGCGACTTCGAAAATCCCTAGATACCAATTTTCAGACAATTAGACATGTATTAGAAAATTTATCCGCTATAGTGACGCCGCCATATTGAATAATTAAATTTCCACCAAATATTTATAATCTGCAATCTCGATAACCCTCAGTCAGATGATAAAGGATAAAACATCCGCCATGTTGATGCGGCCATTTTGAATTTCTGAATTGCGACTACATATTTATAACTGTAATCTCAAAAATCCCCAGATACCAATTAGTAGATTCGGATAATAAGTGACAATAAACTGCCCACCATTTTGGAAGCGCCATCTTGGATATTTCTTTAAAAAGGTGTTAAAAATGTATTGTCATATGAAAAATACACACATGTAAAATTTCGTGTCAAGGTGACATCTGAAATTGGATGAAAATTGAGTTAGAAAATTGACTTGCATATAAAGTTACAAAGTTATTGAACAATCTAATAGAAGCATGTTAAAAATGTCTTCAAATAAAAATATTTATTATGCATTATAAATGAAATTAGAGGTACACGCGCACCGTCACGTGGATAAATTGAAATTTTAATTTAATTATCGAGTAACTACATTAAAAGCATAGAAAGTGTCATTCCTTCAACCTGGACCTTATTAATGATGCCAGCTTAGTTAGAGGAACTCTGTCGAATGCCTTGTTTGATATTTATTTTATGAAAATTATATGCAAACAGAACTATTCTATTATTACTAAACTACAATGTTTTACCTATAAGTATTCCTAACATTAGCAAAGCTTGCGACAAATCTATAAGACTTTGGTGTCCACAAACGAGATTCCATTCCGTTATTATGCTGGAATAAAAAACTGTCCTGTTGTAACTATATCCCTCCAAGCATGGTATAGTATTTTTCGGGTCATTTTGTATATCCTTCATTGCACAATAGCCACTATTCAGACCCTCCTAAAATCAAAAAGAAAAACAAAGTGAAAACATTACTTACAGATTTAAATGGAAGAGAAGTTGGTATGTCACCTGAGCTTCGCTGTGTAAACAAACTCTATTTGTTTAAGGAGGTTGAGGCGTTAGACGAAAATAATGAAAAAATCTTAAATAAAGCTTGTTTTATAGATTTTTATACGACACAAATCTCTATAAAAAGTCCAGTCATTAGGAAACTAATAAAGTTCAAAATTTAAAAAACTTTTACATGTAGTCTTATGGAAAATATGTCAACCCAGCATGCAAACGGTACATTTTAACACAAATAACTAAATAAAACACACTACTATGTTTTCTACCACATAGTGGTAGAAACATAGTAATGTGTTTTATTTAGTTATTTATGCAAAATGATTAACTACCATAGAGTAACGGCTCCTTCAATCAATTTTTTTTTAATTTATAGCAAATAACCAAATAATCTCGGCAGTTCCGAAAACTAACTACGTAAGGCAGTGATTGAAATATATTCTTTATAGGATTTTGCAAACAGCAGAAAAAATAAGTATCTATAACTAAAAGAAAAACTATATGTAAAACTATTAATGAAATCTTTGCATTCTTTCGATAACCCGAATTCTGGTTATGCTAGCAAATTAAAATCCTAAAATGAATTTGTCTAATTTCCTATTTGACAATTCTCATTCTAACACTAGCATCCACACAGGCCCTTACGGCCATGCAGATTAAACCAGTATCTACATAACCCCCTACGATCATGAAGATTCAGTTAAAAATGGGAACAAAGGCCTAAAATGAATTTATTTATCTAGCTTGTCTTAAAAAATTTTCATTCTAATGGATTACATTTTCATGAAATCTATAATTCTGTTTCTTGGAAATGCTTTGAAACGTTTTTCGCCTCTATTCTGGAGCTCATCAGAAAGACATAAAGCCACTCGTAAAGCTGTTTCATGCAGAATCAAGACAATTTCTATTTTAATTTAAAGCATTGATGTTTTACGCATATTTTAACATTGTTTCCAATTTAATTAGGAGACTTTTAATAAACAAAAAAAATTATGAAAAATTTGCAAACTGTCAAATTTCTCTTTTTGTTAATAATTTTTTACTAATTTTTCAATTATTTAATGATTTAATTTTTATCTTTACTGCTTCTCATCTTTTTTAAAATAATTACAGAAACAAATTTGTAAAATACACAGATATTTACATAAATTCATTAATTTTTTCAAAAAGTTTGGACAAAACATCCAAACTTTTGTTTTTTTTTTGTTTTTTTTATGGCTTTGGGTCATAGACCATACAGCCAGTCACACAAGAGCACTTTATAATATAGAATACTAAAATAAAACCTAACACAAGATGAGTAGAAAGAAATGAACAAAATGAGGAATTACAGGGACACACGCTTCTCAAACTTTTGTTCATTAAGTAAAATGATTAAATCTACTTAAATAATTAATTACTTATAAAAAATTATATATTTATGCCTTTATGACATACTTATTGGTATCATCGACTTATAGCCTTTTGTAATAATTTATTATGGAAAAATTCCGATTTAGAATTCGATTTACTTTTGGTTGAGACTCTGACGCCTCAACCTTCTTATTAAAGTAATTTATCAAACACACATTATTATTACTATTATTATTATTGCGTGTTTTCCACCCTGTAGGAGACACCCTGTATGAATCCGTGGTTTCTAAAATAATTTCAACAAGAGATAAACCACTAACACTTTATTTAATAATTTACTGATTATACAAAACTTCTTATTTAACCAAAATAACCTTTACGCTTTGTTTACTTTATATTTAGCCTCACTTTTCGCTTATCAACTTCTTCAGTTTTATATAACTTCTCCTCCTGGGCCGGTAATCGCGCCTTATATACTCTGAAATTGCCTCTAGATCCATCCAGAAACAATCAAGAACCTTCTCCCACCACACTCTAGAAAACTCTATCTCTTTCTACAAGTTTCCAGTCACTATTAGGCATAGGCGTATCAATCTCCAGTTTCAAGGGGTGTAATACATAACATTATTAAATATAACATTGCTAGTGTTTCAAGAAATCCAGCAATATTTTTTTATAATGGTCTATTCAGTAGAAAATTTTATTACATTAATTAATAGGCCAGTGCAGATATCTTTTAAAAAGGCAAAACAATACTAAAAATTAATAACAGCATGAAAACTACTGGGAAAGGAAGAAAATATAGCGGAACCAACTGGAAAAATAAATTAAAGTTGATCCGAGTTACGAGGGTGAAATGGGGTGAACTTTTAGGGGTGGAAAATGGTTTTCACGATTTCCAGTGAAACTAGACCTTCTATCTAAAAAAGTTAAATATATGTAATGAAAAGATCTATAACTTTTGTATGAACCATTTTTTCACATAGCCTAAAATATTCCGAGAAAAATCGAAAAAACCGTTTTTTTCGTTTTTGATTTGTATCTCCCACAAAAAAATTCTATTCATAAAATTTGGTTGAAACTTACCTTCTTATATCCCAAATACGCTGTAATTTTTTAATCAAAATATTTATTTTTACATTTTATTGTGATTTTAAACCAAAAAGAGACCGTATTTTCATCGGAAAATACCCATATGCTGGAAACAGTTTAAAAAAATCAGTGGTCTTTATTTTCGTAGAAACATTTACTTTTAGATTGTGTAAATAAATATACATTACTATGGGAAAATTTGCCACGAAATGCAAAAAACTGAAAAAACTAGATTTTTATAAGATATTTTTCAATCATTGTTTAAAATTTTTCAATATTTATTAAAATTCACAGTTGAAATCCTTGAAAAATGCAAGATAGAGAACAAGAAATGGAAAAAAAAAACATTAGTAATAGTAGCCGATAAAAATTTGTCAAGTTTGGCCAATATTTTTTATAAAAAAGATGCAGACAAAAAAGATATCGCTGAAAATGGATTGCAATTAATAAAGTCAATTTATAAATGTAACAATAAAAATGTGACTTTGAATCAATTAAGATTCCAGAAGTATCAAGTAGCAACAGTAAAATCATCTTTTAAATTGTAAAAACTTCCACCAACTGAAGTCGCAGCAGAACAACATTGTTATCAGCTTCAAACTTGGCTCGGTAACAAATTAACAGCAACGGATTGGGGCTGGAAGCAACACCAACATGGAATTATGCCCAAATTGACAGATAAAGAATTGATTCCTGAAATATTGTTTAAAACTATTTGTTGCAGCCATGTTGGAGCTCTGAAAGTGTGTGTAACAGTCCAAAATGCGGCTGTCGAAAACACGGTTTGAAATGCACAAATTTATGTTCAAACTGCCATGGTTCTGAAAAATGCTCTAGTATTGAAAAATAAATCTACGAGGAAGTAAGTGATTCAGAAGAAATCATAGACGATGAACCGATAAATATTAGGCAAAATAATGGATTTGAAGACGATGGCGGTATTGAAGATTTCAAAGATCCACCAGAATTCGAAAGTTTTATCGAATCTGACGATGAAGAACTGCCATCAAAGTGGAAAAGACTAATGGATAATTGATTGTATTTCTAATTCGTGTGATAAATGTAAATAAAAATATTGTAAAAATGATAGCAATAATTTTCATGAATGTTTAATTTGTATAGTTTGCAATCTTAGGTATAAATTATGTAGAAAATGTAAATACTGTATAAATACATTTTTTTATTATAAGATTTTCTATTTCATAAATGTCACTAATGAATCAACTTTTTTATATTAAAAAATATGGTAGTAACCACTTTTTTGGCTGAAACCATTTCAAACCTAATATTTAATACTTGGAAAATTAACTATGTTCGCATTTTTTTTGCAAACCCATGCAACACTATATCTCACATTTTTTAAGGGTTTCAACTGTGAATTTTAATAAATAATGAAACATTTTAAACAATGATTGAAAAATAACTTTTTAAAATCTAGTTTTTTCAGTTTTTCGCAGTTCCTGGCAAATTTTCCGATAGTAATGTATTTTTACACCATCTAAAAGTAGACGTTTCAACGAAAATAAAGATCACTATTCTTTTTTTTTAAATCCAGCACAGGGGTATTTTCGGGTGAAAATGAGGTCTCTTTTCTTGCTTAAAATCACAATAAAATATAAAAATAAATATTTTCATTAAAAAAAATTACAGCGTGTTTGGGCCATAAAAAGGTAAGTTTCCACCATATTTCGTAAAAAGAAAAATTTTTTTGGGGGAGATAAAAATCAAATACGAAAAAACCGATTTTTTTGATTTTTTTCGGAAAATTTGAGAGTGTGTGAATAAATGGTTCATACAAAAGTTATAGATCTTTTCATTACCTACAACTTTTATATTAACTTTTTTCGATAGGTCTAGTTTCGCTGGAAATCGTGAAAAACTATTTTACACCTCTAACGTTCACCCCATTTCACCCTCGTAACTTTAATTTCGACTTTAATTTATTTTTCCCGTTGGTTGCGCTATATTCCGTTCCTTTTGCAACAATTATCATGCTGTTATTTACTACTATTTTTTTCCCAAAAATTATGTGCACTGGTCTATAATGGCAAGAATCTACTTTAATACGAGAGCGTTGAAGGGCCAATATAAATTGAAACTGTTTACTTATTGTATTTATTCAGTTGAAGCAATCCCCTTCAAGATTATAACCCCTATTAATCAATAATTTTTTTAAATCATTTGTTGCTTAAGCTTACCATCATCATTTCACAAATTAGTAAGTAGATTTTTGTGTTTTTACATATTCATGTTATTGTTATAGATACCTACTCTGCGTACTACTATTCATTTATATATCATATATTTTGAGACAGTATTTAGATTCCACACAAACAACCTTCTTTCAATGTTTTTTAATTTGTGTTCTTTCATTAAGCTGTAGGAAAAAGTGAGCAAAATTCCCTGGGTTGTATATTTTACCTGTTTCAGCGAATAATTATCATTTGGAGCTACGTCCTTTATCCATTGAGTATCCGGAAGCTTGGAGAAATTTGCAGGTGGCTTACACCAAAAATTTGTCGGAGGTGCTAAAAACACTATACTAAGCGAGAACCAGGCTATTGGGAACTTAAGTAAGGCCATCAGCAGCGATATTTTGAACTGCCATCTTCCAAAATGTCCTATGGTGGCTTCAAGAAGGTCATCGCCTTGATATGTAGGCTCGTCTGGCTTAGCTTTATCTAAAACAGTTACAGTACATAAAGAAGTTATTACTTACAATGTCTATTAGGATATTTCCTGCGATTACAAAATAGCGATAATGAGCTTGGTACTAACTTGTACCATAACTAGGGAATTTTAGTAAATCTTCCAAACTATCATCCTCGTATGACATTATTTTAAGCCCATTTTAGTTGAGTTGTCAATTTTTTATATGCATTATAAATATTTTTGTACAGTGACATGTTATTATAACCAATATTGAAATTATTGATCAACATTCAACACATTGTTAAAATGACAAGGATCAGCATAGTAGCACACACGATACGTGTGACGAGCCGGTGCAGAGAGGAATGGTCGCGATAATGCGCGCGTAGTAATCATTTGAAGAACTAAAATGTTTGTTGGCTCAAAATTCAAAACACTATATTTGTGATTTGTCAATTTTGTGAGGTTATCTCTGACACAGAAGACAGGGATAAGATAAGATAGTTCCTGTCTTCTGCGTCTCTGGTTATCAGTAGGGGGTATCCAAGAGGGACAAGGAACATTTACGCCATTTTTGCAATTGAAAATAAGTTGCAAAAACGGCGCAAATGCTCCTTGCCCTTCTCGGATACCACCTACTGACTTTCAATGGATGACCTTGATCTACTTCAAAATTTTGTAAACAGAACATTGCTCCACTGTTCAAAATTTTTAGTTCTTCAAATAACTACTATGCGCGCATTATCGTGGTCATTCCTCTCTGCACCTCCCCACCCAGTGGATTTGTGAAACTGAAAAGAGCACTAAATTGTAAGCCGTACCGGCACTAAATATGCGATTTAAACCATAGCCTTTTCAGATCTATTAGGCAATCCAAACCAAGATGGACGCTATTGGCAGACCATCCGGTCGGTGTCCAGAAAATAATTTGTATTATTAAAGGCCGGTTTTTCAATGTCCAGTTAAAATTTACCGGAGGGTTAAACTCACTATCTGAAAGTAAATTTAGCAGAGAGTTGAAAGTGCCAGTTAAGGATTTTTTCTACTGTTAGTGGATTTGCACATGCGCATTTGGTTCAATTTCTGACAATTCTAAAACATTCTAACCTAAAAACCAATGTGAGTGATTGATATGTTCGTTTTTATTTTGTGATTTATATTAAATATATTATTTCCAATAATGAGTAATAATAATAATATTCTGGATATGAGTGATGATGACGATGATATTATACAATTTATAAAGTATGAAAGGAGACCCTACACCATAAGGGAACGAGAAAATAATTTTGAGAATTATGATGATAAAGATTTTGTAATAAGATTTCGACTGCGTAAAGAAACTGTTTTGCATATCGTTGAGATGATAGAGGAAGTTGCAGTTGCAGTTCTGTTTCTCCAATCACTTAAAGTGTAGTTAGCACCTTTTTTCCTTTTTACACTCTCTATTGCAATTATTGCTGATACAGAAACGCACAAAATTAAGAACAGAACATCAATCAACACGCTAGACAACGCAATGAATTTTGAGGTTAAATTAGATAAACTGTCAGTAAAACACGCGCGAAATTTGAATTAAACCGATTGAAAGAAACTTCAGGTGGAATCAGTAGTGCCAACATAGCTAAGAAATAATTCAACTCATGAATACGTAGCTGGCAGTTATAAACACTAACATAGCTATAACTGCCAGCTAAGCGTAACTAGCAGCTACCTATCTGGCACTTTTAACTGGACATTGAAAAATCGGCCCTTAATGACATCGGTAACATCAGGTCCATTCTTTTAGTCTACACTTGGTGCAGAGCTTAAATCGTGGTGCAGAATTAGTGTAAGACATTTTAAGATTTACAACTTCAGAACAGTAGGGACTGTCGTGAGCAAAAAAAATTAGGACAAGTATTTTCTCTAAAATCTAGTTGTGTACATCTAACTTGAATTTTTGTGACATTGTCAGTTAGTTGTCAAAATTGCACATAAATTCAAATAGAGACAGATTTACATTAGAAAAAAATAGTTGTCCAATTTTTTTTTTTTTGCTCACGACTCGACAGTACTAGCTATAATATTACAGTAGTAGTTAGTGCAAAAGAGCAAAATATTCAGTTACACCAATTACACTTTTAGCATTGGTGCACAAAGTGCTAATAAAAGAACGGACATATCAACATTGTGTGCCCACGATGGCCATATTGAATTACGTTTGACAGGTCGTTGGATTGCCTAATTGGAGCACTAAAGAAACATGCATGCAAACTTCTGAATTTTTTTCTCACATATTGAAATTAATAGTTTCAAAAACAATGTTGAAGATTGCACACAAAACGTAGCTCTTAATTTCACCGAGCGTTACAGCCATTTTACTAATATATTTTCTAATTTAAGTTTAGAAGAAACCACGATTATCCATTTGATAACACTGTGTTTTGAAAAAAAAAAATGCTACGACTTTGCTTCACATTTGCTTTGTTTTTAATTTTTTTCACGGAAACCAAATCGAAAGAGTGCAAGTGTCATATATCTTTGGAATGAGAATTTTAACTGATTTTTAATAGTTCGATTACAAATGGAAGTAATTATACAATAAACAACTTGTGCCAAAACCACACAAAACCTAATCCGATCTCAACCAATATATTTTCAGATCTCCTGAAACCCTCATGCAAAGTTTCATTCAAATCTGTCCAGTAGTTTCGCCGCTACCATGCTTCACATATACACACACACCTACACATCTACTTACTCACACACAGACATTTTTCAAAAACCACTTTCTTGGTTCCTGGGGGCTTATAACCTAAAGATTTGATCTTACCTCAATTTTCGATTTTGGGCCAATTTTAGTAACCTCCACAAAAATTTGTTTGGGGAGGTTAAAAATCTGGTGAAAAACATCATAGTATAGGGCTGGTGTATAATAACCTGACCTTTAAGTATCAGGTAGATATATAATTAATTGGTTGTCACAGAGCATGACAGACAACAAAAGTTAATCAGTGAAAACTTAAGTAGTAAAGTAAATTAATTAGTAAGAAAATTAGATTAATACTTATTAGTCATGGCTTAAAAATAGGCACCTTGAAGGTCCAAAATATCTACCTCTGGACCTTCACCAACCGGAACGGATGCGATTCGTAATTTTGGAAGTGGTAATTAATCGATAAAAATAAAATTAGCTTGATCTTGTCTGTCGTTGATTGTCAGTGACATAGCTTGCAGGTTCAGGATTTCAGCCTATAGATCTTCTAGTCGTGGAGGCAGTGTTGCTTTTAGAGAGTGATTTCATACCGATTTATTTTTATTTCCAGTAATAGATTTTATATAAACAATAAGCGGGACAAACGTCAGACGTCGCAAATTTCAAATAATTTCGTCAAAAATGCTAAACTTCAAATTTTCAATCATTCATAACTAAATAAATATTGTTACGAATTACCACCCCTAAGGCCTTGCGATTGATACGCCCATGACTACTAATGGTCTAGGCAACCAGTGATATACGCCATCATCTCTTCTGGAAGTTTGTAGAAAGAGATCGAGTTTTCTGGAATGTGGTGGAAGAAGATTCTCGATTGTGTTCTAGATAACTCTGGAGGCAATTTCGAAGTATATAAGGCGAGGTTCCCGACGCAGTGAAGAGTTTTATAAAAGTGAAGAAGTTTTTACTAAAGTGAAGTTGGTAGCGATAAGTGAGGTTAAATATGAAGTGTAAATATAAACATTGTAAAAGTTAATTAGAAGTATTATGTAATCAGTAAATTATTTAATAAAATGTTAGTGGTTACTCCTAGTGTTAGTGGTTACATTTTGAAAAAAAAAATGTAGTATACGTTTAGCATTTTTCCGGTGGACCATCGAAACCCGAAAAAAACGTCAGATGGATGTGAAAGTCATATCTATCGATTCGAGAGCGAATTTAGAAAATTCCGTCCGTCGGTCAGTCGGTCGGTCTGTCTGTATGTCTGTCTGTTTGTCTGTCGGTCTGTCACGCCCAGCCCCCTTAATTCGTTTTCGGATTGCGATGAAACTTGGGTAGTTAATAGGAGGTCTTTAGAAAATGTTAACGCCGGAAGCTCGGCTCCGTTCGGAAACCGGAAGTACCCGATATAGACGTTTCGAGTTTTTCTGGAAAAATTGAATAACTCGGTAACGGGCAGTCGGATCGAGATATTTCAAAAAAGAGATGGTGCCGCTGGCAAAGCTCTACAAATAAGTATACCAGAGACTATGTCGAAAAACCAATGAAAATAATTTTTTTTTTCGCGAAATCAGGCTAGGAAGCACGATAACTGTCCAGAATATTGATCGATTTCGATGAGACTTGGTGTAAATAAAGTCACACGACCACAAATGAAGCCTACTGCTGGTGGCCCGAATCCGTTGACCGCAAGTATTTTTTCCACGGCCGAGTATGATTTTTCAAAGAAATTAATAACTTCCGAACCGAAGGTCCGATTTTGATTTTAAAAATGGCGATTGTAGGGCTCGATTAAAATGCATTCCATAGAATTATTTAAAAAATATTACAAATTGATAAATTCTCCGTGCGATATAGGTGCAGAAATTAGTGTAATGTTATATTTAAAACATCGTCATTCATTTCCTTACTTTCATTTACTAGATAAAACTAGAACCGAAGCCCTTTCTGTGTTTCAAAATGTAGTTAGCCTTTACATTAGTTAATGCAAAAAGAAAAAAAAAAGAAAAATAAAACATGTCAAAATGTACTGAGTCATCTTGCGACCCTCTGCTGAAAATGTACTGAATCATCCCAACAGCGATAAAAAGCATATCAAAATGTAGTTTTTTTAGCTTGTTAAAATTATTTAGAACCTACAGATTTATACAGGGTGTTTCCTAAAGTGGCGGAAACACGTAACAATACATCGGCTGGAAAAGGGAAGACTGGCATTTTATCGGCATCGTAAATTGCAAATCCAGCATGAGTGAACAAACCAAGTCATTTTTTTTACATTTCGCTAAATCGATTTTACATATTTCTTGACATTCCCTAATAAAATAGTCGCTGACGCAGCGTTGAAGTGTTGGTAATGTTCCACAGCAACAATTTATGCTTTTGACTATGTAATTGAATAGGGAACTAATTCATTAAAAGTATTTTAATGTTTTATATATTTAAATGTGCCCAAAAGATGATAATCATGTATTTTCACTGTATGCAAATTAGGTTTTTCGATATTATTAAAATGAAGTACTTAATATATTAAAGCATTTCCTTGTATTTAAAAAGCAAACCGTGGCCTATTAAATTAATATTTCAACAAGTAAATAACAAAATTTGAACATTTGAACAGCTCCGCAAAACACGCCATTATTGGTGGTGACACTGGTGACGTCATCGATTACATCAAACAGTAATATCGAATGTACGCAGTATATAAACATAGCATTTTAAGGACATTTTCTACGCTTTTACCTTTAATTTAATTCGAAATGGCTAATAGAGGATTCGTAAGAGCTACTTCAGGAAATTTACCGGCAGTGGATGTGTTCATGATCGAGGAATTTATGAAGGAAGATGAACGTTTCAACATAACAGAAGTGAGGGGCTTTAAAGTTGCAACATAAATACTAAACTTTTTTATTCCCATTGTACATCTTTCAATAACTCTGGTATTACGGTTGCGAGAAAACTATTATAATCATTGGCTACATTTGCTGGGTTCCCCTTTAATTCAACATTGTTTCTCGTATTTTTACCAATAATTTCATTATGAATGCTCCACATAGTTTTAATTTTATTATCTGATTTTTTATTTTCTCATCATAACTATTTTTTCTTGCTTGTTCTAGTAGATTTTCATAATCTTTTTTTGTTTCATTGTATATATCTCTATAATTTGGATCATTATTTGGCAATATTAACAAGGCATCTAATTTATTTTTACAATCTTTTATTTCATTGTCTGTAAAATGGTTGGTATCTTTTTCTTTTACTGTATATATTGAACGGGAAAATTTTCGCTCAAAATATTCAATAAATTATTCATAAAAATGGTCCATTGTTTATTTACATCGTTGGTACTAATGAGTATACATCAGTTCAATCTTGTTATTGTAATCTATGACTATAAGCTTATATTTTAAAAGGTTACCTAAACTAATTTCGCTGATGCACTTTCGCTAGGCACTACCGGCGGACCTGATAAATTTGTCGATAGTTCACAATCATTATACAGTTCTTTTGTTCTCTAATGCTTAAGTGAAAACACAAAAGGTACTCACCTGTACTCGAAGACATTGAACGAACAACAATTACGTTAAGGTCTGACAAAATCGGTGAATAAGTGTTGCGAAAGAGAAACCAACTACCAAACGGGAGA
This sequence comes from Stenurella melanura, assembly GCA_963583905.1. Classification (NCBI taxonomy): domain Eukaryota; kingdom Metazoa; phylum Arthropoda; class Insecta; order Coleoptera; family Cerambycidae; genus Stenurella; species Stenurella melanura. The sequence continues at coordinate 103,206,664 of OY757317.1, forward strand.
AATTTCTGCGTAGAATGTGAAAGTCGCACATCACACTCGAAATATAACTGTTGAATTGTTAAAACACATAAATATTATTATTTATAAAGTGGAATAATAACTGTCCGGAGTATACCTTTAGTAAAATAGATATATTGGTCTTGAGAATGGGATTTGTTGTTGGTATGTAGAGCAAGGATGATCTCTATTGAAACTTACAAGCACGAGTATGTATAAAAGTACTTTTTCCTACACCTACGTATAAAGTTACAATTTATTAGCTGAAATCTCCTTTCTACAGCGACACTTTATTAATAACGATGGTTACAGTTTTTGTTTAATCATCGTTCATTATAGTCTAGGAGATAGCTACATACAGGGTGTAATTAGTTTCATGTCATTAAAAAAAACTGGTAATAGGGACTGACTAGGCAAACAGAAAACCTATATGACCTTTTTCTCTAGGGGCACTTTGAAAAAAAACTGACCTGGGTTTACATTTTTAATGTTAAGGTAGGAAAGATTTGAGAACCACTGTTTTTCAGGGTCAATGGATGTTATAGTTCCGAATATTAGAAATAATAAAAAACTGTAATACCCGACTTGTGTTCCCGTCGGTAGAAGTGCGGCACTTTGATGAGATTATCTGTATCGAACTTTTTATACCACTAATTATGAAAATGTAAATTATTCTTTCTCTTTTGGCACAACGCAAGCATAGCATGGCCGCAGGGGTTCAAATGGCATTTGTTTACATGTGTTTTTTAATTTGGAACAGAGCTATTGTAGCTTTTATTGTCGTTTATAAGAATTTATAAAATTTAAAAGTGGTTTATTAACATTTGTAACATTGTGTTAAAAGCTTAAAAAATTAGTAATTGTTTTATTAAATTGGAATCACGAACAGTTAGATGTCCGAGATACGATAACAGAAAATAGTTGTGTATTTTAAGTCAGGTAAAAAATCTGATTTTTTTAACGAATTGAGCGCATAATTTTTCCTAGTCAGGTATCAAAAAATAAAAAACAAGTCTTTGGTGTCTATGAAAATCAATGTAAAGAATAATAAACAGATAAAAACAAGACAACGAACACTAATAATAATAATCATACTTTTAATGCCCAATAGGTAACACCCAATAACTGAACAATTCTTTTAAATTTTTTACAAAAATTGTTCGAAATGACCTTCATCTCCACGTATACACATTTCGGTACGTCGAACTAATAACATACTTACTCCGTTCAGCACATTTGGTAAATAATTAGGATCATATTTTATGGTTTCTATGCACATTAAAATACGTCGTTGCAATTGTTCTAAAGCTCTTCCGCACCAACTGAATTTCCACCACTTTCTCCATGTACCAAGTCCATATCCGCGAGCTCTGGATAAGTGTAATCTCCCATGATGTCCAAAATCTGCGTTTTAAAACATAACACTAAACTGTGAATTAACGTTATCAATAAAGAAAACAAAAAGAAAAACTTGTTCCAAAATCCAAAAACTAACACAAAAAGCACGAACGAGAAGTAGTGTCTTACGTAACCAAGTACTAACGACTTGAACGATAAGTCAGTAAAATAAATATTAACATAAGTGGCACAAAATTCAAAAAGAAAAGCAACAGACAAAACCAAGGAACGGGTACGTCGCGCCTTGCGTACGTTCTTTACCAAGTAAGGACAAAACTGAAATTATTACTTGGGAATATTAGAAGGGAGAGTATAGCACGCTTAATAGGATAATTGGCCGCGAAGAAGCAAAAAGCATGACGATGTCCTCTGTCGGTCGCTTTTAACTGCTTTGTCGGCATACTTATTTGCAGGAATATCAGAGTATCTCGTGCGACAAGACGCGAGGCAATAAAACCTACCCCAATATGCCAGCAGTTCTCAAACTAGGTTATTAAGTATTTTGGAAATTGTTGTTTATTTTTTTTCTTCAAAACTATGAGCTTTAGACTCCATGTTATAAAAGGTTTTTTTGTTTGTCTTGTCGTTCCCTACCACCAGTTTTTTTTAATAACATGAAACTAATTACACCCTGTATATGGGGACTGGAATATAACATGTTGACTTTACTGTTATGTTTTAGCAAATGTGGTTCTGAGTATTTTATCTTATATGAGTCAGACCCCCCTAGCCCCTTTTGGCGCTAGCCGCCCCAGAAAATATACATTTTTGGCACAGAGTATAACACTTTGGGGCTTGGTGCTAGTTGCAGAGGGTATCTTGGCGATCAACATTCGATATATGCCAACATTTTTCCCGGTGCAATTGGCAGCACTGGTGACATCCATTATGGCCAGAATTGGAACGTAGTGTAACACTTTCTGACCAGGCGGAAAACACAGGCCTGCGAAAAAATACTTTTTTGAAATTGTCTTAATTTTAGTTACTTTTTCTTGTGTTCTTCGATGCTGAATGAAATACGAAACCAATTTTTTCTATCACGTAGGGTTTTTCAGCAAAAAACGGATGTATTTTAGAAATAGTAATTTAATACAAAAAAATTACGGAATGTATATTTTATTTTACATTTTATTAAAATCGTAAGTAACCGAACATTGTACATAAAAAGAACACGAAATTAGTAACACTGAATGATCTTCCCGTTTAAAGTCTTCGTCTTCGTAAAGTATCGTTTTCGCTTCCTATCAAAGCTTCATCTTGTGCTTTTCTGGTGTAGGATCTCTGGGGATCGTCCCTTTTCAGCATCCAGTAGTAGTCCGCTATCATGTTAACATTCCACCTTCCTTGATAGCGCTTTTCTATTTCCTTAACGTCTTGTTAAAATCTTTCACCTTGTTCTTCGCTGACAGCACCAAGATTTTCTGGAAAGTAATCAAGGTGAGAGTGGAGTAAATAGTGACCGATGAAAAATCTGGATGTGGAAGTAGTGATTCCTTAGACAGCGGTTTTTTAGATTTATAGAATTAACAGTTTCGGAAATATGACAGTACAAATGTGGGGCTTGAACTTATAGTGGCAAAGAATGGATTTTAATGTCATGTGTCTTCAAAACTTTTGATGCATTGAAGCTTTCAAAATTAGAGCATGTTGACAATACGATATATTAATAAAAACTAGTACAGATTTTTGGAATTTCTATTCTATGGCCAATGACAGCAGGAAAATCCTAATTTTTTTATTAAAAAAAAAATACAAAGCACTCAGTGGCGGCTCGTCAGGGGAGGCAGGGGAGGCTGAGCCTCCCCTTGGAAGAACCACCATATCTTCAAAAGTAATATCTTAAGAAATTTCTATTAGGTATATCTCAATTTTCAATATTTTTTATTGTTTATTATTCATTAATTAATTTTCAGTTTATATATAACATTTTTGCATTTCCTTTCCACAAACATACCTATAACGTTACAGTCCGGATAGTCTTTGTATGCATATTTCCCGGTCGGCCGGTCTTTTACTGAATGAACACTGCGGTTCGCTGGAGGCTAATACGAAATAGCTTCCAACTTTACCGCATTTACTTATAACATGAATGACCTTGAATTTCTTTGCGCTGTGTAAAATAGCAACACTTGGAATAGCCAAGTATGAGGCTAGCCTCCAGATCTCAGTTCTTTATAGCGCATGTGCACAGGTCATTCAAGAGTCAGGTGATACACAAAGAAAACGAACTGACGTCTGACACTTGCGTTTAACCGGTTAAGAACAACTTGACGTATAAATACATAAAACATTTGATAGGCGGGCTAGAAATAAGTGCTCTAGGTGAAAATATTCCCAACAACATGTCTTGTTGTCCAGACGTGATGGATTATTTGTTATTAAATGGATTTACTACTCTTATTTATGACGAAAAGGTAAGAATTAAAAGAAATGCCAGGCCTACACCAGCAATGCTTTCGTTAGTTTTTAAAAGTGGTAAACAAAACAGAGGGTTTTGTGATAACAATTATAAAAAAGTCGAGTGGTTAACGGCATCAACAGTTAGAAACAAATTATATTGTTGGAGATGTTTATTATTTACTAATGATCAATCCTCAATTTGGGGCAGGGCCGGGTTTAATAATTTACAAAATTTGTCGCGAGGTTTAGAAAGGCACGAAAAATCCCAGGAGCACATTTCATCTTGCATTAAATTCGAAATGTTTGGTAAACAAAATATTGTAAATTTCTTGGATTCTGCACATAAGAGAGAAATAGAAAATGTTAACGAAAAGGTCCGTGAGAATAGGGAAATATTAAAGAGGTTCATAGATGCCGTTATATAGTTATCTTCACAAGAAAATTCTTTCCGAGGACGTGACGAAAAACGAGAATCGTGCAATAAAGGAAATTTCAAAGAGCTGGTAGATTTTTTTAAAACTTATGACCCAAAATTAGAGAACTTTTTGAATAACGCCACTATTTTTTGAGACAATTCCGGTAAGCTTCTGTAGAATGATCATTTTCAGCACTTAAACGCATAAAAATATTTTTACTAGAAACAAAATGAGTCAAGACCGCCTTTCAAATGTATCGCTTATTTCAATAGAAAAACGTTTTTTGTCAGAATTGAGGAAACGCGATTCATTTTATGATGAAATAATCAACCATTTTGCTAGTTCCAGGTTCGCAGGTTACCACTCATTTATAAAAATATTCAGGCTTTAAAGCAGAGATTAATATAGGTAGTTATTTTAGAAAAAATATTTATTTGTGTTATTTATTTTTTAGGAAATATTTTTTATAATTCTCCATAATATAGAGTTCCGCGGTTATATTTTTTTTATATAACTTCTTTCTCAAAACTATTTTAATTTCTATTAAAACTTATAATTTTACACGCCTGGCAGTGATAATGAATACAATTTTTTGTTTGCAGAAAAACACTTTAATTTTTTTACCAAAACTATTTTTATTTTTATTAAAAGTTATATAATTTAATTACAAGTGGGATAGTAGGACTCCTTTGGATACCGATACTCGAGTCGTAGGAACGAGAATTTCATGAGAATGATTTTTTCATCTCATCATATTTTCTATTTCCTTTTCATTCTATTCTTTTATTAGTTCTATTCTCTCAAGTCGTGAATCGGTATCCTGGCGAACAACCCACGGCAAAAAATTGTAACGCGCCGTTGTTGTACACTTGTTACATAATTGTTGCACATTCTATAGGATACTTTTCGCAGTTTTTTTTGTAAATGATATTAGTTTCAAACATTTTTTATTTAATTACAAAACAAAACAATTTTTTTTTTATTTCAAGAATTAATTACTTTTTTATTTATTGATCGATTTTGTTAAAAAAACAATAGGGTTCTTCCTCTAGCTAGCACTAACTTACTGTCCAAATTTCAATTCGATCAGAATTTTCGTTCTTTAGTTATCGTGCTTACCAGAAACGTGACGGATCGACAGACATACACATAGATGGACTGATAGACAGACAGACAGACAGACGAACAGACGGACGGACATTTTGAAAGTTGTTCAGAATTCGGCCACCAACACAGTGATATGAATTTTTTTTCTCTACGAACAATATTACCGGTTTTAGAAATGTGCCTATCGAAGGCAATATGCATAAACATTCGAGCACCATTTTAACACTAATGCTAATTTTTTTTAAATAAAAAATTTAGGATTTTCCTGCTGCCATTGGCCATAGAATAGAAATTTAACAATTTGTAGCAGTTTTTATTAATACATAGTTTTACCAATATGCTCTAATTTTAAGAGCTTCAATTTGTTAAAAGTTTTGAAGAAAATGTACTTATTTCTTTACCACTAAAAATTCAAACCACATTTGTACTGCCATATTTTCGAAACTATTAATTCTACAAATATTTTAAAACGCAAAAAACAAATTAATATATCGCTTCTTAAGCTTTATATTTCTATATTGAAATGTAATGCAACTGTTTTGGAGTTATTCACAAAAAAAGAATTTTTTTCAGCAAAATCGTAATATTATTCTTAATTTAAAGTAGGTATATTTTCAAAGCAACTGCTTTAATAACGCCAAAAAATTAGAAGATGCTAATACTTAATGGTTAATTGGTACAAATTTTGTGAATTTTCATTATATGGCCAATCACAACAGCAGAATCCTAAACTTCTTAAAAAAAAAATTACAAAGCACTTATTGTTTTTCACATAACGTTGTTATCTTTCAAGCTGCACGGATAGAAAAATAATCCTATAATAGAGTACTTCAAATCCTTTAATTTCTATTATATGTATTTTTGACATCATACTGATTGTTTCTGACCCATTTGAGATTAAACATTGTACCTCGACTGATAAACGTTCGAGCGCCATTTTCAAACTATCATATTTTTAGACCTATTCATCGTACAGAAATAAACAAATATATAAAACGCTTGTAATCTCATAATAATGTTATTTTTTCAAATATACCACGAACGATAATCCCTAATTAATGGTTAATTAATTAATTGTTATTTTATTCGATACGAATGACACGAAATAGTTTTCCTGTGATATAAAATATTTTTAAAAAAATTTCATATTACCCCCCCCCCCCCCAAAATAAAACGCCCCGGTGTGAACCACTTTTTTCTCTTACAATATGAGTCTATATTAGATTCGGTGGTTATTATTTTACTTTTTCGTACTCGGTATTAGAAATTAAGTAAATACAAACAAAATCAATAATTTTTTACTTTTTATGCCTAATTGCCCTACTGTCGGAGATATTTAACCACAAGTATGATATTTGTCCTTCCGTAAAAAATTTGCATTTATCAAAAAAAAATCTATATTGGTCAATTTTTATGGTAGAAAAAGCAAATTAAAGATAATTGTATTAGCTGTAAAAAAGCATTCTATAATAAAAACTAATATTTAACTTCCTTACTAAAAAACACCGAAAAACGCACTACTACCATCATTTTTTCCATCTCCTACGTCCCCTCACTTAAACAATTTTTTTTCTTAAAGTATGCACAAGCACATTATTACCTACACGGCTGTAAAATTTTAGCCAGCCATGTAATTGATATGTTATTACAACAAAAGTTTAACTTTATTTCCTGCACTATAATCATTCTTTAATGCTTTCAAGGTACCAGATACCATCCCTCTATGCGACAATAGCAGAACGAGTGAAATATTTAAAACTTCATTTTTATGGTTGTTATAAAGAATGATCTCTATTCTTCATAGTTGTAGTCAAGTCGAGAGCAAATTGTAAATCACCAAGCAATAGTGATTATGCTATTAAAACATAGATGGCAGCATACTATCGTTCTATTCAAAATTAACGAGATTTTATGTTTGTATCACAGAAAATTTAACGTTATTTTACATTCTGCTCCTATTCAAACAATTTATGAATATTTTGAAACATCTGGTAATGTTAGAAAATACTTTTGCAATATATCTATAGTAAACCACTAACAAAAATATGTTAAAAGAATGTTTTTTACTAATACTAAATTATTCAGTTGAAAATCTAGCTAACTAAAAGTTATTTACAGACATTATTCTTGTGAAAATTTGTAGGTAAGTATATGGTTAGAACAGAATTGCACAAAAGAAAATTTCCATTTGTATATACATATACATTGCTGTTTGAAACAAGTGTACAAGTAGCTTCCACCAATAGATGTCACTGCAATCACTTTCCTTTTGATCTTTTACCAACAAACTAACGAGTTGAACCTGCATATATTTTTTACATATTTTTTTACTAGGACAATTTGCACTAATCTAGAAGATTATGTCATGACTTTTTTTTTGTAGTTTGCATTGAAACTGACATTAATTTTGAGGATATAAAAACCACTTAATTACATAATAGTTCACGTTGCAGTTTTTTCTTACTTAATGTTTTGAATTTTATCTATAAATCTCAAACATGTTCAGAGGCAGATGATTTATTTTTATGAGTTCTTTGAAGTATAATTAATAAGACCATCTAAAGCAAATTCTGAAAAAAAAATTCTAAACCCCCTTATTTAAGTACCCTTTCTTCTTCTTCTTCTTATTTAATTACTCTAAATCGATTAAGAAAAAAAAGTAGCCGTAATTTGGTCAATTTATGTAATTATTTTGATTGTTCTGCTTATTCGACCAATTTTGATCAACTATAACGACATACCTGTAAGTTCAATTTCGATTTTTTTCAAAAAATCTGCCTCGACAGTTTTGTAGCCAGAAGTCTGACGCTTATTTAAAACATATAAAATAATTGTACATTTTTTTAGCCCCACTATGCGTCGTTGGCATTCTGAAAAATTTTTCAAAAGTTGCTTTTGAGTGCATTTTCGATAAACTTATTTTTATGGTTCTTCTGTCTAAAGGTGTTTTCTCGTTTCCGCGTTGCTTTTGGTGTAATTTTGGCTAAATTAATTTTTTCTTAAATAATTTGTATTTTTTTCTTGGGTTCATTAACATTATCATACGGAAGCGTACTGAGGAAAGAAAAATTAAGTTGAAATTTCAAAATATCAAGTCGAAATTTTAATTCATTCGGTTGAAATTTCATGATAATAAGTTGAAATTTCAACATAATAAGTTGAAATTTCAACTTATTGTCTTGAAATTTCAACTTAATAAGTCGAAATTTTTAACTTACTAAGTTGAAATTTCAACGTTTCAACGTTAACAATGGAGTGGAGGTGGTGGGGGTGGAAGAAGAGGTTCAAAAATATTAGAAAGAGATCTGAGGCCTCGGCGTCTAGTATATACACCGAATTCCAAGTTTCTTTATTCTTACCAGCTTGCTTTACTTATTTTTCCCTACTTCCTCCCCACTCCTTCAACGGAATCATGTCAAAATATAATCTAGTTTCAGATGTCGTTATAATACATGTGTACCAAATTTCAAGTGAAAAGCTCAATTTAATTTTATCATATCTTTCAATAGGGCTGTGGGGGTGGTGGGGGGATGGAAAATATTATTTTAAAAATCTGAAACCTTCGCTTCTAGTATATACACCAAATCACATTTCTGTGTTCTTACCAGCTTGCTTTACTTATTTGCCCCTATTTACCCCTGTTTAGCCCCCAACCTTTCAACGTAATCATCTCAAAATATAATTTAGTGCCAGACGTCATTATAATACATACGTGTATCAAATTTCAAGTGAATATCTTAATTTTATTTTATCAACCCCTTTAATAATGGAGTAGGGGTGGTGGGGGGTTGAAAAATATTATAAAAACATCTGATGCCTTGACTTCTAGTATATACGCCGAATTTCAAGTTTCTGTACTCTTACCAGCTTGCTGTATTTATTCCTAATTTAACCCTCAACCCAACAACGGAAAAATCTCAAAATATAATCTAGTTTCTGGTATCAATATAATATATACGTATACCAAATTTCAAGTAAAAATCTCAATTCTTTTATCGACCCCTTTTAATAATGGAGTGGGGGGGGGGGATGGAAAAAATTATAAAATATTTTGAAATTTCCACGTATGATCTTGAATAATTTTAACTTATTAAGTTGAAATTTCGACCATGTTGAAATTTCAATTTTTTGCCGTGGCCTCACTCGCTTCCGCATTATCACATACATTTTCTTACAAAAAGTGTTAATGTGAAGATTAAATTATGTTAAGGGTGGAAAACGAATTTTTTTTCTAAGGCATGTCAATAAAGTATTTAAATTTGCAGAATTTCTCTTTGTTCTATATAAAAAAACATTACCTCTGTTCTATACGAACCTGGTTTGGAAATCCATTTTATATTCACGGAGAGCAACAAAATTGTGCAAAAATGGAAGTAAAAACGTCCAGCCTTATTAAATTGGCTGCTGACATGAGCTCAAGTTTGACCAATTGAGGAATAAGAGCTCCACCACATTTGGTCAATTACCGACATTTAACCAACATTTTCTAACCACACCGAGTACGGCCAGGAGTCAATCAACATCTAACAAATATTAAACGATAGCTAAAACTTGCCTAACAGTATTGCGATGTTGCAACAACATCGTCTCGTTGAATTTGTACTCCTAAGGACATAGCCCGACCATGCTAATGTTGACATTGCAATTGGTGCAAAAACAGTCGGACAACGAAAAATTGTTACTAGAGATGAAATATAACTTTGAGGATTGATTGCTATAATATAAAAACATGCGCGTTTACTCAGTGGCGGCTCGTGATATTGTCTGCAGAGGAGGCTTGATATTCTGAAAGACAACTTACTGATGTGCAATATGACTACAATTAGTACATTTCCCCACCACCCCTGAGGTATTACAACGGCGCGTTACATTTTTTTGTCGTGAGTTGTTCGCCAGGATACCGATTCACGACTTGAGAGAATAGAACTAATAAAAGAATAGAATGAAAAGGAAATAGAAAATATGATGAGATGAAAAAATCATTCTCATGAAATTCTCGTTCCTACGACACGAGTATCGGTATCCAAAGGAGTCCTACTATCCCACTTGTAATTAAATTATATAACTTTTAATAAAAATAAAAAGTTTTGGTAAAAAAATTAAAGTGTTTTTCTACAAACAAAAAATTGTATTCATTATCACTGCCAGGCGTGTAAAATTATAAGTTTTAATAGAAATTAAAATAATTTTGAGAAAGAAGTTATATAAAAAAAATATAACCGTGGAACTCTATATTATGGAGAATTGTAAAAAATATTTCCTAAAAAATAAATAACACAAATAAATATTTTTTCTAAAATAACAACTACCTATATTAATCTCTGATTTAAAGCCTGAATATTTTTATAAATGAGTGGTAACCTGCGATTTTTGGAACTAGCAAAATGGTTGATTATTTCATCATAAAATGAATCGCGTTTCCTCAATTCTGACAAAAAACGTTTTTCTATTGAAATAAGCGATACATTTGAAAGGCGGTCTTGACTCATTTTGTTTCTAGTTAAAATGTTTTTATGCGTTTAAGTGCTGAAAATGATCATTCTACAGAAGCTTACCGGAATTGTCTCAAAAAAACCTTTTCGTTAACATTTTCTATTTCTCTCTTATGTGCAGAATCCAAGAAATTTACAATATTTTGTTTACCAAACATTTCGAATTTAATGAATAAGATGAAATGTGCTCCTGGGATTTTTCGTGCCTTTCTAAACCTCGCGACAAATTTTGCAAATTATTAAACCCGGCCCTGCCCCAAATTGAGGATTGGTCATTAGTAAATAATAAACATCTCCAACAATATAATTTGTTTCTAACTGTTGATGCCGTTAACCACTCGACTTTTTTATAATTGTTATCACAAAACCCTCTGTTTTGTTTACCACTTTTAAAAACTAACGAAAGCATTGCTGGTGTATGCCTGGCATTTCTTTTAATTCTTACCTTTTCGTCATAAATAAGAGTAGTAAATCCATTTAATAACAAATAATCCACCACGTCTGGACAACAAGACACGTTGTTGGGAATATTTTCACCTAGAGCACTTATTTCTAGCCCGCCTATCAAATGCTTTATGTATTTATACGTCAAGTTGTTCTTAACCGGCTAAACGCAACTGTCAGACGTCAGTTCGTTTTCTTTGTGTATCACCTGACTCTTGAATGACCTGTGCACATGCGCTCTGAGATCTGAGGCTAGCCTCATACTTGGCTATTCCAAGTGTTGCTATTTTACACAGCGCAAAGAAATTCAAGGTCATTCATGTTATAAGTAAATGCGGTAAAGTTGGAAGCTATTTCGTATTAGCCTCCAGCGAACCGCAGTGTTCATTCAGTAAAAGACCGGCAGACCGGGAAATATGCATACAAAGACTATCCGGACTGTAACACGTTATAGGTATGTTTGTGGAAAGGAAATGCAAACATGTTATATATAAACTTAATTAATGAATAATAAACAATAAAAAATATTGAAAATTGAGATATACCTAATAGAAATTTCTTAAGATATTACTTTTGAAGATATGGTGGTTCTCCCAAGGGGAGGCTCAGCCTCCCCTGCCTCCCCTGACGAGCCGCCACTAGCGTTTACTGTATAATCAACTACATTCTGGCACACCTGCTTTGCCTCCCTAGATGGCTGGTTACTCGTCTACATCCTGAAACCGTCCCTGGTTTCGATCGTCAGCATTTTACTGATAAAGTACTAAGTACTGCACTGTACTCAAATGAACGGCGGCGAAAACTTTTTTTCTCTATCTGTTATAATGTGATAATTTCAACCATTGTCCAATTAAGGACTAATGACTCTCAATAACTGGATGAAACGTGACACATTTCCAAATTAGTTTCAAGGAAAAACAACGTAAAATTACTAATATTATATTAACAAATGATAAATGAACAAAAAGTAGGTCAGTAAGTCATGAAAGAATATTTACTATATCTACAATATGTGATTAAATACACATATGTGTATTTATATAAAAATATAGATTCGGCATATTCAATCAAGAAAGAACTTAAGTAGTTAAGTACTGAATCCAGGCAACTTTCATTCAGTTCGTACGAGATATTTCGAAATAGTGATATTAAGGTACGAACCTTGACCCGAATAAAGTCGCCAAGATCAATTATTTATTTATTTCATAACAGTATTGTTTTTATTAATAACAATCATACGTCGAAGGTGTATTGTTTAATGGGTTGTTCAAATGAGATGTGATTTGGTTTTATAATGTGTTTTTTTGGTAGGTTCATAATACTTTGCTATTGAAACATATTCTTTATAGGATTTTGCAAACAGAGCGGAAAGAAAAACTATCTATAAGAACTAAAAAAAATATGTAAAAATATTAACGAAATCTTTGCATTCTTTCGGTAACCTGACTTCTGGTTATTTTAATTTTAATTTAAAATCTATTTCAGAATTTTAACTTGCCTAGCATAACCAGAAGTCAGGTTATCGAAAGAATGCAAAAATTTCATTAATATTTTTACATATAGTTTTTCTTTTAGTTCTCATAGATAGTTTTTCTTTCCACTGTTTGCAAAATCCTATAAAGAATATGTTTCATTACCAGAGCCCGGCGCAAAAGTAGTTATGCCAGAGACGGTCTCCACACACAAATAAATATAATGTTTTGTATGATTCACATAAGCAAATAAATACATTATTTGTAGGAAACAAATACCTACTTTTTCGGTGAGAAATAAAAAGTATTTCATAAAACTCATAAAATAATAAATAAATAATTTGTTATTGGTTTGGAGAAATTATTTATTTGGTATAGTTGAGCAAGTAGATGTAAGAGATGTTTACTGAAACTGGTGGATAAAAAACACCCGACTTCGGCCGCACATTATATATACCTGCAGCGTCGCGCGTCGGTCTGATTGTCTAATCGGCACTTTAAACGGCATACACCACTTCAACTTTTTATATCAGTTAAGGAAATGTAAAACATCTCCCATATGTTTCTTCCCAACTATATTAAACAATTTTCAATTTAAAATATAATTTTTATCTGTGTACATAATATAAGGCACTATAATTTAAAAAGATATAAGGAGAATTTTCGACACCACAAAGTCACCGCCACGCTTGTCACTCTCTTTCTGCTTTTTTACGACAGCAAATAGGATACGGTAAACAATAATAATAGTAAAATAAACAGCAGATTGCGTTTTATATTTTGCAGAAGACTTCAAACATACAGAGAGCATTTAAAATAAAAAAGGTCCAACAATTATTATTAATTTATTACACAATGACCAATGACATGTGAGATTGTTTCATATGCACATACGCATTATGGAGCCAACACTACAGACTAAGACTTGTCAGTACATTTAATAGAAGTAAATGTGTCGTGATTTGTCATGGCGTCGAGTGGCTTTCCATTAAATGAAATAGTACTTTCGTAGATTAAAGATTTTCTGGAACTGCGGTTTAACGGTGTAGAACTTTTCTGTGCCAGCTGTGAAAAAACACTTTCGTGGACATGCAATTCGAACATTTTATAACAAGTTTCATCTGAATGTCATAAAAACTAAAATTTAGCATATGTACATGGATATTTCTCACGGATCCCTCTAGCTATACGCAACGTTCAACGTAAGCCGAACAGTATACAGTAATTGATGCAATAAACATTACAGGTATTTGATCTATGTCAATATATTTTTAGAGTCTCAGGGGATATTGCTGAGTGAAATACAAATTGGATACATAACAGTGTTAAGAAACAACCCCGGTTTTTCAACATTTTTGTGTGTGGCAAAGAAGTGGACTGTTCAATGCCGGACATAAATCTGCCATCTATAAATAAGAAACTATACTTATTCTAATTATGCGCCTATTACATCAGTAGACGTTGAACGGTTGAACGATGCTTTTTCACAACACAAGTGGGATATTCAGTGACAGGCACCGGAGTTTTATTTCGGACGATTTAGAACAAGTGCAAATAATATATTTTTATTATTCTAATAAGGCATAGTTACTAGGCTTTTGTATTTGTGCATCCAACAATAAGTGCATCAAAGTAGGTGTGATTTATAGCCGTTTCGGGGCCATTTACCTTTAAATATTACGGAATTCACTAGATATAATCATAAGGTAAAATATGGTATTATTGCGCATGAAAATGTTTATATAGTTCATATTGCGCAAAGCCGACTCTGGCTTTTACGTCATAACTACCTCTGAGCCGGGCTCTGTTCATTACTATAAGGAAACAAATAATAAGTAAAAATTATATATCAGCTTGTTATAATTTAAATGTTTAAAATTTTCTGTTTCTTGGGTCAGCAGGTGAAGATCTGTTGTTTTATCAATCAATGTCAAATATAAATATTTCATACTTATTCATGGATAATGCCTTGATTTTGCATGGAACATCGTTACGAGTGGCTTTGTGCTTTTCTGATGAACCGAGAATAAGGGCGAAAAACGTTTCAAAAGTTAAGCATTTCCAAGAAACTGAAAGAGATTTTATGAAAATGTAATCCATTAGAATGAAATGTTCTTTTTCCTCTTCATCCCGTGGTTCTACAGTCCCTCATTAGACCCCTTCTTTAACCCTTGCCTTCATCTACCTCTCTCTCGCTGCTCCCTACCAGTTTCTTATGCCAAGTATATTTTCTGCATCGGTTTGTACGTTACCAGCGGGTCTTTGGTCGTCCCATATGCCTATGGCCCAATGATTTGCCCCCTTATGATCCTTCTTGGCACCCGGTCCTCGCTCATTGTTTCAACGCGTTCCTCCCATTTATATCGTTGTACCTTGATGTAGTCAATTATGTTTATATCACTATACAGTCGTATCAATTCATGGTTGTATCTAATTCGTCAGTCTTCATCTACTCTCACAGGGCCATACACTGTTCTGAGGACTTTCCGTTCAAAGATGGCTAGTCTTACGTTTTCCACGTTTCACAGCCGCGCCGTGGGGATTTTTTATATGGCCATTTTGGCGTCTGAATTAGTTTGGATTTCATGCTATTGTGTAGTGCATAGAGAGCCCTGTTTCCTTTCATGATCCTCTTTCTTATTTTCGATATTAAGTCGTAATGGGTATATTTACCTCAAATTGTCCACAAATTTATGAATGTCAGGAAAGTAATTAAGGTAAATCCGACAGTTTCAAGGCAATGGGCTTGTTCGGCATTTTTTTTAATTTCATAAATCGAAAGTGCAAGTATAAATTAATGGATCTGTAAAAAATCAGAATCTTATTCGCACGTTTAGTATCTTAAAAACCATTACAAATTTCCATCTCGCAAAAATGGGGCGTGGCCAGGCGCTACGTCACTATACGCATAGACTCGGCGATCTCAATAGATTTGACGCTCCTTATTGGTTATAATTATAAGTGTTTTCGAAGTATTGTTTGTTTTGCTTACTACTTGACAGTAGGGGAGTACAATTTGGTGAAATGTCAAAAAATTACAATTTTCTCTCGCTCCTGCCAGAACGAATTTTCGATTTCGACCCTGCAATTTACGATTATAATTCATCGAAGACCTTCTCCTTTCCGTAGACACATAGAACGATCTTCCACTCGACGTATTTATTTAGTTACCAGCGTTTAAAAATTCCATGTTTTTCGACTTTTCAGGTTAAATTTGAAAGATCCCAGAAAGCCATTTTTCTTACGTCACTTGCGTATAGTGACGTCACAAATGAGCGCTCGGTTTTTGCAACTATTACTAATTTCAACTCCTTATATCTCGAGAACGGAAAAAGTTAATAATGCGAAATTTTAAGTGTATAATGAGAATATCGAGTACTATATGAAAAAGTATAAAAACCATATAAAAAGAATATCATGGAACAAGCCCATTGTTTCACGTTTTTTACTTAAATAAGACCTATTTATTTTACAAAGAACGAATAAAGGATAGTTAGAATTGCATGGGAGCCATCCATAATATACGTATGCAAAAAGGGAAGAGGGAGGGCAATTGCCTAGGGAGGGTGTCCGAACAAACGTGACATGATGCGACGTTAGAAATAGCTACCATTTTATTCCAATTTTTTTTTAAATATAGAACTTCTTCGTTGGATCTATCATTTCTGCCTTGAATTTTTATACTCTTAGTATTGCTTGTATTTGGCTTTGGTTAGGTCACTTGGAGGAAAAGTCAAAGGTTTTGTGATGTATTATTATAAGCAGGGGGTTGAGATAATTTAATGCAGCTAGGTAAAGGCGGTGGGATGGGTCTAAAATGCGTGAATGATTATTGGAAGGAAATATATACAATGTGTTTATAATGCATAAGACAAGAACAAAACCATTTGCAACCAAGACATTTGCGTTCTCATTTGCATAGGCAATTTGACAATCAATTTATATACGCTCATATAGCGAGCAATTACTTGACACATTTGTAACATCTAGAGACATGATAAATCCTTTGTCTTAGAGCATGGCAGACAAGTTATATGAGAGTTTTTCTTAGTCGTGAAAAATTTATAATTGAAACACATTATTTAAAAAAAATTTGCTTGACATTTACTAATCATAGCATAAAAGTAGATACCTTGCGGGTTTAAAATGTCTGTCGTCGTACCTTCAATAACCGGGATGTATATCTGCCTCTGGACCTTAACTAACAGGAATATATACCGATTGTATTTTCATAACAATTCTAAAAGACATTTTGGGTTATTTAGTGAAGTGTACACCAGTAAGAAAATATGTCATATCACCTTCTTTATGTGCCATGCTCTAAGGCAGTAGTCTGCAAACCGCGGCTCTTTGACTCCTTGAGTGCGGCTCTGCCACAAATGACCACAAAGAACTATGGAGCTCTAAACTTAAAAGTCTTTATGCTGATGAGGAACTACTGGAGAAAAACAAATGTGAACTTAGTTCACAGCACAAGTGGTCTACTTTGAAAGATTTGGAGAAGGAAGACATGATGAATCTTAACAGCTAGAATAGTGTTTCTGACTCATATGATCAGTTGAAAAAACTAACGTTCGCTGTTCTTTCCCTACATATTCACGCAAACAATCTTTTTCAGGCATTAACCTTATTAAGAGTAGAGTAGAGAAGTCATCTTATCGATGGGAACTTGGAATCATGCCTAAAATTAAAAACAACATACAATCCTGACTTACCCAAACTTTCCAGTGAGATGCAAGGCCGTTGTTCCCATTAACAGCCGGTTTTACAATCGCAAGTTAACTTTCATATTAGTTGACTGTTACTTGCAGATTAACTACAACTTTACCTACACTTGCGTTTTTCAATATGAAGGGAAGTGATGATTTGTAAACGAGAGCTTGTGAATACAATTTATAATGTTGGTACTAGAAAAATGGGTAATGTATGAGTTTTTGTCAAAGTCATGTCACCTACTGTCAAATATAAATATCAGAAGCGATTTACGAGTTAGTGGTTAATTATTAAGTAAGTATGTAATATTTAGTCTGAATCTATTTAAAAAATCACTTCTATCGTATTTTTCAAAAAGTTAGGTCTATACCAGATTTCCTTGGGCCTTCTTGGCTCCTCATTACTTCTATATGCCTTGTTTACATATCAGTTTTTAAATGCAACATCAAAAAACTATTTTGTGACAGTTATTTTATAGGTTATAAATTGCTAGTAAACTACCAACTTCTAGTTTACTCATACCTCATCTGCTAGTTAACTTAACTACTAGATAACTACGACCTTAAAAATGACCAGCTATTGTATAATCCAATTTCTGTAATAACCTGAAAGTTAATTCTGATAGCAGTTAACCAGCGATTGTAAAATCTGCTGTAAGTGTTTGTCAGTCAATACCACGATTTGATTTTATGAATACCCTATTTACAATTTAATTTTTATCAATAAATAAGATCACTATTAAGTATGACATCATCAGGGCTGGTATAACAGGCATGGGCTCTCTGTCAACCCTGGCAAGACAGGGCTAAAATGCTGTTCACTAAAAGAAGAAAAATAAGCGACTTCCAGATTCCTTCTCTTACGGGCACACCACGTTTGTGTCTTTCCCGCACAGTAAGGTATCTCGGGGTGAATCACTCCAAGACTCCAAGCTGTCATGGAAGGACCATCAAACGAGGAAAGCGTACGTCTCCTTATGGATGTGTAAACGCATCTTAGGTCCAAAATGGGGAATACGTCCGAAGATTGCTCTTTGGACATACACCACCATAGTAAAAACTTAATAACAAGCGGCACTGGTGTGGTGGCGCTCCACAATTAGGGCTCGCCTATGTCAAGTTCAAAGGCTAGCTTGCCTTGGAATTATAGGAGCTATCAGAACCACTCCAACGATAGCAATGGAGGCCATTCTTGGGCTCACTCCCTTGCATATCGAGGTGGAACTGGAAGCTAAAAAGGCAGCAAATAGGCTGTTCAAAAATGGAATGTGGAATGGAACTGGCCGGGGACGGGGGCACACAAGGGCCTTGGATCTGCCGGAAAAGGACCAGTTTATCACCCAAGCGGAGGATGACCGGTGTCTCCCTGTCTACAATTTCACTATTCCGTACTCAGCGGTGTTTACCAGTCGAGAGGACTGGGAGCGCGATAAAAACCGTCTTCTGGATCCCAAAGGTCTCGACTGGTATACAGACGGATCTAAGACTCAGGAGAGACTGGTGCTGGCATACACGGCTGCAAACTAAGGTATCCTAGTGTATTCCAAGCAGAAGTATATGCCATATTGGTGTGTGCAAGCGAGAATCTCAGGAGAGGTATCGCCAACAAACATATTTATATACGTAGCGACAGCCAAGCAGCCTTGAGGGCTCTTGTGTCAAACAAAGTGACCTGAAGGCTAGTTTTAAACTGTCGGAATATTTAGACAGAACTGTGTGAACACAACTTTGTCAACCTGATATTGGTGCCCGGTCACAGAGGTGTGGAGGGCAACGAAGAGGAAGACCGATTGGCGAGAGAAGGAGCAATAACTCCATTCCCTGGCCCCGAGTCAGCCTTCGGTCTGTCAAGAAGTCGAGACTAGGCCACTGCAAGGTTCAGCAATTATTAGACTCAGACTCCTGGAATGAGGCAGTCGAGGCTCCATATAAAAGGGCCCTCGACTGACTCAACGATTAAGTGGCTGCTTGGGCTCGATAGAGAAAAAAATAGACGGATGTAGGCTTATTAACAAGACACTGTCCTCTGAACAAACATCTTCATACAATGGGGTTGAAAAATAGTCCTATTTGTAGGATGTGTGGAGTGGAGGATGAAACCACCACTCGTATCCTATGCAGTTGCGCACCCTTAGGCGTGTTAAGGTATAGGCATCTCCAATGATAATTTTTACAGCCGGAGGAATTTCGGGATCAACCATGGAATAGACTGCTATCCTTTGTGGAGAGTACTGGTCTCTTGTAGAAGACCCCACATGACACGAATGCACAATGGGCAGTGCTGCGGATCCTACAGATGTGCTCGCGCTATAATACTAATAAATAATAAAGTATGATATTCAGTTTTATTCAGCTACCTATTGTTTAATGACTTGAAACTTTAATTAAAGCTTATTGAAGTAATGTGTACCTTCCTAAATTAACTTTAAGAAATTAGGCTCTCAAAAGAAATCGCAATCGTTGTACTGTTGATATTTGGCTCTGTTGACTAATAGTTTACCGACTACTTCTCTAAAGAACAGGATTAACAATGCCTCTAACCTCTGTTACAAACGTGTCAGGTAATTTCACGCTGACCCCTGTACCATAAACGGCGAATAAAAATACCTTTCAAAATTTTCTTGAGTACGGTTCTGATTAGAAATAGTGACGACTAAAATATCCCAAAAATTCTGAAAACTTTTATAAAATTTAAAGTGCCCATTTTCTCACTTCCTTGACATTTAAATTACGCTGCTTAATTCCGTAACATGAATGATACGGAAATAATAGCAAACAAGTATCGATTTGGCCAAAAATAGACGTTCCAATAAAAATACCACAGGGAAATCACGATGTTCCACCTTTGGCAGCTTACCTTGATCAGAGAGTGCTGTGAAAAACAGCTGAGAACTGCGGACTTCAACCTCGTGGGGTGAATGACTGAGAAGAGCGCGAGTTTTACGTCCAGGGTTGCCACTCTCGTAAACATGGGAGAGGGAGTTGTGGAAAGAGGGAAAATATGAATTAAAACAAGATCAGCACGAAAATTTAAGAGTTCTCTGAGTAAAAATGTTATTTAGGCAACAAATTGGAACTTTATTGCCGTGATATTTTTTTCCTTATAGAAAGCAGTGCGATTCGAGGGTAAACAATATAACTTCTATTTTCACCTGTCGTCGGTGCGACAATTCGATTATGTCTCAATTTTCTTCAGGTTTACAATAAAAAAAAAATAAATAACGATATTTATTAAAGTACCGAGGATGATTAGAAATTTAATGGAAATATAGAAAAGAATTATTTGTATACTGTTTCTTTTATGTAAATAACCCTTTTAAGCATTTGCTCTGAAAAACATTACTGGTCAGTTCTTAGACCAAAAACTACTTCTTGACATAATTAGTCTGAAAATGTTCAATAAAGGAAAACAAGATTTTAAAGAAGAAACATTAGTTAGTCAATGAAAATTTGGGTGATAACCCTAGTTTCTGGACGGTTCTATCACAAATAACAGGTAGAATTAGAATTCTACGAACAATAGACATACTATACTGACCGTGCTTACTACCTACCTCTTTATTTATCATTAAAACTAATACTCATTCTTAAGTAATCGTATTTGTACCTTGTGCATGAAGCGTTCATTTTCGAAAGTAAATAGTGCTATTTTGAAAATATTCTACGAGATTGTGTAAATACACCTAACAAATTTTGTTATATTTGTGGAGAAGTGAGTTTTGCGCGTCAAAGACGTAATTTTCCTCCCATAATTAAGAAGGCGTACCAGTTGTATTTTGGTTGTACAATTGGAGATGAAGATAAAAAAAGGGCACCTCATATATGTTGCAGCAATAAGCAACATGCATGAATTTTAGAAATGCAATAATTTATTATTTTTTCGTTATATATGTTATATAAGTTGAGAAAGTAATGAAGAAAAGGTATAAAAAAAATGTGTAGCCTAAATAAACGACATTCGGCATAATGTCTAATGGTCGTCTATCTGCCAAGGGGTTAAATCGTAAATTGTTTTGTGTTTTGTAAATGTGTATTGATATTTTCGTAAAAGAAATCATTAATTTATTTATTTATTTTAATTATTAAGTGGTAAAAATGACGGACAGTGGGTTTTTACGGGGCCAGAGTGACAATTTGCCCGTTGTTGATGTGTTTATGATGACAAACTTTTTTGCCACTAATACTGATTTTATTAGTGCAGAAATTGGAGGTACTAAAGCAACAAGGTATGTGTCATTCATTATTCTAAACATTAATGCAATTGTGCCCATTTTTATCCTTTTATACTGTAGTTGAATATAACAAATTATTTATGTACCTAACCTCAAAATAGGTAAACAAGGCAATGTTTTAATGTTAATATTAATTAATATTTTTCATCTTAGAATGCTTTACTTTTTTATATAATAAATACCTCCCGTCACTTAGTAAGTACGTGCTTTTAGGTAGGTAGGTACATTAATAGTAAAAATAACTGTTGACATACATAGGTATATATAAATATATAACTGGATAATATGTAGAACGTCGAGAAGTTACATTATTCCCACCGTTCTTATACATTTATACATTTTAATTCAAGGTTCCTATTAACAGAAGTTGGTAAACTTTTGTATTCCTATAAATAGGAAAGTGACCAAATTCACCATGATATGTAAACAAATTATCACAATAATATTAGGGTTATATATAGGTACATATTTTCATAATATTATTATAAAATAATTAGTTTTAATGGGTAAATTTACATCAAAATGATCCTGGCAGCAATATAATCTGGAGGATGACGATAATTCTGCATTTCGGTCGTCTCGTCTCATAGCTCTGCACCATTTCTTCCTAAGTTTATCGCATCTAGGCACATTAAAAAATAACTTTTCTGGAGTTTTTATTGTAGTATTTGTACATTTGGGCACAATACAATATTTATAGCTACTTTTCTTTGTATTTTTCATAACACAACATAAATAATGTGTACACATTCGCAATCACAATACGTTTTCCGTCGGTGCGATGTGCCCGATGACGTCACACACAAGTAGCGCGGAAACTTCTCCATTTAAACGCAGTTAAATTGACAGCTGCAGTAAATAATTTTTTTAACCTTTAATTAGAACATAAAACAAAAATAAAATAGTGGAAAAATAATGTTTTTTAGTGATCTATTCATCTGTGATGTTTAAAAAAATTATGCATTTTGCTCATTGTGCGAACAATCTTTGCAGTTGGCAAGTGGAAGAGGATGTTCAATGGCTTTTGCTGTGAGAAAAATCATGTTACCGATTGTTATTTTTGCGTGATACCTCCTATTAGATAGGGTATTAACATGAAAATAAGGATGGTAATACAATAACCCAATTTACCATCTGCTATTCGCCCGGTTCCTCATAGTGATGAACTACCTATTTCTAATCCACCTCAAGAATGTTTTGATTCTGACGAACAATCGGATGATAATGTAGATGACGACTTAGTTCAGCCATCAACATCACAAGATCCCGATTTCTCTGCCGAAGTGCCCGGTAGTGAACCACACAAAATTAATCAACACGAACTAAGCGATCTTATAAGAAACCTTGATCTGTCCAAGGCTAAAGCGGAGCTTTTGGCATATCGATTACAACAATGGAATTTACTACAAGAAAATGTTAAAGTTTCCATGTATCGAAGTCGTCAAAAAGATTTTATACCTTTCCTCAAAATGAAAAATGACATGGTTGCCTGCAAGGACATTGACGGTTTAACGAGTGCTTTACACATTCCCCATGGTCATAGTGACTGGAGACTTATTATTGACGCCTCGAAAACAAAAATTTCCCAGTCTCAGTGATGCGAAAATTAAAGAGGGAATATTTGTAGGTCCTCAAATCAAGAACCTTTCCAAAGATGCTGAATTTGACAACAAGGTAATGAAAAAGCTGCTTGGAATTCCTTTAAAATGGTAGCAACACACTTTCTCGGTATCAAAAGAGCAGAAAACTATAGAGAGCTTGTTTAAAAATAAATTATTATTTGTTTGCTTATAATTGTATTGAAACATTCTTTATAGGATTTTGCAAACAGCAGAAAAAATAACTATCTATAAAAGAAAAACTTTGTGTAGAAATATTAATGAAATCTTTGCATTCTTTCGATAACCTGAATTCTGGTTATGCTAGCAAATTAAAATCCTAAAATGAATTTGTCTAATTTCTTATTTGACAATTCTCATTCTAACACTAGCATCCACACAGTCCCCTACGGCCATGCAGATTAAACTAGTATCCACATAACCCCCTACGATTATGAAGATTCAGTTAAAAATGAGAACAAAGACCTAAAATGAATTTATTTATCTAACTTGTCTTAAAAAATTTTTCATTCCAATGGATTACATTTTCATGAAATCTATCATTCTGTTTCCTGGAAATGCTTAGCCTTTGAAACGTTTTTCGCCCTTATTCTGGAGCTCATCAGAAAGACATAAAGCCATTCATAAAGATGTTTCATGCAAAACCAAGACAATTTCTATGAATAAGTGTGAAATGATTATATTTGACATTGACTGATAAAAACAACCTCACCTATCTATTAGCTAACTAGTATTGGAGCCTATATACTCTATGCATGTTTAAAAATAAATTATTATTTGTTTGCTTATAATTGTATTGAAACATTCTTTATAGGATTTTGCAAACAGCAGAAAAAATAACTATCTATAAAAGAAAAACTTTGTGTAGAAATATTAATGAAATCTTTGCATTCTTTCGATAACCTGAATTCTGGTTATGCTAGCAAATTAAAATCCTAAAATGAATTTGTCTAATTTCTTATTTGACAATTCTCATTCTAACACTAGCATCCACACAGTCCCCTACGGCCATGCAGATTAAACTAGTATCCACATAACCCCCTACGATTATGAAGATTCAGTTAAAAATGTAATCCATTGGAATGAAAAATTTTTTAAGACAAGTTAGATAAATAAATTCATTTTAGGTCTTTGTTCTCATTTTTAACTGAATCTTCATAATCGTAGGGGGTTATGTGGATACTAGTTTAATCTGCATGGCCGTAGGGGACTGTGTGGATGCTAGTGTTAGAATGAGAATTGTCAAATAAGAAATTAGACAAATTCATTTTAGGATTTTAATTTGCTAGCATAACCAGAATTCAGGTTATCGAAAGAATGCAAAGATTTCATTAATATTTCTACACAAAGTTTTTCTTTTATAGATAGTTATTTTTTCTGCTGTTTGCAAAATCCTATAAAGAATGTTTCAATACAATTATAAGCAAACAAATAATAATTTATTTTTAAACATGCATAGAGTATATAGGCTCCAATACTAGTTAGCTAATAGATAGGTGAGGTTGTTTTTATCAGTCAATGTCAAATATAATCATTTCACACTTATTCATAGAAATTGTCTTGGTTTTGCATGAAACATCTTTATGAATGGCTTTATGTCTTTCTGATGAGCTCCAGAATAAGGGCGAAAAACGTTTCAAAGGCTAAGCATTTCCAGGAAACAGAATGATAGATTTCATGAAAATGTAATCCATTGGAATGAAAAATTTTTTAAGACAAGTTAGATAAATAAATTCATTTTAGGTCTTTGTTCTCATTTTTAACTGAATCTTCATAATCGTAGGGGGTTATGTGGATACTAGTTTAATCTGCATGGCCGTAGGGGACTGTGTGGATGCTAGTGTTAGAATGAGAATTGTCAAATAAGAAATTAGACAAATTCATTTTAGGATTTTAATTTGCTAGCATAACCAGAATTCAGGTTATCGAAAGAATGCAAAGATTTCATTAATATTTCTACACAAAGTTTTTCTTTTATAGATAGTTATTTTTTCTGCTGTTTGCAAAATCCTATAAAGAATGTTTCAATACAATTATAAGCAAACAAATAATAATTTATTTTTAAACATGCATAGAGTATATAGGCTCCAATACTAGTTAGCTAATAGATAGGTGAGGTTGTTTTTATCAGTCAATGTCAAATATAATCATTTCACACTTATTCATAGAAATTGTCTTGGTTTTGCATGAAACATCTTTATGAATGGCTTTATGTCTTTCTGATGAGCTCCAGAATAAGGGCGAAAAACGTTTCAAAGGCTAAGCATTTCCAGGAAACAGAATGATAGATTTCATGAAAATGTAATCCATTGGAATGAAAAATTTTTTAAGACAAGTTAGATAAATAAATTCATTTTAGGTCTTTGTTCTCATTTTTAACTGAATCTTCATAATCGTAGGGGGTTATGTGGATACTAGTTTAATCTGCATGGCCGTAGGGGACTGTGTGGATGCTAGTGTTAGAATGAGAATTGTCAAATAAGAAATTAGACAAATTCATTTTAGGATTTTAATTTGCTAGCATAACCAGAATTCAGGTTATCGAAAGAATGCAAAGATTTCATTAATATTTCTACACAAAGTTTTTCTTTTATAGATAGTTATTTTTTCTGCTGTTTGCAAAATCCTATAAAGAATGTTTCAATATAGAGAGCTTGTTGGAAATCTTCTTTCTTGCTACCAGAAATTAGGAAGCCATAAGTCCACTTTCTACATTCACATCTAGATTATTTCCCAGAAAACTGTGGTGCAGTAAGTGATGAGCACGAAGAGAAATTCCACCAGGATATTCAAAATATGGAAAACGATATCAGGGCAAATGAACTTCTGCGATGTTAGCAGACTACTGTTGGAAATGTACCAGAGATGTTCCAGAAGTAACTTATAAGAGATAGGCTAAGAAGCGCAAGAAGAATAATTAATTTTCTGATTAAAGAGCCTATATTTTAATTAAATATATATTATATAACATGTATTTGAAACATATATCACAATGGCAAATATTTTTTTGCATGATGTAATTAATTGCTTTTTTTGTTAAAATTATATCATAATATGTGAGTTAGGTCAGTTATTACATTTTTCAGACCCAACTATTTTTTTTAGGACTATGTTAGACGTAGCTGGGACCAGAACAATACAAATACGTGGTTTTGGTTAACGATACAAAATAAAAGTTAAAATGTGTCGGTTAGTGATATTTATTATGATTATTACTTTTTTTCTCAATATTATGTAATTTAATTTACATTAATATAGGACATCTCACACCTTACGCTTTAAATATTAACTAAAGTAATAAAACAAAGAGTAATGCAAAGTATGCATTTTAAAATAATATGAAGACTAATTTAGTATTTATAAAAAGAACATTAACTGTCAGTTAGTTGGGGTAATAATCACTGTATTATTCGAGGTCTTTGAGGCTTTGAGCCCTATTTGCAGCATCTAATACATAAGTTAATAAGTCATATGATGGATATTTCACTTATTGCTGGTATCTCGCATTACATAAATATCCATATTACACTAGCAACATAAACACAGACACCAAAAGTTCTTGCACCCACTTAACAGGTACAATAGACACCAGTGATAAGATCAAGTTGGGAATTTTCATTGGAGGAAGCAAATATGATACAAGAAGGCTATGTTTTACATCTTGAGTAAACCTTGCTATTAACAATTCAGGTTCAAACCGTTACAGTTGGAAAATAAATTCGTTATTTGCTTCTGTTTCCTCAGTGTCTTTAATTTATGCTGGAGCTATTTTTACTTGGTATGTGTCAAATGTTTGGAAATTAAATATTCTAAAGGTAAAATAGGAAACGCAACATCAATATTGTGCGTATTAATCCAAGAACCACCATCACGACGGAAGTTGAAGTTTCCTATTTCAAATTCTTGTCTGTAAAGAATATTATGTGCTACCTATAATAGCTATTTGTTTCAGCAAGTTCTTCATTGGCATCCAGCACTTGAATTATGCATCTAAACATATTTATAACAGCACAAGCTAGTTTTGAAAATTCGGTAAAATGAAAACAATGCTGCATATGTATTAAGTCGCTGAAAAACTTGAAAAGTAATTATTGTTTTGTTCCAAAGATGCTGTTTTGAACCATAGTTTTGTCAAAATGAAACGCAGTGTTTTGAAGGAAAAGCAGCATAGAATACCTAACTAACTGATGTTAATATTCTTATTATTAATACTAGGTTAGTCTTCGTTATTTGTTTTTTTTAAATGCTTACTTTTAAGACAATAACATATATCTATGAAGAAATATAATGAAATCTGATAGTTATTTCAGAATTTTTATCATTGTCGGCGGACCACTAAGGAAAATGCTCTACCCCACCCAACTGAGAAACCGCCGCTATTTAAAATAATATATACACATTTTATAAAGACATCATAAAAATAGATACGTTTTCCCTTGAAAATATTACGCTAATTAGTGTGAGATGTCTTTTGCATTACTCTTTGTTTTATTAATTTATTTAATATTTGAAAAACCCCCTCGTAGAGGTGGGTATGGATTTAATTTGCATATATTTCTTTCCAATGCTCAAAATATTATTTAAAAATAAGTATTTACAAATTGTTGCATTTCATTATGACGATATATCCTCACTATATTTCACTCTATTTTAGGGGATGTTTTGCGTTTCACTAAAAAATTACCATAATAAAAAATACTATACTTCCAATCCACTACGTAGATGTGGAAGTAATACACCAAATCTATGTATTCTTGTCTCTGGTACGGAACTTTTTAAATCCCCTCGTAGAGGTGGGTGTGGATATAATTTGTATATATTTCTTTCTAATGCTGAACATTTTATTTTCTAGGATGGAAAAAGGAATTCGATTTTCAAAAAAAGCATTAGCGAAAAAAAAATACTTTAGTAGCATCTTTCGAAACACATTTGTACAAGATTACGTCGTAATAGGTTCAAAAGTGTTTGAGACAGGGACCGTCAAAAAACAATTTTTCCAACTAGAAATAATTTTTATCTGTAAATCAGGATTCTTAAATGATAAAAATGTATACTACATTTGCTTAAAACCAAATCATTATTACTTCCACATCCACGTAGTCGATGGAAGTATAGTAATCGCAAAAAAATTTTCAAAAATTTTTATTCGTGAAATAGGTTTAGTATGTCATGAAACGTCGAGATTTTAAATTTGAGCGAAAAAAAATTTTCTGTCTGTCTGTCGGTCTGTCGGTCTGTCTGTAACTTTTTTATCCGCACGCTTTCTCCGGTTTAAGATATTGACCTGAAATTTTGTACACGTATATATTATAACGAGATCTGGAACTGGATTGTTTTTTGAGGAAATCCGGTGAAGGGTTGGGGGTTAAATAGGGGTAAATAGGGGGAAATAAGTAAAGCAAGCTTGTAAGAGTACAGAAACTTGAAATTCGGTGTATGTACTAGAAGTTAAGGCCTCAGACTTTTTTATAATATTTTTCAACCCCCCACCACCCCTACCCCATTAAAGGGGTTGATAAAATAAAGTTGAGATATTCATTTGAAATTTCGTACACGTATGTATTATAACGATGTCTAGAATTAGATTATATTTTGGGATGATTCCGTTGAAGGGTTGGGGGTTAATTTGGGGTAAATAGAGGAATATAAGTAAAACAAGTTGGTAAGAGTACAGAAACTTGAAATTCGGTGTATGTACTAGAAGCCACAGCGTCAGATTTTCTTATAATATTTTTCAACCCAATCACCCCTACTCCAATATGAAAAGGGTTGATAAAATAAAATTGAGATATTCATTTGAAATTTGGTACACGTATGTATTATAACGACGTCTGAAACTAGATCATAATTTGAGATGATGCCGTTGAAGGGTTGGGGGTTAAATAGGGGCAAATAGGGGAAAATCAGTAAATCAAGCTGGTAAGACTACAGAAATTTGGGATTCGGTGTATATACTAGAAACCAAGGCCTCAGATTTCTTTCTAATGTTTTTCAAACTCTACCACCTCCGCTTCATTATTAATGGGATTGATAACATCAAATTGAGATATTCACTTGAAAGTTAGTACACGTATGTATTGTAGTGACATCTGATTGAGATGACTCCATTGAGGTGGTAGGTTGTAAATAGTGGAAAATAAGTACGGTAAACTAGAAACTTCATTTTTAACGTATATGGTAGAAACCAACTCCTCAAACTTTTCTATGACATCTACCCCAAATATTATTAAAATTCTATGACCAATAATTTCCACATACTGGAGTGCAAATATAGTCAAGATGTTTCCTTTAAAGTGACTTGGACGAATAATCTGGATGTGGAAGTAGTGATTCCTTAGGCAGCGGTTTTTATTATGATTATTACTTTTTTTCTCAATATTATGTAATTTAATTTACATTAATATATGACATCTCACACCTTACACCTTAAATATTAACTAAAGTAATAAAACAAAGAGTAATGCAAAGTACATCTCACACTGTTATTGTCTTAAAAGTAAGCATTTTAAAATAATATGAAGACTAATCTAGTATTGATAAGAACAACAGTAACTGTCAATTAGTTGGGGTAATAATCACTGTATTATTCGAGGTCTTTGAGCCCTATTTGCAGCATTCAATATATGAGTTAATAAGTCATATGATGGATATTTCACTGCTTGCTGGTATCTCGCATAACATAAATACCCATATTACACTAGCTGTAGCCCATATTACACTAGCACAAGTTCTTGCACACTTAGCAGGTACAATAGATACCAGTGACAAGATCAAGCATTTTCATTGGAGGAAGCAAACATGATACAAGAAGGTTATGTTTTACAGCTTGAGTGAACCTAGATAATATTTTTTCTCTTAACAATTCAGGTTCAAACCATTACATTTGGAAAATAAATTCATTATTTGCTTCTGTTTCCTCAGTGTCTTTAATTTATACTGGAGTTAGTTTTACTTGGTATGTGTGAAATGTTTGGAAATTTTACATTCTAAAGGTGAAATAGGAAACGCAACATCAATATTGTCCGTATTAATCCAAGAACCACCATCACGACGTGAGTAGAAGTTTCCTATTTCAATTTTTGTCTGCAATGGATTTTCAGGGTTACTTGCTATTGCTAACATTCTTTCAGCAAGTTCTTCATTAGCATCTAGCATTTGAATTAAGCCTCTAAATATATTTATAACGTTTAAAAATGATAAAGAATGTTTCAATACAATTATAAGCAAACAAATAATAATTCATTTTTAAACATGCATAGAGTATATAGGCTCCAATACTAGTTAGCTAATAGATAGGTGAAGTTGTTTTTATCAGTCAATGTCAAATATAATCATTTCACACTTATTCATAGAAATTGTCTTGGTTTTGCATGAAACATCTTTATGAATGGCTTTATGTCTTTCTGATGAGCTCCAGAATAAGGGCGAAAAACGTTTCAAAGGCTAAGCATTTCCAGGAAACAGAATGATAGATTTCATGAAAATGTAATCCATTGGAATGAACAATTTTTTAAGACAAGGTAGATAAATAAATTCATTTTAGGTCTTTGTTCTCATTTTTAACTGAATCTTCATAATCGTAGGGGGTTATGTGGATACTAGTTTAATCTGCATGGCCGTAGGGGACTGTGTGGATGCTAGTGTTAGAATGAGAATTGTCAAATAAGAAATTAGACAAATTCATTTTAGGATTTTAATTTGCTAGCATAACCAGAATTCAGGTTATCGAAAGAATGCAAAAATTTCATTAATATTTCTACACAAAGTTTTTCTTTTAGTTATAGATAGTTATTTTTTCTGCTGTTTGCAAAATCCTATAAAGAATGTTTCAATACAAATAATATATTTATAACAGCACAAGCTATTTTTAAAAATTCGGCAAAATGAAAACAATACTGCATATGTATTAAGTCTCTGAAAAACTTGAAAAGTCATGATTATTATTTTGTTGTTTTGAATCCTAGTTTTGTCAGATTGCAGTGTTTTGAAGGAAAAGCAGCATAGAATACCTAACTAATTAATAGTTAATATTCTCCTTATTAATATTAGGTTAGTCTTCGTTATTTGTTTTTTAAAATGCTTACTTTTAAGACAATGTCATATATCTATGAAGAAATATAATCAAATCTTATAGCTATTTCGGAATTTTTATCATTGTCGGCGGACCACTAGGGAAAGTGATCTACCCCCCACCCCACTAAGAAACCGCCACTGTCTAAAATAGTATATACATATTTTATAAAGACAACATAATAATAGATACGTTTTTCCTTGAAAATATTACGGTAATTGGTGTGACATGTCTTTTGCATTACTCTTTGTTTTATTACTTTATTTAATATTTGAAAAAACCCCTCGTAGAGGTGGGTATGGATTTAATTTGCTAATATTTCTTTCTAATGCTCAAAATCTTATTTTAAAATAATTTCTCAAAGTATTTATAAATTGTTGCATTTCATTATGACGATATATCCTCACTATTTCACTCTATTTTAGGGGATATTTCGTGTTTTACTAAAAAATTGTCAGCATAAATATCACACAAAATCTATGTATTCTTGTCTCTGGTACAGAACTTTTTTAAACCCCTTCGTAGCGGGTGTGGATTTAATTTGCATATATTTCTTTATAATGCTGAAAATTTTAATTTCTAGGATGGAAGAAGAAGTTCGATTTTCAAAAAAAGCATTAGCGAAAAAAAAAACTTTAGTAGCATCTTTAGAAACGTATTTGTACAAGATTACATCGTAATAGGTTTGAGTGTTTGAGACAGGGACCGTCAAAAAACAATATTTCCAACTAGAAATAATTTTTATCTGTAAATCGGATTCTAAATTGAAAAAAATGTATACTAGATTAATTTGTTTAAAACAATGTATTGTACTAAAACATATTCTTTATAGGATTTTGCAAATAGCAGAAAAAAAAAACTATCTATGAGAACTAAAAGAAAAACTAGATGTAAAAAATATTAATGAAATCTTTGCATTCTTTCGATAACCTGACTTCTGCTTATGCTAGCAAATCAAAATCCTAAAATAAATTTGTCCAATTTCTTATTTGACATTCTGATTATAACACTAGCATAGTCCCCTACGGCTAAGCAGATTAAACTACATGATCCCCTACGGTATGAGGATTCAGTTAAAAATGAGAACAAAGGCCTAAAATGAATTTATTTACCTACCTTGGCTTAAAAATTGTTACATTCTAATGGATTACATTTTCATTAAATCTCTCATTCAGTTTCTTGGAAATGCTTATCCTTAGGGGACTATGTTGGATGCTAGTGTTATAATGAGAGTGTCAAATAAGAAATTGGACAAATTTATTTTAGGATTTTGATTTGCTAGCATAACCAGAAGTCAGGTTATCGAAAGAATGCAAAGATTTCATTAATATTTTTTACATTAGTTTTTCTTTTAGTTTTCATAGATAGTTTTTTTCCGCTGCTTGCAAAATCCTATAAAGAATATGTTTCATTATTATAAGCAAAGAAATAATAAATAATTCACTTAAAAAATATGTATATTTTACTAGTTTCAATTGATTTTACAACAAAATAATTATTTATTTAATAATTCTAATTGGTACATACATACATTTTAATAACAAATTTAGTAATCAAAATTTTTTTGCTGTTCTTTAAGTTTGTGTCATACAATCACATGTCTCTTACCCCAGAGGGGGGCGGGGAGATAATTGCACACAAAATCTGCAAAATCTACTTTTTCGGCGATAACTCGGAAAATAACGCCTGTATGAAAAAAGGTCTAATTCAAAATTAAAGAGAAGGCCAAAATACGTGATCTGAGCCGACGTTTTTTTACCGGTGGTTTCTAGTGTTAAACCGCTGATTTCTCCAGGAAACAAAGATAATAGGGACCTAAAATTTTTGGTGGATGTAGGGAAGTGTAAATCTTAATTCTGATCGAGGCGGAAAGTTAGTGGGGAAATTAGGGAGGGGGGAAAGAGGGAGACGGTGAAAATTTTCGGGGCTACGTAATTTCGCCCAAAATCTCGACAAATTGATGAGTCTTTGATCATTGTGCGTATAATCTCATCAACTTCCATAGGTGGAAAACGGTTTTTAATTTTT
Source organism: Stenurella melanura (assembly GCA_963583905.1). Taxonomy (NCBI): domain Eukaryota; kingdom Metazoa; phylum Arthropoda; class Insecta; order Coleoptera; family Cerambycidae; genus Stenurella; species Stenurella melanura. Next base: position 103,240,052 of record OY757317.1, read on the forward strand.
GAAAAAAATTGCGAAGCTACATCCGAAGAACGATTTTGCATTTTCTTTAAATCGTGTCTTTTGAACTAAAAAAAGGTTATATTTAAACATTTTTTTACACATGGAGGGACTTTTTCTCTGTTCAATTTGAAAAAAAAAATTATCGCAATAGGATGATCAGGGCGGAAGTTAGAGCTTTTACTTCTGTGGAGAGGGGGGGGGGGGGGGGCAAAAATGGTTATCGACTGCGGACTAGGCTCATTTTCAAGAACTCTCGATTCAAATTGTGTTAACAGGGAGATTAAATCAAAAAATATTTTCGAGCTGAAACGGCGAGTTATACCGAGTTATACAGAGTGTTCCTTAATTACGTGTTAATGTTTCAGGGTGTGTGGGAGGTCATTTTATAAAAAAGTTCATATGAACACATGCTTGTTTCGCTTTTTGTTTATATAAAATCTATTAATAGAAATAAAAATTAATTGGTATGAAAACACTACCCAACATTTAACGCTACATCCCCGATGATTTCTTTAGGGAATGTCAAGAAAGAAACGTAATTGACTTGGCGAAATGTCAAAAAACGTTGTTTTTTTGTTCACTCATGCCGGTCTGACTTTCCGATTTTGCAGATACAATTTACGATGCTGATAAAATGCCAATCTTCCTTTTTCCACAGAGAAATCGTAAATTTCTTGGGGTTCTACTTTGGCAATTCATTTATTATTAGGAATTTAGGGGTTCTTGAGTTTTTACAAGAAATCGGTTTTAGCTCAAGATTTTTTATTTGTATGCAAAACATAAAAAAAGACATCATATTTTCAAAAACTGTTTATATCATTCTTCTTCTACACTAAATATGCCACAGTCTTTCCCGTGCTATGAAATGGTCTTTATACTTTTCAAATTATTGTTAGAAACCTAATTTTTAGTGGGATACGCAATTTATTAGTCCTACAACGTCCGGTCGCTAAACTAAATTCTAACACTCACGGAGTGAAGACCTGCATCGCATAGTTCAGCGGTAGCAAGTCATAACACTTCTAAAGATGTTCATGTTTTTAGTGAACACTCTTGGTATGATATATGTATAATTCTCTACATATATTTAAAGCACATAAAAAAACCTCAAAGGTTTACCGCTTACGTCTAAACGGGAGAGCGGGGTGTGGAGCTTGAAAATATTAGCGTTTCGTTCCGTGGCTACTCCATGTACTCGTCAGTAAGGCTGGAGTAGCCACTGCCTTATACGCTTTTCCAACGAATTCAACATGGCCGCTCGTATATATACTTGTACTGCATATTCGTAAAATATGGTAAATCAGACGTATATTGTATACATAGGACAACATTGTTCTCATGTAAAATATGTTCTGGTATGATTAAAAAAAGAAATTAACAAAACACACCTGTTTCAATCATAATTTCAAATGATTTTTATATAGTTACCCGACTCCCCCCTACCGAAATTATTTTAGGTTGTAACGGTTTACAGCAGGTATGTAAACCCTACCTTCGACAGAGTCGAACTTAATATTGTCAGTGTATCATGGAATATCGAATTTGTCAATGCCCCACAAATATGTAAGATATTATTCCTATCTTGACATAAGCAAAACGGAGTAAAATTGTAAAATTTATCACTGTACCAAATAACTATTTATTTACCAAAGACAATACTTCTAAATTTCTACTCTTACTTTGCACAAAATTTCGGACATTCCTTATCCTAACAAGACAGTGATTTACGGTCGGTTTTTATGGCTTTGTTATGTGCCTTAAACATATCCATAGAAATAACTTTGTAGTATGTAATAAAAGAGATATTGATTAAATGTGTAGGTATTCTACTTAAACTTTGAAACATCACTGCAAAACTCAAAATTCATGGACATATTTTTAAAGGTTTCTGCTATTTTTCATTATTATACGCTTCGCAAATATAAAACGAAGAGTATATTGTTGGCGATCGAATTCTGAATAACTCTCAAAATGTTCGTCCGTCCGCCTGTCTGTCTGTTTGTCCGTCTGTCACGTTTCTTGTAAGCACGATAACTTAAGAACGAAAAGTCCAGTTGTATTGAAATTTGGACAGTAGGTTGGTGTTACCTATAGGAACAACCCTATTGCTTTTGAACAATATCGATCAATAAATAAAAAAGTTATAATTTTTTACATAAAAAAAATTTACATAATTTTTTTTAATGCTTTGTAATTAAATTAAAAATGTCTAAAACTAATATTATTTACAAAAAAACTGCGAGGAGTATCCTATAGAATGTGCAACAATTATATAAAAAGTGCAGTAAATCGACGAAGAGTATAACAGTTAGCTTGTTTCTATTTTCATAGAACTTTTGTTTTTAACGACCCTAGTTACACGCAGCAAGGTTAGTTTGAGGAAATGTACCCATTTCATCTCCAAATAGCACAATCCGGCACCGCTGTCTGCCATCCGCAGCATTTTCATTTCATCGCTCCTTAGGTCGTTGGGCTTTTTTATAGAATTTTTTCGCTGCAAGGAAAACTCGGGTTATGAGGCGGAGAACATTATTTATTACATAATTCATTTCATTTGTTGACGCACTGGCTTTATTCACGTGTTTCAGCATTAAAGGAAGGGAGTATAGGCGAAATGAAATTCATATAAGAGTATATAAATTTTAATATTATGCTCAAAGAGAAACGCTCTAACCAAGCATAATTTGTATGTAAATTTTGTTGTAAAAATGTGTCCGCTTTGTCTATAAAGGATTTTTATGATCAAACTTTATGAAGTTTTCATAATCGCTGGTAATGGTAGATCCCAAGTAGTTCATAAAATCGTTGGTAAATACGAAGAAAATTATTATTGAATAATTTTGGGATTTTTGTAATTTTGATTTTCGATATTTTGGAATGTATTCAATGGTAGCAAAAAATGTATTCTCTGAATTTCTATTTGTTTGTAAGTTTCGAGTGATACTGGAACAAATACCTATTCAGGGCATTTGTTTCACTATCACTCGACTGTACACGACTGTAAATTTTAATTCATTTTGTACATAGTTAGGACTATGCAAAAACTAAAAAACCCTCTGTACTCTACTCCATTGTAGAGTGGATGCAATTTTAACAAATTCGTCCTATTTCGGAATTTCTAACCTTCAATTCATTCGCCCCCGCCGTAAATCTCGCCTTATATATCCCACAAAGGACGTATAGAAGCATTCCAGCAAACTTTCATACATTTCTAGTAAAGTCTCGAACAATGTAGAAATCTCGATCCTCTTCTATAATTTTCTAGAAAACGTACTATCAATGTCTCAGAGATGGTACACACTACAGGCTTTGATGGGACTGCAGTTATCTACCACTATTGCCTTACTTACTTTCGGCTATTTCTCAGCACTAGGCCTTAGGGAGCGCAACGCGTAACGATATGTTATTGAGGATGTAGAACTGAGCCAAAGTATCAAGTTTAAACCTACCCTATTCTTTTAGGGTGAAACATTCAGTTGCTTGGACTTTTAGTTTCAAATCAAAGAGAACACGCAAGTCATTAAATTAATCTGATTTATTCAAGATGTCGTGGACCATAAATAATAGGACAACTCTCATTTCAGTAATCCCGGTCATTCTTAATTCTCAGTCTGTAAAAATAATAAAAGAAACATTAATAAGAAATTTAAAAAAATATTTTGATCGATTGATTAGCCAGCGTACTGCAGACATTGCTGCCACCTCCGGATGTCCAATCTGGAAATTCTTATATACCGCCGGACTGACTACGTACACCGGATTGGATGTGGAACATGTTTGTTGTCAGCAGCGTGAGCCACATGACAAATGGTGTAGGAATATTGGGCAGAAAGTGTAGGTGTTTGTGAGATGCTTCTTTTGAGTTTCCATCTATCATCATCTCTTTGCCTATCCTTTTTCTGAGACTTCGTTTGTTTCCGTATCTAGCCGGAAATGCTATGTATATCACTGATATTTCTTTATTATATTCCTTCTTTTGGGTTCCTCGTTCTCTAGTAGGGAGATATTTCACGCCTCATTATTTGCCGTTTTGTTATATCCTTTAAGTACTTCTGTTTCTTTATCTCTAGTTTTCCGTATAGTATTTTATGGCCTGTGTTGATTTTTGTTGTTCGTTTTGCCTTAGTATTTTTAATTATGTCGCTTGTTTTTCTATCCACTGGGATATGGTCTATTTGAGAGTTGATATTTCCGTTGCTCCATGTATCAAGACTGGTTTGGTTCTTGCTCTATCTGTGTCTTATTGTCAGATCGAGTAGATGTGTTGTTCTTTAGTGAGCTTCCATTTTAGTTGGACCAAAGTTTTCCCTATGCTGTTATTATCCTCATGTACTTGGTATATGTTGCGGTCTTCATTCTCTTCAGCTCCTCGTATTTATTATGTGGTTTCTTCTTTTTAGCGTTTTCTCCATTGCAATTTTATTTTTGAACTCATTATTGACCAGTTCAGTTCTTCCCCTATTAATTGTTTTCCACGTCCTCGTAGTATTTCTATTTTATATTCTCTTAGGTTTGGCTCTCGCTCCATGAGACCGCTCCACTTATCCCATCGAAGAGCTGCGTCCAAGTTTTTAGCGAGTTATCATTTCCGTTTGACTATACAGCGTGTAATTAGTTTGATGTCATTAAAAAAAACTGATGGTAGGGAACGACAAGACAAACAAAAAAAACCTTATATAACATGGGGTCTAAAGCTCATAGTTTTGGAGAAAAAAAAATAAAGAAAATTTCGCAAATTTTCAATTAAATTTTTTGAGAACTGCTGGAATATTGAGGTATGTTGATATGAAGAAAACTGTACTTTAACTCTCCCTTCCGCAATATTTTAGTTACTGTCGGTGTTTTGTTATGTACACACGTCCAACCTGCTGTTCGTTGCAGTGTTGCCGATTGGCGGATAATTTAGGAAGGTGGATTATTTATCGTATATGTATTGCAGTATTGCCGATTGGCGGACCTTTTCGGACTATTTTAATATTAAATGTGGAAATGAAGATTTGTTTCGTGTAATAGTGAATAATCGTTGAAAATTTTCCTCTGCTGTTAAAAAAGATTTTGTAGAGAAATCGCCCCCCCCCCCCCGCTCTCTAAAATTTCGACCGAGGGGGAAAAAAGTGCACCAGAGAAATCTCCTCCCCGCTCTTCAAAATTTGCATGTAAACATCTTCAACGAAATCTACCTGCCTTAATATCTTAGCCGGAAAGGCTGCGGCACCACCGAATCGGATATTCTTGGTCATTTTCGGATATTTTCATGTCAGTCGGCGGATAATCACAGCCAATATCATCGGCAATATTGGTTCGTTGTTTTTGTTATTTTTGAATTTCGCGTCATTGTGTATTTATAGTTAAGATTTATTTTGTTTACTTACCATTCAAGTTGTCAAATTTTTGATTGCGTACAGACACAACTTACTTGTTCGTTCTTTTTGTATTCCTTTTTGGCTTTTGTACCAAGTTTTTATTTTATTTTTCTTTATTGACAACGTTAGTTGCTAGTTTAGTGTTTAGTGTTGAACGAAGTGCGTATGTACTTAATTCGACGTACCGAACTGGGTATTGATACAGATGCAGAGATTTTGAATCATTTGGGTATGTAGTAAGCTTTTAACCCAGGACACTCATTTATGTTACAAATGTTAATAAACCACATTTAAATTTTCTAAATTATAAACAATCCAATATTTTGTTCCAAATTATGTTACAGTCTATTTTCGTATCTGCACATTTACAATTTGAATATCGTTATGTTAATATAGTATAACTGGTTGCCTATTGAATATCGTTATGCTAATATAGTATAACTGGTTGCCTACCGTTCGTGCTCCATGTGAGCCACGCCAATGATGTTAGCAACGAGTTGCTGGCAACGCATTGCTAGCAACGCACTGTAACTGTACCTAATTAGGAAGCGAGTTTCGAACGTCTCGATTATAACCTTTTCAAGACCGTTATTATCAATTAAACCTAATGTTTTGTGAATGGAATCACGAAATACTGTATTATGTGTGGAATATAGACGTCTTTAAGGGAGATTTATCAGATTTGTGGGTTATGTTGTATAGTGTTCATTCGGAACGTACCCATGGACAAAGTTCTAGTCATTCTCAGATTTTGACAGAGGTTTCCGTCTGGGCCATTTTTGGGACTTTTTTCCGTTTGCCGGCTCGAAGAGAAGTTGTGTCACTGAGCACGTGGATAGCATTTTGTTAATTTGCTCCTTTAATGGGATTTAGTGCTCTAGTGACAAATTAGCAGTGTTTTAATTTTGATATTTTTATGATTTTCTGTTGGGAAATACTGCTACGGAATTTTCCGGATAAATCGACTTGCTGGAAGCACATGGCAAAGGAATTCTGAAAGCCCACTCAACATCTAAGGTACACCTCTGAAATCTCTTTAGAAAATAGATTTGTAACATTCTTTATTTCTTTATTGCAGGGCTTTTTGTTCTTTTTGGACTTTTTTGTTCCTTTTTGGATTTTTGGACTTTTTGGATTTTTTTGGATTTTTGTTCTTTTGGTTTTCTTGTTCTATTTGTACCTTTGTTCTTTTGGTTTCATTTTATCTTGGACTTGGGATGTTTGACCCCACATCTTACCTGTTGGATTTGTACATCTGTATGTGAATTTGGTACTGAAACTTGGTTGGCAAGATATTCTGTAAATTTGGAATCCTGAGTGTACCGGTGAGACTCTCCGTACTGGTTCCCTTGGAAGCTACGCTCCCCTGGTAGGCCTAGTGGTTACATTTTGAAACCTGCTAGAGGTAAGCGTCTTTGAATTACCTAACGGGGGACCTTATATCACATACCACCTTCTACGTGAGACATAGGGAGCTCGTCAGCTATATTACGATACTAATTACACTTTAAATGTAAACTATCAGTAAATATTTTGCATATGACCAATTAAATTTTATAGTTTTGAACACCACGCTTGAACCTATCGTCACTTATTCAATTCACATTATTTTGTTCATTTCATGTTATTTTCAGTATTTTAATGTAATCGTTTAAGCTAATATATCTTGGGGGGTCATATTTTGCCTATTAGTAGTTAAGATTTTATTAGTTTTAAGTTTATCATATGTTTTGTGTTAGGATAAGTGTGGGCCACACATAAGTAATATTGATCGTGTGTAATGTTATCTTTGGTATTTGGCTGTAAGATTACCTATAAATATTATTAAATCTGTTATAGTAAGAAGCGTATTTGTTTTCACCAGCGTACATCTGAAAGCTCCAATTTGTTCGAACTCACACCCCAGGTACTTGTCTAGTCGGCCGTGTGAGCCTCTTTCGCCACCAATTAAATGCAGAGAGGGGACTGCACGTAAAACATAAAAATTTTGTTCAGGGCACAGGGTGACCACCCTACCCTGCTGTATTGCTGATATATCAGCCTCTAAAGTAAATTTTTTTTTATATATTCCCCTTTATCTGGGAGCCCTGCAACAAATGGCGCCCAACCGTTCTTGATGGTAATTGCGGGTGTTTTCTGGTGTTGTATCGACTGGTGAAAATTAGATACGTTATCGTCATACGTAGTTTTTTTTTATGATTGACATCGAGTAAGTACTAGTACAATAATATTGTACTTGCTAAGGTACTTAGTACTGTTGCTTTAGCATATTGCTGTTACACACTTTCTTTATGTATTTTTTTTACTGAAATACTTAGTAGCTTTTTAGGTGGGATTTTTTTTTTAGGGTATAGTGTTTAGAGATTTTATGTGTTTTTTATTTCTCTTTCGTGTATAGGTACACTCTCTCTTAGAGGGGGGGAGATTAGTATATTGATTATAGTTATTATTATTGACTATTATTGCCTTATATTGATGATTGATGATTTGATTATTATTACTGATTATTAGTGCCTTATTTAATTGTTGATTATTTGATTATTATTGCCCTATACTGTTGATTGATTACTGATTTATTGTTGCATATATTGATTACATCTTTTTGCTTAATGTTAATTGGTTATCTGCTTTATATTCGTGCTAACTGTAGAAGGACGCTATAAATTATCGGGATATCGGGTTTGAATTTTTTTTTTGGAGGACTTTTAATATCTTTTACTTTCACTATGGAAATCAATCGTTTGTTGGTAGACGAGTTAACTTATGAGCTTTCAATAAGAGGGTTATCTTCAGAAGGTACAGTAGCGGAGAAGCGAAGTACTTTGAGAGGGTTAATGCGGTGTGAACGGTTGGGATTCTCAACAAATTCTCCAGATTTGGACTTAGACACTGAATCGGAATTAGATATTTGTGATAAAAAACTGCAACAACTTGGTACCGACATAACAAATTTCGATATGAATAACAAAAACAATGAACACTCACGCATTCACACACGGTTACTACATGTTAATGGTCGGTTATCAAGGTTAATAAATTTATCTGAAAATCAAAACCGTGATAAAGTAAAGTTAATGGCACGTTGTATGCGAATGATTGATGATGTTGGAAATTTGTTGGAATCTCAGCTTAATTCGCAAACGCAGGAGCCTTCACATGCTACTAGGGACACAAGTGGTAATAGGACAAATCTAGAATTCTCGTTACTAGATACGGACAATCCTTTGCTTCCGGAAATTGTACATGACTCAGCTCGTAGGGTTTCTTCTTTGGTCTTAACTACTGACGATAATCAGCAGGAGCTTGCGGGAGCTGCGAATGCTTTGATAGAGTTGCAAACAGATAGACCCCGGGTAACTTTCAGTAGTATGCCACAAATTATATCCAGTTCTCCAAGTTCAGCGTTAACGGTTAATACAAATACTAAGAATGTTAATGTGTCACGACCCTCGAATATGGGTAATTGTTATGAACCGTCTTACTCTTGTAAACCGATTGCAGTCAGTAAATGGAATGTTAGGTTTGATGGGAAGAGTAGTGTTTTTAATTTTCTAGAAAGAGTAGAGGAACTTCGTGTATCTAGAGGGGCTTCGAAAGAGCAATTGTTTTTCGCAGCTGCAGAACTTTTTACAGGGGATGCATTAATTTGGTATCGGTCGTTTGTTAAGGATAAAATAGGATCTTGGGATGATCTCGTGGTCAAACTTAAATCTGCGTTTTTGCCTTATCATCATGAGAGGGATATTTGGGAAGAGCTTAAAAAGCGAACCCAAGGCAATCCGGAACCCGTCATGGTATATATTGCCGCGATGGAGAATTATTTCAACCGGTTGTCCCAAAAGCCTGAAGAGCGCCAACGAGTTCAGATTATTCGAGAACGACTTCTTCCGTATTTACAAATGCATTTAGCTTCACAATGTGCGGACAGACCGATACTCACCATCGATAACTTACTAGAGTCGTGTCGTAATCTCGAGGAAACATACCTTCATACCCAACAGGTTACTCCTCCATCAACTAACTATCGAGCCATGTTAGAGCCTACGTTGGCCTTCAATTATTCGAGACTCTCCCACAGGGTCGCATCCATGGAAGTTGGTCCTAGCGACACTATAGGGGATTCTGCTGGGATGTTAAGTCCGGTCAGTGCGCCTACAGAACCGCCGCTGCGGGGACTTACAGGCCTGTGCTGGAATTGTCGTGGTTCGGGACATTCGCATCGCGAATGCAACCAGCCACGTCAACGTTATTGCTATCGTTGTGGTCACGCGAATGTCACTATTCCTACTTGTCCGAAATGTTCGGGAAACGACCATCCGGGACACAGACAGACCGAAATGTGATCTCGGACAGATTTGCTTCGGTCCAAGAAAATCGACAACAAAACTTTATTGCGCGAACTAAGCCGGTACTGGACTTTATTCTGGGTCATGTGGACAATGATCAGCGTCCATACCTAGACGTCAAAATTTTGGGTTGTGAGGTCAAGGGTCTTCTCGATTCCGGAGCCTCTAAAACAGTGGTCGGACAACCCGGCTGGACGTTGTTACGTACATTAGGGTTACCGATGATGAACACCTCTAGTACTAGCCAAGTTACGGTCGCAAATAACCAGCCATGTAAAATTGTAGGTCGCTATCAGGTGCCTATGCAATTGTTAGACAAGGTCAAGGTCATTGAGGTATTAGTTGTACCAGATCTACCACATACTCTGATTCTTGGCATAGATTTCTGGGTTGAGATGGGTATCGTACCAAACTTAAAACACAGTTGCTGGACATTCGTTAGTGATGCGCCGTCTATACAAGTTCATTCGGTTTGCGCAGAGGATACACTGACGAAAGAGCAGAGGTTGGAACTCGACGAAGTGGTAACTGCTCATTTTGACCGAGCAGGTACTAAATTGGGACGTACCACTCTACTAGAGCATAAAATTGTAACTGACTCTGAGCCGATCAAACAACGGTATTATCCGGTATCGCCAGCGGTGCAAAAGCACATAGACGAAGAAGTACAACGCATGCTCGAGGAAGATATCATTGAGAGATCTCAATCGGCATGGTCGAGTCCTGTACTATTGGTGCCCAAGAAAGATAATACGTTTCGCCTTTGTATTGATTACCGTCGCCTAAATAAGGTTACCAAGAAGGATGCCTATCCTATTCCGTATGTTTCTGCAATTTTGAGCAAGTTAGGTAACGCCCGTTATCTCAGTTCCCTAGACATCAAATCTGCTTATCATCAGGTTCCAGTCGCGGAAGATTCTAGAGAATATACGGCATTTACGGTTCCCGGTCGTGGGTTGTTCCAATTCAAGTGTATGCCATTCGGTTTGTCTAACGCTCCGGCTACTTGGATGCGTTTGATTGACAGAGTTTTAGGCCCAGAGCTTGAACCTTATGTCTTCGTATATCTTGACGACATAATTGTCGCCACACCGACTTTCGAAACGCACGTGCAAACTTTGAAGGAAATCTTTGATCGTCTTCTCAAGGCAGGGTTGACGTTGTCGCGAGACAAATGCAAGTTCTGTCTGGGGGAGCTTAAATACTTAGGCTACCGCGTGGATAGTCAAGGGTTACATGTGGATCCGGACAAAGTTAGCGCGATTCTCAATTTGCCTTCGCCTCGTAACGTGACGGAAGTTCGACAGATCATAGGGACTGCCGCTTGGTATTCCAGGTTTATACCAAATTTCTCTGAGGTTATCGCGCCTATGACAAATTTATTGCGTAAAAAGACCCGTTGGAACTGGACCGATGAGTGTGAACATTCGTTTCAGTCTATTAAGAATTCGTTAGTGACTGCACCCATTCTCAGCTGTCCAGACTTCACGCTGCCATTTCAGGTTCAAACTGATGCGTCATCACATGCCATCGGGGCTGTGCTCTCGCAGCAGCACCCAGATGGTGAGCGAGTCATCTGTTATTTGAGTAGATCCCTCAGTCGAAACGAACGAAATTATTCCGTAACGGAGCGGGAATGCTTAGGGGTTTTATGGGCCGTCGAGAAGCTGCGCCCATATCTTGAGATGTCTAAGTTCACTGTCGTGACGGACCACGCGAGTTTGCTTTGGTTGAATAATTTGAAAGAACCTACTGGTCGTTTAGCACGTTGGGCTGTTCGCCTGCAGCAATTTGATTATGATCTCGTCCACCGTAAAGGCAAGGAGCATGTTGTACCAGACATGTTATCCCGTGCCGTTCCTCAAGACGAATCGTACGTGGAAGTCGCTTTGGTGCAACCGCATATCGCTTCAGATAGGTGGTATTCGAAAATGTTACGTTCTGTGCAGGAACACCCGTTACGTTACCGACAATGGCGCGTTCGCGACTCGCAGCTACTTAAACATATTCCTGTAGCATATCCAGATTTGGCAGGTTCAGCCGAAGCATGGAAAGTGGTTGTTCCGAAAAGTAAACGCGTGGAGATCATTCGCGAGAATCACGACATAGAAACTTCAGGTCATGCAGGCGTGTATAAGACTTACGAGAGACTAAAGTCAAGGTATTATTGGCCACAGATGCGCGCTGATGTAGCTAGGTATGTGCGGAACTGTACTGTGTGTATTTCTTGTAAACCGATGAGACAAGCACCAGCTGGACTTATGGGGCAACGACCGCCCATCACTAGGCCATTTCAAGTCCTAAGTTGTGATCTGGTGGGACCACTACCACGGTCTTCGGGGGGTTATACCCATATCCTCACAGTCTCAGATTATTTTTCAAAATTCGCCCTGTTGTTCCCCCTACGCCAAGCTACAGCGACAAGCATCAAAAAGCAAATCGAGGAGAACGTTTTTCTGCTATTCGGTGTCCCGGAAGTACTAATTTGTGATAATGGACCTCAATTCACGAGCAGAGAGTTTGCGAAACTGTGTGAGGCTTACAAGTGTAGGATTTCTTTTAATCCTGTGTACCACCCTCAAGCCAATCCGGTCGAGAGAATGCACGGTGTGTTGAAAACAATGTTAAGGTCATATGTACAAGACAACCAGAGGCAATGGTGCAAACTACTACCAAAGGTTGGGTGTGCTTTACGTACCCAGAAGCACGAGGCCACAGGCCACACTCCATATTTTATAAATTTTGGCCGAGAACATATCGTGAGGGGAGACCAACACAACCATCCTCTTCGGGACGATCAGCCATCAGATCTAAATCGCTCTGAAGCTTTTGAACCGTTATTCAAAGATGTCCGTAAACGTTTGGACCTTGCATATCATCGCGCTAAACGACGCTATGACTTGCGAAGGAGACCGGTAGAATTAGCCGTAGGTGACTCCGTCTGGTTACGAAACTACGTTCTTTCTAACGCAGCCAATTATTTTACCGCCAAACTTGCACCTAAATTTATAGGTCCCTTCCGGATTTCAAAGAAACTGTCGTCGGTCCGGTATGAATTGAAGGATTCAAACGGTGACTCGAAAGGCGAATGGCACATAAAAGATTTGAAGTTAGATCCCCGAGACGATGCCGAGAAATAGCACTTCTAGTGGCTAGCTATTATACGTTTAGCAGTATCCGTTGGTTATAGGGCAATTTTCCGCATTTTGTTTTCTGTAGGTTTTATCATTTCATGTCGTACTTATCCGATTATTTTTTTCTGTATGTATTTCGGCTGGATAAAGTTTCTTTATCCAAGGGTTGTAGGGAGGGCCACGTTTTGCTGGGTGTAGCGTCATGGACGTCTGCATACCACGTTTTGCTGGGTGTAGCGTCAAGGATGTCTGCATGCCATGCATTGGATGTCAGCCATGTAGTGGAAGCTCGTCACGTTTGGTCTCAGAGTAGGATACCTGTCGGCTACCGAAGTATTTCGTGTGGAGTATTAGACAAAGGATTTATTATCGTACCGTATAGGGATTCTTTTGTTTGTTAGGGTCCGATGTCGAAGTACAGTTTCGTCTCTTACGTTCTGAGGACATTTTGGGTGGACTTTCACATGCTTGGGAGACATCAACGACTATGACATAACAACGTCATTCTTCTTTGTGTTGTCCAATTTCTATCTCTACCTTCTATCTACTATTTTTTTTCTATGTTCTCTTTATCTCTTTTCTATATTGTTCGGATAAGTATCGATTTCTATTGTTGTAATAGTTACCGCTTAGTCATTGTGTTTACCAAATATTGTTCTCTCGATTACTAGTTTTTTTTTCTCTCCGTCGTATCTTTCAATATGTTTAAGGTTTAGTAAGTTTCGTGTCGTCCTAGTTTTAGGGTATATTATATGCCATTAGGGAACTTGCCTCGGAATGGGGGTGAGCAGGTTTCTGTCGGGCTGTCTTAAAGGACAGGGCGTTAAGGAGGGTCTAGCGGACATCTAGGTAAGGGGGCTTGTTAGGCAGGAGTGGCCTAGGTCGCCTGACGTTCTTAATAGTGACAAGTCTGCCTCCACGTTTTCACCTCAGCCCTTAACGTACCGTCCGGACGAGGCACTGTTCACCGTATCTGAAGCGGGAGTATTCCCAGACGATGGTCTCTTTTTGTCATCTAGTCGTGGTTTTTTTTTTACGTCTAGTTTTAGCCCCTTGGAGCTATATCCAATACCCAATAACAGTCTAGAATCTGTTATTTAGGCAGTAGTTTATTAACTAGCTGTATCGTGGTTTAGATGTTCTTATGTCTACTCCAATTTTAGCACTGGCAACCGCTATAACGCTGCTCAGGCATTCCACCACAGTGTCTGTGGGGACTGATCCTTGGAGGTCCTCCCCTAAAACATTTTATCTTTTCCTTTCTCTTGTTCTCTTTTTCTCGTTCCATTTTACACTGGGCGAAGCATTACCTTTCCCGGGTGGGGTTTTCAAGAGCTTTCGTATGCTATATAGCAACGCTCATTATCGAGGCTTTTCATGCAACTTGATTTAGCGCAAAATGGGTGTGAGTTGAATTACCTTCCATCTTTGTTATATCCTTTTGACTATATGAGAATTCTTGATGAATACTCTCGGAATTGGTGATGTTCATGACTTCGTCCAGTGGTAAAACGAACTTTCTGGTGGTATATTGTTTAGATAGTTATTATATAAGTTTTATCTCTTTTATTTTTTTCGGTGTCTTCTGTCCCTTAAGGTTAGCTCAGCAAAGTTTAGGATTAGTTTAAGTCTTTAGGCCCCTAATTTTCTTTTCTGAGAGAATTACGGGGTAATCCTCTTTAAGTTGGGGGGGTGTTACAGTCTATTTTCGTATCTGCACATTTACAATTTGAATATCGTTATGTTAATATAGTATAACTGGTTGCCTATTGAATATCGTTATGCTAATATAGTATAACTGGTTGCCTACCGTTCGTGCTCCATGTGAGCCACGCCAATGATGTTAGCAACGAGTTGCTGGCAACGCATTGCTAGCAACGCACTGTAACTGTACCTAATTAGGAAGCGAGTTTCGAACGTCTCGATTATAACCTTTTCAAGACCGTTATTATCAATTAAACCTAATGTTTTGTGAATGGAATCACGAAATACTGTATTATGTGTGGAATATAGACGTCTTTAAGGGAGATTTATCAGATTTGTGGGTTATGTTGTATAGTGTTCATTCGGAACGTACCCATGGACAAAGTTCTAGTCATTCTCAGATTTTGACAGAGGTTTCCGTCTGGGCCATTTTTGGGACTTTTTTCCGTTTGCCGGCTCGAAGAGAAGTTGTGTCACTGAGCACGTGGATAGCATTTTGTTAATTTGCTCCTTTAATGGGATTTAGTGCTCTAGTGACAAATTAGCAGTGTTTTAATTTTGATATTTTTATGATTTTCTGTTGGGAAATACTGCTACGGAATTTTCCGGATAAATCGACTTGCTGGAAGCACATGGCAAAGGAATTCTGAAAGCCCACTCAACATCTAAGGTACACCTCTGAAATCTCTTTAGAAAATAGATTTGTAACATTCTTTATTTCTTTATTGCAGGGCTTTTTGTTCTTTTTGGACTTTTTTGTTCCTTTTTGGATTTTTGGACTTTTTGGATTTTTTTGGATTTTTGTTCTTTTGGTTTTCTTGTTCTATTTGTACCTTTGTTCTTTTGGTTTCATTTTATCTTGGACTTGGGATGTTTGACCCCACATCTTACCTGTTGGATTTGTACATCTGTATGTGAATTTGGTACTGAAACTTGGTTGGCAAGATATTCTGTAAATTTGGAATCCTGAGTGTACCGGTGAGACTCTCCGTACTGGTTCCCTTGGAAGCTACGCTCCCCTGGTAGGCCTAGTGGTTACATTTTGAAACCTGCTAGAGGTAAGCGTCTTTGAATTACCTAACGGGGGACCTTATATCACATACCACCTTCTACGTGAGACATAGGGAGCTCGTCAGCTATATTACGATACTAATTACACTTTAAATGTAAACTATCAGTAAATATTTTGCATATGACCAATTAAATTTTATAGTTTTGAACACCACGCTTGAACCTATCGTCACTTATTCAATTCACATTATTTTGTTCATTTCATGTTATTTTCAGTATTTTAATGTAATCGTTTAAGCTAATATATCTTGGGGGGTCATATTTTGCCTATTAGTAGTTAAGATTTTATTAGTTTTAAGTTTATCATATGTTTTGTGTTAGGATAAGTGTGGGCCACACATAAGTAATATTGATCGTGTGTAATGTTATCTTTGGTATTTGGCTGTAAGATTACCTATAAATATTATTAAATCTGTTATAGTAAGAAGCGTATTTGTTTTCACCAGCGTACATCTGAAAGCTCCAATTTGTTCGAACTCACACCCCAGGTACTTGTCTAGTCGGCCGTGTGAGCCTCTTTCGCCACCAATTAAATGCAGAGAGGGGACTGCACGTAAAACATAAAAATTTTGTTCAGGGCACAGGGTGACCACCCTACCCTGCTGTATTGCTGATATATCAGCCTCTAAAGTAAATTTTTTTTTATATATTCCCCTTTATCTGGGAGCCCTGCAACAATTAAAAAACACGCATGTAAAGAAATGCTCTGTTTAAACCTCTATGGCCATTATTTGCTTGCAATTGTGCAGGAAGAGAGAACGAATTATTTACCTCTTTATACTTGCCTCAGTTCAGTTGAGGCGGTACATCAAAGGCGGTCGATGATCCTTCCCGATTTCTTCTAGTTTCTTGGGTGATCTGCATGAATAGTCGTCCTGCTCGCTTGCGTCCAGATGTGGTTTCAGGTGTTCTAGAAATTTGTGTTTTCGTCTCAACGTCCTGTATCAGTGTGTCCATTTCATTTGTTTTCCAAGACCTATATTAGTTTGCTGTACGAGATTTTTATTAACTGTAGCACGGCAAAGCAGTTTACGGTGGCCCGAGAGAATATTTGAGGCACTGTATATTGATTTGATAAAGATTTGATTTGGTAAAGTAAAATAAAAAAGCAAAATCTGCAAGTAAAAAAGAGATATTTGGAATAATATAATAGAAATACAAAAACAATCTCAACAAATAAATAGAGAGATAGATTAAAAAAAAAAATCGAAAAAACAAAGAAATTACTTCTTGACAGTTAAGAAATTAATTGAAAAAATGTAGTAGGTAGTTACTAAGATTTAGAGATAAACGTGTATTTTTGTAATCATTTACCTCCCAGCCAAGTATAAGAGTTGGTGTTAATTGTGCTAATGGCTATCATGGCTTTAGCCATTTATCCAATGAAAAAGAAACCTCAAACAGTTTTCTAAATATTAACTTTCTAGCGAAGACTTTGGGATGTAGCTTGGTATACGGGAAAGTTAGGGTAAATCGTCATGTTTCGACGTGATCTACATTTAGTTATTATATATTTTGTGTTCACTTATTTATAGAACACTGTGTATAACTGGGGCGTAAGATATCTATCATTCTATATAGCGCCAGATCTTATCCTTTTCCCATAGAATGCGCTAAAGAAATTATAATTAAATAATTAAATTTCACTGTTCCTCGCTAGTTGTATTCTTTTTATTCGGTATTTTTCTTATCAAAAACTTAAAATTACGTTGCGCACTGTACCTAACAAATTTGCGCGATGAGCTTGTATTTTCGTAAAGGCCAGTGCTCTTTCGGCGTCGGCAGAAGCACGTGGAGCAAAGAGTGCTGTGCCCTGTGTCGCGTCATCGTGAAAAACAATAATTGATCATTACTAACCTTTCCCAATAAATACGCTTAAAGCTAGACGTTATCGGGCAGGTAAAAGGCTTTGTTCTTGAATTGGTGTGTTTAAAGTGGAATCGGTGTTGTTTTGTGGACTATAAAAAAGTTTCGTGGTGTCGGACAACTTATTGGTGATTTTGAACTTTCGTGACCCCTGGAGCCGGCGACGATGATCTGGGTGTTGCGGTGACAGGAGATCGGACAGGGTAAGTTTTTTAGCCTCTTATCTGTGATTTGTAAACATAAATTCATACAAAGAATAGTTTTTAGTAAACAATTTTATTTGATATGATAAATTGATAAACCAGCATGACCTTGGGAGCGTCGACTAGGTTTTTTCGGGATTCGTTTGTTACAGTGCTTTGACCTTACAAAGGAAAACGAACCAAAACATTTACCTACTTTTCTATGTATTCTAATTTAACATATGTAGATAAGTGCGAAAACAAGTGGATTTATTTTAAAGTGAATTATTTTTTGTTTGGATATAATTTTATTAGAACATTCTTTATAGGAATGTTGTTATTTACTAATGTTGATGATATTTTTTCCAAGTTAAAAAAGTATAATTCCATGCAAGCTATGTTTTAGTGACTTGCAAAAGCAACTAGTTGCCTATTGTTTTTTGTTTAGTATACCATACGTAAAATGTTAATATTGCGCTTATACGAGGTGTTTCATAGGGCAATACCCACCTTGATTCCTGCATCGGTGTCAGTGTCAGCTTTTGGTGGAAAATATGGGTGTGGTATAGTATTTCAATTATTAATTTGGAAATTCAGTGTAAAGCGTTGCAGGATAAGTCATTACAAAGCCTATTCGTGATAAAATAACACGCGAGAGCGCGTATTGGCGCGTACCTGAATGTTGCAAACGATATCCGTATAAAAATATAGTTCATCAGATATGTTATGCGCTTATCTCAAACAACGCTGCTTGATTTGATTTATGCCGGTAGCATGGCCGTAGGTTAAATGATATTTATTTACTTTTATTGAATCTTTTATGGAGTTGTTCATTAAACTAAGTTTATTTATTATGCATAAATAATACACTATAAATAAATAATTTACATCATGCCTATCAATTAAAATAAAGAAGTAAAACAGTGTTTTCAATAATTAAAACGTTAATATAAAAATTGTAGGTCTACGCTCGTGGCCATTGCTGATGTTATGAAGTATTTCTTTGTCGGTCTTTTTTAAAAGCTCTTATTTAACTTGCAATGTTAGTTTGTTTGTGTGTTAGTTTGTTTAGGTCAAATCTTGTAATAAAAATTTCGACTGGTTCTAATTAAGCTAGCTTTGAAATTTGGCACACGTGTATAAGTCCGGTGACAATGCAACATGGTATAGCGATTGGTCTAAATCCAATATGGCGGATGCCCCAAGATGGCGGAGTATCTTTTCCTTTACAATTCCCTTGATATGGGTATTAAATGAAAGGGTTCGACGAATAAAATACGATAAACTATGTGACGTCATTTTAAATTCAATATGGGGGACGCCCCAAGATGGCGGACTATCTTTGTCTTCACAACCCCCTTGATATGGGTATCAAATGAAAGCGTTTGATGAGTAAAATACGATAAACTATGTGACGTTATTTTAAATTAAATATGGCGGACGCCCCAACATGGCGGAGTATCTTTTTCTTCACTGGTCCCTTAACATGGGTGTCAAATAAAAGGTATCGACGAGTAAAACACGATAAACTATGTGACGTCATTCTAAATTCAATACGGCGCTCGCCCCAAGATGGTGGAGTATCTTTTTCTTCACAAACCGCTAGATATGGTTACCAAATGAAAGGGTTTGACGAGCAAAATACGACAAACTATATGACGTTATTCTAAATTCAATTTGGCGGACGCCCCAAGATGGCGGAGTATCTTTTTCTTCACAACCCCCTTGATATACGTACCAAATGAAAGGGTTTGACGAGCAAAATACGACAAACTATGTGACGTCATTTTAAATTCAATATGGGGGACGCCCCAAGATGGCGGACTATCTTTGTCTTCACAACCCCCTTGATATGGGTACCAAATGAAAGGGTTTGACGAGCAAAATACGACAAACTATATGACGTTATTCTAAATTCAATATGGCGGACGCCCCAAGATGGCGGAGTATCTTTTTCTTCACAACCCCCTTGATATGGGTACCAAATGAAAGGGGTTGAAGAGTAAAATAAGATAAACTATATGACGTCATTTTAAATTCAATATGGCGGACGCCCCAAGATGGCGGAGTATCTTTGTCTTCACAACCCCCTTGATATGGGTATCAAATGAAAGAGTTTGATCAGTAAAATACGATGTAACTATGTAAAGTCTTTCTATATCCAACATGGCGGACGCTCTAGGATGGCAAATTATCTGTTTCTTCACGACTTCCTTGACATGGGTATCAAATGAAAAGGGGTTTGTCTGTCTTTTGTCTGTAAAATAAGTAAAGACTAAAAGGTTAAAAAAAGTATATACATTTTTTTTTCAAGAAAAAGCTTTTATTTTAAAAAATTCTTGAAGTAAAAAATATTTTTTTAGAATTCATATACCTAGAAACCAAAAGCTTTGGGGCGGTCATTTGAGCAAAGTAACTTGCAATAGTGCTATATGACCGTCCCCAAAGCTTTTGGTTACCAGGTGTATGAATTCTGAAAAACCATTTCTTACTTTTTAGTGTTTTTTTAAAATAAAAGCTTTTTCCTGAAAATATTTTTTTTATATAATTTTTGTATGATTTCAAACTGACTTTGGATATCCTATAATATAGTTTTGGGAGCTGCGAATAGTCGAGGGCTGCTCTCTTGGTGCATGTCTTTTTGTCCTAAAATTTTAATGCAACGTTAAAAAGGTAGTAGTCGTTAATTTTGCTTAGAAAACATTGTAATCTGAGAACCTTTAAATATAAGGAAGTACGTACAATCTAACAGAAATATAAGTATTCATTGTCGCACAATAACATGTACAGGGGTGTAGAAATTAAGTAAATTTTATGTTACTTTTAATGGAAAGAACTTAGTAGGATAAGCATGGGTTAGCTATCCCTGCTTGAATTTGGTTCATATTTTGGAGATAAGTGCCTACCAATACGAGAATAATTTACCTTAAATACCAGTTTGAAAAAACATTTTTACAAAAGTTATGAAAGAATTTTGAAAAATTAAAAAGTTTGATTTTCTCAAATGTGAATGAGCCGAATTCGGGAGCTAAAAATATACAAAAGTTTATACTCGCCTTGTAAGTATAGTTCAATGTTTAAAATACTAAGAAGTACGTAATGCTTTCAGTTCATTTTAATTGCTAATTTGTTTCGACACCAATACGTCCTATTCCGTGGTTTCGTACGACGGGGTAAACGACGCATGTTACCAGAATAACCTCCAACAACCGACCCAGCAACCGATCCGGCAACGAACTCATCGCATGATTGCATAAGTTCTGATTTACGACCCCGCATCTATAATTGTGAGTATTTTCACCTTTGCCGCAAAGAAACCTCACATGGAAATGATCGCACAGGTGGTTCTGGAACCTTTCATCTGTTCGAACGTGTACAAGCGGCTAACTTCACGGTCAATTACGCTGGTATATTTATTAAACATGCAGTTATTGGTGGCGGCGAGTGGGAACACTGAATTTGCTGGTGCCCTGTCAAAAAATATTATATCTGGGTAAGATGTACGTACACACACACACACATCTTGCAGATATCGATGTGTACAGGGTGCCCCAAATTGCTTGATTTTGGCTGGTTTTCCTATTTTCAGACCGGGTAGCGAAAAACTGACGTATGAGTCTAGAGCTCGATTTTTGTGAAACGCCGATTGGTGAAAACCGCATTTCGATATCTCTAACCGTTTCCGAGATATCGGCAAAAATTGACATTTGGCAGATTCCGAAAAACTGTCATAACTTTTTTATTTGAGAATATTTCTTCAAACGGTAAAAACTTTCTACAGGCACTTTTTGACGTAAAATAAGATGCCTTTGTCAAAAAAATATATCGCTTTTCAATTGTTCGATATCAAAGCTAACTTTGTTATTTCAAATGGAAACCATAGTTGGCTTTGACTTTAGAAAATAGGAAAAAAAAATCTTTCCAAAAATATCTATGTCAAGATATGTCTAGTCATCCTTGCTGCCAATATAACACATTTCTCTTTAAAAATGACATTTTAGCAGAGTTGGCCATGGAAAACAAGAGTTTCAGTTATTCAAATGAAAACAATAGTTTTTATATTAAATTAATTTTATTAATTAAACATATTTCATTAAGTAGGTAACAAATCTTTAACGATTGAAGTATCACAAATAGTGTTCAAATTGTCTACCATTTTGGTCGATGCACAATTGACATCTCTTCTTTACTGATTTCTCGGCATTTAAGGGTTGTAAAGGTGTTATACCAGCGATTGTATTTCTCACTCGTTGCTCTAAATCTTGACGCCATGGTTTTAAATATCTGGTCTTTGACGAAACCCCAAATAAAAAAGTCCAAAGGACTTAGGTCCGGAGATCTTGCAGGCCATGGTATGGGCCCCCTTGTTCCCATCCACCGATCCTCGAACATTTGATTTAGTTTGTTCCTTGTAATCGCCGCGTTATGGGCTGGTGCGCCATCTTGTTGATAAAACTTTCGTACCAAATCGGCAAGGGGCAAGTCTTCTAAATATGGTTGAACAACGTTTTCCAAAATAATAACGTACCGTTGGGCGTTAAGGTTTTCGTCATAAATAAAAGGTCCATTCATTCGTTGCCCCACTATTCCAATCCAAATATTGAAACCAAATCGTCCTTGCATATTTCTAGGTTGAAAAACATGCTCATTATGGTCCGACCAACGATGCCGATTATGTCGATTAAATATTCCGTTGCTGGTTACTCTTGCTTCGCCGGTCCAAATGACATTTCTTTGAAAATTTTCATTTTCATTGCATTTTCTGATGAACCAGTTGCAGAAATTAATCCTGCGTTCTTGATCACCAGGGAATATTTCATGAGTGAGCCTGATTTTATACGGTTTATATTTATATTTCTTGAAAATTCCTTGGCTACGGCTTTTGCTCACACCCTAGTTACAGTTATTTCTCTGGTAGAAATTTCAGGATTTTCTAAAACCGCTCCAATTACTTCTGCCTCCACCTTGTCTCTACCTTCAATAGCATACTGTTTAGGTCTGGGCTTGACAAATGATCCATAATTTATCAAAGCATTTTCCAATCTAGGAAATATTTGTTCGCTTTTTCTGCTGGCGTTCAGGGTAACGTTCGAAATATAGATTTCATGCATCTTCAAAATTTCGGCCTGATTCAATATAGCAAATAAACATCTGTCATTTTTCAAAGTTTTCATACATTATGGAATAATGCAGAGAGATTATAACAGATGTCAACTTTAACACTTATTTTATTTACTGTCAAACTAACTTTTAGATATGCAAAGCAACTGTTTTTGTGTGGCCAACTGGGTTAAAATGTTAAAAAAATGTAATTTTTAAAGAGAAATGTGTTATATTGGAAGCAAGGATGACTAGACATATCTTGACATATATATTTTTGGAAAGCTTATTTTTTTTCCTATTTTCTAAAGTCAAAGCCAACTATGGTTTCCATTTGAAATAACAAAGTTAGCTTTGATATCGAACAATTGAAAAGCGATATATTTTTTTTGACAAATGCCTCTTATTCTACGTCAATAAGTGCATATAGAAAGTTTTTACTGTTTGAAAAAATATTCACAAATAAAAAAGTTATGACAGTTTTTCGGAATCTGCCAAATGTCATTTTTTGCCGATATCTCGGAAACGGTTAGAGATATCGAAATGCGGTTTTCACCAATCGGCGTTTCACAAAAATCGAGCTCTAGACTTATACGTCAGTTTTTCGCTACCTGGTCTGAAAATAGGAAAACCAGCCAAAACCAAGCAATTTGGGGCACCCTGTACACAATATGCATAATCAGATTTACATGTATTACGATTTTACTTTCCCATGTACAGGGTGTCTCGAAATTCCCGCATTTCCCTTTAGGTGCGGATTCTATTTCCAAAAATAGAATGAAAAATTCATGTAAAAGCGTGTCAGGGAATGCTTCCTAAGGGAGCTACCGCTCAAAATATAGGTTATAATTGAATCTTGAAAAACTTTGGGAGATTCGGGTCATGATTTTGCATTATTAAGGCTTATTTATTCTACATCCACGTAGTGGAATGAAAGTATTGTAATTGTAAAAAAAAAACAATTTCTTTTTGTTGAAATAGATTTACAGTCCAGCGTTTGACGGTTTTTCGCTCAGAATTCTTTCGGATATAACCTGGGGAAGAATAAACTTAGAAGAAGAAAAATAAAGAGCTGACGATGGATGGAAACTTAAAAGAAGCATGGAAACTGAAAAGAAGCATCTCGCAAACACCTGCACACCCCAGCTGATGATGACAGATGGAAACTAAATAGAAGCATGGAAACTTAAAAGGAGCATCTCACAAACGCCATCACTTCCCATCCTTTATTCCCACCCCATGCGGCATGCGGCTCTCGCTGCTGACAATAAGCATATATAAAACATCTGAGATTTGGTTCCGGCACGCGATTTGGCCGTCCGTTGGGCATGTTCGACGGACGACCAAGCTGCATGTTGGAACGAACCTCTATGGATGCTCGGAAGCGGCAGCAATGCCCACCTTACGCCGGCAAATTAATCAATCAAGTAATTAATCAATCAATCAACTTATATGTAATCATTGAAGAATAAATATGTCTTATGAATACTTTGTATTGAGATAGTCCGAATTATTAATGATGTTTTCTCAAATGTTTGAATAATCTGAATTGCAATTGATGCTTTCTTTACTATCCTGAAGTACAATTCGCACTTTCTCAAGTACATTTTAGTAATATAAATTATAATTGGCACTTTCATGATCTGAAATACGATTGACATTTTTTGAATTGCAGTTTGAAAGAATGTAGTGTTAGTTACAAAAAACTGTTTTTTTAATATTTGCACCACCCTACTTACGTTATTTTCATTCAAAGTGGCGTAAACTGAGCTTGTATCTCTGTTTTCGCGATTCTACTGTAAACTGTTGATACCAATAGTAGAAGACGTTTGTTCACAAAAGAATTATCAAATGTGAAAGCAAGCGACAGATGATATAGTGGTTTATAAATCAACTCTATCTGGGGGACATTAACACGCTTTCAGTGAAGCCGTTTCAAATAAAATGTTGCGCTAGGTTAGTTCATTTGCATGCTATGCACCTTGCACTGTTGCCGAACTGCATACTTTTACGCCGATAAGCATAATTATATTTGGTACAATTGAAAAGCAGACTTTGAAACAAGGAATATAATTATATACTTCCACATCCACGTACTGGGGTGGAAGTATAGTAATCGTAAAAAAAATATCAATTTTTTTTTAGAATGTCGTGAAACGTTTCTCAGCATCGGTTTAACATATTGACTTGAAAGGAGGAGGGTTCCTAAGGCAGGTTTTCGGCCAAATTTATTTTTGAACAAAGAAATTTGAAATATGTCTTTTTAATATCCACTTTGAATATCTAATCAATTCCACAACAACCGAAATCATTTCCAACCCCCCATCCCCTATTCTATCCCCCTGAAACTACTGAGTCGCTCGCTGAGACATTCTAATGCCCTACTAAGTAGCAAAACATCGTCGGCTAGTGATTCAGGGCATACACAAGAACATCCCCCCCCAAGTTAATCCTCCCCATGAACATAGATCTACACTACTATTGTATAGACAGCTGGGAAGTAAGAATGGCACA
Organism: Stenurella melanura; assembly: GCA_963583905.1. Classification (NCBI taxonomy): domain Eukaryota; kingdom Metazoa; phylum Arthropoda; class Insecta; order Coleoptera; family Cerambycidae; genus Stenurella; species Stenurella melanura. Next base: position 103,265,332 of record OY757317.1, read on the forward strand.
TGGGGTGTATTATCCAATGGATCCCACAACAAACGGATTCATCCCCCCCATGAACATATTATTAACTCTTTTATCCGTTCAAAATTATTTAATCCCCAGTTCCCAGTTATACTTGAAATCTGACATACTTTCTATATCATTGGAATTGTGGATTATTCTCAACGATCTATGTTCATGGGGGTCGGGGACTAACTAGAGAGGGGGAGTATACTTGTATATGCTGATTATGTTTTGCTTCTTAGTAGAATGTTGCGATATCTCAGCCGACGACTCAGAGTTTTAGGGGGTAGAATAGGGGGACAAGGTGTTGGAAATGATTCTGTTTGTTGTGGAATTATTTAGATATTCAAAGTAGACATAATCAGAATGTTTTCAATGATTTTTGTTCAAAAATAAATTAGGCCAAAATTCGGCCTTAAGAATCCTCCTCCTTTGGTATACATATGTACCAGACGAGATCTGGAACTACATTATATTTTGCGATAATTCCGGTGAAGGATTGGGGGTTAAATAGGGGTAAACATTGGGATATAAGTAAAGCAAGCTGGTAAGAGTACAGTAAATTGGAATTTGGTGTATATACTAGAAACCAAGGCCTCAGATTTTTTTGTAATATTTTTTAACTCTTCCTACCCCCACTTCATTATTAAAAGGGTTGATAAAATAAAATTGAAATGTTCACTTGAAATATGGTACACGTGTCAACAGGTATAACGATATCTGGAACTGGATTATATTTTGAGATGATTTCGTTGAAGTGTTGAGGGTTGAATAGGGGTAAATAGGAGAAAATAAGTAAAGCAAGCTGGTAAGACTACAGAAACTTGGGATTTGGTGTATATACTAGAAGCCAGGGTCAAGATATTTTATAACATTTTTCAAGTTCCCACCACCTCCATTCCATTATTAAAATGATTGATAAAATAAAATTGATATTTTACTTGAAATTTGGTACACGTATGTATTATAACGACATGTAATTAGATTATATTTTGAGATGATTCCATCGAACGGTTGGGGGTTAAATAGGGGTAAATAGGGGAACATAAGTAAAGCGCGCTGGTAAGAGTACAGAAACCTGGAATTTATTTTATATACTAAGCGAAGGTTTCATATTTATTTTATAACATTTTCAGCCCCTCCACCACCCCACTCCATTATTAAAGGGGCTGATTTAATTAAATTGAGATATTCACTTGAATATTATAATATATTCACTTGTACAAGTATGTATTATAACGATACCTGGTACTAGATTATATTTTGAGATAATAACGTTGAAGGTGTGGGGGGTAAGTAGAGATAAATTGGGGAAAATGAGCAAAGCAAGTACGGAAACTTGAGATTGGGTATATATACTAGAGACCAAGGCCTCTTATTTATAATATTTTTCAACTCCCCCCGGCACCTCCACTCCATTATTAAATGGGTTGATAAAATAAAATAAAGATATTCACTTGAACTTTGGTACACGCATGTAATATAATGACATCTGAGATGATTCTGTTGACGGGTTGTAGGGGGATGGGAAAATAAGTAGAGCAAGCCAATAAGAATCCAGAAACTTCATTATTGGAGTATATGTTAGGAACCAGCGCCTGAAATTTTTTTATGACATCCGCCTCAAATATTATTCAAATTCTATGAACAGTTATTTTCACATACTAAAATGCAAATATAGTCAAGATGTCCTCCTTTATAGAGAGTTGGATGGAAAATCTGGATGTGGAAGTGGTGATTCCTTAGGCAGTGGTTGTTTAAGAGTTTATTTGCAACAAAGAATAAGTCAGAAAATTAAATCTTCTTAAAGGCTTTGTTCATGGAAAGTTTGGGGAAATTTAGTTACATTTATGAAATTATACTACTACTAAATGATATTTATTTATTTATTTTTATTTATTTATTGCATACACTGTTCAACAGGTAAGATACCCAATTACAGAACAGGAATAAAGGCATACAAAGCATTAATTGCATAATATACAACATAGAAAGAAAGTAAAATGAAGAAAAAAAATTACTTAAATGTACGAACTATGAATAACTAATGATACGAAGAAAGAGAAAAAAATAACATGGGAAATGTTTAAATATAAAAACTATATATACATATATACACATATGTGATTCAAAGCAAATTAAGAAAAACAAAGACACTCACTGGTTATTTAATTTAGAACATTTTGTTTTATGTCACTAAGGCTGCAATTAAAAATATCGAAGTCGTTACATAATTTGTTAGAAGTACTGCAAATCGTATATAAAGGTGAATTATTTGGTACGTAGGGATTCAGAAATATATTGAGTTACACAGAATAAATTTGTTGTTGTTGAACGCCCTTTCATAAATCCATGTTGATTAATAGAGATTTTGGTGTTAATCGAATGATATATTCTATCATGAAGTAATATTTCTAAGACTTTACAGAAGTTACAAATTACAGAGATTGGTCTGAAGTTCTCAATATCTAGTTTGTTTCCCTTTTTGAAGATGGGACATACTTTGGAATATTTCCATAGGTCAGGAAATAGGCAGTTTTTTAAGATTAAGTTAAAAATTAGAGTTAGAAGATATGCAAAGATGATAGCGCAATCCTTTAATAAAAAAGCTGGAATGGAATCAGGACCGGTCGTCATTTTGGGTTTAATTCGTTTTAGAGCCCGAATAACCTCATCTTCACTGAAAGAGTTTATGCTAAGAATAGGGTTATTGTTAGGTATATCGGTCTCAAAGTGATGTTCCTCGATATCTAATGAAGACTCATTATAAGATTGACCAAAATAATTGGCAAATGCATTTAGTATCTCAGAGGGATTGTTTAGCGAAGATATCTCGAAGAACATCTCTTCAGATACACTGGCCGACCCTTTTCTACTTTTGATGAAAGCCCAAAATTTATTGGGATCATTTTTTATATTGTCTTCAGAGTTCTGCACGAAATTTCTGTAGGCTAAATTGGTATCATATTTTATTTCCCTTCTGATGTTTTTGAGGTTATTGTGTATAAGTGGATCACTGGTTCTTGCATACTGTCTCCTAAGACGTTCTTTAAGGCTAATTTTTTTTATGATACTGCCATTAAACCACGGAGGATATCTGCCGCTACGAGAAGTCGATTTCTTAGGTACACAAGATTCAAATACAGAGTCAAGTTTGTTGTAAAAATAAGTGCATGCATCATTGACGTCATTAAAAGAAGAGAGGGAGGACCAGTCTATGCTGAGAGAAGGTTTTCATACAATTTGGAGAAATCACATTTGCGGAAATTATAACTAACGTCATGATTGGTTGGAAAATTATTAATAAGGTTCTTAACAGTACTTATTTCAGTTGATATGATCAGAGCAGGGTGATGAAAATCTTCATTAGTTAACGGATCAGGAGATTGAGATACATCACAGTTTTTGTTGTGTAATACTAGATCAAGAATATTGTCATTGCCATTAAATATTGAGTTGTATTGAGATACATTATTAGTGTCTAGAAAATTATTCAAGGCTCTAATTTGGGCGTTAGATTTTGAGTCTTTTAGGTAAGATGCATATTTGGGGATATTAAAATCGCCCAAAATGACTATATCATTATCGCTATTTTGTAAATACTTCAGGGTACCTAGTGTCTCAAAAAAATATTCAAAATCGGCAACAGGTATACTCGGTGGTATGTAGATAACAAATATGTAAAGAGACTGATAATTATTTGAAATTTTTATACCTAAGATGTCGATGGCAGGTATGTTGTTAAAACCTGCAGTATCAAGGCTTAATAAAGAAGAAGTTGAAACGGACCACCCGGTATACTATATTTTTTAAATTTATTCCCGCGCCTATTAACCCGAATTTACATATTTCCGAAATATCTTATAATTTGGTACGAAACTAATTATCGCCCGGTAACTATCAAAAATATTTTACGTACATTTCGATGTTAAAATGCAAAGTTTTTAAACACAGTAAATTCATAGTGTAAAAGGTTCCCTAAAAAGCGCATATATCGAGCAAAGCAAGAACGTTTCACACCAAGAATCCACTTCATTTTATTACGTTAACGTAAACAAAACATAAGCCCTTAGATGCAGGTGGCCGTGCGAACCGGGCCCAGAACGACACGGTGGGAACCCTACGTCACTAGTTTTGAGGAAACTTCTGGTATAAATACTCTAGAAAAAGTACACACTGGGTCAATCAATTTTGAAAGACCTGGTGAACATGTCTCGCTGAATTAATTTTCTCCAGAGCAATTCACCTAGTATAAAGCACTCTATAATTTGTTAGCAGCTCGCTGTTACCAAATTATTTTGTACTTAGAATTATTGACGGACATGTCTCGTTGAACTTAGGTTCTCCCGAGCAATTCGTGCAATTGATTCGATTCTTTTAGTTGATTGAACAACCGTCGATTAATTCGATAATACCAATTTTTACCGACGACTTGGAGAATAGTATTATTCTACAGAGCTAGTCACTGTACGGATTGTCAGTGCACGATTGTTTGACCAATGGTCAAGGAATTGTGTATTCACAATTTTAGGAGGCCATGTCTCGTAGAATATAATTGTTGTTCTGAGTTTTCGGTACAATAAGTTGGTGTTGCCATTTTGGTCGATTGGGCAACGTAATCGGAAATGACTCTATAGTTCGGATTCGACAGTATAAAACTCGCGTGAATATTTTATTGTGGCACTTTGATAATTTTAATAAGAATAACTAACTTGAATTAATTTTTGTGTTAAATTTGCAATACAGTTATTTGGTTAATTTTTACCTCAACTAATATTGGGTGTGGTACATTAATTTAAGGAGTTCTGCATTGTACTCTCGATCATATTACTGATTTAAATTGATTTACTGAGATTAGGTAAATTTTATAGAAATTTATGATTTATTTCTAGTGGCAGATTTTATTTGGGATGAGGGGTTGTTCTACACTTTATTGGTTGGATGTTCAACTAATACAACAATATTGTACTATCTGGGCAGTTCACAGCTGTTCAGACGATCGGTATATTTATTGCTTGACCAGCGGGGTGCATCGCAGGCCACTTGTATTTATCACAAGCAATGACCTGTAATGTGTCTCCCCGATGGTTAAGAATAATTAATAATTTAAAAGAACTCTTACATGACAAATTTTGTACAGGGTGTTTTGTTTTGTATTCACCTGCAATGGCAGCTTTCCTAGCCATGGGCGAATTGGAAATGATTTTTAATTGCTTGTTCATTCGATTGTTTGAACAAATACAATCTTCGCAACACATTAACCAATTGGTAGCCAATAGGCTGGTTCTGAGTCAAGTTTATTGGCCAGATCCCATCACTCTATGCTTCGCAACCTCAAACAATGTTTGATTGAGCAATTAATTGAGATTTCAATTTGCCATGCATTTAACTTCATCATTTATTGCGAGATTTCGCCACCCGATACAAACTTTTCATGTGCCGAATTCAACACTTTTGCTACTTCAATTTGTACGAGGATTCTCGTAATAATCATTATCATTTTTAGTGATTATTGTTGTATTTGATTGAACATCTGATGGATATTGGAGTAACTGTTTGTCCCGACGAAATCTGTGACTGGAAATATAAATTTGTGATTATTTTTCACGGTAAATTTATATTATATTATGGCAATTGCCACAACGTTTTATTTTTCGTTCCTATATTGTAACCTGACGATTGTCTGAATATACGTATTAAACCGTTCCTTGTTTTTAATTATTTTACCTTTAAATAAAAATAAAATTCAATACTACAATTAATCAAACATAAGGTTTGATCTAATCTAAAAGAATAGTGAATAAAATAATATCCAATTAACCAAACATAAGGTTTGAGTTAACTAATAAATTAAACTATGCAAACATAAGGTTTGCGTTACTTAGGAAAAAGTGCATTTACAAAATAAATTAATCAAACACAAGGTTTGTTTAATTTAATAGAAAATTAATAAAATGAAATCTAAAATTAAATAGCCAATAAACAAAGGTTGACCAAATAAAAATATAAGTCTGGTGCTTAAAAATTATACAGGGTATTGTGAACATACTAAATTATACTTATCAAATAAAGTGCAAATCAAGAACAGAGATCAGTGCCTAAATAAAATAACGAAGGTAATCAGTTCAGTGAAGAATATTTAATCAAGTGCAATAATCAATTAGTTTTCTATAATTAAAACTCTAACAAAGTAATTAATATCAATAAATAGAAACAGTAATATCAAACTTTAAAAAGAATTATGGTAACAAGTACTACAAAATCACAAACGTAAATTTGGGTCCTACCACTAAACTAGACGATCACACAGCCAAATTAGTTCAATTGTTTTAGTAATTATACATTCAGGGGAGAGGGGAGGGTAATTGGTAATTAATCAAACCAGAATTTCACTACAAAATAATAGGCGTAGGGGGGGTGCGTCTCAAAGTGTATTTTATATTTACTGCTAATAGTACCCCTCCACCTTTTGATCTATTAATGGCAGCAAAATCTCTATCTGAACGAAAAACATTGAATTTATTGCTGAATAGTTCGCTATTAAAAACGGAGGAATCTAGCCAGGTTTCGGTTAAAGCTATCACGGAATATTCGGAGCACGCCGATGCATTGTAAAGTTCGACCGTCTTAGTTCTGACACCTCGCGTATTTTGATAGTAAATTAAAAATTCTTCACTACTCGTATTGCGACCTACATTCGTGAGATGAGCTTCCATTGAGGGACTTGCCGCTGATTACTATTGAATGGTTAAAGCTAGTATATCACTACGAAGTTTATCGCGTGCACGAATATACGCAGTACACTTATGAGTATCCCAAGCAGCGTGATCTGTGGGGATATACAAAATTGACAAAGAAAATACGCAATTTGTGCAAATAATCGTTTTAAATAATATGAATGTATAAACTGTACAAGATTATTACTCCAAAAATATATTATTTATTTACATAAAGTGCTTTGTCACTTGCTTAAGACCAATTTGGGATGCAATTTTTTACAGGTGTGACAAAATGCGAAACATTTTTCTCAGTGTATCTATATATCACGTGTTAATGTTGCACTTTTATTATCAGTTCACGTGTTGAAAACATTTGTAATAAAAATAAAAATATGTAATGAATGATACACCGGCCATTGTTTAAATATAATAGTAACATACAAATGTTATTTGTACTGAATACAAACAGAGGAGTCGAGCGAATAACTGCCGCTAGTTCACTTTTAATTATTTCATAGACTGCCTTCTCATTGAGCATTTTCAATAACGTCATATATTTATGTGTCTAAGGTTACGTGATCGTGATAAATGTGTACGCGAGGACGCAATGTTGCCAACAGAAAAACGTACTGCATTTATTTTCTAGTAGGCATAAATAAATTATGTGACGGACATATAGATGAATAGTAAGATTAACTAAAATATAACCATAATAATAATACATTAACTTATTACTTTATTAACTAAAGCCATTTTATCTCTCTTGGTCTATTACAGTGTGGTTAGGAAAATAGGAAAAATTAAAGGTCGCTAAAAATTGCAAAATAAAATTTCACCATCCGGTTAATTGAACCTCATTTAAATCCTGGATCCGGGGAGGTCATTCCAGAATCGGACTTTTTCAGTACATAAACTGATAAAATATTTAATGTTTCATCATTTTTAGCATTCCATAGCCGCCATTTGTTCCGCCATCTTGGTTTATGACAATTTGAATATCAGATTCATAATCAGCGACCTTAAAAACTCCCGGGTAACAAAATTTACGTAAATTGAATAAGAAAAGTTCTATTTTTAAATAAAACATGGCAATTTCGGCTAAGCTCAATAATTTTGGTTAGCATAATTCAAAAATTATCTCGATCGGTTGCGAAACAAGTGCTCTAGATAATTTTGAACGATAAACTTGCGATTCGTGCTACTGCGGGACGTAATTAATTATTACACCAGTAAATAAGCCGGAAAAAAGTGCCAAATGTGTAAAAGTTGGAAAACAGCACCGACTAATTTATCCCTCAGGATCATTCGTCACCACTAACATATTTGTGAACGGACAAAATGAGGGAAATGGGGGTTGTAAAATCCAAAAGTTAAGCTTTGAGATAAAAAACTTTAAAAATTAAAATTTCGGCCTAAAAATCTCTACTCAGAGGTTTTCGAGGTCGGTGATTACGAATCATAGGTCTGATTTGGTAAATTCAAAATGGCAGACCGGAAGTAGAGTCAAATTATCAGGAAAGACTCGTATTCTTTCCGTTCTTGGGCTGAAAATGAATACTCCAGGGTTTTCGCGGTCGCTGATAACGAATCCGATGTCCAATTAGGAGAAATTCACAATGGGGGTCCTCCCGCCATTTTGAATTTCGCAAATTGGACCCCAGATTCGTGATCAGCAGTCTCGAAAACTCTCAAGTAGGGATTTTCAGGCCTAAATTTTCATTTTTAAAGTTTTTCCTTCAAGGCTTATTTTCTGGGGCTTATAACCCCCATAACTACCCCATTTTGTTCATCCGCAAAGATGTTAGTGGTGATGAATGATCCTCAGGGTTCAAGGAATACAGCGGAGAAGGAATTTTTAAACTCGGTGCTGGTTCCAAACTTTTACACGATTTCTGGCTTACTTGCTGGAGTATACAGTGTAAACCTAAAGAAACGCACAAAATTCATATCTTTGGTATGTGTCATTTTTCTGAAAAATCCCCGAACAGGTCGATTTTACTTTTGTAAATGCTACATTTTGTCACTATACAAAAATTTATGACGTCATTGGTTTTTGAGTTATGACGCCGTCATACATTTTTTTAAATGGAAACAGACATTTTTGTTTACTGTTTTTGGTAGTATATTCCTTTAGCTTTCTGGTGATATAAAAAAATGATATTACCTGAGCCACTCTTTTGGAAAATTGACATTTTATGTAAAAGAAGCTTACCTTTCGCAAATTCACGAGTAATGTCCCACTTTCTTATGGACTAATAAATCTTGTTGAATACATTTTTGTTTTAACTAGCATGGAAACATTTGACATAAAAACAAAACAAAGAAAATAATAAAAAAACAATCACCTTAACAACAGAGAGATACAGTGTTACAGTCTATTTTCGTATCTGTACATTTAAATTTGAATATCGTAATATGTTATCGTTTTAGTCGAGGCTATATATAGTATAACTGGTTGCCTACCGTTCGTGCTCCATGTGAGCCACGCACAGTGATGTTGGCAACGCATTGCTAGCAACGCACCGTAACTGTACCTAATTTCTTAGGAAGCGAGTTTCGAACGTCTCGATTATAACCTTTTCAAGACCGTTATTATCAATTAAACTTATTGTTTTGTTAATGGAATTAGGAAATACTGTATTATGTGTGAAATATAGACGTCATTAAGGGAGATTTATCAAATTTGTGGGTTATGTTGTATAGTGTTCATTCGGAACGTACCCATGGACAAAGTTTTAGTCATTCTCAGATTTTGACAGAGGTTTCCGTCTGGGCCATTTTTGGGGATTTTTTTCCGTTTGCCGGCTGGAGGATAAGTTGTGTCACTGAGCACAAATTTTGTGAATTTGCTCCTTTAATGGGATTTAGTGCTGTAGCGACAAATTAGCAGTATTTTATTTTGATATTTTTATTATTTTCTGTTGGGAAGTACTGCTACGGAATTTTCCGGATAAATCAACTTGCTGGAAGCACATGGCAAAGGAATTCTGAAAGCCCACTCAAAATCTAAGGTATACCTCTGAAATCTCTTTAGAAAATATATTTGTAATATTCGTTATTTCTTTATTGCAGGGCTTTTTGGGTTTTTTGTTCTTTTTGTTCCTTTTGTTCTTTTGGTTTCATTTTATCTTGGACTTTTACTGGTATCGCATCATGTATGTTTGACCCCACATCTTACCTGTTGGATATCTGTACATCTGTATGTGAACTTTGGGTTTGCTGAAACTTGGTTGGCAAGCTATTTGGTGAATTTGGAATCCTGAGTTGTACCGGTGAGACTCTCCTGCCTGGTTCCATTGGAAGCTACGCTCCCCTGGTAGGCCTAGTGGTTACATTGTGAAACCTGCTGGAGGTAAGCGTCTTTAAATAGCCTAACGAGGGACCTTATATCACATTCCACCTTCTACGTGAGGCATAGAGAGCCCGTCAGTTTTCTTACGGTACTAATTACACATTAAATGTAAATTGTCAGTAAATATTTTGCATATGACCAATCAAATTTTAGTAGTTTTGAACATCACGCTTGCAAATTTTTCACATTAGCCAATTTAACCTAGCGTCACTTACCTAATTCACATTATTTTGTTCATTTTATGTTATTTTCCAGTATTTTAATGTAATCGTCTAAGTCAATATATTTTGGGGGGTCATATTTTGCCTATTATTAGTTAAGATTTTATTAGTTTTAAGTTGTCGTATGTTTTGTGTTAGGTTAAGTGTGCGCCACACATCTAAGTATATCGATTGTGTGTAATGTTATTTCTGTGGGATTTGGCTGTAAGCGTACCTATATATAATCATTAAATCTGTTATAGTAAGATGCGTATTTGTTTTCACCATCTTACATTTAAAGCCCCAATTTGTCGAATCCACTCCCCAGGTACTTGTCTAGTCGGCCGTGTGAGCCTTTTCGCCACCAATTAAATGCAGAGAGGGGACTGCACGTAAAACATAAAAATTTTGTTCAGGGCACAGGGTGGCCACCCTGCTGTATTGCTGATACATCAGCCTCTAAAGTTAATTATTTTACATATTCCCCTTTTATCTGGGAGCCCTGTAACAACAGGCCTTTTTGTATAAAGTATCGATAACGTTTTTATTCCTGTCACGTGTGGAACCTCAGTTTTGTGACACTTCTGAGACAGTGAATGCAATGCCACGGTTAGGTGAAAGAGAACGCGTAGAACTTTTGATGATGGTTGGATATGGTGATAGGCTGAGAACTCATCAGGAAGCATGTGATGTTTTCAAATCCAAGTATCCTGAAAAGTAAATTTCTATATCCACTGTAAGTAGATTGGTGGTTAGATACGAAGATACGATGAATCTGGCAGTGTAGCTGACCTCTCTCGATCTGGTCGCCCTAGCATAAGCAACGAAACCAAATTAAATATTCTTCTAGAAAGTGAGGGAAACCACCATCTTTCGACAAGACAGCTGGCTTTAAATCATAACGTGAGTCAAATTTCCGTTGTACGTCTATTGAAAAAAGAAAAATACCATCCATACAAAGTGCAATTAATCCACGAATTGAGTGAGGACGATCCAGATTGGCGCTTACAGTTTTGTGAACAGTTGATAACCTTGTGCGATGAAAACCCAAATTTTTTAAAGAACGTTATTTTTTCTGATGAAGCTACATTTTCTTTAAAGGGGACTGTACATCGGCATAACTGTAGGTATTGCTCAGGCGAAAATCCTCATTGGACTCAAGAAGCCCACACACAGCGACGAGGCAAAGTAAACGTGTGGGCAGGTACAACTGGTGATCGTTTATTGGGATCTTTTTTTTTGAAGAAAATCTTACGGCCGCGAGATATTTACAGTTTTTGCGAGTTGAGTTGGTACCAGCCTTAGTAGTTATGTTTCCGAACAATGCAGTTATTCAGTTTTAAGATGACACTTTTACTGGAAGGTGGATAGATCGTCGAGGTCCGATTGAGTGGCCCCCGCGTTCACCGGATTTAACTCCCTTAGACCTTTTTCTTTGGGGTTACTTAAAGTCAAGGGTGTATTTTAGCACACCGGATACAATAGAAGAATTAAAAGCCAGAATTGGCTTGGAGATGAGACGAATTGCCCATGAGATGATTCAGAACAGCGTGCAAAGTGTCTACACCCATCTTGGTCAATGCCAGATGGTTGGAGAGTCGCAATTTGAGCAATGGAGATGATTTTTTTTTCACAATTACTTATGTAAGGTATCAATTAATAAAATTATTTTTTTCCAAAAGAATGGCTTAGGCTTAGGTTTTCATATCACCAGAAAGCTAAAGGAATATACCACCAAAAACAGTAAACAAAAATATCTGTAACTCAAAAACCAATGACGCCATAAATTTTGGTATAGTGACAAAATGTAACATTTACAAAACTGAAATCGACCTGTTCGAGGATTTTTTTGACAAATGACACATATTAAAGATATAAATTTTGTGCTTTTCTTTAGGTTCACACTGTATATGAAGGCAGCTGGAAGTTTTGCAAAAATATATAATTTATACGACGTGCTTCGCCCATGTACTGCGTAGAGTTGCTGAAGCGAGCAAAAAGTGTTACATACTGATATTCAGTGAAAACAAATTTTCCTAAAAGCGTCCGATTTAGGTATTCTCAAAGTACTTCCGAGCCTGCTGTAACTAATGCCCTCTATGTGCAGCGTTAAAATTAGTTCCAAATTCTTATTTTTCATGTCAAAACCATAAAATTGCCAATTTTCAAGTTAATTCTAATAATTCTATGAATACCTTTGCCCATTTGAAGATTTAACTTCTATAACAAAAAAAATGTTTTTACGAGAATGGAACAACTTATATTAAAATTCCGAAAAAGGGGCTTATTATAAGTGTATTGAGCCATTGTCTTCAAAAGAGCACTGGTACAAAAACTGCTATTCAAAAAATACAATTAGTAAAATATGTAGACTAAGATTCAATCATGCACTGGTACCATCATATCTATTTAGAATTAATAAGAGAGATAATGCATTATGTGATTGTGGAGAAGTAGGGGATACAGTACATATGATTTTAGAATGTAAATTGAACGAAGATGATAATAAACATTTTTTGGATGTAGTTTATAAATCAAATCTTGTACCATGTCCGTTTAATTTGATGCAATTGCTAGCATCAAGAAACGTTTTTATATATAACCATTTAGTATGCCATATAAAAAAAATAAAAATAAAAATATAATAAATATGTAATATTTGTAACTTGTATTTAGAAATAAGTTTCCTATCGTCTTTCCTTCAATGTTAATCCATGTTATCCGAGGTCTAGTCAGTATGTGTGAAAATCGTCTATACGGACCCATAGACGTACCTGTATCACTGTCAGTTCCCAATTATAAGTTGAAAAAAAAAGAAAAAAAAGATGCATAATTATTAAATGAAATAAAAAAAATACACGAAAAAAAAATTGAAAAAAAATACATATACAAAAAAAAAGAATATACATAAAAAAAAACTGAAAAAAATATCACAAAAAAATGATATATGTTTGTATGTTTGTACTTATTCGTTTACGTAAATACTTATATGCTTGTTATGTACAATAGAAAAATATGTAGTTAAAAAAAATGGTACACATTGGTAACCAAGGAATAATGTGATAAGAAATAAAATAAAAAAATAATTATTATACTAGGAAACTTGGCGAGTGGTCTTTGTAACCGTAGTCAACAAACCTGAAACATACACACACACACAACATTATTGAGAAACTTTAGAACACAAAACTTTAAATATCTTTTGTCTCTTAAATTATTATCGCATATAGTTTACCTCAGACTTATTCTGGGTATAAATAATGTTGGCGCCTTCGATAGTGCGATAAGGAACAAAGATCCCGAACGAATATACCGACAATAAGTTTTGGATAAATAAAAGTATACTCATTTTCTTATTAAAGATAAATTATAATTCCTAAAATGATAGGTCGTTGCTATGCTATCACCTCCAATATACATCATTGTATCGTGTGGCAAAAATATTTTAGAATATTTCACAAATTTCACAACATCGTAATGCAATAAACTAGAGAATTGGTCCAAGATCTGTCCCTTGCGGGACGCCATGCTTGGTTTGCAACTTATCTGATAATCTGTGTCTAAATATCATACTTCTTGTTATAGAATTGAGATATGTTTTAAGCCAGTTTAATATATCACTTCTACGACCAGTTCTTTCCTGTTTATATGGTAGCACTTCTCTGTTTATAGTTTCAAATACGTTTTCAAACTCGTAGCTGTCGAAAACTGCGTGTTTTGAAGGACCCTGTACGTAAATTATTGAAAGCATTCCTTAATAAAATCTGAGAATATTTATTTATAAAAAAATTAATGATTTTTATTTGTTTCATAGGTAAACAACTATATAGGAACTGACCTTACTAAGGCGACCTCGTCTATTTTTTACACTAGAGGAGACCTTCAGTGTTTTATTTTAATACGACAAATGCTAATAATAATAATTTTAATAATTTTTACCGTAAAAATAATCATGTTCATGTTTTTTTATGACTGAAGTCGCCAAACTTGAAGAAATCCGTTGTTCCTACTGCGACCTTGCACAAAAAAGTGCTTTAATTCTAGTAAAAATAAATACGCTGAAACGAATCATATACTCTACCGAGTGCGAAAATATTAATACGTTCAATATTGTTAATCAGAGTCGTCAAGCGTGGTGAGACGCAATTATGTCAGTGAAGCGAATGCTGTGAGTAAATACACTGGAATTAAATGTACGTTATGTAAATATGAACAGGTAATAATCCTGTAATTAGGTGGAAATACAACGTAAAGTAAGTTTTTCTACCACAATGTGCAAAGCAGTTATTTTCAGAGACAACTCAAGGCGGTAGGCGAACAGGTAGTTGTTTAGAGAGACAAAATTTCTTCTTATTCACAATGTCCTGGCAGACATTTTGTGTGCAATTACCGTCTAGCTCCTCGGTGGTAATATCAATCCAACGTTTTCGCGCAGTGCACACACAGAAAAATCTCACACTTAGTTTGACAAGAATACGATTCAAGAATCATTAAATTGCATGTTGTATGATCTTGTGAACCATTTCTGTATATAAGTTTTTTTTTTCTTTTTTTTTTACAGAATTATTGTCTTTCCTACATAATAATGATATGGTTTCTATCTGTTATATATCATTTAAACTTAGGATATATATATTTTTTTAATTATATTTAGAATAAATAGAATAATACAAGAAAAATAAACGCAGGAAAAATATGTAATACCTAAAGTATGAATATAGTTCCCCATTCTTATCCTTCCCCATTCTTATCCTTAATGTTTATGTCATTAGTCAGAAATGTTGGATTTCTGAATTAGCAGAAGCTTTTCAAAGCTTTTTTTTGCAAAATTGTCACATCCGGCGTTCCCCATGGATCCGTACTGGGTCTGCTTATGCTTGTTCTTTTATAAATGATATTATAGCTAATCTGAATGTAGAGAGCCTTCTGTATTCAGCTGTTTTGAAAATTTATTGTGTGATAGAATGTGAACGAGATTGTGAAAAACTTCAAAATCGCTTAAACATAGTTAATGACCATAAGTGTACTTATGGTATTTAGAGTATTTAAAATACTAATAAAGTATTTTAAATAACTGAAATACAGGGTGCAATTAGTTTCATGTCATTAAAAAGAACTGGTATTAGGGACCAACTAGACAAACAAAAAACCAATATGACTTTTTTCTCTATGGGCACTTTGAAAAAACTGACCTAGGTTTAAAATTTGAATGTTAAGGTAGGAAACATTTGAAAACTACTGTTATTCAGGGTCAGTGGATGTTATAGTCCGAATATTAGAAATAATAAAAAACTGTAATATCCGACTTGTGTTCCCGCCGGAAGAAATGCGGCATTTTGATGGGATTACTTGTACCGAACTTTTTATCCCACTAATTATGAAAATGTAAATAATTCTTTCTCTTTCGGCACAACGCAAGAATAGCATGGCCGCAGGGGTTTAAGTAGAATTTGTTTACATGTGTTTTTTTAATTTGGAACAAAGTTATTGTAGCTTTTATTGTCGTTTATAAGAATTTATAAAATTTAAAAGTGGTTTATTAACATTTGTAACCTTGTGTTAAAAGCTTAAAAAATTAGTAATTATTTTATGAAATTGGAAACCGAACAGTTAGACGTCCGAGACACGATAACAGAAAATAGTTGTGTACCTGCTTTAAGTTAGGAAAAAGTCTGATTTTTTTAACGAATTGAGGGCATAATTTTTCCCAATCAGGTATCAAAAACTAAAAAATCGAATTTTCGGTCTCTATGAAAATCAATGTAAACACTAATAAACAGATCAATACAAGACAGCGAATACTAATAATAATAATAATAATAATCATACCTTTAATGCCCAATAGGTACCACCCAATAACTGAATAATTCTTTTGAATTTTTCACAAAAATTGCTCGAAATGACCTCCATCTCCACGTATACACATTTCGGCACGTCGGTCTAAGGACATACGCACTCCGTTCAACACATTTGGTAAATTAGGATCATTTTTTATGGTTTCTATGTACATTAAAATACGTTGTTGCAATTGTTCTAAAGTGTCAATTGGATCACAATAAACCAAGCAACAAAAGACTCGTGGTCTAAGATTAAATCTTAGACCACCAGTCTTTAGTTGCTAGCATGTCCTTGCATGACTTTTTACAACGCACAAAACATGTAATAGAATTAAGTTCCATTATTATAGTCTTCGCAAATGCAAAACGAAGAGTATATTGCATTTGATCGGTACGTTTCTAAAACCGATAATATCGCTCGTAGAGAAAAAAATTTCATGTCACTCTGTTGGTGACAGCATTCTGAACAACTTTCAAAATGTCCGTCCGTCCGTCCGTATGTCTGTCTGTCAGTCAGTTTCTTATAAGCGCAATAGCTTAAGAACGAAAAGTCCGATTGTATTAAAAATTGGAAAGGAAGTTAGTGTTAGCTAGAGGAAGAACCCTGTTGCCTTTTAACAAAATCTGTCAATAAATAAAGAAGTTATTAATTATTTAAATTTTAAAATACTTATTTTTAATATTATTTACTATAAAGATGCGAAGAGTATTCTATAGAATGTGCAACAATTATGTAAAAACTGCAGTGTAAATAACAGATCGTAACACGCGTTATATAAGGAAAAACGTATATGCCTATACTAATTGAAATGGGTCGACTCAATGGAGCACGTCATATTCTTGCACATTTATAGGGTTGTTTTTCCACCGATACCTATTAATTTGTATATCGCTGGATTCAGCATAAAATTCTGCACATTTTTATTTGAAATTTTTTTCCATGTGGACTGTTATTTTCAAGATAAAAAATGATAAATAAAATTGAAAAATAAAAATTATAGTTTCTTTGGGAATATTCCACTAGGTATTTAATATTTTTAACTCCAGTATTTTTTTTCGTAAATTATATATTTTTGTAAGCATTTAATTTTTTTGAAATTGAAAATTGGTCAAATATTACCGAAGATATGATTTTTTTTTTAAATCCGCCTAGTCGCCATTTTGAATTGTGGATTACTGGAGAAAAATACAATTTCAGAAATGCCAACAAGGCATTTGGTCATCCCGTTGGCTTATATTTTCATAAAATAAAGCGTATTAAAACTTGGCAAGACATCGACGCGAGCGGTCGTTCTTGAGCCCTATGATAATAGACTAACCCTTCCCTCAGAGTGCCTTATTTAAAACTAATATTGACAAAGATAACGGCGAAGAGTATCCTATAGAATGTGCAGCAATTATATAAAAACTGCAGTAAATCGGCGAAGAGTATAGTGGTTAGCTTGTTTTACTTCCACATCCACGTAGTGGATTGGAAGTATAGTAATCGCAAAAAAAATTTCAAAAATTTTTATTCGTGAAATAGGTTTAGAATGTCATGAAACGTCGAGATTTTAAATTTGAGCGAAAAAAAAAAATTTCTGTCTGTCGGTCTGTCTGTCTGTCTGTCTGTCTGCCTGTCTGTCTGTCTGTCTGTCTGTCTGTAACTTTTTTTTGTCCGCACGTTTTCTCCGGAACGGTTTAAGATATTGACTTGAAATTTTGTACACGTATATATTATAACGAGATCTGGAACTGGATTGTTTTTTGAGGATATCCGGTGAAGGGTTGGGGGTTAAATAGGGGTAAATAGGGGAAAATAAGTAAAGCAAGCTTGTAAGAGTACAGAAACTTGAAATTCGGTGTATGTACTAGCAGTTAAGGCCTCAGATTTTTTAATAATATTTTTCAACCCCCCCCCCCCCACCACCCCTACCCCATTAATGGGGTTGATAAAATAAAGTTGAGACTTTCATTTGAAATTTCGTACACGTATGTATTATAACGACGTCTGAAATTAGATTATATTTTGAGATGATTCCGTTGAAGGGTTGGGGGTTAATTTGGGGTAAATAGGGGAATATAAGTAAAACAAGTTGATAAGAGTACAGAAACTTGAAATTCGGTGTATGTACTAGAAGCCAAAGCGTCAAATATTTTTATAATATTTTTCAACCCAACCCCCGTCACCCCTATTAAAAGGGTTGATAAAATAAAATTGAGATATTCATTTGAAATTTGGTACACGTATGTATTATAACGATATCTGGAACTAGATTATAATTTGAGATGATTCCGTTGAAGGGTTGGGGGTTAAATAGGGGTAAATAAGGGTAATTAAGTAAAGCAAGCTGGTAAGACTATAGAAACTTGAAATTCGGTGTTTGTACTAGAAGCCAAAGCGTCAGATTTTCTTGTAATATTTTTAACCCCCCACCACCCCTACTCCATTATTTAAGGGGTTGATAAAATAAAATTGAGATATTCACATGAAATTTAGTACGCATATGTATTATAACGACATCTGGAACTAGATTATATTTTGAGATGATTCCGTTGAAGGGTTGGGGGTTAAATAGGGGTAAATAGGGGAAAATAAGTAAAGCAAGCTGGTAAGACTACAGAAACTTTAAATTCGGTGTATGTACTAGAAGCCAAGGTCTCAGATTATTTACAAATATTTTTCAACCCCCACCACCCCTACTTAAATAAATAGGGGGAAATAAGTAAAACAAGCTGGTATGAGTACAGAAACTTGAAATTCGGTGTATGTACTAGAAGCCAAGGCCTCAGATTTTTTAATAATATATTTCAGCACCCCACACCCTTACTCCATTATTCAAGGGGTTGATAAAATAAAATTGAGATATTCACATGAAATTTAGTACGCATATGTATTATAACGACATCTGGAACTATATTATATTTTGAGATGATTCCGTTGAAGTGTTGGGAGTTAAATAGGGGTATATAGGGGAAAATAAGTAAAGCAAGCTGGTAAAAGTACAGACATTTGGGATTTGGTGTATATACTAGAAGCGAAGGTCTCATGTTTTTTTATTAGTATTTTCCATCTTCCCACCACCCCCACTCCCTTATTAAGAGTTGATAAAATAAAATTTGAATTTTCACTTTAAATTTGGGAAATTTATGTATTATAACTATATCTGAAACTAGATTATATTTTGACATGATTGCGTTGAAGGAGTGGGGGTTAAATAGGGGTAAATAGGGAAAATAAGTAAAGCAAGCTGGTAAGACTACAGAAACTTGAAATTCGGTGTATGTACTAAAAGTCAAGGTCTCAGATTTTATAATAATATTTTTCAACCCTTCTACTACCCTTACTACATTATTAAAGGGGTTGATAAAATAAAATTGAGATATTCACTTGTAATTTGGTAGACGCATGTATTATAACGACATCTGAAACTAGATTATATTTTGCGATCATTCCGTAGAAGGGTTGGGGTTAATAGGAGTAACTAGGGGAAAATAAGTAAATCAAGCTGATAAGAGTACATAAATTTGGGATTCTGTGTATATACTAGAAACCAAGGCCTCAGATTTCTTTCTAATATTTTTCAAACTCCACCACCTCCGCTTCATTATTAATGGGATTGATAACATCAAATTGAGATATTCACTTGAAAATTAGTACACGTATGCATCTGATTGAGATGACTCCATTCAAGGGGTGGTAGGTGGTAAGTTGTGTATAGTAGAAAATAAGTAGGGTGAACCAGAAATGTAATTTTTAACGTATATGGTAGAAACCAACTCCTCAAACTTTTCTATGACATCTGCCCCAAATAATATTAAAATTCTATGACCAATAATTTCCACATACTAGAGTGAAAATATAGTCAAGATGTTTCCTTTAAAGTGACTTGGATGAAGAATCTGGATGTGGAAGTGATTCCTTAGGCAGCGGTTTTTTATATTTTGTAATTTAACGGAAACAAAATTAAAAATGTCTAAAACTAAATTTATTTACAAAAAAGTAGCGAAGAAAATGTGCATAGAATGTGTAATAATTATATAAAACGTTCAGTAAAACAGAGAAGAGCGTAATATTTATTCTAGTTTGCATATCCTATTTGTCAAAAGTTGATTTTGAATACTATTACAGCTACTCATAAAGTTCAAAACCCCCCAGGTATACCCACGAGGCCTGAGCCTTCTTGACAAATTTATTATAACAATTTTTGTAATCATGCATGCAGACTAGTTTAGGTACATCCAGCGGTAATAAATACATAAAGCTCGTACATTTACAGCGTGTTCTCGAGATGGTAACGTTTTTTTGTATAGGCGGCTTCAGCTCTTCTCTTCTCTAGCATATCTCCTGGGCATGCTGAGATCCTGATGCTTGCATTATCTACACTTATCTAGCCTATCTAGTCGGGTATCCTAGAGAAGGCATTCGGTACACTAAGCCGCCACAGGTTGAGTTACCATTTTAGTTTCGAAATGAATCAAGTATTTGACAAAAGAATCAATAAATTAATTTTGTGAATTACTTTGAAGGAGTGGTGGAACATTTCGTACTCAACTGTGGGGAAAAAATCGTTTAACAAATATTCGATTTATAATTCACTAATATTCAGGGGTAATTATTGATCAAATGAGTTTTTTATTAGTAGGACGAGGAAGTCACCGAAAATGTAACAAAGTGGACCGTGGAAAAAGAGGGAGGGGGTTCAAAAAATCAAAAGAATATATTGTTTAAAAAGTGTAATTGTTTATCCTTAAATGTAGAGGTATTCCAGTAAATAAGCCGGAAAAAAGTGCCAATGTGTAAGTTGGCAGTACTGATTTTATAAATTCTCTCTGCGTTGTATTCCTTGAACCCTCAGGATCATTCGTCACCACTATCATCCTTGGGGACGGACAAAATGGGGGATTTACGGTGGTTATAAGCCCCAAAAATTAAATCTAAAAAAAAAAAATTATAAATGAAAATTTCGACCTGGAAATCTTTAATTGGGGGTTTCTGAGGTCACTGCTCATGAATTTGTGGTACAATTCGGGAAATTCAAAATGATGGACCGGAAATCGGGTCATTTTTCCGTAAAAAATGAGAATGGATGTTTCGTCCTTGAATCTGTACTCGGGGATTTTTGAGGTCCTTGATTACGAATCCGAGGTCTAATTTGGTAAATTCACAATGGCGGACCGGAAGTGTAGTCGATTTCTCAGGAAGAACTCGTATTGTTTTCTCTTTTGGGCTGAAAGTGGAAACTGAGGGGTTTTCGTGGCCCCGATAACGAGTCCGATGTTCAATTAGGGGCTATTCAAAATAACGGACCGGAAGTAGAGCCATTTCCTCAGGAAAGACACGTTTTTCTTCAATTTTTGTGATTTTGAAAAAAATGTTTATACAATTATTTGAAAGCCCCTAACTACCCAATTTTAGCCTACAAACGAAAAAAATACTGGGTTTTCCTGAAAAAAAAAATGGCTATTTCCGGTTCTCCATTTTGAATTTCCAAAATTGGACCTCGGATTCGTGATTAGCAAACTCAAAAACTACCGAGAACTCATTTTCAGCCCAAAAATGAAATACGAGTTTTTTTTCTGAAAAATTGACTCTACTTCCGGTCCGCCATTTTGAATTTCCCAAATTCCCTTGCCTTCGTGTTCAGCCACATCGAAAACCCCCGAGTAGGAATTTCCAGACCGAAATTTTCATTTTTAAAATTATTTTTTTCAAGGCTTAATTTTTGGGGCATTTTTGGGGCTTTTAACCCCCCTAACTCCCCCACTTTGTCCGCCCGCAAGGATGTTAGTGATGGCGAATAATCCTGTGGGTTCAAGGGACATAACGCAGGAGGAATTTTTAAAATCGGGGCAGTATCCCAACTTGTACGGAATTTCCCGATTATTTACTGGAGTAGAGAGTGGGATGTTGATAACGAACGTTTGTGTTGTCATAAATGTTATAATGGGGGGGGGGCATGTTCATTTTTTCGAACGCATTTATTGAATGGCCCTTATTTCTGAAGATTTTCTTACGACGATTCGAACCCCGTGCTTCACACCATTTTTGAAATACTGAAGGCTCAAATATGCCGTCTTTAACCAACTTTGATGTAACATAACTTTTGATCCGAATGTCTTACAAAGTTGTTCTCTAGCATAAAATAAGGAACATTTGTTGTAGAACATGGAGGTGTTATAATACTTTGAGGGACATTTCTTTACGGTTTGAAAATTGTAATGAAATTGTATGAGCACGTTGAGTATACTCACAAAATCCAAATTCAAGCAGCTGTTCATGATTCTGTTTCAAAATACAGGGCCCCTGAGATTAGTCATTTTCTTAATTTATTGAATATTGCTTGATTTTGGTTTAAATTTCGTCCATTTTGGATCTGTTATCTTGTGTTTTAATTTTTTAGCATTATTTTAGTTGTTACAAGTATTAAATGCTATATTAGTTCAGCTTTTGATCTCGACAAAATCATAATTATTGTATAGGCGTTCTTTGAGGTGATATTGAACGTCAAAGTTTTTTGCATATATCTCGTATCCTGTTCATCGAATGCCCATGAGTTTGTAGAGAACTAAATTATCTACACGTTGCCTTTTTTATTTTTTTCTAAAACTTCGCCCTTTTCGAGATATTCAAGGCTAGGTTTAAAAGCTGATCATATTCTTGATAATAATAATAATGCTTCATCTACGTCTGATGCATAGGAAGCGAGATATTTGCAAAAAAACGTTATTTCTAAACTTCGACCTTGAATATCTCGGAAAGGGCGAGGTTTTGGGAAAAAATGAGAAATACCAGTCTTGTAGTAGATAATTAAATTCTCTACAATGTACATGTTAAGGTTATTGCTGTCTAATTTTTGTGGCGCGAGATATTCGCGAAAAACCATGTTTTTGAAATTTTGACCTTGAATATCTCGAAAAGAGGGAGGATTGGTAAAAAATAAAAAGGACAACTAGATCGTTTAATTCTTTACAACTTTACATTGACCTCATGGGCTTCCGATGCATAGAACGCGAGATATTTGCAAAAAAACTTTTAATAAATATCTTGTTTAGCCATGTTGGAATTTTTGTGGTTTTTGTGCATTTGAGTTTGAGACACCTCAAAGAACGTAGTACTTATAAATTATTAAAAGATTTTGATCTTAAATTGAAGCAACCATTTTATTTATTAATTTTTCAAACATCAGATCCTGATTTAGTGACCTCGAGGTGAATATATTGAGGCTAAAATGACTGAAGTATTTCGAGTTATAACAATTTTAAAATAATTTTTCATGACCAAAAAAGATTTTTGGAGTTACAAGAAGTCGGCAGGCAAAAACAGTTATAGAAAATTAAACTTGTGATGATATAAAACCATTTAAAAATTTGTTGGCAAACCTATTCAGGTCTCCACTCAACTACTGAGACTTTATGAGACAAATTACGTACCTCGTTACCGTTAATCTTCAACAATTAATATCATTTGCGTATTAATATCTTCCTATATGAGTTTATTTCGTGACCGCTGGCGCTTACAAGATCCAGCTCGTGGGCGCGGTCACCTTATAGAAGAGATCTAATAGTGAGAATCTGCAATAGATGCACCAAAGTGGAGGGAATGCCGTGAAGCAGCGTCCCAAAGGCGATGCCTCTGTGAATATAATGAGTAATTGTGCAGGTGACGTTTGCCCTGCTGCGGCCAGCACAATGCACGCCTATGCGGCCAATGACCGGACGCTAGGCATGAACGTGCGTGTACTAGTTTTTTGAGGGAGGATGAAACTGGGTGCTTATTACTGCTTATACACCACTACGGATATTAAGCTGTAAAAGTTTAAAAGTTAGAAAAATGTAGCAATAAACATTTTAAATTGTGAGGCGTTACTTTCATCCTCTGTTAAAGTTGAATTATCGTCAGCTACCATAGAGACACTGGTCCTTTGAGTGATTTCATAGATGAAAGATGAATCAAGTTTAGCGGAGACCAATAATAATGGCACTAATACACTTATCGGAAAAAAAATTCGATCCACCATAATTGTCAAATTCAACTATGAAGCTGCTGTTGCTAAATTTAAGACTAGATTTGTTGATCGTCAATTGAAAATATGGACAGTAGAGGACTTTAGCCGAAGTTGGGTCTCCCCCCACCACTTTTTGTGACCTTGACCTTGACCGTGAACGTGTATGCCGCCGTGGCGTGACCTTGAGCTATAGACAGTGCCTACTCTTGAATTCGGTTTGCACTTGACCTTGAAACGTACGTTTATTAGTCAAGAGTAGAATATTTTTGTGCCCTTGTCGATAGCAAGCACGCCTCGACCGGGGTAGTATTATGTAACCTTGAGCTGCATGCATGCTCTGCCTTTACTAGAGACCAGATTGCATCCGAGGTTAGATGTTTCGTGACGTAGCAGACCGTTACGTTAAAACAGCGAGAGAAGTTAAAATTTCATCATTCCTAATGTTACTCTCGTAGAGTAAACTAGCGCGCCAACTCAATATGTCTTTTGAAGTTGGTGCGCCGGATGGGGTCGAGCTGACGCTCCCTACCCCAAATGCATCGCTGTAGGCCTGGCCATCGCCGTGGCGTGACCTTCAGCTGTAGACAGCGCCTACTGTTGAATTCAGTTTGCACTTGACCTTGAAAAGTACGTTTATTAGTCAAGAGTAGAATGTTTTTGTGCCTTTGTCGATAGCAAGCATGCCTCGACCGGGGTAGTATTATGTAACCTTGAGCTGCAGGCTTTGCCTTTACTTGAGTCCAGATTGCAATCCGAGGTTAGATGTTTCGTGACGTAGCAGACAGCGAGAGAAGATAAAATTTTATCATTCCTAACGTTACCCTCGTAGAGTAAACTAGCGCGCCAATTCATTATGTCTTTTGAAGTTGGTGCCGGATGGGGTCGAGCTGACGCTCCCTACCCTAAATGCATCGCTGTAGGCCTGGCCCGGCGTTAAAATGTATACGTGTACTTTAAGTGAGATGACAATATGCAGCATCATTCAACGAAGACGTTTGCCAGGTACCTATATATATTGCCAACTCAAGAAACAGTCCTCTAGCGCCTCTGCCTCGGTTGCGTCCGGGATATCAACAAACGGTTACGTGATCTTATTAAGAAAGAGGGCTCTCGAAGGGTAGAGGACAGTGGAGGGATGCATTGCTAACACGGCCGTACTGTGGCTAAGATGTGAGCGTCGTCATCGCTCTGTTATTGTTATTGTTATCTAGGTATCTGAAATGGTATAAAGTACGGAAACATAACTTCAAATAAATTGTGGCTAATTGTTTGTTCTTGTGCATTGCTTACATATATTTAGTCAGTTATAAGAGAGTGAGATCTGAGTGGAAATAAGAGTACTAATGTCCTAGAAATGTAATTGCATAGGTACGTAAAGTAAAAAATAGAGAGGAAATAATCAACAAAATTAGATTTTATAACAATGTTACGTATAATTCTAATAATTATTTTGATCTTTTACATACTTCGCAATTAATTGCAAGTGTCATTTTGTATAATTTACTCATTCGTTTTGTATACCTACGCCAATAGACCTCGAAAAATGTTTGCTTGCGCGCGTTACAAGAAGTCCTTTACAAACAAGAAGGTCACAAAATCGCCATATTAGGTGGATACAGATTTTGGCAATTGAAAAATTTCCTTATTTTTATTAAATAACTTAATATGCTTATTCTAAATGAAGAGCAGCACTACTTATATAATTAGACACAATTATGCTTTATGAGTTATGCGATATTTTTAGGGGTTTCCACTGACTACGCTTGTAAATGTCTGCTTATTCTCATCTTGTTTTAATGATTTATAACTTTCAGATAGTTAATTTCTAATTTCTTCGGCAAAAAGTAATTTTTTAACAATTTTATCACATGTTTAGAAGTTTTATCATTTCTTTTGCATACTTTAGTCGGATCTCAGAAAATATATTGTTTAGTTGAGTTCTATTTCTACTTCACCTTTCTCTTAAATTTGTCTCTTTTGATTTCTTTTTATATATGGCCATTTTGTCTAGATGAGAAGAAGTAAAATATTTTCTGATTCAAATAATGATACCAGAGATAGGGAAATATGTGATATTTTGTTTTAAAACGAGTGGTGGAATAGCTTCGGCTAAGCTCGGCCAGGACGTTAATTTATATAATGCGATTTAAAAAAAGCATACAAAATACGAAATATTAAACTTAAGCTCACATGGGTATTCTTAAAATATTTTATTAGATGTAAAAATATTTAACCCAATTCACTAATTTAATAGATACCATCCTCCCGAGTACGATGTTTTGTGGTGTAGTAGAAACTTCCTATAAAATAGCTCTAGGCACTGCCTACGTCATACAACTTGACCTTGGAAAAATGCATTTGTAAGACAAGGGTGGTGTTTCATACGCGGCAGATAGTTCCTTTAAAATAGTGGGATGTCGTGACCTTCGACGACGATGGTATAACGTTAACCTTGAGCTGTAAACGCTACTCGTTCTTGATTTCAACTTGCAGTTCGAGGGTAGAATATTTTGTGACGTGGAAGTTAACATTTTATCATTCCTAACGTTAGGCTCGTACAGTAAACTAGTGCGCGCCAAATATTCTTGCCTTTTCATATAAAATGAATAGAATTTACTATGTAGGTACCTACCCTGTGTATTTAATAAATTATGCAAATATGTATTGTTGATCTCGGGATCCAGAATGCATCGAATGCAGTACTTTATTTTAATCATTATATGCAAAAAAATCAATTCTCTCTTAATATATCCTTTTATTTTTTATAATTGGCCACCTGAATAATGGGACCCTGAATAAATTTCTACGTCTTATTTATATTAAATTTCGTCAAGTGTATTCTGGATGATACAAAATGGATTTTTAAGAAATTACGATATTCCTGGATTATTCTCATAAAACTATTTAACAGAATGCTATTTCAAAAAAGAAGTAAGAACTCTATTAAGTAAAAGGCTTTTATTTTAAATGTTTATAATTTTTTTTCACTTGAAACCTGTAAAAATAATTTCATAAAACTCCAATGGGGAAAATGTCACCACAAAATAATCAATACTTCTGCTGGAAGACAAAATGTTTACAATTGAAACCGTAAGTAATTATATTTTGGCTAAAATATTGATGCCGGAATTTATGAAATTAATCTAAATTTTTAAACATTTACTGGTAAAAAAAGAATAGACAAGTATAGTTACAATATAGAAATATTGTACGTTAATGAAGTAAATTAAATCACAATCGGAATGTGTCAGAATTCGAACTAACTGACAAATACCGAAGATTTTGAATGAATTCTGTTAGATATATCCCAAATTTATTCATCATTTATTGGAGGAGCGGACAGCGTCTCGCTCACTGTACTTCTCCCTACAGACATATAACAATAATAATAATAATAATAGTAATTATTATTATATAACCCAGAACTCTATAATATATGCAAAATATAAGTCACTCCAGGTTATATAAGGAGCTTGGTTTAGTGTCCTCCAAACCTGTATGACCACATATGGGACCTGTGTGACTACACAAGTTTTACAATAGATGACAATAATTATAAAGTGTACGAAAAGTATGCACAACTTAATTTTAATAATATATTCTGTTGGCTCAACTTTCTCTTGTATATTCTTTTATTTTAAAATTATGAAATTAAAACAAGTTATCTATAGTTCGTGTATTATTTATTTTCTGCATGGTTACATTACGAAGCTTAATTAACTTCACGCAGAAATCTACCTTACATTTATTTCACTACTTAACGAAGTTATGGTATTGTTCTCTTTTATTATTTTCTTATAAATATTTATGTCTATAAGGTACAGGGATACATTTTATAGGAAGGGAGTTCTCATATTTAAAATACACGAGTAAGTATATGGACATATAAATACACTGATGTTTTAGTGAATGCGACTGCCATGTGTTCACCTGTGGGTTAATGTTGTAATTTATGATTTAAGAAATGTATATTGGAATATTTAGAGCCAGAAAGAAGATTGGTTATGTCTGCTCTGTATAGTAAATAAAAAACATGTTATGAAGAGTGGCCACTATTTTAGAAATAACCGCAATTTTGAACAATGCCTGCATTAGAAGAAAAACAAATATTTGATGCACAGTATATATAGTAGTCGGACTGTTGTACATCAATTCATTTGTTATTAGATATGTTAAGTCTAAAAATACCTCATCATGTTTGGAATCTTTTCTCTACGAAATTCTCAAATAAACCAGTTATAACGGAAAAGTATAAAAGGAAAAGCAAAATTCTGTAAATCATTCTTTTAGCTTCACTCTTGTATAAACATTTAAATAAAGATTCGTCTCTTTACATCTACAAAATAGACAATAGGGTACGTTTTCAACTGTACAATTAGCTCTTCTATATTTCTGTTAGGTGCAAGGACAAAGGCCAAAGATCTTAAACGTTCCATCGTTGAAATCAAGGTAAAAGTTTCGTCTTCTTCTGTCTAATCATATTGTAGTGGATTCACTCATTTGTTTACATTCAGCATATTTATTCATATGTAGGTATATTTGCTTTATGTCAAACAGCATTGCAATGTATAGTCTTAGTTTAGCGTACCGCTGAAATCATACCCATCACAGTTTGTTTTTGATGAATCAATATAATGTAGTAATAAACAGTTCAGCATTTGGCAACATTTCTCATCACGAGGGGCAATCTCAAAATTTATTAAAAAGAACGTCGTCTACATTTTCCATCGTTTCGCCTGGATTGGACAGATGCTCATTTATTTTTGATCATCCACAGTTCTTTATGGCCGTTTTTACATTTATTTCAGCTGAGGCATTCATGACTCTTTCAATAGTCGACTCCAAAAATATATCGTCACATTCACAATAACGCTACTTACAGAACTTTTCCACTCATCTCATGCATATTTTTAGGTTCTGTTTGTGACCTCCTCCCAAATTCAAATGTTTTTCGTTATTTCTCCGATTTATAACCCAGTCAATGAATGATTCTTAACAATAAATTTTAATCTGGCTTGAACTCTAAAAGGTCCTCATTGACAAGAAACTGTGGTGTGCTTGGATTGTTGGGAGTGTGTCCTCTCGAATTGTTCTCAATTTATAATACTATTTTTTCTCCTTCTAAATGGTCAAAGTTGTCTCCAAATGTGTTACAGAAGAGCCGTTTGATGTACACTTTTTGCGCATATAAAGTCAAACTCAACTTCTTCAGGGTAATCTAGTTCAATTACCGTTGATTTCGTAAGAAAAAAAAGCAAAAATTAATACGTGTACCAATCTACAGAACTTGAGGGTTCTGAAATAACATAATAGTAACTAGTTTCTCAAGAGCCTTTATGAACCTTACACTTCTACCACTTTTGGTAAATTATTAAGGAATTTGAACTTAGCGTACCTCAAAACATGTCAAATAATGTAAGACAGTCTATTAAACGTTAGCATTTTTCAAGAAACAGTCGGAGATATATATAAGAAGAGCGGCAATTTCTCAAAAATGACTGCTTTACTAACTCTAAGTATGTGACCAATTTTTTTCCAAACTGCGCGTAGTAAGCGATGTCAAAATTAGTGTTGGGCGATATCGTGATTTTTTAATCACAACGTGAATCGTTACTGTGATTTTCTGATATCAGTGAATTCAAAACGTGACGTGATCACGACTTTTCATAATATGGCGTATGGGGAAAATTGTTAATTGCTCTCTATTCCTAAATAAGTGTCGACAGACGGTGAATAGTGAATTCACTACTTTGGTAATCTGTGCAGCCGTAGATATGTGTAATACTTATGATATTGTGTGATATACAGGGCCATCGAGAGAAATACATATGAATATCTGTACAGCATTAACCGCCTACCTGCCTAATGATATTATTTATATCGTAAAAAATATATTTGTTTATAGAAAGTCGTGATCACGTCACGCTTTTCTACCAACTTTAATAACAGTCGTTACCTGTGATTTTAATATCAGTGATTTAATCACAGCGCGATATATCGCCCATCACTAGTCAAAATGAACAGAT